>OY978530.1:8496371-9153871 GCA_963854835.1 Megamerina dolium
ACTACTACTACTACTACTACTACTACTACTACTACTACTACTACTACTACTACTACTACTACTACTACTACTACTACTACTACTACTACTACTACTACTACTACTACTACTACTACTACTACTACTACTACTACTACTACTACTACTACTACTACTACTACTACTACTACTACTACTACTACTACTACTACTACTACTACTACTACTACTACTACAGAGAAAGAAATAAAAAGATTTTTAGGGATAACAGGGTACTACCGTAAATTTATAAATGATTACGCAAAAGTAGCCCAACGCATTACAAAATATTTAAAGAAAAATGTAAAAATAAGCGTACAAGATCCAAGCTATATAGAAACATTCGAAAAGTTAAAAACATTAATTAGCTCTCATCCAATATTGAGATACCCAAACTTTGACAAGCAATTCACATTAACCACAGACGCATCAAACTATGCAATTTGAGCAGTGCTTTCCCAAGAAGGGCACCCAGTATGTTTTATAGCAAGAACACTATATAATCACGTGCAGTGATTAAACACTATTATTTGAAAGGGAAAACGGCGAAAGAAACAAAAGAAAAGCTCGATAAACATTACAGTGAGTCTGCTCCGTCAGATTACATGGTAAAATATTGGATTGCTGAATTTAAACGCGGCCGAACAAGCAGTGCAACAATACCATCAACAGGAAGGCCAAAAGAGGTGGTTACTGAAGAAAATATCAAGAAAATCCTCGATATCGTTATGAATGATCGCCGAGTCAAGTTGCGTGAGATTGTTGAAATGGAAAACATCTCATATGAAAGTGTGTTCAACATTTTGCATGAACATTTGCATGTAAAAAAGCTATCGGCAAGATGGGTGCCACGTTTGCTCAGTGTCGAACAAAAATGAGTTCGAGAGACCACTTCACAGCGGTGTTTGGAGATAATAAAGCGTAATACTGTTGATTTTTGGCGTCGATTAATAACTGTTGATGAAACGTGGGTCCACCCCTACACACCTGAAACCAAAAATCAATCGAAACAATGGGTGGAAGTTGGTGGAAGTGCTCCGAAGAAGGCGAAGGCAGTGAAATCGGATGGCAAGGTTATGGCCACTGTATGCACTCGGAATATTGCTTATCGATTATCTTGAAAAAGGATCCACAATCACAGGAAAGTATTATCGTGCATTATTGGATCAATTGAATGATGCAATCAAGAAAAAACGACCACATTTAAAGAAGAAAAAAGTGATCTTTCTTCAACACAACGCACCGGTTCACACAGCATTAGATACGATTCTAAAATTACGTGAAATACACTTCGAATTGGTTGATCATCCACCTTATAGTCCAGATTTAGCTACTAGTGACTTTTTCCTGTTTCCAAACTTGAAAAAATGACTCGCAGGAAAAAGATACAGCTCTAACGAAGAAGTGATTATCGAAACTAACGCGCATTTTGAGGGGTTCCCGAATTCGTATTATTCAGATGGTATAAAAAAGTTGGAAAATCGTCTTACTAAGTGCCTCGAAGTAAAAGGAAACTATGTTGAGAAATAAATGGTTTTTGAAAAAAAAATGTTTTTTTCCTACTTAGGTAGCTTCATTATCATTCCGCCCTCGTATGTATACATGTTAATGCATTTTTTTTTCTGCAAAATTCAGAAGATAACAGATCAAGTTTGGAAATGTTAGACAATTTAGAAGATATTGAAACTCTAGCAACAATCCATTCAGCTGAAGAATATCTACATGGCCATTTTTGCATTAAGAAAGAAAACTCAGATAAAACTCAGATAATTTTAACAAACAGAGCAGAGGAAATAAAAACGTTACATGGAAAAAGGATAATCTTTATAGCAGAATGCGACTTTGGTAGAATGGGCGAAATATTTCGAAAATTCATTACGATGGGAAATATAGGAATATATTCGGAGTTATGTGACACAGTTTACAACGTAGTTCAACAAAAATTAATACAAATGTTTTCTAACGACAGACAATTAAATTTTATTAAATGCACACTTAGAGCACAAGATATCAAAACCGAAGTTGAAGCAGTGAAGTATGCATTCGGGCATTCAAAGTAGATATATGGGGATTCTGGATCAGCTATCTAACTGCCTGGATCAGCTATCTAACTGCGTGTGTTAGAGCAAGAAAGGAGATCAACATATTTTAAGCTATCTTAGCCATGTGTTAGAGTTGCAGCTATCTTGATAAGTGTGTGAGAGGGAGGCGGCATGATGGGTGGGCGGAGAATGTGGTGAGGTGGCTAAGGCGTGAGGAGTGGCGGCGTTGATATTGATTCGAGCTGTGCTACCAGGCTAGCATGATCGGTAGCAAACAGCTATGTCTTGTATTGGTTGATATGGTAAGTGCATATACGTTTTTTTTTTATTCGAAGGGGGAATCTATCATAGATACCGTCAACCATAGACGGCATGTGTGATTCATACTGTCCGCTAAAGGTACACCTCATTCGGGACCACTCCTAGTCAGTATTATCTTACTATGCTGGACTTGCGAACCAGTACGCCTACGTACTAAACCCTTCACTCCGACCTCTATAGCTTGTTTGTGTCTTGCGGGACCGCCGTTAAGCACTGCTTCTCAGGACTATGCTGAGCTAAGATGCCTCTTCTAACATCCAGTACATGGCGTTCACACAGCTGCAGTTACATTTCTCCGCTGCCACTCCTTCTTCCTGAGCTCCTTGAGAGCTATTGCAGCCCATTTTTCCATCTTAAACTACACCAAACTCGATCGCAGCATATGGGTACAATGTTATCGGGTGTCATCAGTTCATTTATTATCTTCTCTATGGTCATTCTCTGCGCCTCAAATCTAAAGCAGAAGAAAAAGATATGCTGAGCGTTTTTGCCGACAGTGTTGCAGAATGAGCATTATGTCGCGTCATCATGACCGAATCTGTGGAGGTACTCTCTGAAACAACCACGGCCCGTCAAAAACTGCGTAAGATAGTAGTCTGTCTCTCCTTGTCTTCTTTCGACCCAAGCTTGCACGTTCCTGATGAGCCTGTGGGTCCACCTCTTTTTTCCTGCGGCGTCCCATTGACTTTGCCATTCGTCTAGGCTCGTCTGTCTCTCCTCTCTCCGTTCGGTTGCCGTTAACCGCCTATTCAAGCTTTTGGTTCTGTTGTATACTCTGCTAAACTCCGAGGCCATTATGTCCGGCTGCATAATGCCAGATATAATATCGGCCGCAGGGCTGTCCCCCATGTAGGCGCCGCGTACATCAGTATTGATTGACGGCAATCCACCCGTCACCACGTAGCTTTTGGGCCCTTCGTCCGTGTCATACAACAGTAGTCTGTCAGACAGATAACTATTTATTATTCGGATTAGGTACGCCGGTGTTTCCTTTGCCTCAAATGTCCTCATAATAAGAGTCGAGTTTGCCGAGTTGAAGGCATTTTGTACGTCTAGCGTCACTACTGCACAATATTTTTTATCGCCATACATCCATCTAGTGCCTTCTATGGCCTTGCCAGCAATGTCCGTCAATTTTCTAATTGTGTCTATGGTCGACCGATGTCTCCTGAAGCCAAATTGGTTCTCGGAGAGACCAGATGATTTCCTTTCTATATGTTGTTCCAGACGCGTGCATATCAACCTCTCCAATATTTTGGCCATCGTATCGATCATGCAAAGTTGACGATACGCGTTTGGCTCACCCGCCGGTTTATTCGGCTTCTGAAGGAGGACTAGGCGCTGTTTTTTCCATACTTTCGGGAAAACACCTTCGTTCAAATATCTCGTAAAAAGCTCGGCAAAAGGCTACGTTTTGTGATTAATGGCGATCTTCAGCACCTGATTCGGGATGCTATCAAGTCCAGGCGTCTTTGCGTTACCGAATCTCTCCGCCGCTAAGATAATCTCCGACTTGTCGATTGTCACTGCTTCTTCTATTGGGGGTATCACCATATACGGTTGCAAGTCTTGCGCCGGAAAAAGCGTTTTTACTACCTTTCTTAAGAGGATAGTGCAGGTTGTTGCTTTACCTCTACCACCTCTGACTTTCGACATCACTATCTTATACGCGTCACCCCACGGGTTCTCGTCCACCCTTTCACAAAGTTCTTTGAAGCGTGAGGACTTGCTGCTTTTGATCGCCTTTTTAAACACCTTGCGTTTCTTTTTGAAGCATTCACGTAGTATTATATGCCCCGGAGTACCTTGGCTTCTTTAGGAGAGACGTCTTGCTCTATGACATTCACTTCTTAATGTATTAATCTCCTGATTCCACCAGTACATGGGCTTTCTAAACATATTCTGTCTTTTCCTGCACATGGCGGCGTCGCAAGCTTTACTTACGTACTTTGACAGCATGTCGGCCTGTCGGTCCACGTCGTTTGGACTGTCTGGGTTCACGTCTAATATGAGTTTGAAAATTTCTTCATCAAGCGTTTCCACCTTCCACCCTCTGGTTTGTGTTTTTAGTAGGCCCCCTCGAAACTGTTTATGATTGCCGACTTCCATCACAACAGCGAGGTGGTCGCTATGTGTGTAAAAGTCGCACACCTGCTAGCTAGTCGATCTAACGAGCGCGCGGCTGGCGAACGTAATGTCAATAATTGATCCATTGATCGCATGTACAATAATAATTTTACATGCGTGTGTATATGATTATAGCTTGTAGCTACATAGGCTACATATAGTCGGTACAATAAATGCATGTACATGCGTGTGTATATGGTTATAGCTTGTAGCTACATAGGCTACATATATATTAGACTATTTATATCTTAATATATATGTAGCTAGCATGAGTATCAAAAAATAATATAAGTTTTTGTTGAGGTAGGTTTTTCATACTTCTCATTATTTACGTTGTATTCAAATTATATATGAGTTACTTATTTGCAATAAAATTGACAAATATTATTTCACACGTGACAATTGGAGTGTTAGGATATTTTGTTGTCAAACGATTCGCGATAATGATAAATATTGCGTATGTCATAGCGAATGGTCCCAATGAAAAATAGTTCTCGTGGATGCAAGGGAAAGAGTTATGGAGGTTTTTGTAAAACCAGAGCATGGACTACCATCTTTAATATTGCGTGTAACTCGAAATGGGGGTGTTTTATTCCGAGATAAGGAATTCAATTTTAAATCAGATGTTCAAATTGAAGTTTTAGGAGTTTTTTATAGAAGCAGCAATGATTTCAAATATATAGGGGACTGTCCATTCTCTTATGATGAAGGGTGGGGTAGTCGCTTAAAGCGTGACGATGAAATTGTTGAAATGGAAAACATCTCATATGAAAGTGTGTTCAACATTTTGCATGAACATTTGCATGTAAAACAGCTATCGGCAAGATGGGTGCCACGTTTGCTCAGTGTCGAACAAAAATGAGTTCGAGAGACCACTTCACAGCGGTGTTTGGAGATAATAAAGCGTAATACTGTTGATTTTTGGCGTCGATTAATAACTGTTGATGAAACGTGGGTCCACCCCTACACACCTGAAACCAAAAATCAATCGAAACAATGGGTGGAAGTTGGTGGAAGTGCTCCGAAGAAGGCGAAGGCAGTGAAATCGGATGGCAAGGTTATGGCCACTGTATGCACTCGGAATATTGCTTATCGATTATCTTGAAAAAGGATCCACAATAGTAGTAGTAGTAGTAGTAGTAGTAGTAGTAGTAGTAGTAGTAGTAGTAGTAGTAGTAGTAGTAGTAGTAGTAGTAGTAGTAGTAGTAGTAGTAGTAGTAGTAGTAGTAGTAGTAGTAGTAGTAGTAGTAGTAGTAGTAGTAGTACTACTACTACTACTACTACTACTACTACTACTACTACTACTACTACTACTACTACTACTACTACTACTACTACTACTACTACTACTACTACTACTACTACTACTACTACTACTACTACTACTACTACTACTACTACTACTACTACTACTACTACTACTACTACTACTACTACTACTACTACTACTACTACTACTACTACTACTACTACTACTACTACTACTACTACTACTACTACTACTACTACTACTACTACTACTACTACTACTACTACTACTACTACTACTACTACTACTACTACTACTACTACTACTACTACTACTACTACTACTACTACTACTACTACTACTACTACTACTACTACTACTACTACTACTACTACTACTACTACTACTACTACTACTACTACTACTACTACTACTACTACTACTACTACTACTACTACTACTACTACAGAGAAAGAAATAAAAAGATTTTTAGGGATAACAGGGTACTACCGTAAATTTATAAATGATTACGCAAAAGTAGCCCAACGCATTACAAAATATTTAAATAAAAATGTAAAAATAAGCGTACTACTACTACTACTACTACTACTACTACTACTACTACTACTACTACTACTACTACTACTACTACTACTACTACTACTACTACTACTACTACTACTACTACTACTACTACTACTACTACTACTACTACTACTACTACTACTACTACTACTACTACTACTACTACTACTACTACTACTACTACTACTACTACTACTACTACTACTACTACTACTACTACTACTACTACTACTACTACTACTACTACTACTACTACTACTACTACTACTACTACTACTACTACTACTACTACTACTACTACTACTACTACTACTACTACTACTACTACTACTACTACTACTACTACTACTACTACTACTACTACTACTACTACTACTACTACTACTACTACTACTACTACTACTACTACTACTACTACTACTACTACTACTACTACTACTACTACTACTACTACTACTACTACTACTACTACTACTACTACTACTACTACTACTACTACTACTACTACTACTACTACTACTACTACTACTACTACTACTACTACTACTACTACTACTACTACTACTACTACTACTACTACTACTACTACTACTACTACTACTACTACTACTACTACTACTACTACTACTACTACTACTACTACTACTACTACTACTACTACTACTACTACTACTACTACTACTACTACTACTACTACTACTACTACTACTACTACTACTACTACTACTACTACTACTACTACTACTACTACTACTACTACTACTACTACTACTACTACTACTACTACTACTACTACTACTACTACTACTACTACTACTACTACTACTACTACTACTACTACTACTACTACTACTACTACTACTACTACTACTACTACTACTACTACTACTACTACTACTACTACTACTACTACTACTACTACTACTACTACTACTACTACTACTACTACTACTACTACTACTACTACTACTACTACTACTACTACTACTACTACTACTACTACTACTACTACTACTACTACTACTACTACTACTACTACTACTACTACTACTACTACTACTACTACTACTACTACTACTACTACTACTACTACTACTACTACTACTACTACTACTACTACTACTACTACTACTACTACTACTACTACTACTACTACTACTACTACTACTACTACTACTACTACTACTACTACTACTACTACTACTACTACTACTACTACTACTACTACTACTACTACTACTACTACTACTACTACTACTACTACTACTACTACTACTACTACTACTACTACTACTACTACTACTACTACTACTACTACTACTACTACTACTACTACTACTACTACTACTACTACTACTACTACTACTACTACTACTACTACTACTACTACTACTACTACTACTACTACTACTACTACTACTACTACTACTACTACTACTACTACTACTACTACTACTACTACTACTACTACTACTACTACTACTACTACTACTACTACTACTACTACTACTACTACTACTACTACTACTACTACTACTACTACTACTACTACTACTACTACTACTACTACTACTACTACTACTACTACTACTACTACTACTACTACTACTACTACTACTACTACTACTACTACTACTACTACTACTACTACTACTACTACTACTACTACTACTACTACTACTACTACTACTACTACTACTACTACTACTACTACTACTACTACTACTACTACTACTACTACTACTACTACTACTACTACTACTACTACTACTACTACTACTACTACTACTACTACTACTACTACTACTACTACTACTACTACTACTACTACTACTACTACTACTACTACTACTACTACTACTACTACTACTACTACTACTACTACTACTACTACTACTACTACTACTACTACTACTACTACTACTACTACTACTACTACTACTACTACTACTACTACTACTACTACTACTACTACTACTACTACTACTACTACTACTACTACTACTACTACTACTACTACTACTACTACTACTACTACTACTACTACTACTACTACTACTACTACTACTACTACTACTACTACTACTACTACTACTACTACTACTACTACTACTACTACTACTACTACTACTACTACTACTACTACTACTACTACTACTACTACTACTACTACTACTACTACTACTACTACTACTACTACTACTACTACTACTACTACTACTACTACTACTACTACTACTACTACTACTACTACTACTACTACTACTACTACTACTACTACTACTACTACTACTACTACTACTACTACTACTACTACTACTACTACTACTACTACTACTACTACTACTACTACTACTACTACTACTACTACTACTACTACTACTACTACTACTACTACTACTACTACTACTACTACTACTACTACTACTACTACTACTACTACTACTACTACTACTACAGAGAAAGAAATAAAAAGATTTTTAGGGATAACAGGGTACTACCGTAAATTTATAAATGATTACGCAAAAGTAGCCCAACGCATTACAAAATATTTAAAGAAAAATGTAAAAATAAGCGTACAAGATCCAAGCTATATAGAAACATTCGAAAAGTTAAAAACATTAATTAGCTCTCATCCAATATTGAGATACCCAAACTTTGACAAGCAATTCACATTAACCACAGACGCATCAAACTATGCAATTTGAGCAGTGCTTTCCCAAGAAGGGCACCCAGTATGTTTTATAGCAAGAACACTATATAATCACGTGCAGTGATTAAACACTATTATTTGAAAGGGAAAACGGCGAAAGAAACAAAAGAAAAGCTCGATAAACATTACAGTGAGTCTGCTCCGTCAGATTACATGGTAAAATATTGGATTGCTGAATTTAAACGCGGCCGAACAAGCAGTGCAACAATACCATCAACAGGAAGGCCAAAAGAGGTGGTTACTGAAGAAAATATCAAGAAAATCCTCGATATCGTTATGAATGATCGCCGAGTCAAGTTGCGTGAGATTGTTGAAATGGAAAACATCTCATATGAAAGTGTGTTCAACATTTTGCATGAACATTTGCATGTAAAAAAGCTATAATAAAGCGTAATACTGTTGATTTTTGGCGTCGATTAATAACTGTTGATGAAACGTGGGTCCACCCCTACACACCTGAAACCAAAAATCAATCGAAACAATGGGTGGAAGTTGGTGGAAGTGCTCCGAAGAAGGCGAAGGCAGTGAAATCGGATGGCAAGGTTATGGCCACTGTATGCACTCGGAATATTGCTTATCGATTATCTTGAAAAAGGATCCACAATAGTAGTAGTAGTAGTAGTAGTAGTAGTAGTAGTAGTAGTAGTAGTAGTAGTAGTAGTAGTAGTAGTAGTAGTAGTAGTAGTAGTAGTAGTAGTAGTAGTAGTAGTAGTAGTAGTAGTAGTAGTAGTAGTAGTAGTAGTAGTAGTAGTAGTAGTAGTAGTAGTAGTAGTAGTAGTACTACTACTACTACTACTACTACTACTACTACTACTACTACTACTACTACTACTACTACTACTACTACTACTACTACTACTACTACTACTACTACTACTACTACTACTACTACTACTACTACTACTACTACTACTACTACTACTACTACTACTACTACTACTACTACTACTACTACTACTACTACTACTACTACTACTACTACTACTACTACTACTACTACTACTACTACTACTACTACTACTACTACTACTACTACTACTACTACTACTACTACTACTACTACTACTACTACTACTACTACTACTACTACTACTACTACTACTACTACTACTACTACTACTACTACTACTACTACTACTACTACTACTACTACTACTACTACTACTACTACTACTACTACTACTACTACTACTACTACTACTACTACTACTACTACTACTACTACTACTACTACTACTACTACTACTACTACTACTACTACTACTACTACTACTACTACTACTACTACTACTACTACTACTACTACTACTACTACTACTACTACTACTACTACTACTACTACTACTACTACTACTACTACTACTACTACTACTACTACTACTACTACTACTACTACTACTACTACTACTACTACTACTACTACTACTACTACTACTACTACTACTACTACTACTACTACTACTACTACTACTACTACTACTACTACTACTACTACTACTACTACTACTACTACTACTACTACTACTACTACTACTACTACTACTACTACTACTACTACTACTACTACTACTACTACTACTACTACTACTACTACTACTATTTATATTTATTTTTCGACTTTGTTCACTTGAATAGCTGTTAATAATGATTCCTATTAGGATCCTACTTCGTCTATTTATTCAAGTTTCGACTATATGCAACATGTATATATATATATGATAAATATTTTATGTATACAGCTTGCAATCTACCCCTTGACCGCAACATAATAGTTCACATAGTAAAAATCCTTAAACGTATTAGATATGATAAGTGGGCCGCGGCAATAGACCACTAATTTTACTGTAACTATATGATAAGATGCAGCAAATTGACAACATATAAAGATAAAGATTCAACACATTGACAAAATATTTTTTGTTATATACACTTATACACTCACCACACTTAACAACATCTGCTTATGGTACAAATGTGTCAGATTACACACGCCGCGTCCTTCTTCTCTCCGAGGCAAGGAAACTCTTTCGACTGCTGCTTTCGGGTGATGCAGCCTGTTTCTAGACATAATTGTTCTGATCAACCGCTGCAGCGCTTCAAAATCAGTCGGGCTCCACTTAACAATGCCAAATGAATAGGTCAGTACCGGCACGCAGTAGACGTTTATCGCTTTCGTGACATTCCGCGCGTTTAGACTGGTATGCATTACCTGCGTAAGGCGTTTTCGGAACTCAATTTTCAGGGAGTTTTTAATTGTAGTCTGGCTAATTCTGTTTTTTTGCAGTGCTCCTAAATATTTATAGGATTCGTGTTCTTCCAATGGCAGAATTAGCTAGTGTTGGGCTGTTTCTATAGGTTCTCCGACTGCAGCCTTACTCCTGCTTACTATTTGGGTTCTGCATTTGTCAATCCCAAATTCCATCCGGGTGTTTGTCGAAAATCTCTCAGTCAAGGCGTATAGTGCCTGCAGGTGCTCAGATCTCCCCGCATACAATTTCAAGTCGTCCAGGTCTGATGAATAAGCGGGATGAGGTAGCACCTCCAAGTAGTTTTGGACCAGTTTTGACGTGTGCGATGGTGAGTTGTCGTGGAGAAAAATCAGCTTCTCATGTCTTTGTTCATAACCAGGCCTTTTTTCACCCAAAGCATGGCGCATTTCACTAGTTGTTGGTGGTAGCGGTTGGCATTGACAGTTTCACCAGGTTTCAACAGCTCGTAGTAGATGACACCCTGCTGATCCCACCAAACGCATAGCTTTCCTCCAAAGCGATTTGGTTGTCCGAGATCGACAAACGATTTTTTTCGTTTAGGTTTCTCAAAGTATATCCACTTTTCATCGCAAGGCACCACAAGATGCAGGAAAGACTTTTTTTTTGTCTAGCAAGCAAGATTTCACATATGTTTTGGCGTCGCTCCATATGCCTATCGTTCAATTCATGGGGTACCAATTTTCCAAATTTCTGCACCTTCCTCATGGCTCGTAAACATATGGAAATGGCTTGTTGAGTAACACCTAACGGTTCGGCAAGCATTTTTTGCGATTGGGTGTCGTCCTCATCCAAAAGAGCCTGCAAATCATTGTCCTCAACTTTTCTGGATCTATTTTCACGCTTCTTGTCACTCAAGTGAAAATGGCCTTCTTTGAACCGACGAAACCAGTCTCTGCAAGTGGATAGCGCACTGTCTCCACAAGCATTCGATGCGACTTCCCGCATATGCTCTTTTTCTGGCACGAAACTAGACATGATTATACGAGGAAAAATGTATGTTGTTGTATGAAATCACTGATAATGTTTACTAATTGATGTGAACAGATTTCGAATTCATAAAAAAAAGGATGCACCGTCGATAATAGCTCAACACGCTCACTAACATTTAACAATGTCAAAACGTAAAACAGTGCATTTAGCTTTCTTTTGTGAGGAATGTGACACATTTTTCTCTGCAAAGAGAAATTTGCAAGCGCACATTAAACGGGTACATTTACAGAAAAAGAAAGAATACAATACTATATATTGCGATTTTTGTAAAAAGGATGCGATAACTCGTAATTGGAGTTATCACATACGTACCAATATTCATAAAAGAAATGCTTGCGAAATCGTTGATGGTAATGTGGAAGTTATTCAATCAGCGTTTAAAAATAGGATAAAGACCCTTCAATTTAATAATGATGATGAGGGTGATGTAATCCCTGTAAAATTTATAGGGAAAATTTCTAATTGTATAGTTAGCGTTTTGAAAGAGTCTTTACTAAGTAATGACCCTTTCAAATATAATTTCGAATTGTTTGGAGAGTATGTTAAACCACCTCACGATATAGTGGAGGTTAAATCTTTTCAAACAAACATGATACCCATACACACTATACACGAACTGGAGAGCTCACTAAACGATCATGTTGAAAAGATCAAAAATCAAATGAGTGAATTCCAGGTACGTGATAGTGGGTGGGCCCTTCTTAAATTACTTCATTTGGAGGTTAATGTGAATAAGCTCGACATGATAAAAGGAAGTAGTTTCATACCTCTTCCTAAAAAATTGATTGAGAAAAAAGCATGTGTCAATGTTGAAAATGATTACATGTATTGCTTTAAATGGTCTATTATTGCATCTTTTGTGGATTCACCAATTAATTCGAACCGTTGTTCGAATTATAATGTGAATATAAATGATGCAATAATATTTGTGAATGATCTAGAGTTAAACTTTAGCGGTATGGAGTTTCCTCTAGACTATAATGATATCCACATTTTCGATGAACAAAATGCAGATATCAGCATCTGTCTTTGGGTATAACAATGAAATTGGTGATGCTTTTGGTCCAATTTACTGGACAAAGGATTCACATAGAAAATTTCATATAAATCTTCTATTTATCCAAGATGAGTTAGCGGATAATTTCCATTATGTATGGATTAAGAATGTGTCGCGACTTTTCCGGTCAACGCTAACTGGCAATAAAAATTCCATTCATTTTTGTAATGTATGTTTACAACATTTTTCAAACGATGAAAAATATAGTCAACATATATCCAGGGAATGTAATCTTATGGTTACCAGAATGCCTTCTGAGGATAATAAATTTCTCGAATTTAACGGCATATATCATCAGATGGATGTACCTTTTGTAGTATATGCAGACTTTGAATGTGTATTGAAATCATGTGATAAACAGGTTTCCGAAAAAGTAAGGAATATTCAGGAGCATCTCGCCTGTGCATTTTCATATCAGATCGTATGCAATTATAATCCGATATTGAGTAAAATGCGAACATATGTGGGTTTATTGTTTATTGAGATGTTAGTTGATGATCTCATCAAAATTTTTTATGATTGCATTAATGTTAAGATTCCTATGAATCCTCTATCTAATGCAGAGCGAGATTTTCATTTTTCATCTCCTATATGCCATATTTGTGAGAAGAAATTCATTGGGAATGAAGAGCGTATAGCTGATCATTGTCATTTAACCGGGAAATATCGTGGCCCAGCGCATAATGAATGCAATTTGAAATATAAAGTTCCGAAATTTTTTCCGGTGTTTTTCCATAACCTCTCGGGGTATGACATACATTTATTTATCAGAGAGCTTCAACATAAAAGTGGTTATGTTGAAGTAATTGCTGTAAATAAAGAGAAGTATATTTCCATATCATTTAAATGTAGAATGGAAAATGGTATAATGGAGATAAGATTTTTATACTCATTCAGATTTATGGCTTCAAGTTTGGAGAAATTAGCAAAAAATCTCGATCCCTCAGATTTCCACATGGTTAGAGCAGTGCACCCTAATAATGAAGAATTCGATCTAATTCGACGTAAGGGTGTATATCCATATAACTATATACAAACAGAGGAAGTTTTACATGAGAAAAGTCTTCCTCCAAGAGAAAAATTCTTTAATACTTTGACCGGTTCTCCGTGTTCTGAAGAGGAATATAATCATGCTAAAAAAGTGTGGGTAACATTTAGCTGTTCTTCCTTGAAAGACTACACGGAAATCTATTTGAAATGTGATGTGCTTCTACTAACTGATATATTTGAAAATTTCAGGAAAAAATGTAGGAATGTGTATAAGCTTGATCCATGTCAATATTATACAGCCCCCGGTTTATCATGGGATGCAATGTTGAAGTATACATCTATTTCATTAGAGCTATTCACTTCACATTCAATGCATCATTTTGTGCAGAAGTGGGTTCGTGGTGGGATTTGCCAAGTGAGTAAAAGACACTCTAAGGCAAACAATAAGTATATGAATGATTTCAATCCATTGAAACTATCTGAATATTTAGTATATGTAGACGCCAATAATCTATATGATTGGGCAATGTCACAATATCTACAGCAGATGGATTTGAATGGGTTGAAGACATTAACATTAAAGACATATTAGATGCATCTAGTGAATCATCCGTTGGCTACTTTTTAGAGGTATATTTGAATTACCCTCTCCAGATGCATGAGCTGCATAACGATTTACCATTTTGTGTTGAAAATATGAACCCTCCAAATAACAACAAAGTAACAAAATTAATTACAAATTTAAACAATAAATACAATTATGTAATACACTATAGGGTTCTACAACAGGCAATACAAAATGGTTTAGAGGTATCTAAAGTTCATAGGGTGTTAAAATTTAATCAATCTCCTTGGTTAAATCAGTATATTTTTTTAAACAATCAACATCGCACCTTAGCTACATGCGAATTTGAAAAAAATCTTTTCAAATTAATGAACAATGCTGTTTACGGTAAAAGAATGGAAAACGTTGAAAAACGTAATGAGATTAAAATTTTATCATCTTGGGAGAGTGTTCATAAGAGAAAAGGAGTTAGAGCCCTAATAGCTAGTCCGAATTTTCACAGCATATCAATTTTTGATGAGAATATGTGTGCCATTCAAATGAATAAAATGCGAGTATTATATAACAAACCGATATATCTGGGATTTGCAATTTTTGAATTATCAAAACTTAAAATGTATGACTTTCACTACCAATATATGATTCCAAAATTTAAGCATTTATCGCTATGTTATATGGATACCGATTCTTTTATTTATAATATTCGCACCGATGATTTTTATCAGGATATCAAAGATGATATTGATAGCAGATTTGATACATCGGGCTATGCTATTGATAACCCTTTCAACATACCGTTGAAAAATAAAAAAAAATTAGGTATGATGAAGGATGAGAATAATGGGGCAATTATACGTGAATTTATTGGACTACGTCCTAAAATGTATTGATTAGATGCAGATAATTATAATGTACAGAATAAAGTGATGGGTATCCCCAAAAATATTTTATCATGAGTAGTATCGACAAGAGTGTCACCAAACATTTTTGAATAAAAAGCGTCATCAGTAGTCGTGCTAGTATTATTACGACTATGTGATGATACTCTCTTATCACCTTTATATGGAGTATATTCATCTTTGCAACCTTTAATATTCGATTCATTAGTGTTTAATGTGTGAGCTTTATCAATCAAAGCTTTCAGAGGTTATAGGATGTTATAGGGTTGTTCATATGTAAGATCATTCCAATATGATCATTATACACATGCTTAATATTTAACTCATCTTGCTTAAACATTATTATTAAGTTAGCATTACCACGAATTAAATGCTTTGGAATGTGTGTATATGTTTGACGTAAATAGAAGCTATCAATTTTATTATGACGACCCATGCAGAAATATACTCGAATATTATTTTGTTTTTCACAGGCGACATCATCAAATATCATCATGTAATTTTTTCTGGATTCATTTGGTGGTATAACTTCCTCATTCTCTGAGAATGTGAGAAACCCCATCCCTTGTATGGGGGTGAGTAACTTCTTCAAATACTGATATTTTGGTTGATTAAGTGATTTCCCAGTGCCGTAGCTCAGTGGTTAGTGTGTTCGCCTTCTGATCTGTAGGTCGTGGTTCAATACCCGGCTGATGCATAACAAATTTAATATCGAAAAGATTTTTCTTTCGAACGGTACCCACCTGTCGGCAAGCAATTGGCAATTCTTCCGACAGTAACAACTTGCCATGAAAAAGCTTCTAAAAAGAACTCTGTGACAAAGCTCAGAAAAAGTGATGTCACAAGTGATCTGCCGTTCGGAACTGGCTAAAATAAGTAGGTCCATTCTAATACTGTCCAAAATTTAGGACGCACAACAGTAATGGAAGAGAAGCTCGGCCAATGAGCCCTTTGAGGCTTTAAGTGCCACATATTTATTTTTATTTATAAGCTATTTCCCATATATATAAATATTTTCAAATTTTAATCCATTCGGACTTTCAATTAAACTTATCATAACATTAGTTTTCCCACAATTCGATGGTCCGATAATTAAACATCTGATTGAATTCGGTAGTAGGAGTCCATGACGAGGTTTTAAAGTATCATTTGTTTTAAAGTCTAAATTCCTCACAACAATTTTTTTATCCTGTCTTATGAACTTCATTTTAACAAGTGAATTACATTATATAATAAGCACATCCTCTTCACGTAATATTATTATTATATTGTCATCATTTCATGTTGCAACAATAGGAAATTATTAATAATGGGTTTATTAATTAAAAAAGGTTTTAGTTATAAAAAAGCACTTCATGGTGGTGGACTTGTTGATGGGATAATTAAACCTTTAGCAGTTGAATTACATTTACCTGGCTATCAATTTTGCGGTCCTGGTACTAAGCTTAAAAAGCGTTTAAATAGAGGTGATAAGGGTGTAAATCCATTAGATGGTGTTTGTAGAGAACACGATATTGCATATTTGCAAAACAAAGACTTAGATAGAAGACACAAGACAAAAAACTTGTTGAAAGAGCTTGGCAAAGAGTAACTTCAAAGGATAGTAGCATTGGTGAGAAGGCAAGTGCTTGGCTTGTAACAAATGCGATTAAATCTAAAGTTACATTCGGAATGGGTAATAACATTACGAAGACGAAACAGAAACGAAAACGTGCAAAAAGTAAATGCCCTAAAAAATTTTTACAACTGCCCATGCAAAGGCGCGCAAAACTTTGAAAAGTTAGAAGCCTGATAGCGTTGGAAAAGCTGTGAAAATCGCACATAAAGTAATAAGTAATAAAGGGTTATCCATTTCGCGGTTTCAAAAGTATAGGGCTAGAATTCGACATCTGTCAAACTGAGTTGTCAAAACAATTTCTTTCTTTTTCAGTTCAAAGTCTGACATTTGCGAAAATGGATCGCTTAACTATCGCACAACGCATTAAAATTGTAAAAACCTACTACAAAAATGGTGAATCTGCCACAGCCACATATCGTGCATTAAGAGGAGATTATGGTTTACATAATCGTCCAACTACGCAAGAAATTGGCAAAATTGTGAAGAAATATGAAGAGACTGGATCGGTTACAGATATTGTAAGGTCTGTGCATCATCGTTTCGCTCGTACCACCGAAAATATCGCTGCTGTAAGTGAAAGTGTTGCCGAAGACCCGAAGGTGTCGATTCCTCGTCGTTCTCAGGAATTAGGACTGTCTTACAGCACATTATGGCGTATTTTGCATTTGGATCTACACCTACATCCATATAAAATCCACACAACAACTGAAGCCAGCTGACCATTCACATCGTCGTAGATACGTCGAATGGGTGCTTGAACAACAGGCGGTGGACGGCGATTTTTCGAACAAAATTTTCTTCAGCGACGAAGCACATTTCTCACTCGGTGGGTATGTTAACAAACAAAATTGTCGTATTTGGGGTTCTGAGAATCCTCAAGTAATTGAAGAGAGGCCACTACATCCACAAAAAGTCACTGCTTGGTGCGCTCTTTGGTCCGGAGGTGTGATTGGACCTTACTTCTTCAAAAACGACGATGGAACGACTGTCACCGTCAATTCGGAGCGTTATGGTCATATGATAACCGACTTTTTTTGCCTGCTATTGAAGAATACGACTTAGAGAATATGTGGTAGAGAATATGTGGTTTCAACAAGACGGTGCCACATGCCACACAACTCGAGCGAATATGGCTTTATTGCAAGAGAAATTTTCTGGCCGCGTAATTTCTCGTCGTGGCGATATCAAGTGGCCACCAAGATCATGCGATTTGACACCGCTTGACTTTTTTTTGTGGGGCTACGCGAAAGACCGTGTTTATGCAGATAAACCTTTAACTCTTGAGCACCTAAAAACCAACATTCGTCACGTTATGGCTGAAATACCGCCCAATAAACCTAACCGCATTGGGTGCACTTGGTAGTTTAGCATCAGGAAGATCAGCTATCGTCAAGGCTCTCAACAGCGCCAAAGCAGCTAGAAAGCAGTTGGATGAAGCAAACCGTAATAATAAGACAATGGAAGCGATTGCTATGGGAAAAGGTTTATATTTGAAGCCATATCGGAAGGGGTACGGCTTCTTTTATCGACTTTTAAGTATGTTACCCAAGAGAGCGCTCACTGACGTTGACATTATAAAATTCGCGAAAAATATACCACACTTTCGCGTAGTTTTCATTCTCTTCCACGAAAACCACATGTGATCGATTGCGGATTTGTGAACCTTGATAGTATACAAAGCAGTGGAACATATTGGGTAGCATACTATAAAAATAAAAATCATATTGAATATTATGATAGCTTCGGAAATTTACCTCCACCAAAAGAACTGATAAAATATTTGGGGACAAACATCAACTACAATTATAAACGTTATCAGAAATTCAACAGATACACTTGTGGTCATCTATGTCTAAAATTTTTATATCAACTTGCTCACACTTTTTAAATAAATGAAATAAAAAAACAATATTTTTTTTCACACCTCAAAAAGCGAACAATAATTTTATTTATTTATTTTTTATATAAGTAGCTGAATTAGCTAAAACATTTAGAGCTTCGGAATATTTTAATTCTTTAAAAATAATTTGTAATTTTTCAATGGCGTCAAGTCCTCGATGGGTTATCTTTGTGAATAGTTCTGCATGAAGCCTCCTTTCTCTACTATGTTCATCAACATCGTCATCATCATCATCATCATCATCATCATCATCATCATCATTAAAAGATGTTGGGAGATAATCTATTGTATTATATCTAGCATGCGCTGTGTTATGAGGTTGTTTTCCACACACCTTCTTTATAATTTGTTAGCCAGATTAATTGTTCTATATTTCTTAAAATAATGTCTCGGTGTATATCGTCCATGATTATTTCATTGAAGCTTGCTTGATGTGAGCTTCACTGAACTGAACTTCTCTTCAACTCCGATTATCAATTCTTCAATCTTTTATACAAAATATTTGATGTACTATACTTTTTTGCATCCTCTTCCTCAGTGTTTAGCTCCTTCGAATTTGAATGTACTTCATATTGCTTTCTCTTCGCAGCGGTATCCTTCATTTTTATGTGACAGTATTTATTACTACCACCGCTACTATTACTACTATTACTACCAATTGAAGTATTCAAATTAGAATCCATTATCCTCTACGTAAAACTCAAAGACTAATGAGAACTTCAAATCGATATACTCAATTTATATCAAAAAATTATTGTTACTTTTGCTTACTCAACAGTGAAGTTTAAAAAAATAATATAAACAAAATGTATCGATTATTAGTATACGAAGTCTGAGTGTAAACAATAAAAAAAAAAAATTAACAAAAATAAATATGTGGCACTTAAAGCCCCAAAGGGCTCATTGGCCGAGCTTCTCTTCCATTACTGTTGTGCGTCTTAAATTTGGACAGTATTAGAAGGGACCTACTTATTTTAGCCGGTTCCCAACGGCAGAACACTTGTGACATCACTTTTTCTGAGCTTTGTCACAGTGTTCTTTCAGAAGCTTTTTCATGGCAAGTTGTTACTGTCGGAAGAATTGCTAATTGCTTGCCGACAGGTGGGTACCATTCGAAAGAAAAATCTTATCGATATTAAATTTGTTATGCCGGGGATTGAACCACAACCTACAGATCAGAAGGCTAACACACTAACCACTGAGCTTTTGTTTGTTTATTGTAAACAATAAACGAACAAAATAAAGAAATGTTTTGAAACTCTTTATTATCATTTGTGAATATTTGCATCATATAATTAAATTACAATATTGACATTGTATACAGATGTTCAATAGGTTGCACATTTAAGACTTCAGTATCAGATCTATAGTTTTCATCAGAATAACGAACTAATACAACTTCACCATCAATAAGCTGTTCAGTTACAACTTCATGATATTCACTACATCGAATACTCATACTTCGTTTCTCGTAGTTTGAATCATAGGAGCAACGAACTGTTATGTATGTACCGGAATAATAAAGCAGTTTAAAATGTCTGTAGAAAGGACGCTCACTTTGAATTTCTTGCTCTTTGTGTATCAAATCTTGCCTTAATGCTTCAATAGCTTCAGTCACGGTGAAAAATTGTTTTGTTGCTTCCTCCGTACTTGAAATTTATGATGTCGTTTTAGTACCATCATCGCTAAATACTCTATCTTCATTTTTCGCAGTACTAAGCATAGAAAAAGCTATGTCGATGTTGACCACCCCATCATTTCGTAGAGCCAAACGAAATCCATATTTCCCCTTTCTTCCACCATATGATGTAGACACCAAATTTATTGGAATTCGCTTAGCTGAAAGTGTTTGCTTATACATTAAAGCAAATAAACTCAGCAGGGTGTATATCTTCATAAATATCATTTTACTAACTATATTCAAAAATATAGTACTCATCGCTTTGAAGTTAAAAGTTTAACTAGATATTCTCATCTGATAAACTATGCAAGAAAGCTCGCAAAAAAAATAGCAGACATTAATAAGACATTTTTTTATCAATTACCTATTCCAATAACAAAACCATAAAGCATGATCTAAGCAACAAGCATGTAGAAACACATTCACTAATCTATTATTATGTTACCCACCCCCAATAAAACTCATATAATTTTTTTTTGGTGATCATGCTAGCTACATATATATTAGGATATAAATAGTCTAATATATATATAGCATATGTAGCTACAAGCTATAACCATATACACACGCATGTACATGCATTTATTATACCGACCGCATAGCTCGCATAGCTGATAAGCTATCCTAAGCGATTCAACATATGAGTCAATTGCAAACAAGTAATTCAAATACAATTTGTATACATTAACTTCTTCAACATGAATAAAAAAAAATATGAAGAACCTACCTCAACAAAAACTATATGTAGCCTATGTAGCTATAAGCTATAATCATATACACACGCATGTAAAATTATTATTGTACATGCGATCAATGGATCAATTATTGACATTACGTTCGCCAGCCGCGCGCTCGTTAGATCGACTAGCTGGCAGGTGTGCGACTTTTACACACATAGCGACCACCTTGCTGTTGTGATGGAAGTCGGCAATCATAAACAGTTTTGAGGGGGCCTACTAAAAACACAAACCAGAGGGTGGAAGGTGGAAACGCTTGATGAAGAAATTTTCAAACTCATACTAGACGTGAACCCAGATAGTCCAAACGACGTGGACCGACAGGCCGACATGCTGTCAAAGTACGTAAGTAAAGCTTGCGACGCCTCCATGTGCAGGAAAAGACAGAATATGTTTAGAAAGCACACGTACTGGTGGAATCAGGAGATTAATACATTAAGAAGTGAATGTCATAGAGCAAGACGTCTCTCCCAAAGAAGCCGGGGCATATAATACTACGTGAATGCTTCAAAAAGAAACGCAAGGAGTTTAAAAAGGCGATCAAAAGCAGCAAGTCCTCACGTTTCAAAGAACTTTGTGAAAGGGTGGACGAGAACCCGTGGGGTGACGCGTATAAGATAGTGATGTCGAAAGTCAGAGGTGGTAGAGGTAAAGCACCAACCTGCCCTATCCTCTTAAGAAAGGTAGTAAAAACGCTTTTTCCGGCGCAAGACTTGCAACAGTATATGGTGATACCCCCAATAGAAGAAGCAGTGACAATCGACAAGTCGGAGATTATCTTAGCGGCGGAGAGATTCGGTAACGCAAAGACGCCTGGACTTGATGGCATCCCGAATCAGGTGCTGAAGATCGCCATTAATCACAAAACGTAGCCTTTTGCCGAGCTTTTTACGAGATATTTGAACGAAGGTGTTTTCCCGAAAGTATGGAAAAAACAGCGCCTAGTCCTCCTTCAGAAGCCGAATAAACCGGCGGGTGAGCCAAACGCGTATCGTCCACTTTGCATGATCGATACGATGGCCAAAATATTGGAGAGGTTGATATGCACGCGTCTGGAACAACATATAGAAAGGAAATCATCTGGTCTCTCCGAGAACCAATTTGGCTTCAGGAGACATCGGTCGACCATAGACACAATTAGAAAATTGACGGACATTGCTGGCAAGGCCATAGAAGGCACTAGATGGATGTATGGCGATAAAAAATATTGTGCAGTAGTGACGCTAGACGTACAAAATGCCTTCAACTCGGCAAACTCGACTCTTATTATGAGGACATTTGAGGCAAAGGAAACACCGGCGTACCTAATCCGAATAATAAATAGTTATCTGTCTGACAGACTACTGTTGTATGACACGGACGAAGGGCCCAAAAGCTACGTGGTGACGGGTGGAGTGCCGCAGGGATCTGTACTTGGCCCGCTACTGTGGAACGTGCTGCACGATGGGGTGTTAAACCTGCCATTGTCAAAAGAAGCCCAGATAATTGGTTACGCGGACGACATTGCCGGGACGATCATTGCGAAGGAACTCTCCCAAGTTCAGAGCATCTGCAGAGAGACATCGTCGAAAATTAAGGATTGGCTCACGAAGACAAAGCTCCAGCTTGCGGTACAGAAAACAGAGGCGGTACTTATCACGAGCAGGAAAAATCTAGAAACAATCACCCTAAACATTGACGGCTTCAATATTACAACGCAACCTTCGCTGAGGTCAATGGGACGCAGGAAAAGAGAGCTGGACCCACAGGCTCATCAGGAACGTGCAAGCTTGGGTCGAAAGAAGACAAGGAGAGACAGACTACTACCTTACGCAGTTTTTGACGGGCCGTGGTTGTTTCAGAGAGTACCTCCACAGATTCGGTCATGATGACGCGACATAATGCTCATTCTGCAACACTGTCGGCAAAAACGCTCAGCATATCTTTTTCTTCTGCTTTAGATTTGAGGCGCAGAGAATAACCATAGCCGCCGTGCTTTGGGTGAAAAAACAAATACATGAGAAGCTGATTTTTCTCCACGACAACTCCCCATCGCACACGTCAAAACTTATTCACCAGACCTGGCACCTTCTGAATATAACTTGTTTTCGTCGATGGGTCACGCGCTCGCCGAACAGCACTTCGATTAGTATGAAGATGTCGGAAAATGGCTTGACGAGTGATTTGCCTCGAAAAATGAGGAATTCTTTGGCGTGGTATACACAAATTGCTCGAGAGATGGGAAAAATGTATAGCTAGTGAGGGCAAATACTTTAAATAAATTAATTTTTGGCTTTCTATGAGAAAAAAAAAGTGTTTTTTACCGAATACTTGTGAAGAAAACACAAGTTATGTGTCTAGCGACTTATGTGTGCGACTTATGTGTGCGACGTGCACGAGCCTTCATCATACGGTCTTGCATCGCTCAGAGTTCTGCATACACGCTCAAACTGATTCATCGCCTGTCATTGCTCAAAGGCCTGAAACCCCATCCCAGTTGCCCATTACCCGGCTGGCATCAACATAATCAAATCCCGGGCTCTACCAGTGCCACCGATGCAAACCTAACATCATTTGCACACCCCTACAATATCCGGCATCGTGAAGAATAATTTACGCTCTTGCGACCCAAATCCTAAGGTGGACAGGTTCCTCATGGCTATGTATAACCCAGACGAACTGGCCGACCAAAAACCAAAGAGTGGACCAATAACTTTATGGTTATGATATCCTCAAGGGTTTTACTTAGCCGACCAAACCAACCAAATTTGTTTATAGAACATGTGTCTTAGCCCCCAAGGCAGGTATTTTTGGTACTCAAAAAAGGCACATACTAACTTATCCAGATGATGGTGTTGATGTTCCACCACCGACTATGACGAGGTTGAAACCGCCATTTTAAGGCTGAAGAACAACAAAGCTGCAGTTACTGATGGCCTGCCTGCCGAGTTGTTTAAGACCGGAGGCGATGAGCTGCTCGCCTTCATGCACCAGCTCATAAGCAGAATATGGTCGGATGAAAGCATGCCTGATGATTGGAGGCTCAGTGTTCTCTGTCCTGTACATAAAAAAGGAGACCCCACAATTTGCGCCAACTACCATGGAATAAGTCACCTGAGCATCGCATACAAGGTCCTATCAGGCGTACTGTGTGAAACGTTGAAGCCTATGCTCAGCAACCTGATTGGACCTTATCAGTGTGGCTTCAGACCTGGTAAATCTACCATCGACCAGATTTTCACACTGCGCCAAATCCTGGAGAAGACCCAAGAAAAACAGGTCGACACACACCACATATATGTTGATTATAAAGCCGCTTTCGACAGTCCGGTAAGGGATTATCTATACGCAACAATGTCTGAGTTCGGTAGTCCTGCGAAGCTCATTCGACTTTGTAGAATGACACTGCATAACTCCCGTTGTGCAGTGAAAATTGGGAAGGACCTCTCCGCACCGTTTAATACCGAACGGGGTATTAAACGGTGAGATATTGTTGTGTGATAAGAAGCTTGCATGTTGCAAGCGGAATTCGGGCTTGATGAGATGGATAGATCTCTGGCAACTTAGTGCCCGATCTCGCCAATTCATCTGCCTCACAGTTCCCTGGAATGTCCCTATGCCCCGGTACCCATACAATGTAAACATTGTAGTGCTCTGCTAGCTCGTTAAGAGCTGTGCGGCATTTAAGGGCAAGTGCCGATTTGGCGAACGCTCCTGCGAGAGATTTAATGGGAGCTTGACTGTCAGTGTAGATAAAAACATCTTTGAAGGATATTATATTACAGCTAAGCCACGTTGCCGCCTCCTTTATAGCCATTATCTCGGCTTGAAAAACACTGCAAAATTCGGGTAATCGGAACTTGAGCTTAACGCGTAAGGAATCAGAAAAGACGCCACCTCCTACCCTACCCTCCAATTTGGAGCCATCTGTGTACAATTGTACCGATTGAACTCCAGTTTCGTTGACAATACCCTTATTTCATTCTTCCCTTGAGAGTATATGGGTTGAGAAACTATTGTCAAAGCATGGTATGGGGATCGTATAGTCGATGGCATTCGGAATCGTAGTGCACTCCCCCAGGATACTTGAATGCCTGTATCCTGGTTGAGCCCAGCCTGAAGCTATGTTTAGCCTTATTGCTGATATCAGAGCTCTCTGCCTGCCAAATAAATCTACGGGGAGTTGATGCAGTAGCGAGTCGAGCGCTTTTGACTGGGTGGTTCTTAGAGCGCCTGTTGTCAACACCGCAGACGTCCTTTGAAACTTATCTATTTGTCGTCTGTGTACCTCCTTATTTAAGGATTCCCACCAGACTATCACACCGTAAAAAAGAATTGGCCTCACGACCGCAGAGTATAGCCATGATACGATTGTAGGACTAATCCCCCATCTTTTACCTATGGCTTTCTTACAGGAATAGAGTGCTGCAGTTGCTTTACGAACCCTTTCCATCGTGTTTGGTTTCCAACTTAGTTTCCTATCTAAAGTTATACCCAAGTATTTCGCCTGTTCAGTTAGCTTTAGACTACTTATTAGGTAAGGTAAAAATAGGTATTTTATGCTTTCTAGTAAAGAGGACTGCTCAGTTTCGGCAGGGTTGATGGCCAGACCAGAGTTTGAAGCCCATCTGGACAGGGTTGATAAGGCATGGTTCATCACTTCGGTGAGTGTATTTAAATATTTCCCCGATGCCACAAGTGCCACGTCATCTGCATAAGCCACCGCTTTGCATCCCGTGGCCTGTAAAGATATGAGAACTTCATTGATGGTTAAGTTCCACAAAAGAGGCGACAGCACACCCCCTTGATATATACTTAGTATCTATAGAGCCCCTTACGTACACATCAAGTAGTCTTTCAAGGGTTTTTAATAAGAAGGATGATAGACTTATAGGTCTGAAATCACTTGGCTTTGAGTGGGACGTTTTTCCACCTTTAGGGATAAACACCACGTTAACTTGTAGCCATGTCCTGGGGACATAGCATAGCCTTAGGCATGCAGAGAAGATTACCTCCAACCAAGGTGTTAGAAGGTCAGCATACTTCTGCATGTCCGCGGGTATAATACCATCAGGTCCTGGTGACTTGAATGGTTTAAAATTATTAATCGCCCGATTAATCTTTGTTTTACTGATTATTTTGTGCAGGACGTCGTAGATAATTCAACTAGGATTAACATTGGGAGTTCGGCCAGGGCTGTCCTCCAAACAGCCTGGAAAGTGGGTATCAATTAGTACCCGAAGAGTTCCCAGATTTGAAGTGGTCCAATCACCATCCCCCTTCATAATGAAGCTGGGTGTAACTGGATTTGTTGCGAGAATCTTTCGTAGGCGGCTTGCCTCTGAAATTTATTCTATGTTGCTGCAAAAGTCATTCCATGATGAACTTTTTGCTCTCCTAATCGCCTTTTTAAACACTCGTAGGCTCTCCTTATAGGGTTGCTATTGATGAGTGATTTTGGCTCGGTTGAATTGCTGTCGACACTCCTTCCTTAGAGTGATGATCTCTACAGACCACCACGGAGGTCTCTTCTTTTTTGGATTCCTTCTGATTGGACAGGACGCTACAGTAGCTTTCCTGCAAGCTTCTGTAACTTGATCAACAGCGGTCTCAAGCTGCTCCTCATTTTGCAGGCTTGAGGGCGCCTGAGTGAGGGATTTATTCAGGGTGGCCCTATACTTGTCCCAATTTTTGCGTTTCCTATTTAGAAATGGTGTCTGCTTTTGTGGCCTTATATCAAGGCGGAAGCTAATATACCTATGATCCGAGAAAGAGTGTTCTTTGTCAACCCTCCATTCCCTAACTAGACAGTCCGAAGAGTCATTCGTAAGAGTTATATCTAAAACCTCCTCCCTGTTGCAGGTAATAGAGGTCGGTTTTGTACCCATACTTGCGAGAGTCAAGTTAGAACTAATAATATATTCAAAAAGTGACTCACCTCGTTCGTTGTTATCTGAGCTGCCCCAGATATAATGGTGTGCGTTGGCATCGGCTCCCATCACCAGATTAGCCTCGCATTTTTCCGCCTCCCGAACTGCCTTCCTTATTATAGGGTGAGGTGGGGGCTCAGTGTGATCGTGAGCCATGTACGCCGACATCAGCCAATATATATGGGATTGATGATCTAGCGCAATGGTCACAGTATCCTTGTCGCTGTAATCAGAGAGTAGGAATGGTTTGTAGCATTTTTTCACTAAAATACATGATCGAGGCTTACCTGCGTTTTGAGCATAGTAGAGTCCATAATTTGCGGAGCTTAGTCCGCGCACCTTATCATCCAGGACCCACGGTTCCTGAATTAGAAAGATATCCTCCGCTTTATCGCTTAGTCGGAGGACGAGAGCAGCGGAAGCTGCTTTAGAGTGGTGCAAATTAATCTGGACCAATCTAGGCATCTTCTCCTGCAGAGTTTAATATAGACTCCTCGGTCACCGTTGTATCGGTGTCCTCTACGTCACAGCTTAATAGTTCGTCCTCATCCGCTGTGCTAACTTCCACATCTCGGAAGAGGTCGCCAACCATCTCAGACGTTGACAGCGTATCGCTGCCCCCGTCACACGACATTTCCTCAACCGGGGCCGAACTTACCTTCGTATCCCCTGGTTTTGGATCTACTTTTCCTGCGTCTTTTTTATAGACTTTCAGGGTGATTTGGGAGAAGCCATAGCTTATCACACCCTTCTGTTTAGCGAGAGGTGCCAAGGATTGCTCATTTAAGATCACAACGACCTGTCTTGAGTTCTCCTTGGCCTCTCCCACCTTCACAACCCTCCAATCATCTGTGGGAAAGGATGGATTTGCGAGCCGCATATGATCCAAGATTTCCTTAGGATCTGAACGGCCTCAAGCTGAGCGTTAGACCAAATCACCCCAACATTCGCGATGGCATCTCTGAAGAGATCTGCCGATCGCTGGTCCGCGCAGGACATCAGTTTGATGCGTCCTTGATGCCATCCGGTATCTCTGCAGCAAACGACCGGGCCAGGGTTCCTCTCCAGGATATCCCTGTATATCTTAAGGAGACTAATCTCCACTAGGCGCCATTGCCCGAATGGCAGTGCTCCATCTTCAAGGTTCCTATCAATGACGGCAAGGATAAGGTGGTCCTTTACCACGTCACTGAAGGAACGCGCTTGGATGTTGAATGTGGCCGAAGCCGAAGTTTTTGCCTTTTTTGGCTTAGACAGCTGCTTTTCTTGAGAGCGTTGCCGTTTGGACGCAAGTCCAGAAGAACGTGCATTTTCGCGTTCAGCGATTATGCCTTTTGCCCACTCCAGAGATTCTTTTTCTCGCTCTGAGAGTTCTGTTACCGGGATGCCACTGAGCTTTTCAGTAATTCTGAAAGCGGCTCTTCTTTTCCGATATGACCGGACAGACCCGCTAATTGGTTTATTGGAAACTGTCACATTAGGGGCTGAAGTAGCTGAAGTTGATGGAGTTAAGTCCTAAGGGGATGTGGCTGCTGAAGCAGGAGTCGCAGCCTTTGATAGTGATTTAGCAGCAGCAGGTCTTGATATGGTGGTCACAGACGCTTTGCTAACTTGCACTGATTTCGTCGATTCCAGTGGTTTGGTGGCCAGAACTGGTGTGCTCCTGCGTACAGGTGCTTTAGGGACAGCGGAGGAGCCTGACTTTAGTATCTTATGCTCCACGCTTCCCGAAGAAGTTACAATTTTGGGACGAGTCCCTGTGGTGTCCGATTTGTACGTGGGCCTGCTCTCCAGGGGAGGCCTTTTGGGGTTTTCGGAATTGTCCGAGGCAATTTTTGTATGTTTTTCCATATTTTCGTCGCATACCCGACGTATCAGGCATCACGGTCTAATCTTTTAGGAGGGACTTGGAGGTCGTCCGAAGCAGAGCCCTATACTCCGGAAAGTCCACAGTTACTCCCTGAGGCGGACAAGTATCAGAGAGGCTCCGTTAAAATACAGCCAGCAAAGTCCCCCGGCTGCAAACTAACCAGTGGGCACGGAAACGCCTAACACCCTGGACTCCCAGGTCTAGATCCGTAGTGTTCTGTTGATTAGCAGGGTCACCTCAAGCAGGATGTGACAGAGTCACGCACTAGCGGACTTGGTCAGATAGAGGCTAGCGCCGTTTACAAAGCTACGGCTGTATTGCGCATATTCTTACCCTGCAAAGAAAGTGCAGGTCCGCGAATACACAGGCGCGCGAATATGCCTGACCCCAAGCACACCCGCACATCCACATATCCGACACCTGCACCCTTGCTTGACCCCTTCCAGACCATAAATTCGACAAATATGCTCACAAAGACTACATGTTTATATTTTATGCTCACAAAGACTACATGTGATTACAATTCACTTTTGGCGAATTTATGATCTGGTTCGATTTTGACTACACTGAAGCGCTCACCACCAGTTGCATTTCACCACAAAAGCTACACAAATTAAAAGCACTACAATGGATACAAGGTTAACAGATTTTAACTAAATTCTGTCCTATTTTAGTAAGAAACACAGCACTTTCACTTTTCTTTTTTTTTTCAATTACATATTCAACATAGATGCACAGTAATAAAACTAGAATCTCTAGAAATCTCTTAAAACACGATATCTGCTAATTTTTAGGTATATTTATTCGAAATATTCTCCTCCTGATTCAATACACTTGTTACATCGATTTAATAGTGATTCGAACGCGTGTTCCAGCTCATTTTTCGGAATTGCCTCCAGTGCAATTGTCGAAGAACGTTGTATGGTCTGAATGTCATCAAAAAAGCATCCTTTCAACTTGAATTTCAGTTTTGGGAACAAAAAAAAGTTCCACGGTGCCAAATCAGGTGAATACGGCGGGTGATTCAACACACAGACCTGATTCCGAACCAAAAATTGATGACCAATGAGTGCTGTGTGTTAAATAATTTCATGTTAAAATTTCAACATCAAACGAACAAGTGTTTTGTAAAATGAATGTCAATAAACATTAAATGTCAACCAAATGCCATTAAATTTTGACAGTTAGTAGAGGAAGGTTGAAACTTCAATATGCATAGATAGCGCGCTTGGTTGCTGAGATATGGTTCGAGTCTTAGTACATATTTTCGCACCATGTATGCTTCATATACGTTAACGGATAAGTTATGCATCATTGTTGGCAGAAGAGGGCTTTACCAAGCAAGCATCGAGGATTTGATTTTGTGGTTTATTCGACTGCATTCGAATTAAAAGTGTTTTTTTTTAATTTGGCCTATTTTAGGTGGTTAGTTGGACCACTTCCGAAACGAGTGCTTTCGAGATAGATTCCATAGGAATTATCTAGAAAGTTCGTGTCCTGAAAGTAGCTCATCGAGCGATTTTAGGATAGCCTTCTGGGAGCCTTCTGCTCTGAAAACTAACACTGCCCAGGTGCAATCAGTCGTGGTCCAATTGATTACTTACCTTTTCGTAAAGCGTAGTTCCGTGGGTAACCCTACAGAACTACTTCACGTATAGACACCGTTGTGTGTAAACTAACAATTGAGCTACAGCGCTTGTAGTAGTAGTCCTACAGCCTTTAATACCTAATAAACGGCATCCTACCAAAGCAAGCACCAGGGATAACTAATTGACGTTGGTTATCTCTTGTAAACAAACCCCTGACTTTACTGTCTGTATAGTGCAGGGTATTAGTAGACAGATTCATACATATAAACGTAGATAGGATAGGTCAAATCGAAAGATACATTGTATTTGTAATTAAGTGGGTAAGTTACACCAACCGAACAGAATACTCCTAGTTTCGGAGAATTTACTTATTTTTTTTTTAAATAAGTAGTGCGAAATTCGGTTCTCATTCCATAACAAGAATTTGTCTGCGTCCCTCTTGTTTCGACCCTGTCAGACTGAGCTTTCACCCTAGCTGGAAGCAGGCTGCACACATACGTGCTGCCAGAAAGGGAAAGGAAAAAGCCCTCCATCAACGAAGCTTACCAAGAGGAGGGTACCTCCTCACACGAAAGAAGAGGAAAAATTCGACACCCAACCATCACTTACAGTAAACGAACCACCAGAAGAAGACCCATACCAGCGTATCTACGTAAACATCAGCAGTGTCAACATTGGCCGATACCGGCGCAACCCTCACAACAACACAACAAATTGTGCTAGCTAACGGTGGAGAAGAGTGCATAGCAGAAATATATAAAGCCACGATAGGCACCCACGTAGAAAAATCCAACAGTGAAAAAGAAGCAAGGCACATAGAGGTTATGCATGGATCATAACAAAGTGGAGATTAAAGATGCTTACCCTCTACCTCCGATACAGGCAATATTAGACAAACTAAAGGAAGCAATTTTCATCAGTACGATAGACTTGAAAAATCCATTGGAGACGAAATCACGTAAATTTACAGCGTTCAAGGTAGTACCGTTCGGTCTACGTTCGGCACCAGCTACATTCCAACGTATGTTAGATCAGGTGATTGGGCCGGAATTGGAGCCATTCGCATTTGCCTATCTCGATGACATCGTGATAATAAGCAAAACTTACGAACAACACCAGGCCCGCTTGCAAATAGTATTGCAACGATTTCATGATGTCAATCTAAGAGTCAACTTTGCATAAACAAAATTCTGCGTACAATGCCTCACCTATCTAGGTCATGTGGTCATACCAGACGGGATACACACTGATTCCGCAAAAATTTCAGCAATAAAAGAACTACCAGCACCAACTAATATGAAGAAACTGCGGAGAATACTTGGCATAGCATAGTGGTACCTCCGATTCGTGCAGTCATTTGTTACCATGACCGCGCCTATGAACACTCTGCTTAAGAAGAATCAACGTTGGTTGTTGGGAAGAGAGCAAGAGGAAGCGTTTAAACAGTTAAAACAGACATTGACTACCGCTCCCGTATTGTGCTGCCCGGACTTTTCACAACCATTTATATTGCGAACCGACACTACCGACACCGGACTAGACACAGCGCTAGTACAACGATACGATACCAGGAAAAGGTCATAGCATATGTGAGTCGAGCATTAACTGCACTAGAGCGAAAATATTCCTCCGCCGAAAAAAAATGCTTAACAATCTTATGGGTTCAATGTCGTAAATGATCACCATTCATTACGCTGGTTACATTCGATGCAGAACCCATCTGGTAGATTAGCACGATGGACCTAGAGCTGCAACAGTACGGTTTCGACGTTGAATATCGCAAAGGCGCTCTAAAGGTTGTAGCGGATAAATTATATAGATACAGCCGACACATCGCAGCTGCCGTAATAAGGGTAGAGCAATGGTTCGAGAGGAAATGGTAGGAGGCGACACACGATAAGAGTGGTACTATAGAGAATTTATGATCCTCGAGGGAAAGCTATACTGGCAAAAACGTAAAAATAATATAAGTGGAAAGATGGAGAAACCGACAGCGAGGTTGTGTGTACCTCTCGACCAGCGCGACGCCGCCATTCGAGAAAACCTTGACGCTCTGAACGCAGGACACTTCGGGATCACGAAAACATTGCGACGAATGAAAGAGCGATACCATTGGCCAAATATGTTCTACGATGTCCGCAAGCATGTCAAAGCATGCCACACATGTGCGTAATAGAAGGCCCAATAAGTGCCACCAATATATTGCATGACCACGATAACTGCCATCCGCCCAATGCAAATATTCTGCACCGACTTTATGGGACCATTTCCATGTTCACGCAAGGGTAATACTGCTTGTGTTCACCGTCAAATTTACAAAATGGGTGGAAGTCGTACCGCTCAGATGCGCTACAGCTGCAGCTGTCGTACAGTATTTACGCGAACGGATTATATATCGTTATGGCTGCCCCGAGACGTTAATCTCCGACAACGGACCGCAGTTTAGAAGCAAGCCACTCAAAAAGTTAGCCGAGAAAGATGGTATTAACCATCAACTAACTAACTAACTAACTAACATATACACTCCAAGAAAACCGTACGGAAAGGGTAAATCGCGTACCAAAAACAATAATGGCAATGTTCACAAGGGATCATCGTGAGTGGGGTATCTATTTGCCCGAAATAACATTCGCCATCAACACCGCACAACACGCCTTTCAGCATTTTCACATCCAACTGCAACTCAGTTGGCGCAATGTTCTGATATTCCACAATTATAAGTAATATTAGTATGGATTATGTATATCACAATTTCGAGCAATGTTGGTGTGTGTATGAACAAATATGTAGTTCCCAATTTCGGGAAATATGTCGCGAGGCAAAATATGCATATGTGCATATTTCATATTTTGGCTAGCATCATCCCTCCCTTCTCTCAAAAAGAAAAAATTATCATTATGACGATGTGTTTCCTACTGGTTGTTGTCTGCTGTACTCAGCTTTTTTTTTTAAATAGTTTTGTTGCAGCTTTTGTGAGTCTAGTGATTAAAACAGTAACTTCTTCTATATAAAAGTTAGATTTTTGTTTCGGCTATTAGAGTGAGATTATTTACATTGGATTGATCTTCTGGATGTTTTGTCATGGAATCGTTATCTGGATTATTATTGTGGAAAGTTGGTTTGGTGTGCTTGTGGGTTGATGCTGGTGTCTAATGAGCCCAATGGTTTGATTCGACAGAATTTTTTTTTTATAGGAATGGTGTGAATAGCTTGCAAAGTGGGTTTTATGTGTACCGCACTGCTAAGCAATATTGTCGATGTGAAACTCTGTACTCCTGGTGAATGATTGGAGCAATAATGAATCAATCATAATGATCAAAATCCATTGTCACTGATAAATTATTTTATTCGGTTGTGGTTGCATAGCTGTTATTGTTGATGTCTCAATATTAGCTATTAGCTATTGTTGATATCTTATAGCTATTATTGTCACGCTGTCTAGGTACGCCAAAGTTATTTGTTGTAAATTTTATTCTTTTGTAAGTTTTTTTATGCGTACTCGCTGTCTGAACCTTCTTGGCTTTCTGCTCTGGGTCTATTTCTTCTTAACTTCAAGGATAGTTTTGTGTCATAATTTTGGACACGATTTTGAGTTGATATTGGATTCTCGTGCGCATACTTCTGCTCTTTTGTGTTTGCAGGGGAATTACCAGATTCCATTTCAATAATAGATCACTTACATCTACTATATATATTGTAACTACTATATCAACTATATCACTTATTTAGTTAGTTTTTCTTATAAAGATATACATATATTCTTATTTAATTAACTTTTTTATTTTCTATATTCATTTATAATCTATACTTAATTCTTTAAAATGTATTAAAAATACATTGTTGTTTGGTACAAAAATACAGTGGCAACATTGCTTTTTCTCTTCATAGTTGCAGTGACCAATTTTTAGTACTTGTGGGTGGTACGATTTTCAATAATGAAATTGGAACGTATTTTGTTACATATATTTCATCTTATTTTTTTTTGTTTTTTTTTGAGTCAACCCAGATAATCTATTTATTTATTGCCTATTTCTCATATTTCGTCATACAAATCACGTGTTTTTCCTCTACTGTATCTTCTGTATTTTTGTAACCTTCTAGTTGTAATTTCCCTTAAGATATTGTATTATATTTGTATTTTTCTTTGTAAGTGTTTCAGTTTTAAATGTTGGTCAATATACAAAATTTTCCGAAGGATCTCGTCGCCTTCCACCTATATTTGCGAAATAACGTCTTTGAATTTAATTCGGTCTTCTTCTACTGCATTATGTTCGAGAATTTCTTCCCTATCATAATTATCCATAGTTCCGAACATCCATTTTTGAGCAGTCCCCACGATGTTTAATAAGCCTCTTTTTTCCTTATTCCTCCTGGTGTGATTGCATGTATTTTTGTTTTTATCGATTTTATTTCGGCTGACAGTAGGTCTTTGTGGCTTGTCTCAAAGTTTTTAATGTTTTCTTCGATGTCATTTATTATGCTAATAACTTCGCTTGGGTAAATTATATATATTACTGTGTTTGTTGTATTCAATATTTCCACCTTTCTCATTTTGATTTGTGTATAGCCAATGTTTTTTTATTTTCGGTTTTCTAACAAAAATTTTATTTATTTCTCGTTCCCATCGTTCTCATATGCGTTTTGTTTTGGTTATTGTTGTTTTTTTATTTATTATATATTCTGTATGCCTATACGTGTGTCGTTCTCTCGCTTTTCTACAGACGTTCTTATCATAGGGTATGTGTTTACAAAGAGGGTAGAATAACAAGAGTAGACGGATAATTGCGCAGCGCCACTTATCTGTAGAAAATATAGTTGCACACTTTATCTATGAGTGACTGAGTTTTATGTGGCTAGACCCGGCTGCCATCATAGTTGTTCACTCTCTGAATTACCAAAGAGAATTATCATTATTAATGACAAAAAGAAATTGAACACAAATTTCTCACAGAATATATTTTAAGAATTTTTCTTCAACAAGAAACGAGAGCAAACGCAACAACAAATACGCAGGCGTAAGTAGATGAGTGTGTGAAACAATGCGACTGAAATCGACGAAAGACGAACTATTTGATGTGTTGAAGTGTCTTCATCTTGATTTTGGTGGCGCGTTGGATGGCATGAAATGACAAAATCTTCAAAAAATGCCAAAAATTCAATCGCAAGTGCTGTGTTGCCGATTGCGTGCAATTATGAGTGAAAAATATAGTATTTTGCTGAGCATACGTACATATACTTTTTATATAGGCAAATAGAAAGAAACGAAATTGAGAGAGTTTGCAAACGGTGGTTGACATGCGTGTGAAATTTTTCTCAATTTGATTATATATTGCAGATATGTGTACTCATGTACATATATGTTACTTACTTACTTATGTGGCCATAACAACCGAATATCGATTTAGGCCGAAAATAACATGCTTCGCCAGCCATCTCTGTTCTTCGCTAGCTGGCGCTAGTTAGAAATTCCAAGCGCCGTCAGGTTCTCCAGTACTTGGTCTTTCCACCGGAGGTTTGGTCTTCCTCTTTTGCGTCGTCCTCCAGCGGGTTCCGAATATAACACCTTCTTAGCTGGAGCGTGTTCTTCCATTCGCTCGACATGACCTAGCCAGCGCAGCCGCTGGATTTTGATGCGCTTTACTATGTCAATATCGGCATACAGCTCGTACAGCTCATAGTTGTACCTTATTCGGTACTCACCACCAACGCAAATAGGTCAAAGATCTCTCGAAAAGTCCAAGCATTCGCTCATCCGAGATGGAAATTGTCCAGGCTTCAGCGCCATATGTTAGGACAGACATGATGAGAGACTTGTAGAGTGTAGTTTTCGTTCTTCGAGAGAGGGCTCGACTTTTCAATTGCTTACTCAGCCCAAAGTAACACCTGTTAGCAAGAGTTATCCTACGCATGATCTCCAAGCTGACGTCATTACTGCTGTTAATGCTGGTTCCAAGATAGACAAAGTCCCTTACTACTTCAAAAGCGTAGTTGTCAACAGTGACGTGCTGTCCAAGACGCCGGGACTCTTTGTTTGTTGACACTAGATACTTCGTCTTGCCCTCGTTCACCGTGAGACCCATCCGACGCGACTCTCTTTCCAACTCTGAGAATGCTGCACTGACTGCTCGCGTGTTCATGCCGATTATGTCAATATCGTCGGCATACGCTAACAGCATGACACTTTTGTTGAAGATAATGCCATTATGTCGTAGATCAGCAGCTCGTATTATTTTCTCCATAATAAGATTGAAGAAGTCGCACGATAACGAATCACCTTGTCTGAAACCCCGTTCGGTATAAAACGGTGCGGAGAGGTCCTTCCCAATTTTCACTGCACAACGAGAGTTATGCAGTGTCATCCTACAAAGTAGAATGAGCTTTGCAGGAATACCGAACTCAGACATTGTTGCGTAGAGGTAATCCCTTACCGGACTGTCGAAAGCGGCTTTATAATCAACAAATAGGTGGTGTGTGTCGATCTGTTTTTCTTGGGTCTTCTCCAGTATTTGGCGCAGTGTGAAAATCTGGTCGATGGTGGATTTACCAGGTCTGAAGCCACACTGATATGTCCAATCAGGTTGCTGAGCATAGGCTTCAACGTTTCACACAGTACGCCTGATAGGACCTTGTATGCGATGCTCAGGTGACTTATTCCATGGTAGTTGGCGCAAATTGTGGGGTCTCCTTTTTTATGTACAGGACAGAGAACACTGAGCCTCCAATCATCAGGCATGCTTTCATCCGACCATATTCTGCTTATGAGCTGGTGCATGCGGGAGAGCAGCTCATCGCCTCCGGTCTTAATCAACTCGGCAGGCAGGCCATCAGCACCTGCAGCTTTGTTGTTCTTCAGCCTTAAAATGGCCGTTTCAACCTCGTCATAGTCGGGTTGTGGAATATCAACACCATCATCTGTAATTGGGGTTATCGGGCAAACTCCTCCACTGGCGGAATTGTTCGTAGCATCGCCATTCAGTAATGTGGAGAAGTGTTCCCTTCATAGGCTCAGTACACTCTGGACATCCGTAACCAGATTCCCATTTCCATCACGACAAGAAGAGGATCCGGGATTTAAACCTCCACTCAGGCGCTTGATCTTTTCGAAGAATTTTCGAGTCTCATTCTTGTCGGTACACATCTCTATCTCCTCACACTCGCGTCTTTCCAACTCCCTCTTCTTGCGCCTGAAAAGACGTCTCTCTGCACTCCTTTTCTCTCTATACCGCTCCTTAACAGCTCGCGTTGCACCTGCAAGCAGGGTTTTTCTGTAGGCGGCGTGTTTCTCTGCGGTAGCGTAGCGACGCTCCTGATCATGCCACTCATTCCTCAGAGGTCGGTAGTAACCGATTACCTCCTCGGCAGCAGTAGTCATGGAGTGGGATATATGTGTCCACCGTGCGCATGTATCATCAAGTTGGGGAGTGTTCTGCATAAGCAGATCCGATAGTCGAGTGGAAAATGCATCTGGGACTTCTCTTGTTATTTGCGACACATAAGCGTGTGCGCACCTTAGCTGCAACAAGGTAGTGATCCGAGTCGATGTTGGCACCACGGATCGATTTCACGTCCATCACACTGGAAGCATGCCTTCCGTCAATCACCACATGATCAATTTGGTTTCTTGTACGATGATCTGGAGACAGCCATGTCGCTTTGTGGATGTCGAGATGCTGGAATCTGGTACCACCAATTACCATGTTTCGTGCTGCGGCGAAGTCGATCAGCCTCATTCCGTTATCGGAGGTGTTCTGGTGGAGGCTGAATTTTCCGACAGTTGGACCAAAGGTACCTTCCTTGCCCACCCTGGCATTAAAGTCGCCAAGCACGATTTTGATATCGTGGCGGGGGCAGCGGTCATAAGCTTCTTCGAGGCGCTGAAAGAAGCTCTCCTTGGTCACATTGTCCTTCTCATCCGTCGGAGCGTGGGCACATATAAGGCTGATGTTGAAAAATTTTGCCTTGATGCGGATTGTGGCCAGCCGTTCGTTCACAGGCGTGAACTGTGAGACAAGATGTCGTAGTCTCTTGCTGACCAAAAATCCACATCCTAATTCGTGCCTTTCAGCATGGCAACTGCAGTAGATGTCACAGGACGCTCTTTTGGAGCAGCCCTGTCCAGTCCATCGCATTTCCTGGAGAGCGGTGATGTCAGCTCTGTATTTTTCGAGGACATCAACCAGCTGGATAGAGGCACCCTCCCTATAAAGGGACCGGACATTCCAGGTGCATATCCGTAAATCATTGTCCTTTTTTTGTTTGCGGGGGTCATCAACGAAAGCGGTAGTCCTTATCCGAGGCATTTTAGTTTTTTTCATTGGGGGGGTTTTTTATGTGGCGGGTCCCAAAACCAACGTACAACCTCTAACCGAGGAGATTTTCGCCACTCACTTCAGCCGCCTCCCAGCGGGTGCCAGGAAGACGTTGCCCGGTGGTCGCCACATGGAGGGCCCCCATTAATAATAATGAAAGCGCCATCACAGAGTAAGCAGAGCAAGCTATATGACTACCCCTCATTAACAAATAAAGGTATCATCACATAGCGCTCAGATCAACTACATGACAGCCAGTGAGTTGACTTGCGATGAGTTCAACAAGGATTGCGTACATATATGTATAGAATGAAAAATAATTGTACATGCGTACTGGATATTGATAACGCACTTTTATTTTTCATATAATGATATTTATTATGATGCATAAATTTTTTGTAAATAATTTCAATTCTAATTTTTTTTTATAAAATAAGATTGTACTCGTCGCGCAAGTATTTTTGCGCCCGAATGTATAGCAAAGAATAGCTATGAGTAAAAAACAAACGATGTTAAGTTATCCACGGTATAAATACGAATGAATAGTTTTTATTTACAGCTTTGTTATGAAGCATAAAAAATGAACATAGGGTTGCTGTGTGCAAAATCAGAAAATATAGTAGTTGATGCCACTTAATTATGTAGTCGCGCTCTGAACATCCTCCCCCCGTTGGCAGGTCATACCGCCAACCATGTTGACATCGATGGGAAGAGCGCATAGTTTGGCAATGGCTCGTTTACATATGCCACTTTCAGTTTTGACCTCAGCTACACGCACCATGCCATCATTTCCCTTGAAGATCTGAGTTACTCTACCAAGCAGCCATTTGAGTGGTGGGAGTGCTTCGTCTTTAATGAGTACAAGAGTTCCAACTGCGACATTTTCTCTTGAAGATCGCCAACGTGAGCGTTGTTGCAGATGAGAAAAATATTCGGAACTCCATCTTCTCCAGAAGATCTGTTGTATAAACTGAATACGCTGCCAGTGGTCAAGTCGACCGATGTTTAACGTCGAGAGTTTTGGTTCTGGTATAGATGTAAGTGGACCACCTACCAAGAAGTGAGCTGGCGTTAGCACGTCTAGGTCGTCAGGATTTTCTGAAATTGGGCAGAGAGGACGAGAATTTATTACTGCTGAAATCTGACATATAAGAGTCCTAAGTTCATCAAAAGTGAGCAATGCTGAACCAATAGCTCGCCAGAAATTGAATTTCGCCGTTTTTATTGAGGCCTCCCACAGGCCCCCAAAATGCGGAGAACTTGGTGGTATAAACTTCCAGTCAATCCCTTCGATGAGGCATTGCCTATGATGAATCGATTTAACGCGTTGTTGCTTAAGAAAATGTTGGTGTAGTTCAGCCATTTCATTTTTTGCCCCAACAAAATTCGTGGCATTATCTGACCAAATTACCCTTGGTTTGCCTCGAGTCGAATAAAACCGCCGCAAGGCAGCTAAAAATGATTCCGTCGACAGATCTTTGACGAGTTCCATATGAACTGCCTTCATAGTGAAGCATATGAAAAGACAAATATAGCATTTTGTTGATGGTCGGACTCTTATTTCAGATCGGTAATGAAATGGCCCGCAATAGTCGATTCCAGTGATGAGAAATGGTTGGCTGGGTCGGACGCGGCCTTCAGGTAGATTTCCCAGGATCTGCTCGCACACTTTTGGCCTGAGCCTAAAACATCGCACGCATTTACTTATGATATGACTCACCGCCTTTTTGCCACCAATGGGCCAGTATTGTTGTCGTATTGCGGCCACTAATGCTTGAGGTCCGGCATGTAAGTTCTGATGGTGAAAATGCAATATGATAGAATTAGTAAGTGGATCGCCTTTTGGAAGCACGATTGGATGTCGAGACTGAAAATTCAACAACGAGTTTCTTAAACGCCCTCCTACTCGTATAAGTCCAAAAGAATCTAAAAATGGTGACAGGGATGCCAATGTACTTGATGAGCTTATCGATAAATCATTTTTAAGAGCCTTGTATTCTGACGAAAAATGAACTCATTGTATCGTGCGAAGTAAATACCATGTCCCTTGTTGAATGCTGCAGTGAGAGTGCCTGAGCGATCTTTCTTAATGAACATGTGTATGTAGCCATATGTGCGTTGCATTGCTTCAAAGAAATTAATGTATTTGCAGTTCAGCGAAGTGTCGATGACTGAAGAAGAAGAGACTAAAGCAACCTTCCGTCGTTCAGGCAAATTTTCAATTCGTTCATTACATTTGGGCCACTTGCTTTCTACATCTCTCAGAAATGTGGGCCCATTGGTCCAAAACGATTGGCGAAGCACCTCTCGGTAAAATATCTGCCGGATTAAGACTTGTTGGCACATAGCGCCACTCCATACCACTTGTGCACTGCTGTATGCTTGTAACGCGATTGGCGACGAAGACATTGAAACTAGAGGGCTCCTCTTTAAGCCATGATAAAACTGTGGTGGAGTCAGACCAGCAAAAAAACGGACAACTGAAAATATGTAAATTGTTAATAGCATGAACAACATGCGCTAAAAGCGCAGCGGCACATATTTCCAGTTTGGAAACCGTGGCCGTTTTTAGGGGTGAAACTCTTGATTTGGAACAGAGTAATGTGGTGCGAATGTTTCCGTGTTGTCGGGTGACAATATAAACACATGCACCGTACGCTGAGAGGCTAGCGTTGCGGAATGCATGCAATTCCAAACTAGAATTTGGGATAGCTACATATCGAGGAAATGAGAGTTGCCCTATGGTGCCAAGTTCACCATATAGTTGAAGCCAAGCAGTTTGATGAGGCATTGGTTGACTTTCATCCCAATCGAGCTTCTCCATCCACAGGCGTTGAAGAAATATTTTAGCTTGACATACGATGGGCCCAATCAATCCCAATGGATCATAAAATTGAGCTATGGCTGACAAAACTGAGCGTTTAGTTATTTTTTTATTTATTTTTTTATTATTTTATTTACAAAAAACGAAAATATAAACAGGTCAGCATCGGGGTTCCATTGGAGCCCAAGCGTCTTTGTGATGTAACTTCCATCATCGAATTTGATTTGCTTCTCTCTGTCTATGTCTCTCACGTTTCTAAGCAATTCTGGTACATTTGAGCACCATTTCCTAATTTTGAAATTTCCCTTACCTAGTAGTTCAGATGTTTGTCGCATTATTTGATTTACGTCATCAATGGTGTCACCGCCAGTAATTAGGTCATCAACGTAAAAATCGCGCAAAATGATCTGAGCACCGAGAGTGTATGAAGCTGCATCATCAACCGCAAGTTGATGAATAGCGCGAACAGCTAAGTATGGTGCAGATTTTGTGCCATACGTAACCGTATCGAGCCTGAATATTTTGATGTCGTCTTGAGGATCGTATCTCCAAAGAATGCACTGCAAATAATTGTCAGGTGCGATGACTCGGATGCACCTATACATCTTGCAAATATCTCCGGTTAGTGCGATCGGATGTGAGCGAAATCAAATAAGAGTTTCTGCTAGTTTTGCTTGTATAGTTGGGCCCGTCATCAGCACCTCATTCAACGAATATCCAGTTGTAGTCGGTGCTGAACCGTCGAAAACGACACTAAGTTTGGTTGTTGAGCTGTCGTTCTTGAAGACGCAATGGTGAGGCATGAAGTATGTGGGAACTGTTGATGGTGGTTTCGATATAGGAGACATGTGGTGGAGGTCAAGATACTCCTTCATAAATGATACGTATTGTGACTTAACTCCATCATTGCGTTGGAGACGTCTTTCAAGATTCAGGAACCGACGCATAGCCTGCTGGTACGAATCCCCAAGTAGATGTACGCTGGGCTTTAAAGGCAGGCGAACCGAATACTCGCCTGTCACCATGCGACTGTAGTTTGCCTTGAAATGAGCTTCGCAACCGATTTCCTGCTTTGTAACTTTTCGAATAGGTTGGAAGCTGTTTTCTATCTCCCAAAATGAACGCACTATATCGTTGGTAGATTGATGTTCATTAGACTGAAGCGAATTTATTGCTATGGTTGTAAACGATGATAGCTTCGACGACATACTTCGACCACCGGACACGACCCAACCCAAACGAGTCTTTTGTAAAATGTGATTATTATATTTTAAATGAAATTGGCCAATACAAAGTAAGTAAAAAAATAGACTTGCGCCGATAAGTAGATCCACGCGTTGTGGCTTTTAAAATGAGGGATCTGCTAGGGTGATATTTGCTGGAATATCCCAATGAGTGATGTCAAGCGGATAATTTGGTCAAAAATCGGTGATTGTTGGAGTTACAGCTGAAGTTATGGTCGCTGTGAATTTGCGATTGAATAGTTATGTTCACGCTGGAGTTGACAGTGAGTTCTGAATCTCCAATACCTGAAACTGCTAAATACGATTTAGATTTTTTAAGTTGTAACTGATTAGCGAGTCTCGTCGTTATGAAATTAAGCTGTGAAGCAGAATCCAGAATGACGCGACATGGCACGAGCGAACCAACGCTGTTGCGAATCAAAACAATGGCAGTTGCAAGGAGCACACATTCATTTGTACCAGCATTTGCATGAGATAAGGACAAGTCGTTGCTTGCTGTCATTGCAACAAGAGCTACTTGCTGCGCTGGACTAGGTAGGCTTTCAGATGAGGCCGGACTTGCCTGGTCTTTTTGATTAAAATGCAGTAGCGTGTGGTGCATCAATGAACACCGGAGACATGCTGATGACTTGCACTGCTGCACTTGATGGCCTGGTTTAAGGCAATTAATGCACAATTGAGGCGAAGGCTGGACATGAATAGATGACGTGGTCATGGTTATTACAGACCGCACACATTTGGTGATCATCCCTTGAAACAACAAATGAATTCTGAATTCTTACGACTCTTGACATTGTTCAGCTGGCTGCTAGGTATTTTCGTTACCATAGCATGAGCCACATTTTCCATTGTCTGACACCTCTTCTGCAAAAATGTCACCGTGTCCGTCCAAGTAGGCAGCTTGTCAGTCGAAACTCGTTCTTCCCACAGTGTATGAGTTGTGGCAGTTTTTGTGCTGTAATGTGTTGTAACAAACAGTCAGCAATTTGTTCGGAGGTACCCAGTGACTGCAAAGCTCGAACATGCGACACCATTTTGTCCACTAGCGACCGTAACTCTCCTGATTGCTTATCAGCACTCACCCTCTGCAGCCTGAACAGCTCATGAATGTGTGACTGAAAGATTAAACGTCGATTATCATAATCCAATCTCACTGACAGCTCCGCATTATCCATGGCGTGCAGTTCATCTTCATTAAGTTGTGTCAATTTGAGTTGGCGCAACAAAGCTTGAATTTTCTTTTTTAAGAACGACATTTCTTAATTCTGCGACCGCTTCTCTATAGTCAGGCGACTTGACTCACAAATTACACAATTAATTTTGTCAAATAATTTTCACAATAATTTCCTTTCTCAGATAAAAACTGTACCTCTTTGCATGGCAAAAAATCGATCCAAAAAAAACCAAAGAAAACGGTTCTACTAATGTAACTGTTGAAACACGAGATTTGTGCACGATGCCTATGTACACATATGTAATGGCAATTACATAGACAAATAGCGGTGCCTATGTACAAAGGAAGCGAAAATTTGTAATGATAATCACATAGACAAATAGCGGTGCCTATATGATCACGTCGGAGTCACCAACAAAATGTAGTCGTCGCGCAAGAATTTTTGCGCCCGAATGTATAGCAAAGAATAGCAATGAGTAAAAAACAAACGATGTTAAGTTATCCACGGTATAAATACGAATGAATAGTTTTTATTTACAGCTTTGTTATGAAGTATAAGAAATGAACATAGGGTTGCTGTGTGCAAAATCAGAAAATGTAGTAGGTGATGCCGCCACTTAATTATGTAGTCGCGCTCTGAACAAAGATGTTTTTGAAAAAATTAAATGAAATAAATAATTTTGAGTAGAAAATTTTTCTCCTGCACATTTTTATGCCATCTAAGGTTATATGTATAGTACAAATAAAGATTGAGCAGACGACAATAGGAAAAAATATTTAAAATTGTTTAGCATTATGGGCTTGATAATTTCCTGTGATCTCTATATAGGGATATAAGTATATGAAAATAATACTTTCTCATATTCAAACATCACCCAGAGTGTTATTACACAATATTCAAATATATACAGAGAGGGAGAGAGAAATGATAATATGCCAATTTGTGGTTCATGTATCAAAATTCACAACAATTTGCAACTATATTTTATAATTTCAATGGCTTCTATTTTATTTGACTCATTAAAACAATACATTGAGAGAGCAAGTTTATATGATGACAATCTAATGTCCTCGATTATTGCAGGATCACTCAAAATGCTACCATGCAACTATATTTCCTACAGATGAATTTGCGGCAGAAATTATTATCCGTCTACTTTTGTTATTCTACCCTCTTTGTTCTAAATCCTCTGGTTTTATGTTTCGTCTGGAATTTCAAATTGCAATGTTAAGCTCATTTTGTTCCCATGCTTAGGTTTTATGTTAGGGTGATGTTGTTGAGCTATAGATGTTTGAATGTATTGTTCTATTGTTCTATTGTTTACTTGGAGAACAGATTTTAGTAATTTGTTACAATTAAGTTATTATGCCCAACAGCTTTGGTATTTGTATTATTTGCTTCCTATTTTTATTATTCTTATTATTTACGTTGGTACGTTGAAAGGTAATTTCATTGGGTTTTTTTTTTGTTAGTGTTTTTTTTTTGTTGTTGTTTGTCCTGTTCTTAATTTTTTGATTGGCGAAAAAGAACGCTTTTTGGAGGCGTTTTTCAACGTTTTCAGAAAGTATTTCGTCTCGTTCTGCGGAGGTACAGGAACGTTTAAGGGTTGTTTTCGGCGAACCCCTTGAAGAGCTGAGCTCAGGGCGCTTCATGCGTTCATTCTATTGTTGGAAAAGGACGCAGCAAATCGGGGATAAGATGTCAAGAAGCTACCATATTGCATCAGGGATTTGTCCTGTTTGTTTTAAAATTTCAAAATGTAATGCTGATTGTGATTGTTGTGAATAGCAAAAATAATTATTATTTAATTGTTTTCTCTTCTCTACTATAATTGTTTGTGTTTTCTCTTTTAATTTGTATCATTTTCTGTATAGTTTTGTTTTTGTTGTCGTTGTTTGGGGCTTGTCGTTTTTCAATTCTTTTGGTGGAAAGGTTTTATTAAATTATTGTGGTACTTTTTCCCTTTTCGTCCAATCTGTAATATCGTTTTTACTGGACTGCTTGTGTTTATTATTTCTTAGGGACCAGTCCAAATCGGACTAAATTGCTTTTCCTCGTTTGATTTTTTAATATAAACTTTTCTCCTACTCTAAAACTTATCGGGTGTATGTTCTTGTCATACTCTCTCTTGGCGTTTTTCTTTGCCTTGTCTTGATTTTCCATAATTATTCGTGGGATCTCTGTATTTTATATTTTAATAATTTATTTTGGTCTTCTGCGTTGTACAATGGTGTTCTCTTGGTTTCTAGATTTGTTGACATGTCGGTGTTAGAGTCGTATAATATGCTGAAAGGGGTTCGTTTGGTGGTAGTATGTACCGTATTGTTGTGAACATGCATTGCTGACGTTAACCATTGATCCCAATTTGAACCATCTTCTTTAACGAAACTCCTTCGCTAAGGAGATGGTTCTTCCGCTAAGGGTATATGAGTTCTTTCTAGTAGCGTGTAATAACTTCGTTGTAAAAAGCTTTTGCTACCGTGTTAGCTTCAGCATCTGGTATAGCTACACAAATAAAAAATTTTGAAAAATCATCTAGAAATGTAAGTATGTATTTGTTTCCAGATGTCATCTCTGGAAGAATTCCTACCATTTCCATATATACCTTTTCAAATGGCTTAGATGGTGTATCAGTTAATATCATTGGCATTTTCGTGAGCCTTGAGCTATTGTTTGTTTGACATTTTTTCCAATTTTTAACATATTCTTAAATCTGGCTTCGCATACCTTTCCACCTGTACTGTCTTCTAATCCTGAAATAAGTTTTCAGAGCACCCTGATGCCCTCCTAAAGGTGAATCATAGAAGTTGGGAAGTATCGTCGATATATCCTTCTCATCAGTGAGAAGTTCCGCATTCTTGTTCTCCTGATTTTCTGCATTTTCATCTAGCTCTAATTCGTTATCAAGCTTTCATCAGGCTCTTCTTGGCTTTCGGTTTCGTCGACTTTATTCCTCTCCACAGAACGAGCCACAAATTGTTGACTACTGATTCGGTTGTGAAATTCTGCTGAGCGCATCCGCGTTCAAGTTCCTGGTTTATAAATTATATCAAAATCAAATTCAGATAATTTGTGCCTGAAACGTGCTAAACGTGATGTCTGATCCTTTAGGTTTGCAATTCCTCGTAGTGGCTGGTGGTCAGTGTAGATCTTGAACGGTCTACCAAGTAGATAAGCTCGATAATTTTTCACAGCCCACACGATGGCCAGGAATTCCTGTTCGAGGGTGGAATACCTTTTCTCAGTATCACTGAGCGCCCTGCTCGCAAAGGCTATTGGTCTATCTTTTCTAATTTCATCTTGCGATTGAATTGCACCTACAGTTTCGTTGCTGGCATCTGTTGTTAACACAAAAAGTATAAAAAAATCTGGTTAAGCTAAAATTGGCGGAGAGCCAATTGCTTGCTTCAATTCATCAAAAGCTTTCTGACATTTTTCTGTCCATTCAAATTTCGCGTCTTTTCTGAGTAGTTTGTTGAATGGCAGTGCCATACTAGCCATATTCTCAACAAATTTTCGGTAATAATATATTAAACCTAGAAATGCCTGAACATCTTTCTTATTTTTTGGCACAGGAATATTTTTAACACATTCCACCTTACCAGGGTCTGGTAACGCTACTGCCTCAGTGCATTTATGGCCTAGGTAAATTATATCTTTTAGTAGAAACTGTCACTTTTCTGTATTTAACTTCAAGTTATGTTTACGTAAAAGTCTAAATACTCTTCGTAAACGCAACTCATGTTGTGCCAAGTTTCGACCATAGACGACGATGTCATCCAAGTAGACAAAACACTCTATACCTTGAAGTCCTGTTAGTACATGGTTCGTTAGTCTTTGGAAGGTTGCAGGGGTTCCTGTTAAGCCGAAAGGCATTCTATTAAATTCATACTGCCCAACACCTGTAGTAAAAGCTGTTTTTTCTCAGTCTGATTCTTTCAATAACACTTGATGATACCCACTGGCCAAATCCAGTGTAGTGAAATATCTACAATGACCTAACTGGTCTAATATATCATCGATGTTGGAATGGAAAAACTTGTTTAATAGTGGCGTCATTTAATTTCATGAAATCTACTACTAGCCTCCATTTTCTTTTACCATCTTCTCCAGCTTTCTTTGGCACCAAAATAATCGGAGATTTCCAGGACGTTGAGCTGAGAATAATTATGTCGTCTTCCAACATTTTCTTTACTTGCTTATTGATCTCTTCCTTATGAACTTCTGGTAGCCTGTTCTGTCTTTGGTTGATGGCCCCTGGTCTGCTTTTATTGGTATTGTGTGTTTTGTCGCCTTCCAAGAAAAATAAATCGTGGAATGACTTAAGTATTCCATCTATGGATCTCTTTTCCTAAATGTTTAAGTTTTCGTATAGCTTAATTATTTCTAATATTTTGGTAACCATTTTTTGTCTATTAGGAGATACTTCCTGTTTCTTTACTATAATTGTTTCGAAATTTGTATTTACCTTAATGGAGACTACCTTCATAGTTCTCCCGGGTACTACAACCTCACTGGTGTTATAAAATGCTGTTTTCGTTCACCGTAGACAATCAGCTTCTTTTTCATAGTATTGATAACCGATCGGTTTCATAAATTGTCTCTACCTAGGATACCATCAGCAGGTATCCCTCTCTCTTCAGAGATTAAGTGTAGTTCTAAAATCAAATCCTTAGTCCTATCGTGTTGGACTGCTATTGACCCTAATGTTTTTTTTTTCAAGCTTTTTTATTGGATCTTTCTAAAATTACTTAGAAACTAATAATAAGTAATCAAATCTTACAAACTAACTAAAATTATGTGATATTCCCAACGTTCCATCACAATTTGTTGAGTCGCGAGGCATAGCAATTTCACAGCATATTCAGTGTGTCTTTTCTTTTTAATCGACTATGCCCCGTGCTCAGCAACAATTGCCTAGCAAGGGGATTCGGATGACTGTGTAATTTTTGAATGTAGATTCTGCAGGACATTGCAACTTCCCCAGATATTGTGGGTACATTTAAATCTCGATGGATGTTAACGTTCCTCATATACCAAGGCGCGTTTACAATAATTCGCAGACACTTGGATTGTATTCGCTGCAATTTATCGATATTCGAAGGAGATGCGGTGCCCCAAAACTGAATACCATAAGTCCAGATTGGCTTCAAGATTGCTTTATATAATAGCACTTTGTATTCGAGATTCAACTTTGATCTTTTGTGTATCAGCCACCATAACTGATTAATTTTAAGCTTGATCTGAGTTTTCTTTGCCTCTATGTGATTTTTCCAGGTCAGCCTTCTGTCGAGGTGAATACCCAAGTACTTTGTTGTGGAACATTGTGGAACTGATTAGCAATTTTAAGTGGGGGACATGTATCTGGCCTTAGCGTGAAGGTTACATGTACGCTCTTTGATTCATTGACTTTTATACGCCATTTTGCTAGCCAGATTTCGAGAGAATCGACATGAGTCTGCAGGAGTTTAGTAGCTTCTATGGGGTTAGAGCGAGAGCACAATATTGCCGTATCATCTGCAAAGGTCGATATAAATGTATAGTTATTGCTGGGCATATCTGTAGTGTATAAGAGATACAGTAAGGGGCCCAAAACGCTTCCTTGAGGAACGCCAGCGTGAATATCCAAAGGATTTGTTGTGTAATCCTTGTGATGTATGAGGAATTGTCTTTTCGTGAGGTAGCTACTAAGCAATGAGGAGACATTTGCAGGCAGTAATAGTTTGAGTTTGTAAATAAGGCCATCGTGCCATACTTTATCGAAAGCTTGAGTGATATCAAGAAAGACAGATGAGTAATACTTTTTTTCTTCAAAAGTGTTCCTTCTCAGAGTTACAATGCGGTGGACTTGTTCTATTGTGCCGTGCTGTTTTCTAAATCCAAACTGATGTTTAATAAATGGAGTTATATTCATGACAAGTAGCTTTTCGAATACTTTAGAGAGTAGAGGCAGGAGGCTGATAGGTCTGTACGATGCAACTTTTCTAGGGTCTTTTCCTAGTTTTGCTATCATAATAATTTTTGAAGTTTTCCAGCATTTGGGATAGTGTTTAATACGAAGGATAGCATTGAAAATGTGCATGAGATGAATTATTGAAGCCGGAGGTAGCTCTTTTATCATTTTACCGGTAATTTTATCCGGACCAGGTGATTTTTTTGGGTTTAAATCTTTATAAATTGCTTTGAATATGTCCTTTTTTTAATTTTGAGCGTTATTGAGCAAGGTTGAGAAGTTAATTTTGGTAATGAGGACTGTGAAGAGGGTGGATTGGGTGTAAACACACTTTTTAGGTGGTTTGCAAAAGCCAAGCTCTTCTCACAATCAGTGGGAATCAGTGAGAATTGGCCGATTTGAGTTTTTTGCTTATTTCCACAAAGAGTAGTCTGAAGCTTCACCAGGTGTTAATTTCGCTATGTGCTCTTCTAACTCTTTGTTGTTTTTATTTTTTAAGGCTTGCTTTAACTTTTGAGTGCAGTGCTGTAGCTGTGTTTTCAGATTCGGTGATCTGAATTCTTGCCATTGTCTTCGGAGTCTTCTTTTTTGTCTTACTAGCAATCCAATGTCGGCTGGTGTGTATGGGCTATAGTTTGATTGCTTGCATACCTTTGTGCAGGTGGCTGAGCTGAGAGCTAATGAGAGCAGCTGGTTGAATTTTTCGAGTGCTGAGTCTACATCGTGTCCATTTCTTAATACAGTACTCAGAGGAAGATGGGAATTTATATATTTCTTGAATTTTAACCAGTCTATTTTCTTTCTAACGCAATTGCCTTGGGGGCTTGGTGATTTTATAGATATTACCGTAGGTGAGTGGTCAGATGATAGATCATAATTACACTCTGTGGAGATATTTTCCATCTGCAAACCTTTGGCGACTCCAAAGTCTATGAGATCGGGTATTTTGCTCTTGTCCGTCGGCCAATATGTCGGTTGACCATTTGAAATAACATCGTAGCCGTGGTTAGTGATGATTGAACATAGTCTTCTGCCTTTTGGAGTTATTAAGCCCCAGTGAGCCCCAGTGAGTGTGTTTGGCGTTGAAATCGCCAGCAACCAAGAATTTGCTATCAAGAGTTGAGAAAAATTCTTTATATTGCTGTTCGGTAATAGTGTATCTTGGGGGACAGTATAACGCAGATATTACTAGCTTAGAAATGTATTCTTCCAGACATATAGATGTTGCTTGCAAGTAAACGCTACTGAAATCTTCAAGAACATGATGTTTTATTCTGCTTTTTATCAATATGGCAGTTCCTCCGCGTGCCTTACCATGCGGATGATTTGTGGTGTACAGTTTGTAATATGGTATTTGGTAGCAATTTTTGTCAGTGATATGGGTCTCAGATATCATCATTATGTCGATCTGGCTGGATTCAAAGGATTGAATTAGCTCCAAACGGTGCTGGCTTAAACCGTTGGCGTTCCAGTGGCATATCTTGAGACAACTCATGGTCTGGATAGCAATGTTTGGAGTAGCATTGATTGATTTTTCATCATTTCTTGCATCATTGTTTGCATTGAGTTCATGAATTGGTTCATATTCTGAATTAATGTTTGAAGCAAATGTTCCAGGGTACTTGGCTGTTGGGTGGGCAGTGAGCGTTTTTGCTCATTATTTACATTGCTTTGTTGGTGTGGGTTTTGTTTTAACACGCTAGCGTATGAATTGGTTTGATTCTTGTTTGGGATTGCAGAGAAGAATTGTGTTGCATCAATATTTTGTCTCTTACTTGAGTTGGCTATCTGAGTTTGTTCAACTGGTTTTAGAGGTTGATTGCTAGCGGAGAAATTTAGCTTTAGGGTTGTATATACTGGGCAACCTCTATAATTTGCGGTGTGATTACCTCCACAATTGCTGCATTTTTTCATGCTAGCATCGCCTTTAGATTTTGGGCATATGTTTGATTTATGGAGATCTCCACAAATCACACAAACAGATGGCAGTGTACAATATGTCTTAGTATGTCCCTAAGTATTGACCCTAATGTGGTGGTCCTCCTAATGCACCACTAAGATTTTTCCTTAAATGACGCTTCTTGCTGATAGATTCATCAATTACTGATGACTTTATTAAACTGGTATCTGCCTCAGAGTCTACAAGTAAAACGAGTTTTCCATTTTTTGCTTCCTCACACGGAAACTCAACGAACACATCATCTACATCAGAGACTCCCAAACAGTAGCCCTGTTTGTTATTACTGGATGGAAAAGATGGTTCAACAATCCCCCTGGACGCTTGACTATCAACTTCCACCATCTTGGTATCTAACTTGGAGGGTGTGTCAACAATCGCTAAGGACGCATGACTGACTCCTGGCCTACTTTTAGCAAAATTTTAGGTTTCCCGGTTTATTGGCCGTACCTGGGCCCCTGGGTTCCCTGGGTTTTTTCTAATTCTTTGCGTTTATAACAGTCGGCGATCCTGTGTCCCGGCTTCTTACAGAAAAAACATTTGGTCTCCGAATTTCCGCGATTAGGGCCTTTGCTTTCTTCACCTCCCTTAGTACGTGCTGGTGTTTGATTGTCCGTATTTTTTACACTTTACGCAATAGGGCATGTTTTTTCTCTTAAAACAGTAGTCCCTAGTATGCCCTTTTTTGTCGCAGAAGGAGCAGGTAGGAACTTTCCTTTGGCTATTTTGGGGTCTTACGTTATTATTTTGGTATTTGTTTATTCCGAATAGCATCGTGTCTGGCCTCAGTCTGGTGAACGTCGTTTGAGTATAGTGCTCCCATATTAAACTGATTGAATCGTTGTCCTCTTTCGAGCAGAATACATGTGTTTACGGCCTCCTCTACTAATTCTTCTAATGTGCCAGTCTTACCTAGCATATGAGTTTTGAGTTTGGGTCTTGAAGGCCTGATATAAAAGATGTCCTCGCATACCCCTCTAGCTCTTTTAACAACGCCTGGTCTCCGATCCCACTATATCTATTCTTAATACATTGTATCGCCGTGGATTGTAAATCAGCTAATCTCCTTACGGTTCCAGACGAACGGTCTTCAAATATGTGTTTCACAGAATTGTATACAATTCTTCTATATTAGCGAATTTCTTCCTTAGCACCAAGTTTAAGCATCACCATATAGTCGCTGTTTTATACAAGCTACGAAATCTTCCAACTCGTCGGGTTTTACGACTTTTCCTGCTAATTCGCACCCAGAAATGAACTGGTGTACTTCGGTCCTCAAATCTTTAGACTCCGCTCCAGTGAGTACTGGGACTAGTCTACTGACGGTCTGTGCAATTTCGTCAATACGCATTTTTAGCCTTACTTCAGGTTGTACTTCTAGTTGTGTTTTTCGTACTGGTGTACGAAAAACACCTCTCTTTTGCCTGGAGTGCACTTAGCTGCTCAGAGTCAACCGATGTTCTGAGCCTTTTCTATATAAATTCTTCTGAAATGCCATTTTTTTAGTAAATCTTCTAATTCCTTATTTCTATTAAGAGTCTTAGTAATCTCTACTTCTAGCGTTCCGCGTCGGATCACTGTTTTGCGATCAAAGTTCGCAGACCACTAATTGGTATCTCTGCTGCCTCTAAATCGTCCTTTTGTTTTAAGGCTGCTTCAGCCTGGCTTTCCAATAGTTCGTTTAGCTCGGATAACGTGGCGTCTAATTCCTGTATTGGAGTTAGTACCTTTCCGTGATGCACCTTTAATTTTATGAGCTGTAATTGCTCGTATGTGCTGTGTTGCTTAATCAAGCTCCACACGAAGTCGATTGACTCGGTTATTGCAACGTCTAGCTCTCTTACTAATAATTCGTAGGATTTCTTGTCCATTTGACCCCAAAAAGGAAAACAAACACTAGAATTAGATCCTGTACTGCGTTAAACGTTGAACGTAAAACACCTTGTATATACCAGATATTTGGCAGTATCCTACCGGCTGCGCCTAAAATGTTGTGTACTATTTTTCCACAACATTTACTAAGTACCTAACTCACAAGATTAGCACCTAGACCTAAGCTCCTAAATATCCCTCGAGTCTAACACACTAGTAGGCTGAAATAAAACAATTATATTTTATCAAGGATACTTGCGGTTTTTTCGATTTTCGTTTTATTGCTGGTGTTTTGTATTTTGCACTTTTACACTAATACTGGAGGGCCTCGTAAGGATCGCAATATTTACACTTTTTCTTAATGCTAACACTTCGGTGTAAGACTCACAACTGAAAAGCGACTGCCTTCGGTAAGCTGGCAGCTTATATGCCATTTTTCTAACACTACCCACATATCAATCTACCCACATACCAACATATAACATATAATAATATATTTACACCACATGTGTGTATGTATGTATGTGTTTATGTACACGATCAATGCACTCCCCATGTATGTATATACTACGTGAGAAAGCAACTTTTTGATATTCACACACATGAGTAGTCCGCGTGATTTTAGTTATCATGTATGCTTACACAGGTATGCTTACGTAAGCGCAGAACTAAGAATTGTGTGGGAAAGTGCTTTGTCAGCATTTTCACACCCAACTGCAACTCAGTTGGCGCAATGTTCTGACATTCCACAATTATAAGTAATATTAGTATGGATTATGTATATCACAATTTCGAGCAATGTTGGTGTGTGTATGAACAAATATGTAGTTCCCAATTTCGGGAAATATGTCGCGAGGCAAAATATGCATATTTGCATATTTCATATTTTGGCTTGCAACACTCCTAAGAAGGATAGAAATTGTAGAAAACATTCAACAGCGACAACAACAGCAACGGCTACAGAAGCCACTTACAACAACAACACCTCCCTCCAACCTGTTCGAAGGCATACATATTCCGCCTCAGAAAACGTTCATGTTACGTAAATTTTATATCAACAATAGAAGTGGCCAAATACGCGTAACGGTGCGAGGAGGGTGAGCGCGTCTGCAACTTGGAAAATGCTGGAAGATAATTACTACCAACGACAATAGGGAGGAGAAACCACCACCGTACTTATCAAAATAAAATAAAAACACCAAATCGTAGTATCATTATTAGAATTATATATTGAATTGCTAATAAATTGTAATTTTTTTCGAATTGTTGGAAAATGGAAAAAAAATTTGAAAATAATTTAAAAAAAAACATTTATATAAAATAATTAAAAAAAAAAATTATAAATAAAAAAATAAAATAAAAAAAAATAGAATTAATTCTAAAAAAAAAGATGATAAAATAATCGAATTAAAATGAATAAATCTAGATAAATATATAATAATAATAAAATAAAAAAATATATATATATAAATAGATAAGAATTAAAGACTAGAAGGAAAAAGTGGCAGCCGAGCCGAACACCTTATCTTGTCTGTGAAATTACTGTCACCCGGTAGTATTGCGTAATTCGGTTATTCCATTTATTTCTTTTTTCCCTACTCTTCCTGATACAAATAAATACAATTTCTAATGTTATTAAATTAACCCTATCCCTTCGGAATAAACATATCTATACCTATCTATTGTTTATTTATTTATATTTTCTGCAAGTAAGGGGGAAGTGTAACATGCATACATGTTATATGTTACATAAATAAGCAAATGCTTGTATCCTTGTTAATTATTTTGTTCACTCTTGATCAATATATACACGTGTTTCCCTCATGCACACAGAAACAAAAGAAAAGCTCGATAAACATTACGGTGAGTCTGCTCAGTCAGATTACATGGTAAAATATTGGATTGCTGAATTTAAACGCGGCCGAACAAGCAGTGCAACAATACCATCAACAGGAAGGCCAAAAGAGGTGGTTACTGAAGAAAATATCAAGAAAATCCTCGATATCGTTATGAATGATCGCCGAGTCAAGTTACGTGAGATTGTTAAATTGGTAAACATCTCATATGAACGTGTGTTCAACATTTTGCATGAACATTTGCATATGAAAAAGCTATCGGCAATATGGGTGCCGCGTTTGCTCAGTGTCGAACAAAAATGAGTTCGAGAGACCACTTCACAGCGGTGTTTGGAGATAATAAAGCGTAATACTGTTGATTTTTGGCGTCGACTAATAACTGTTGATGAAACGTGGGTCCACCCCTACACACCTGAAACCAAAAATCAATCCAAACAATGGGTGGAAGCTGGTGGAAGTGCTCCGAAGAAGGCGAAGGCAGTGAAATCGGCTGACAAGGTTATGGCCACTGTATGCACTCGGAATATTGCTTATCGATTATCTTGAAAAAGGATCCACAATCACAGGAAAGTATTATCGTGCATTATTGGATCAATTGAATGATGCAATCAAGAAAAAACGACCACATTTAAAGAAGAAAAAAGTGTTCTTTCTTCAAGACAACGCACCGGTTCACACAGCATTAGATACGATGCTAAAACTACGTGAAATACACTTCGAATTGGTTGATCATCCACCTTATAGTCCAGATTTAGCTCCTAGTGACTTTTTCCTGTTTCCAAACTTGAAAAAATGGCTCGCAGGAAAAAGATTCAGCTCAAACGAAGAAGTGATTACCGAAACTAACGCGCATTTTGAGGGGTTCCCGAATTCGTATTATTCAGATGGTATAAAAAAGTTTGAATATCGTCTTATCGAAGTAAAAGGAGACTATGTTGAGAAATAAATGGTTTTTGAAAAAAAAATGTTTTTTTCCTACTTAGGCAGCTTCTTTATCAATCCGCCCTCGTATATTCGGAAACAAAAGAATTTTCATTGACCGAAATGACTGTTTGCATGGAAATATTCCGAATTTTCTTCCTCAGCACTTTTCTGGTGGAAAGATAGCCGTTTATTCCCAAATTAATGATCATGAGTACAACAAGCTCCAACAAGTACTAATATCAACATTTCAAAATAATCAGTATAAATTTGTAAAGTGTTCTTATTTAGCAGTAGACATAGAAAATGAGGACGAAATTCTAAAACAAATATCACTTTTCCATAAAGATGAAGTAGGCTATGCCGACATATGAAGGAATCAAAATGAAAATATATAACCCAACACTTAAAGAAAGTATACACAAAGTCCTAAACAATTGCGGAATATGTAATGGTGGAAAGTATTACAGAAAACCCATTAAAAACAAGTTTACCTGACTGATACACCAACGACCACAAACGAAATAGTCCATATTGACACCTACGAGTATATAAACAGTAAACAAATATTTATATCTTCATTGACAAATTTTCTAAACATACAATCTGCTTTCCGTTAATGGATAGAAATAGCTCTATATTAGTATCTAAAATCCAAGAATTCATTGCAATCAAAGGCAAAATTAAAAAGTTTGTTTTCAATAACGAATTTAATAATGTAAACGTAAAAGAATTTCTAACACAGGAGAATGTTGAATTTCATTTCACAAAACCTAATAGCCACACAGGAAACGCAGATGCCGAGAGACTAAATAACTCTATAACAGAAAAAACCAGAACTTTAAACATAGAAAATAAAATTCCAATTATTGAACAACTGAACAAAGCCATTTATTGGTACAATAACACAAAACTATTCCATAATAAAATGCATACCCTTTGCCGCTCAAAATAATAGAGTAAAACATGACACAATATACGAACAACTAAAGAAACAAAAAGAGAACACCATAAGAAGAGCAAATAGAGATAGAGAAAAATACACCGAACTTAGAAGAAAGGGATATATTAAAAATTAAAAAATGTCAGACATAAAGAAACTCCAAAATTTGTACACAAACCAATAGAAAATATCCATAGCAGTAAATTCAAACGACCGCTTAAATACGAATCAATTCCAGGTCCCCCAAGCGATCGTTCTACTGCTCATAATGTGCCTTACCACAGCAGCACAGCTCCAAGAAATTCCGGTACATAACAACCAAGGGTTTGTGTCGATCATAACAGCCGAAGAGGAGGTAGCCAACAACACCAACATCGTACATCATGTCATAAATCCATTCAAAGTAGAAATAATCATCAACGAGATTGAGCAAAATATTAACCTATTAAACCTAAACGATAGAACTTCAATAAAAATCGAAATACAAATTATTAGGACAAAATTGAAAACCACCATCAAAACACAGACAGAAATGTGGTGGGATCAGCCGAAAAATGGTTGTTCGGAGTAATGGATGAGGAGGACAGACAGGACATAGTAGGTCACTTGCAAGCTGTAGAAACAAACACACACAACTCTATTGAAAACCTTAACTATTAACGACTACTTGAACAGAACATTTACAATGCTTTGACAAACAATAATTAACGACCGAACGAAAATGCAGTCCTTACTCAACACAATCAGCAGAGAAGATTACTAAGTGGTAAAAAAACAAATTTACTTTGAACAAGTACAGACATTGCAACATCTCAAAGACAAAATACAAACAATTCAGGATAGTATAGCATCCGCCTAGTTCAATTTAGCGTACCCATCAATTCTAACCGCGGAAGAAATAGAAAAATTCAACATAGACTTTTCAAAAATAAAATGGCTAAAGATAGGAGTAATGGTGTTCAAGAAAAACCTCCTAGTAATAGCAATAAAGGTCCCAACGGATTTTGTCATCGCTAAAATTCGCTTAATATACCCAATCTCTAATGTGAACGACTACCGTATAGATGACCAAGTCGAATCTATCACAGAAATAGGTAATAAAACATTTAGATTTCTAAGATATACAACACTTAAGGAATTAAAACTAAGCACAAATTGTATTATAAGAAAAAAATGTAATTTGAAGTTCGATAATAACACAAAAATCGAACAAATTAACGAAGAAACTATCATAATACAAAAAGCCGAAGACCTCGAGATTAGCTATGAAAATACAACCGAGAAACTTACTGGAAATTACATAATATTATTTTCCAACAACACAATAAAAGTTAAAAATGAAATCTTCACAAACAGAAACACCGTATTTAGACAAACAATAGTCGAAAAAAAGAAAAATAATAATATAACATTCCAACATAAAATCGAATTTAATGACATTATACTTAAACAATTTGACAATATAAAAGAAATAGAAGAACTTAAATTCCACAAAAATATCTCATATACCATTACCACAACAACAGTAGTAGTTGTAATGCTATGCCTGCTAGTAATGTATATCTTTGTCAAGAAAAGTTCAAACAAAATTCGGGAGAATTTCATGACATAAAGGGGAGAAGTTACATACCCTGTAACCCAGAAAACCACTCACCCTATTACTCACCCTGTAAACAACACCGATATTGTTAACACAAGCAATATCGAAGAAATAACAAAAAAATACATAAACGATCAACGAACTTAGAAAGATGCACCGTAATGAAAAAGATCAACGTAATTTGTTGACATATATAAACATTGCATGATTCTAATATCGTTGACCGAAAAAAAAAACAGTATATAAACATTGCAACATTGTAAAAGCCTTATGCTTAGTAGGCAAATAAGTAACTGAACAACGAGGTCTTCTATAGCGATAAGAATCAAATAGTATTTTTATACCCTGCATAATGTAATATGCAAGGTATATTCATTTCGGTCAGATGTTTGTAACCACTTGAAGGAATCGCCGGAGATATAGAAAAGTATATATATTCGTGATCAGCGTCGCTTAAATTTTCGATCTAACGATGTCCGTCCGTCCGTCCGTCTGTCTGTCTGTCACCTGGCTGGTTCGTACGATAACTTGAGCAAATATTGAGCTATTTTGACGAAATTTGGCAGAAGTATCCTATGATCTAAGTGTACGGAGGGGATTGATATTGGTCATGATCGGTCAATAGCACGCCCACACCAAGCATTCAAAGCGACTAACCTCAGAATTTTCAAAATCTTTAATTTGCCATAACTCACTTAAATACCATCTGGGGCAACATTATTTGGCACATAGAGTTATATTATACTACTACATAACCATAAATGGGCGAGCCACGCCTACTTTTTATTGTAGCTGCCATAAAATGTGTCTGTACTTGTTCTAAATTGAAACAGCTGTAACTTCTACAATCTTCTGTCTAGAATAACTATAATTGACACTTAGATTTATATTGTAGTCGGAAATAATCTGGCACAAAATCAGCGTGCCACGCCTACTCTTTCTTGGGGCTCCCATACAAAGTTGCGGAAGTTTAAAAAAAGTTGAATCAGCCCTAACTGACAAGCTATTCACCATAGGTGTGAATTAGCATTGTAAAAGCAACTAGACTGACAGGAAATGGATGCGCCACACCCACTGTTTATAGTAGCCCCCATAAAAAATTACCGAATTTCTTTTACATTGAAACAGCTGCAATTTCTGCAATCTTCTGACTCGAATAACTATAATTGACGCTTAGATTAATATGGCAGTCGGAAATAATCTGAAAAAAAATAAGCGTACCACGCCCACTTCTTATTGGGGCTCCCTTACAAAGTTGCGGAAATTAAAAGAAAATGTTAATCGCCATAACTTACAAACTATTCATCGTAGAACAACCAGATTTAAGTTATGGATTAGTATTGTAAGAATAACTAGACTCACAGGAAATGGATACGCCACGCCGATTGTTTATAGTAGCCCCCATACAAAATGACTAAATTTCTTTTAAATTAAAACAGATGTAACTTCTGCAATCTTCTGTCTATAAAATAAAAATAAATATGTGGGAATTAAAGCCACAAAGGGCTCATTGGCCGAGCTTCTCTTCCACTACTGTTGTGCGTTTTAAATTTTGGACAGTATTAGAATGGACCTACTTATTTTAGCCGGTTCCGAACGGCAGAACACTTGTGACATCACTTTTTCTGAGCTTTGTCACAGAGTTCTTTTTAGAAGCTTTTTCGTGGCAAGTTGTTACTGTCGGAAGAATTGCCAATTGCTTGCCGACAGGTGGGTACCGTTCGAAAGAAAAATCTTTTCGATATTAAATTTGTTATGCATCAGCCGGGTATTGAACCAAGACCTACAGATCAGAAGGCGAACACACCAACCACTGAGCTACTTCACCCACACTGTCTAGAACAATCATAATTAATACTTAGGTTAATACGGTAGTTGTACATAATCTGGCAAAAAATCAACATGCCACGCCCACTTCTTAATGGGGCTACCATACAATGTTGCGAAAATTTAAAAAAATTTAAACCTCTATAACTTACGAACTATTCAACGTAGGACAACCAAATTTAAGGAGTGGATTCATATTGAAAAATTAATTGGATTTACAAGAAAGAGGTAAGCAACGCCCACTTTTTATATAGCTCCCATACTAAGCCTCGGAATTATCTTAAAGACTTCCCTTAAACTAACCCTTTTAGAACCCTTATAACATACAAAGTACTTCGTCAAAGTCGACCATATTTCGGGTGTAAATTAGTAGTATGTGCAAATTTTGTTTCTCAAAAAGTGGAAATAAAAGAAAAAGATTGATATTCGAGTAAACTTTTTATATATATATACATATGCAGAGTATAATTTGGTCGGCCCAAGCCGACTGTAAGGTGATTTTTTTATATCATTAAGCTACAATAAGTCCATACCCACGCAAATTTGTAAATGCATATGCATAAATTCATTTGCATTGCTGCAAATGAAATAATTTTGCACATATGAACTATTTGCAAATGATAAAAGTAAATGCTGTATTCAATACAATACAGTTTATGTACACGGTGTCCAATAAGTTTTAATAAATATGTTTTCCGTTAATTTTAAATAACAGAAAGTAGGCGTATGTTTTTATTTTGATATATATGAAATCCCGTTAGATTTCTGAGCAGCGTGTCATAGAATTCATTTCATTTCAGCTGTAGTTGAGTTAAATAAAAACGATGAAGAACGTGCGCGAAGTAATTATTAATCAATTTTTGCGAGGCATAAAGCCATATGCAATTTTCAAATTATTGAAACAAGGTGGAATCAAGTGCGATTTTGTTTATAAGACCATAAAACGATTTAAGGAAACTGGGTCTACTGAAAATCGACCGAAAAGTGGCCGTCCACGCACTGCCCGGACGAAGAGCAATATCAAAATTGTAAGAGAGCAAATTCGACGAAAAAGGTGCCGCTGCGTGAGAAAAATAGCTGCCTCTTTAAAAATAAGCAAGTCATCTGCTCATTTGCTTTTAAAAAAAGATGTTGGACTTAAGCCGTACAAAAAACAAAAAATTCACGGCGTTTCCATTTCTTCAAAGGACAAGAGAGCTGAAAGAGTCAGCAGTATTCAGGCTTGGCACGGTGGCGACGAGTTCGTATTTTCTGATGAAAAACTTTTCGTGTTGCAGCAATCGCATAATGCACAGAACGACCGAGTATGGGCTGTTTCATTGGAGGATGTTCCTGAATCAGAATTATTTGTCCCCAGATATCAGAGTGCTCTCTCGATCATGGTTTTGGGCGGATTTTGCAAGAGGGGTAAATTGCCGCTTGTTTTTTATTGAAAAAGGGGTCAAAGTAAATGCTGTGTACTACAAAGTGCACGTTTTGAAGTCAGTAGTTCTCCCTGCTTGCAAACACTTGTTTGGTGACGACTACTATTGTTTTCAACAAGACGGAGCGCCATCACATACTGCAAAAATTTGTCAAGACTGATGCGAAGAGAATTTGGCTGATTTTTTGAGGAAAGATGAGTGGCCACCAAGCAGCCCTGATCTTAATCCTATGGATTTCTTCGCATGGGGATATATAACAGCAAAGCTCAACGACTATAAAATAAGAAATTTGGGGCAGCTACGTAAAACTTTACAAAAGATATGGGAGGAAATGCCCATGAATCATGTACGTGCCGCATGCGACTCTTTTGAAAAGAGATTGGGATTAGTAAAAAAAGCAAAGGGGGGCGTAATAAATAAAAACCTTTTATAATTTTTCAAAATGTATAAGACAACTCATTTGGATAAAATTTTTCCATTCATTTCGTCAACTTGCCTTAATATAGCGAAAAACATTTTTATTAAAACTTATTGGACACCGTGTAAATGTATTAATATATTTCCGAAGTATAAAAAATATGGTCGAAATGTGGTCGAACTTGTCTTCCAATACTGTTGTTCGTGTTAAATTTTGAATAGTATTAGAAGGTACTTATTTATTTTAGCCGGCTCCGAACGACAGACCCTTTCGACATCACTTTTTTGAGCTTTGTCACAGAGTTCTTTTAGAGGCTTTTCCGAATTATATATACTTAAATTTTACAAAACTTTTTTAATTTTTGTAAAATTTTGTAAAACTTATACGTATATATTTTTTAATTTTTCCGAATTGAACAATGCAGTAAAATTCGTTCACAACCAATGGTGTGTTTTGATTTTCACGGGTTAAAATAGACTCTTAATAATATTGTTTTATAATTTTTTAAAATTAGAGAATTTTAGTGAAAAATTACGTAAAACAGTGAAAGTTGTAGCTCGTTTTTGCCTATTTGGCGTTTTACTTTATTATTCCGTTAAATTAATTGTATCTGATGATCAGTGAAAAATTTCACGTTGAAATTTGTTCACGATAAGTCTGTTTAATATACATATTACAACTACTTTTCTGCTTTTTTTCATACCTTTCTACTACAACAACTTTAAGTTGAAACGGTATGTGAAAATGCAACGCTGACGAATAGCCAAAAATGGACAGAGAGTAAAGCAATGTCAACAATAAGTGGTAAGTTCACGGATATAATGCGTATGGCAAAATACACATATATGTATATATATATATATATATATATATATATATATATATATATATTTATATATATATATATATATATATATATATATATATATATATATATATATATATATATATATATATATATATATATATATATATATATATATATATATTTTTATATATACTAGATATACAAGCTTAAATCCACTGTTTTTCGGTAAAAAAAAATATTAAAAAAAACTCCATGGCTCGTAAACGTATGGAAATGGCTTGTTGAGTAACACCATGTAAACAGGCGTCGATAATAGATCAATATGCTCACTAACGCCAACTACGAGCAAACAGCGGATTTAAGCTGTACACGTGGTACACACACACACACACGCATATATATACATATATATATGTATGTGTATATATATATATATGTATATGTATACATATATATATATATATATATATATATATATATATATATATATATGTGTGTATATGTGTGTGTATATATATATATATATATATATATATACATATATATATGTATATATATATGTATATTTCAATAAGGATGTATTGTATAAATGTAGTGGAACGAAAGTGTAATGTGGTTTAAGTTCTTTATCGTGTGGAATAAGTTCATTGTAGTACTCCGGTACTTCTTCAGGGTTCAAAAAGCTAAACTTTTTAACATTCTTCAAGCTTCTGATTTTAAATATTGCGCCACATTATCTGCCCACAATGGAAGAGGTATTCTTTATTGACAAAATCAGGGAAATATGATTTTGTTACCGATATTATTGCTTTTTCGAAATCGCTAATAATATGAGCGTAGGCACTTCAACGAATTTTAAGATATTATTTCTCACTCTTTTAATCGTTTGTAAGCAATTTCTAGGTTGTAAAGGGTTATCCATTTCGCGGTTTCAAAAGTATAGGGCTAGAATTCGACATCTGTCAAACTGAGTTGTTAAAAAAATTTCTTTCTTTTTCAGTTCAAAGTCTGACATTTGCGAAAATGGATCGCTTAACTATCGCACAACGCATTAAAATTGTAAAAACCTACTACAAAAATGGTGATTCTGCCACAGCCACATATCGTGCTTTAAGAGGAGATTATGGTTTATATAATCGTTATGGTTTATATAATCGCAATTGGCAAAATTGTGAAGAAATATGTAGAGACTGGATCGGTTACAGATATTGTAAGGCCTGTGCATCATCGTTTCGCTCGTACCACCGAAAATATCGCTGCTGTAAGTGAAAGTGTTGCCGAAGACCCGAATGTGTGGATTCCTCGTCGTTCTCAGGAATTAGGACTGTCTTACGGCACATTATGGCGTATTTTGCATTTGGATCTACACCTACATCCATATAAAATCCAGCTCACATAACAACTGAAGCCAGCTGACCATTCAAAACGTCGTAGATACGTCGAATAGGTGCTTGAACAACAGGCGGTGGACGGCGATTTTTCGAACAAAATTTTCTTCAGCGACGAAGCACATTTCTCACTCGGTGGGTATGTTAACAAACAAAATTGTCGTATTTGGGGTTCTGAGAATCCTCAAGTAATTGAAGAGAGGCCACTACATCCACAAAAAGTCACTGCTTGGTGCGCTCTTTGGTCCGGAGGTGTGATTGGACCTTACTTCTTCGAAAACGACGATGGAACGACTGTCACCGTCAATTCGGAGCGTTATGGTCATATGATAACCGACTTTTTTTGCCTGCTATTGAAGAATACGACTTAGAGAATATGTGGTTTCAACAAGACGGTGCCACATGCCACACAACTCGAGCGAATATGGCTTTATTGCAAGAGAAATTTTCTGGACGCGTAATTTCTCGTCGTGGCGATATCAAGTGGCCACCAAGATCATGCGATTTGACACCGCTTGACATTTTTTTGGGGGGCTACGCGAAAGACCGTGTTTATGCAGATAAACCTTTAACTCTTGAGCACCTAAAAACCAACATTCGTCACGTTATGGCTGAGATACCGCCCAATATGTGTCAAAAAGTGGTCGAAAATTACCTCAAAAGAATCGATGCTTGCAACAATTCGCGTGGTGGTCATTTAAATGATGTAGTATTTCACACATAATGTCAACGTTCAAACTTTATAATAAAAAAGAAATATCATGATAAAAAATATTTTATATGTGTTTTATTTACATTTACTTTTGTAACCGCAAAATGGATAACCCTTTATATTTGATGTGCATGTACAAGTGGAGCATGACAATGTGCAAAATAAATTTTTTTTAATTGGTGCTCATTATGAGATATCGCTGAAATCTCTCGTCCTTTACATTGCAATTTATTTTTTATTTTTTTATTTTTTTTTGACACTTCCAATAACACATATCTTTATGTTTTTTCTCCATGTGGTAAATAAAACCATCAACAACTCAATTATTTTTTCCTTATTTGAAGAAACAGTTTTAATATCATATTTGTAAACATTTCCAGAGTCCAAACTGTGCTATATGCTATTTGCGATTTACAGTAACTGATGATTAGATTGTAAGGAAACTATGATATTCAATCAATCAAGGCTAGAATAAGTTATTGAACACAGACAAAACAGTAGCATAAGCAAACATGTATACGAGTATATGATTATATCAAAGTACAATTCGTAAAGTGTTTCAAGTTAAAGTGTAACACATCAATTTTAAGGAAGTTACCGTAATCTCTACGAAATTGTAATAGAGTTTTAAAACTCGTAGGGATAAAAGCTGAGATTTTTATTGTAAATAAGTTTGCTGTAATCTCGCATATTTTTAGTTAAAATACTGGAAATCAATGTAAACAACGATGTGCAAAACACTGTTTTTTGCCTAGGTAACAGAAAAAAGAAATCAAAACAACTACAGGGTGATTTTTTAGCTTTAGCTTAGTGTAAAATTTTGCGGAAGGATTTAGGTGTAAAACCTTTTAAAATACAGCTGGTGCAAAAATTGAAGCCACCCGACCTACCACAACGGCTAACTTTTGGTGAATGGGCGCTGGCAAAGTTGGATGAAGACCCACTTATCGGAAAATTCTGTTCAGCGACAAAGCTCATTTCTGGATGAACGGATACGTGAACAATCAATATTGGCATATTTGTTGTGAAGAGCTGCCAGAATCATTGCAAGAACTGCCAATGTATCTCGAAAAATGCACTGTTTGGTGTGGATTATGGGCCGTTGGCATCATTGGAGTGTACTTTTCAAAGACGATGAAGGCAAGAACGTTACTGTGAATGGCGAGCGCTACCGTGCGATGATTACAAACTTTTTTTGCCCAAAATGGAAGAGCTGGACTTCGCTGACATGTGGTTTCAACAAGACGGTGCCACATTCCACACAGCACGCGAAACAATAGCTCAATTGAGAGGCGAGTTCGGTGAACAGTTTATTTCACGTTTGGGTCCGGTCAATTGGCCGCCTGGATCGTGCGATTTAACGCCTTTAGACTATTTTTGTGGAGCTATTTTAAGGCTCATGTCTATAGCAACGGTTGACGCACTGGAAGCCAATATGTTGGAGAGAGTATGCCAAAATTGGACCCAGTATATGAACCATTTGAGGCGCAGCCACGCTCAACATTTACATGAAATCATCTTTAAACATTGAATTATATAGATCGTTCTATCGACTCGAATAAATTTCATTTCATGCATTTCTCTAAACTTTGTTTTTTTTTAAATCAAATCCGAAGGCTCTTAAAAAATCACCCTGTACATATTCTACAATATTCTGAAGTGGATTGTCTACAGATGTGCAAAGAAATACAAAAAGAAGCGAAAAAAAATGGAAATCAATTGAAAAGACAATAACAATAAAATAAAAAAATATAAATATCAATAATATTGTGGTTATAAGACCATTTTATTGCTGGAATGAAAAATTCGTTGTCGTTTTCAATAGAAAACCCAAAATAAACATTATCCAGTGGTTATACGAACAATTTTTTTGGTTGCTAAAGATTGCCTCATTTTTACAAATTTAAATTGCTGTTTGGCTACAAGATTTTGCTAGTAAAAACGGCGTATTTGCTATAACGAACAACAACCGGTACTGACTGCCGACTGTAACAACTATACCTAAAAAAGAGTTGAGTGGAGGGTTTGTATGGGCATGAGAACTTTTTGACAGATAAAAAACGCCAACGCTTTTGTTTAGGTATGGCTGTAAATGTTCATTTTAGAGGTATTTTCTTATTTAAAATAACATGGTTATTCATCACTAATTGTGAATAGCACGAATAATTGTAGCATCGAAACGAATGTCAACAAAGAGAAATAGGCGATAACCAGAACAAGACAATACGAAAGAACAAACTAGATTGTAAAGTCAGAAGCTTTTTCCTAACTAGCACGAAACGAGGGAAGTGGGGGTACGCAAATGTAGTGTCGGAAGTTGTACGTCAACTGATCACACGGCGAGAAAAATGAAAAGGGGATGTGTTTCTAACAACTGATAATTGTACACTGATTTATTCGAGTTCATGAGATGTGTATGCAGCTAAGAACACAGACACGCAAAATTGAGTAGAGTTATTATTACTCAATATTACATGTTTGTGTGTATGCATGTATGAGTAGCGAAAATAAAAAGAGTAAAAATGAGAAGTACATTAGATGTATATATCTGAGTATGTGTCTCTGTGGCGCTGATGATATTAGGGTGACCCAACATAGATAACGATAAAAGAAGATTCTAGGGTGTTCCCACAGAGTATAAATAGGGCGACAAAAAAATCAATTCTTTTCCGAAAGTGGTCGAATCAACATAAAACGATATCAAGTTATAGTAGCAAATACATGAAAGATTGATTGTAAATAGAAGTATTGATTAAATAAATTGTTGACTCATTAAATAAATGGTTGTTGCACATAGTTAGTTAAAAATAAGTGTTGCAATTATAATTGACAGAATTCAGTGATCGAACAGTGTTGATTCGAGTAGAATTCAACGTTCACAAATTATAAACGTAACAATTTGTGTCAGAAGTGGGACACATGCAGTTGCGCACGCTGAGAAAGAGAGCAAGATAGATTCGAGTGGTCAAATCATGGAGTTCATGAAATACATGGTCCAACAGCTACAAGAAAATCCACCTCGCATAGAAAACGTCATGGTAGAATTCCAGAAAACAATCATTAGATCAGAAACATCAGATCTGGTTCAAATACTGTATCAGGCAGTTATATCCGTAGTACAGCCTGAAGCGACATCAAGAGGTCGACTCGAAAATAAATTCAAGTGCTTCATTTGCGAAAAACCAGGACACATTCGAGTGATTGCCATCTACGATGAAAGCGATCAAGATCAATTTCTCCAGGAAAGCAAAAACAGGAGAATAAGGTGGACAGTGATCACCCCACTAACACAAATCAATCGTTAAACTAAATCAAATCAGTGGGTTGCCCTATCATTCTCATCTCACAATTACAGCGTGTGCCAAGCACCTTGCCTATCGATGGAAAACTAGACAACATGGAGTGGAATATGAAAAGTGGAAGATTAGAAACTGTTAGAGCGGAACTAAAAGAACAGATGGAAGAATGGGCAGGTATGCTTACAAAACAGCAAAAAGAAAAAGCCTCACAACTATTGAAGAAGTACAGTTCACTCTTTTTATCCTATGGAAAAATTGGTGGACGAACAACCATCGTGAAACATCACATTTACACCGGTGTTTCTAGACCAATCCATAAAGCGCCACGACGAATTCCATTGGCCAAAAAAGACAAAGCTATTAAGTTGATTACCGTTATGGAGTAGCAAAGTGTTATTGAACCATAAGCGAGTTCATGGAGTTCATCAGTTGCGATGTGTGGATTACATAAAGCTAAATGATAATAATGAAAAAGGACAGCTGTGTACTGTCAAGAATCGATAAACACACTCTGCACGCGCTATTTGGTGCGAAGTGGTTTTGAACTCTTGATCTGTCAAGAAAAAAATAACAGCTTTTGCCGATGGTCTATGGCAATTCACAGTGATGCCATTTGGCTTATGTAATGCGCCTGCTACTTGCGAAAGGTTAATGGAACTTGTACTAAGAGGAATACACTGGAAAACGTGCATAGTCTACATCGATGACATAATTGTGATAGGAAAGGTTTCAACAAACACCTGGAAAATTTGAAAGGAGTATTGGAGCGTATACAATCAGCAGGGATTCAATTTAGTCCGAAGAAGTTTTCACTTTTCAGGCGAGAAGTTAAGTATCTTAGTCATAAAGTAACAGCATAAGGGATACATACCGACGAAGAGAAAGTAGCAGCAGTACATCGTCAAACACTCTATAGAAACATTCTCACGACGTTGTTTTTGTTCTATTGGGAGCAAACGCGGCACCCATCTTGCACACCACTTTTTCATCTCCAAATTTTATGTTGATAACATACGGTCTTGTTAAACGGACGTGTTTACGTTAAGGTCCTAAAATCTTAATTGGAACTAGTATCCACGGCTGCAAATTGCTCCAAATAGCCACTTGGCTTGTGCCTGATAGTTTCCAGCTAATAAGCTACGTGCGTGAGCGATTGGTGCGTGATTGTGTATATTTCAGCATTATCGAAAATGGAAAATATTTAATATCCTTTGCAAAGAAAGCGCGTAAAATTAGAACTAAATCACTCAATATTAACAAACTTACTTACTTACTTATGTGGCCATAACAACCGAATATCGATTTAGGCCGAAAATAACATGCTTCGCCAGCCATCTCTGTTCTTCGCTAGCTGGCGCCAGTTAGAAATTCCAAGCGCCGTCAGGTTCTCCAGTACTTAGTCTTTCCACCGGAGGATTGGTCTTCCTCTTTTGCGTCGTCCTCCAGCGGGTTCCGAATATAACACCTTCTTAGCTGGAGCGTGTTCTTCCATTCGCTCGACATGACCTAGCCAGCGCAGCCGCTAAATTTTGATGCGCTTTACTATCTCAATATCGGCATACAGCTCGTACAGCTCATGGTTGTACCTTATTCGGTACTCGCCACCAACGCAAATAGGTTCAAAGATCTTGCGTAGGACTTTTCTCTCGAAAACTCCAAGCAATCGTTCATCGGAGGTGGAAATTGTCCAGGCTGCAGCGCCATATGTTAGGACAGGCATGATGAGAGACTTGTAGAGTGTAGTTTTCGTTCTTCAAGCGAGGGCTCGACTTCTCAATTGCTTACTCAGCCCAAAGTAACACCTGTTAGCAAGAGTTATCCTACGCATGATCTCCAGGCTGATGTCATTACTGCTGTTAATGCTGGTTCCAAGATAGACAAAGTCCCTTACTACTTCAAAAGCGTAGTTGTCAACAGTGACGTGCTGTCCAAGACGCCGGGACTCTTAGTTTGTTGACACTAGATATTTCGTCCTGCCCTCGTTCACCGTAAGACCCATCTGACGCGACTCTCTTTCCAACTCTGAGAATGCTGCACTGACTACTCCCGTGTTCATGCCGATTATGTCAATATCGTCGGCATACGCTAACAGCATGACACTTTTGTTGAAAATAGTGCCATTATGTCGTATATCAGCAGCTCGTATTATTTCTCCATGATAAGATTGTCTGAAACCCCGTTCGGTATAAAACGGTGCGGAGAGGTCCTTCCCAATTTTAACTGCACAACGGGAGTTATGCAGTGTCATTCTACAAAGTCGAATGAGCTTTGCAGGAATACCGAACTCAGACATTGTTGCGTAGAGGTAATCCCTTACCGGACTGTCGAAAGCGGCTTTATAATCAACATATATGTGGTGTGAGTCCATCTGTTATTCTTGGGTCTTCTCCAGGATTTGGTGCAGTGTGAAAATCTGGTCGATGGTAGATTTACCAGGTCTGAAGCCACACTGATAAGGTCCAATCAGGTTGCTGAGCATAGGCTTCAACGTTTCACACAGTACGCTTGATAGGACCTTGTATGCGATGCTCAGGAGACTTATTCCACGGTAGTTGGTGCAAATTGTGGGGTCTCCTTTTTTATGTACGGAACAGAGAACACTGTCTCAAATCATCAGGCATGCTTTCATCCGACCATATTCTGCTTATGAGCTGGTGCATGCGGGTGAGCAGCTCATCGCCTCCGGTCTTAAACAACTCGGCAGGCAGGCCATCAGCACCTACAGCTTTGTTGTTCTTTAGCCTTAAAATGGCCGTTTCAACCTCGTCATAGTCGGGTGGTGGAATATCAACACCATTTGTAATTGGGGTTATCGGGCAATCTCCTCCACTGGCGGAATTGTCCGTAGCATCGCCATTCAATAACGTGGAGAAGTGTTGCGTCCATAGCCTCAGTACAATCTGGACATCTGTAACCAGATTCCCATTTCCATCACGACAAGAAGAGGCTCCGGGATATGAACCTCCACTCAGGCGCTTGATCTTTTCGAAGAATTTCCGAGTCTCATTCTTGTCGGTACACTTCTCTATCTCCTCACACTCGCGTCTTTCCAACTACCTCTTCTTGCGCCTGAAAAGACGTCTCTCTGCACTCCTTTTCTCTCTATACCGCTCCTTAACAGCTCGCGTTGCGCCTGCACGCAGGGTTTTTCTGTAGGTGGCGTCTTTCTCTGCGGTAGCGTCGCGACACTCCTGATCATACCACTCATTCCTCAGAGGTCGGTAGTAGCCGATTACCTCCTCGGCAGCAGTAGTCATGGAGTGGGATATATGTGTCCACCGTGCGCATGTATCATCAAGTGGGGGAATGTTCTGCATAAGCAGATCCGATAGTCGAGTGGAAAATGCATCTGCTGTTTCTGGTGATCGCAGCTTACTGACGTCGAGCTTTCTCTGTGTGGGACTTCCCTTGTTATTTGCGACACATAAACGTGTGCGCACCTTAGCTGTAACAAGGTAGTGATCCGAGTCGATGTTGGCACCACGGAGCGATTTCACGTCCATCACACTGGAAGCATGCCTTCCGTCAATCACCACATCATAAATTTGGTTTCTTGTACGTTGATCTGGAGACAGCCATGTCGCTTTGTGGATGTCGAGATGCTGGAATCTGGTACCACCAATTACCATGTTTCGTGCTGCGGCGAAATCGATCAGCCTCATTCCGTCATCGGAGGTGTTCTGGTGGAGGCTGAATTTTCCGACAGTTGGACCAATGGTACCTTTCTTGCCCATCCTGGCATTAAAGTCGCCAAGCACGATTTTGATATCGTGGCGGGGGCAGCGGTCATAAGCTTCTTCGAGGCGCTGAAAGAAGCTCTCCTTGGTCACATTGTCCTTCTCATACGTCGGAGCGTGGGCACATATAAGGCTGATGTTGAAAAATTTTGCCTTGATGCGGATTGTGGCCAGCCGTTCGTTCACAGGCGTGAACTGTGAGACAAGATGTCGTAGTCTCTTGCTGACCAAAAATCCACATCCTAATTCGTGCCTTTCAGCATAGCAACTGTAGTAGATGTCACAGGACGCTCTTTTGGAGCAGCCCTGTCCCGTCCATGGCATTTCCTGGAGAGCGGTGATGTCAGCTCTGTATTTTTCGAGGACATCAACCAGCTGGATAGAGGCACCCTCCCTATAAAGGTACCGGACATTCCAGGTGCATATCCGTAAATCATTGTCCTTTTTTTGTTTGCGGGGGTCATCAACGAAAGCGGTAGTCCTTATCCGAGGCATATTTGTGTTTTTCATTGGGGGGTTTTTTATGTGGCGGGTACAAACCCAACGCACAACCTCTAACCGAGGAGATTTTCGCCACTCACTTCAGCCGCCTCCCAGCGGGTGCCAGGAAGACGTTGCCGGTGGTCGCCACATGGAGGGCCCCCATTAATAATAATGAAAGCGCCGTCACATAGTAAGCAGAGCAAGCTATATGACTACCCCTCATTAACAAATAAAGGTAATATCACATAGCGCTCAGATCAAACTACATGACAGTCAGTGAGTTGACTTGCGATGAGTTCAACAAGGATTGCGCTAGCTTATATAAATTAATATAAGAATTGAGTGGTGTAGTTTTTATTCGTATGTACATGCCTTCGATCTTCATGGTAAATGCCTATGTGTGATTGAATGAGGTAAGACAAATCACAAGAATCAGAAAAATACCGATATATATAAGATGTATAAAAATCTTGTAAAATATGAAATCTGCGTTATGAAAGCAAAACTTTCCAATTGTACATTGAAATTGAGAAAGTGTAATTTACAATAGCACGCGATGGCGTAATATGTAGAAGAGAAGTGCAAATAGTGTTCATAATTTTTATGTATCATCAGTTTTATGATATAATTGGGTTCAAAAATATCATAAAACCAATTTCTGTTTATTAACAAACATCAACGGTGTTACGGGGGCGAACAAGTGTATGAACAAATGTATGGTAGAAAGGGCTTAAAGATAATTGTCCATATTATATACAACGTGCAAATGGCCTAGATTACATATTATGCATCGGTTGTGTGTAACAAGAAACGAGCCTTTGGGCCTTTTGTCTCATTTTACATTTCTTTGCAATTATACTCAGTGTAAGGGGATAAAAAACATAGAATTAACAACGAGAAGAAGGAGACACTTGTCAGCGCAGGTGGATCCATGTCACCTTTATTTTATGAGAATCATCCCCAAAAAAAGGAAACAACGATTTGTATCAACAGTAGGATCCTAGGTGGTTACTTAGGATCCCGAACTCTATTAATTCAGCGAAGTACCTTTGAAAGGGAACCGCCATACAGTAGGCAAATATCATTCATTTACATTTTCACATTTTTTTTGCTAACTTAATTTCATTATACGACTAAATCATTCAATTAATTTGCTCTTTAATTTAAACTGATGAAGAAAAACAATAAACTAATCGAATTTAGTAAAAGTTACTCGATGAAGTGGAAGGCTGGGCTAGAAGGTGCGGTTGTTGGCATTTGTGCTTTCTTTTTATGATTAATTAGAGTAACGTAATTACTTTTTGGAATTGATTTTTACTCGATACAATCTCTCCTCTCTCTCTTTATTCTTCAATTCCATTCTTGGGAACTCTAATCTGGTGTTCAAAAGTGTTGATAGTTGTTGTAAATGTTCAATAGCAGCAGTTATATATATACAACAACTTTTGTTACTTCTTAGTTCGTCTCTAATACGTTTTAACCATCTTATTTAACGAATAATAATTCTAATACTGTCCAAAATTTAAGACGCACAACAGTAATGGAAGAGAAGCTCGGCCAATTAGCCCTTTGGGGCTTTAAGTGCCACATATTTATTTATTTTTTTTTATTTAACGAATATCATTTATTTATTCCCTAATAATAACATATATATGTTTTTATACGATCGTTCTATAAGATCGAATAAATATTTACGCAGAAGTGCAGGATTTTTACAGCAAATATTGCCCTAATCTGACCATTTCGATTTCGAAAAGTCTAAATACTTTCAAAAGTTGGAATTTTTCGTTTTCTTTTATTTGAAATATCCAAATTACCTAACATATTTAACATTCATTGACGGCTTATCTCATTACTTCAACGCGATCGTTCCCCGTTCCGACTCTGGTCGTTCGGACATATTGAGCATTTCCAACCAATTCCGTTACAAATGTTCACTCAATTGCCTGGTTGTGCCTCTCTATCACTCCTCTCACATTCCTCGTTGGTTTATTCGATCGATCTATTTGAGAACTTCCTAATACTTGATTCGCTACGGTATCAAGGCGTCCTTCCCTCGCTTCGAACAGCGCTCTACGGCTCTCAAAGATTACGAGACGTATTTCTTTGAAATTCCCAATGATGAACACACTCTCCATTCACTCGAGGCTTAAAAAATCGTGCTTCAATTTCTGTGGGATCAATTCAAGAGTGCGTATGAGTCTCTCATTTAGTTCGATGACGACAATGATTACGATTATGGCACCGTCAAGAGGCTGTACCGTGACTTTCATAAACCCTACATCCGCACGATTGCGAAAGTCAATTCGCATCTCTCTAGGTTCCGTGAATATTTTGCGCCTATCGAACCTGCTCCAGCACAAGCTCCACCAGCAGCGCTCCTTTTGGGACTGGCGATCCAGCTACCCCCCTGTGATACACAGCCGTTTGCCGGAGACTATCTCACGTGGCCGAGTTTTCGAGATATGTTCACGGCACTCTAAAAGGATAATGTGCGATTGAGTCAGGTGGAAAAACTTTATCACCTGTTTCAGAAGACTAAAGGAGAAGCCTACAGCTTTATTAAAGCGACTCCTCTCACCAGTGAGGGATTCCTGATGGCCTGGAACAACCTGGTCGAGCGTTACGAAAATCGTAGAATCCTGGTAAACGCTCAATTGAAGGCGCTCTTCAACCTGAGCCCCATTATATTTGGATCTGCGCAAAATCTCAAACGGCTGCAGCGGACCGTGAATGATTGCATAACGAGTTTACAGTTGTTGGATACTAACACTACACATTGGGACGCGATCTTCGTCTATCAGGTATCAATTCGATTACCTGACAATACTCTTTCTTTGTGGGAGCAATCACTCCGCAACAAGCGAGAAATCCCACATTGGAGCGACCTGGATGAATTTCTAACGAACCGGTACCAAATCTTGGAATCGGTCTCGGGTATACGACGCAGTGCTCCTTGGAATACCCCTGCAGTACATAATGTTACGTCCAGTGACACAGCCTGACGGAATGCTCAATCGCCCGATTCATCGAGGTTGGGCGCATATCATATTAGCGTGACCCCTCCGGTTGGCCCTTCGGTTTGCCCACTGTGTCGTGCCACCCACGACATTCGACTCTGCCATAAATTTGGCAAACTATCGGTTGATGCCAGATATAATGTGGTCATAAAGCACGAGCTTTGTACCAATGGTCTGGCGGCCTCACACGAAGTGGATGGCTCACACCCATGACGTCGTTGCAAAAATGGTGATACCACAAATATGGCTTGATCACGCTTAATGGGACGAACAACTCACGTCGAAGTTTTCTCGAGGATTACCCAGCTCTGGGTGCCATCGAAATCCCTCGATTTGTCCAGTATAACTCGGGTAACGTGATTTAATTTCACTCGTTTTGTGACGCATCAGAAAGGGCTTGCGGAGCAGTGATCTACATGATTTTAGAAGAGCCTTCTGGCGTCTTCCACGTCAATCTTCTTGCTGCCAAAACCCGAATAGCACCAGTGAAATTTCTTTCACTGCCTAGACTGGAGCTCTGTGGTGCTGATTTGCTCGCCCGGCTAGTCGATGCTATCATACCCTAGCTCCAGATACCCAAATAAGCACTATTTCTATGGACGGATTTCACCATCGTCCTCTCGTGGCTCCAAAAGCACCCTTGTCACTGGACCACATTTGTGGAAAACAGGGTGTCGTCTATATTCGAGAGGGTTGGCAACACTCACTGGTCCCATGTCAGCTCTTCCGACAATCCCGCCGATCTGGCATCGCGTGGAGCCACAGCTCAAGATCTCGCCCGTCAATGCCTGTGGTGGACAGGTCCTGCATGGCTCCGTCTGCCCCAGACGAGCTGGCCACCCCCTAACTACAACATCACCCCAGTAATTGCCTTAGAAACAAAACCACTCAAATCCCATCTCCTAAGATTAGAGATTATAGACGCCATCCTACAACGTTGCTCGTCACTACCTATAGCGCTGCCAGTGGTTTCCTAGCTTTTACGATTCATCCATCATACTCATCCCAATCATCAAGCCAATTTCACTCACGTCTCACACACGCTCACGCCGCTTGAGGTCATCGCCGCCAGGAATCTAATCAATTGGCCTTTGCCAGCTCAGTCACTTTCCCCAAGAACACACCGATTTGACGCACCACCGTCCATTGCAGCGCAAGAGCACTATTCTCACGCTGAACGCTTTTTTGGACGCATCTGGGATCATGCGCTTCAACGGGCAATTGATTCATTCGCCGGCACTCACTTAAAACGAGAGATTTCCTATTCTCTTACCCTAGGTTGGGCGTTTTACGCAGCTGATGGCGGAATTCACTTATTTGATTTTGATCCACAGCTCAAACCAACTCTTTGTCCAACTCGTTCGTATGAAATTCTGAATTCCAAAATTTAAAAATTTAGTAATGGTATTTACCATTATCCACAATTGTAAAGATTGTGTACTAGAGCGTCATAAAGCCCACGCCCAGATTATGGCCGCTCTACCCGCCTCCCAAACTTCTTTATCGCGGCCATTCTCCACCACTGGAGTCAATTTTGCCGGGCCATTTGATATCAAGTCCTTTTCCGGCCGCGCCTGTCGGATTATGAAGGGTTATGTCTGCGACTTCGTGTGTTTTGACACTAAGGCGATACACCTGGCAGCCACAAGCGACATGACGATCCCGACTTTCCTGGAGGCATTTACCCGTTTCTTCTCAGGGTGAGGATGACCTTTGGTCATATATTCAGACAACGGCACATCCTTCGTGGGCGCCTCACGTGTGCTGCAACGAGAACAGAAACAGCTACTCCGCTCTATCAGTACGAGAGTAGCAGCCTTTGGGAAGCGGGCGTAAAGAGTTTCAAGGCACATCTGAAAAGGCTTCCCCCTCGATCAAATACACATCCGTAGAAGTCGATATCCGAGAACTCCACGCCAACCATCGACAGTAACGAGGTCCTGTCCACATCACTCGACAGCCACCCAGTACTACCATCCACCATCGAACCCGCAAGCAGTTCGTCAACCAGCATAAGCCACGTCAGCCTGTCACCATCAACCAGCAAGCATCCAACATCAACCTTGGCATTCCACTACCATGCCAGTTCCACACTTTGGCCAATCAATGTGCTATATGTCAGCTGGTACTCATATGGCAGTATGCAGGCAGCCGGGAATCGGTGCGTGGGGCTGTGTGACGACATAGCGTATACCGCACGAATTACATACCCTGTAACCCAGAACACCACTCACCCTACTACTCACCTTGTAAACAAAACCGATATTGTTAACACAAGCAATATCGAAGAAATAATAAAAAAATACATAAACGATCAACGAACTTAGAAAGATGCAACGTAATGAAAAAGATCAACGTACTTTGTTGACATATATAAACATTGCATTTTCTAATATCGTTGGCTGAAAAAAAAAAACAATATATATACATTGCAACATTTTAAAAGCCTTATGCTTAGTAATCAAATAAGTAACTGAACAACGAGGTCTTCTATAGCGATAAGAATCAAATTGTATTTTTTAGCCTTAAGATTCGCCTCTACCTGAAAGGTTGGAGTTTATCGGAAACAATAAAAATAAAAATATAAAAAAAAATTGGAAAATTAAAAAAAAAAATGTCAATTTAAAAAAAAAAGTCAATTTAAAAAAAAAAGAAAGAAACACTAAAAAGCACAACAATGCAAAACCAAGAGCTACAGCAGATGCAGTTGTTCATTCAACACCAAGAAGAACTTATTAACAACCTCCGCCGACAACAGCAGGAGCAACAAATGCTGCAAAATCTTCAACTTAATAACCTGGGAATGTCCCCAAAAGATGTGGCAAACTAATTCAGGGCGATCCAGCCCCTAACAGATTCAACATAATTGACGTCGTCTTAGAGAATTGTTCGAATATTTTGAAAATGCGAAATATGAGTTAAATGTATTGTATGAATTAGGGGATGGCATATCCACCCTATATCAGCCAATAAGTGTTAATAGAGACTTGGTGGACATTCTTCTTCTTCTTCTTATGTGGCCATAACAACCGAATATCGATTTAGGCCGAAAATAACATGCTTCGCCAGCCATCTCTGTTCTTCGCTAGCTGGCGCCAGTTAGAAATTCCAAGCGCCGTCAGGTTCTCCAGTACTTGGTCTTTCCACCGGAGGTTTGGTCTTCCTCTTTTGCGTCGTCCTCCAGCGGGTTCCGAATATAACACCTTCTTAGCCGGAGCGTGTTCTTCCATTCGCTCGACATGACCTAGCCAACGCAGCCGCTTGATTTTGATGCGCTTTACTATATCAATATCGGCATACAGCTCGTACAACTCATGGTTATACCTTATTCGGTACTCGCCACCAACGCAAATAGGTCCAAAGATCTTGCGTAGGACTTTTCTCTCGAAAACCCCAAGCATTCGCTCATCCGAGGTGGAAATTGTCCAGGCTTCAGCGCCATATGTTAGGACAGGCATGATGAGAGACTTGTAGAGTGCAGTTTTCGTTCTTCGAGAGAGGGCTCGACTTCTCAATTGCTTACTCAGCCCAAAGTAACACCTGTTAGCAAGAGTTATCCTACGCATGAACTCCAAGCTGACGTCATTACTGCTGTTAATGCTGGTTCCAAGATAGACAAAGTCCCTTACTACTTCAAAAGCGTAGTTGTCAGCAGTGACGTGCTGTCCAAGACGCCGGAACTCTTTGTTTGTTGACACTAGATACTTCGTCTTGCCCTCGTTCACCGTGAGACCCATCCGACGCGACTCTCTTTCCAACTCTGAGAATGCTGCACTGACTGCTCGCGTGTTCATGCCGATTATGTCAATATCGTCGGCATACGCTAACAGCATGACACTTTTGTTGAAGATAGTGAAATTATGTCGTTGAACAGCAGCTCGTATTATTTTCTCCATAATAAGATTGAATAAGTCGCACGATAACGAATCACCTTGTCTGAAACCCCGTTCGGTATTAAACGATGCGGAGAGGTCCTTCCCAATTTTCACTGCACAACGGGAGTTATGCAGTGTCATTCTACAAAGTCGAATGAGCTTTGTAGGAATACCGAACTCAGACATTGTTGCATAGAGGTAATCCCTTACCGGACTGTCGAAAGCGGCTTTATAATCAACAAATATGTGGTGTGTGTCGATCTGTTTTTCTTAGGTCTTCTCCAAGATTTGGCGCAGTGTGAAAATCTGATCGATGGTGGATTTACCAGGTCTGAAGCCACACTGATACGGTCCAATCAGGTTGCTGAGCATAGGCTTCAACCTTTCACACAGTACGCTCGATAGATCCTTGTATGCGATGCTCAGGAGACTTATTCCACGGTAGTTGGCGCAAATTGTGGGGTCTCCTTTTTTATGTACAGGACAGAGAACACTGAGCCTCCAATCATCAGGCATGCTTTCATCCGACCATATTCTGCTTATGAGCTGGTGCATGCGGGTGAGCAGCTCATCGCCTCCGGTCTTAATCAACTCGGCAGGCAGGCCATCAGCACCTGCAGCTTTGTTGTTCTTCAGCCTTAAAATGGCCGTTTCAACCTCGTCATAGTCGGGTTGTGGAATATCAACACCATCATCTGTAATTGGGGTTATCGGGCAAACTCCTCCACTGGCGGAATTGTTCGTAGCATCGCCATTCAGTAATGTGGAGAAGTGTTCCCTCCATAGGCTCAGTACACTCTGGACATCCGTAACCAGATTCCCATTTCCATCACGACAAGAAGAGGATCCGGGATTTAAACCTCCACTCAGGCGCTTGATCTTTTCGAAGAATTTTCGAGTCTCATTCTTGTCGGTACACATCTCTATCTCCTCACACTCGCGTCTTTCCAACTCCCTCTTCTTGCGCCTGAAAAGACGTCTCTCTGCACTCCTTTTCTCTCTATACCGCTCCTTAACAGCTCGCGTTGCACCTGCAAGCAGGGTTTTTCTGTAGGCGGCGTGTTTCTCTGCGGTAGCGTAGCGACGCTCCTAATCATGCCACTCATTCCTCAGAGGTCGGTAGTAACCGATTACCTCCTCGGCAGCAGTAGTCATGGAGTGGGATATATGTGTCCACCGTGCGCATGTATCATCAAGTTGGGGAGTTTTCTGCATAAGCAGATCCGATAGTCGAGTGGAAAATGCATCTGCTGTCTCTGGTGATCGCAGCTTACTGACGTCGAGCTTTCTCTGTGTGGGACTTCTCTTGTTATTTGTGACACATAGGCGTGTGCTCACCTTAGCTGCAACAATGTAGTGATCCGAGTCGATGTTGGCACCACGGATCGATTTCACGTCCATCACACTGGAAGCATGCCTTCCGTCATTCACCACATGATCAATTTGGTTTTCTGTACGTTGATCTGGAGACAGCCATGTCGCTTTGTGGATGTCGAGATGCTGGAATCTGGTACCACCAATTACCATGTTTCGTGCTGCGGCGAAGTCGATCAGCCTCATTCCGTTATCGGAGGTGTTCTAGTGGAGGCTGAATTTTCCGGCAGTTGGACCAATGGTACCTTCCTTGCCCACCCTGGCATTAAAGTCGCCAAGCACGATTTTGATATCGTGGCGGGGGCAGCGGTCATAAGCTTCTTCGAGGCGCTGAAAGAAGCTCTCCTTGGTCACATTGTCCTTCTCATCCGTCGGAGAGTGGGCACATATAAGGCTGATGTTGAAAAATTTTGCCTTGATGCGGATTGTGGCCAGCCGTTCGTTCACAGGCGTGAACTGTGAGACAAGATGTCGCAGTCTCTTGCTGACCAAAAATCCACATCCTAATTCGTGCCTTTCAGCATGGCGACTGTAGTTGATGTCACAGGACGCTCTTTTGGAGCAGCCCTGTCAAGTCCATCGCATTTCCTGGAGAGCGGTGATGTCAGCTCTGTATTTTTCGAGGACATCAACCAGCTGGATAGAGGCACCCTCCCTATAAAGGGACCGGACATTCCAGGTGCATATCCGTAAATCGTTGTCCTTTTTTCGTTTGAGGGGGTCATCAACAAAAGCGATAGTCCTTATCTGAGGCATATTTGTTTTTTTAATTGGGGGGGTTTTTTATGTGGCGGGTCCCAAACCCAACGCACAACCTCTAACCGAGGAGATTTTCGCTACTCACTTCAGTCGCCTCCCAGCGGGTGCCAGGAAGATGTTGCCCGGTGGTCGCCACATGGAGGGCCTCCATTAATAATAATGAAAGCGCCATCACATAGTAAGCAGAGCAAGCTATATGACTACCCCTCAATAACAAATAAATGTATCATCACATAGCGCTCAGATCAAACTACATGACAGCCAGTGAGTTGACTTGCGATGAGTTCAACAAGGATTGCGCTAGCACCACCCGGTTGAGGCAGTTAGACACGTTACCTTGCGAAAACACCACCAGACCACTTGGTGGACATACTCATCGAAAAATTAGATTATACGGTTAGAGCGCACATTGGTGATGATGTGAGACTAGTTGACGTCATCTGCTTATTCACAGAGCTAAATCTATTGGACAACGTAAGGGCGATAGATTACAATCATAGAAAGCCAAGGCAAGATAGACAAAATAGAGAGAGGAACTATATTAATAATTACAAACGAAACAATGAACAGCCTAATACGAATAGACAAAACTACTACAATTATAAGAACAACACACCAAAAGCCAACAAAAACGGAAACACTAACAACCAAAGATATCAGGGCAATCGATATAGTAACAACAGACAAAACCAAAATTACGGGTATAATCAATCAAATCAGTCTCATATGAGTGTCGACCGAACACGGCAAACCTCTGCGACACAATATATAGAGATAGACACTATTCAAGAACATAACCAGGACACAACCGAGGAAGTAAATTTTCTAACACCAGCCTCAGAACAAAGTTACCAATAAACACGAACGAAAATATTCAGCAGTTAAAAAAGAGTTACTTGCCATCGTATGGGCGGTCAAATATTTTAGACCATATATCTATGGCCGAGAATTTGCCTCCAAAGTGACCATCAACCACTTAAGTGGCTCCAGACAAAATTTTCAGGAAAAGATATAAACCCTAGATTGCAAAGATGTTTATTACAATTTAGAGAATACAATGCTAAGATAGACTATATAAAAGGGAAAGATAATAAAATTGAGGACTTTTTAAGTCGAATAAATGCCAGTACCTCGGAAATAAATTGCTTGAATGATTTGCCACTCAATGACAATGAAGAGCTAGCTCATTGAATGTAGAAACAGGAAGGCCAAAATAGGTGGTTACTGAAGAAAATATCAAGAAAATCCTCGATATCGTTATGAATGATCGCCGAGTCAAGTTACGTGAGATTGTTAAATTGGTAACATCTCATATGAACGTGTTTTCAACATTTTGCATGAACATTTGCATATGAAAAAGCTATCGGCAATATGGGTGCCGCGTTTGCTCAGTGTCGAACAAAAATGAGTTCGAGAGACCACTTCACAGCGGTGTTTGGAGATAATAAAGCGTAATACTGTTGATTTTTGGCGTCGACTAATAACTGTTGATGAAACGTGGGTCCACCCCTACACACCTGAAACCAAAAATCAATCCAAACAATGGGTGGAAGCTGGTGGAAGTGCTCCGAAGAAGGCGAAGGCAGTGAAATCGGCTGACAAGGTTATGGCCACTGTATGCACTCGGAATATTGCTTATCGATTATCTTGAAAAAGGATCCACAATCACAGGAAAGTATTATCGTGCATTATTGGATCAATTGAATGATGCAATCAAGAAAAAACGACCACATTTAAAGAAGAAAAAAGTGTTCTTTCTTCAAGACAACGCACCGGTTCACACAGCATTAGATACGATGCTAAAACTACGTGAAATACACTTCGAATTGGTTGATCATCCACCTTATAGTCCAGATTTAGAAGTGTGATTACCGAAACTAACGCGCATTTTGAGGGGTTCCCGAATTCGTATTATTCAGATGGTATAAAAAAGTTTGAATATCGTCTTATCGAAGTAAAAGGAGACTATGTTGAGAAATAAATGGTTTTTGAAAAAAAAATGTTTTTTTCCTACTTAGGCAGCTTCTTTATCAATCCGCCCTCGTATATTCGGAAACAAAAGAATTTTCATTGACCGAAATGACTGTTTGCATGGAAATATTCCGAATTTTCTTCCTCAGCACTTTTCTGGTGGAAAGATAGCCATTTATTCCCAAATTAATGATCATGAGTACAACAAGCTCCAACAAGTACTAATATCAACATTTCAAAATAATCAGTATAAATTTGTAAAGTGTTCTTATTTAGCAGTAGACATAGAAAATGAGGACGAAATTCTAAAACAAATATCACTTTTCCATAAAGATGAAGTAGGCCATGCCGACATATGAAGGAATCAAAATGAAAATATATAACCCAACACTTAAAGAAAGTATACACAAAGTCCTAAACAATTGCGGAATATGTAATGGTGGAAAGTATTACAGAAAACCCATTAAAAACAAGTTTACCTGACTGATACACCAACGACCACAAACGAAATAGTCCATATTGACACCTACGAGTATATAAACAGTAAACAAATATTTATATCTTCATTGACAAATTTTCTAAACATACAATCTGCTTTCCGTTAATGGATAGAAATAGCTGTATATTAGTATCTAAAATCCAAGAATTCATTGCAATCAAAGGCAAAATTAAAAAGTTTGTTTTCAATAACGAATTTAATAATGTAAACGTAAAAGAATTTCTAACACAGGAGAATGTTGAGTTTCATTTCACAAAACCTAATAGCCACACAGGAAACGCAGATGCCGAGAGACTAAATAACTCTATAACAGAAAAAACCAGAACTTTAAACATAGAAAATAAAATTCCAATTATTGAACAACTGAACGAAGCCATTTATTGGTACAATAACACAAAACTATTCCATAATAAAATGCATACCCTTTGCCGCTCAAAATAATAGAGTAAAACATGACACAATATACGAACAACTAAAGAAACAAAAAGAGAACTCCATAAGAAGAGCAAATAGAGATAGAGAAAAATACACCGAACTTAGAAGAAAGGGATATATTAAAAATTAAAAAATGTCAGACATAAAGAAACTCCAAAATTTGTACACAAACCAATAGAAAATATCCATAGCAGTAAATTCAAACGACCGCTTAAATACGAATCAATTCCAGGTCCCCCAAGCGATCGTTCTACTGCTCATAATGTGCCTTACCACAGCAGCACAGGTCCAAGAAATACCGGTACATAACAACCAAGGGTTTGTGTCGATCATAACAGCCGAAGAGGAGGTAGCCAACAACACCAACATCGTACATCATGTCATAAATCCATTCAAAGTAGAAATAATCATCAACGAGATTGAGCAAAATATTAACCTATTAAACCTAAACGATAGAACTTCAATAAAAATCGAAATACAAAATATTAGGACAAAATTGAAAACCCTAATACCATCAAAACACAGACAGAAATGTGGTGGGATCAGCCGAAAAATGGTTGTTCGGAGTAATGGATGAGGAGGACAGACAGGACATAGTAGGTCACTTGCAAGCTGTAGAAACAAACACACACAACTCTATTGAAAACCTTAACTATTAACGACTACTTGAACAGAACATTTACAATGCTTTGACAAACAATAATTAACGACCGAACGAAAATGCAGTCCTTACTCAACACAATCAGCAGAGGAGATTACGAAGTGGTAAAAAGACTAATTTACTTTGAACAAGTACAGACATTGCAACATCTCAAAGACAAAATACAAACAATTCAGGATAGTATAGCATCCGCCTAGTTCAATTTAGCGCACCCATCAATTCTAACCGTGGAATAGAAAAATTCAACATAGACTTTTCAAAAATAAAATGGCTAAAGATAGGAGTAATGGTGTTCAAGAAAAACCTCCTAGTAATAGCAATAAAGGTCCCAACGGATTTTGTCATCGCTAAAATTCGCTTAATATACCCAATCTCTAATGTGAACGACTACCGTATAGATGACCAAGTCGAATCTATCACAGAAATAGGTAATAAAACATTTAGATTTCTAAGATATACAACACTTAAGGAATTAAAACTAAGCACAAATTGTATTATAAGAAAAAAATGTAATTTGAAGTTCGATAATAACACAAAAATCGAACAAATTAACGAAGAAACTATCATAATACAAAAAGCCGAAGACCTCGAGATTAGCTATGAAAATACAACCGAGAAGCTTACTGGAAATTACATAATATTATTTTCCAACAACACAATAAAAGTTAAAAATGAAATCTTCACAAACAGAAACACCGTATTTAGACAAACAATAGTCGAAAAAAAGAAAAATAATAATATAACATTCCAACATAAAATCGAATTTAATGACATTATACTTAAACAATTTGACAATATAAAAGAAATAGAAGAACTTAAATTCCACAAAAATATCTCATATACCATTACCACAACAACAGTAGTAGTTGTAATGCTATGCCTGCTAGTAATGTATATCTTTGTCAAGAAAAGTTCAAACAAAATTCGGGAGAATTTCATGACATAAAGGGGAGAAGTTACATACCCTGTAACCCAGAAAACCACTCACCCTATTACTCACCCTGTAAACAACACCGATATTGTTAACACAAGCAATATCGAAGAAATAACAAAAAAATACATAAACGATCAACGAACTTAGAAAGATGCACCGTAATGAAAAAGATCAACGTAATTTGTTGACATATATAAACATTGTATGATTCTAATATCGTTGACCGAAAAAAAAACAGTATATAAACATTGCAACATTGTAAAAGCCTTATGCTTAGTAGGCAAATAAGTAACTGAACAACGAGGTCTTCTATAGCGATAAGAATCAAATAGTATTTTTATACCCTGCATAATGTAATTTCGGTCAGATGTTTGTAACCACTTGAAGGAATCGCCGGAGATATAGAAAAGTATATATATTCGTGATCAGCGTCGCTTAAATTTTCGATTTAACGATGTCCGTCCGTCCGTCCGTCTGTCCGTCACCTGGCTGGTTCGCACGATAACTTGACCAAATATTGAGCTATTGTGACGAAATTTGGCATAAGTAAGCTATGATCCAAGGGTACGAAGGGAATTGATATTGGGCATGGTCGGTCAATAGCCACGCCTACACCAAGCATTCAAAGCGACTAACCTCGGAATTTTCAAAATCTTTGACTTGCTTTAACTTACTTAATATATCATCTGGGAAAACACTATTTGGCACATAGAGTTACATTATACTGCTACATAACCTTGACAGAAATGGGTGAGCCAAAGCTACTTTTTATAGTAGCTCCCATACAAAGTATCTTTACTTCTTTTAAATTGAAACAGCTATAACTTCTACAATCTTCTGTCTAGAATAACCATAATTGACACTTAGATTAGTATGATAGTTGAAAATAACCTGCTAAAAATCAGCGTGTCACGCAGACTTCTTATTGGGGCGCCCATACAAAGTTGCGGAAATTAAAAAAAAACTTTTAAGCGCCATAACTTTTAAAATATTTAGCGTAGAAGAACCAGATTAAGGGTGTGGATTAGTATGGTAAGATCAACTAGACTCACAGGAAATGCCCCCATACAAAATGACCGAATTTCTTTAACTTGAAAGAACTGTGACTTCTGCAATCTTCTGTCTAGAAGAACTATAATTGACGCTTATATTAATATGATAGTAGGAAACTACCATACTAAGTTGCGAAAATTAAAGAAAATTTAAACCGCTTTAACTTACGAACTATTGAACGTAGAACAACCAAATTTAAGGTGTGGATTAATATTGAAAATTAATTAGATTTACAATGAAGAGGTAAACCACGCCCACTTTTTATATAGTTTCCATACTAAGCCTCGGAATTATCTTAAAAACCTCCTTTAAATTATTCCCTTTAAAACCCCCATAACTTACAAAGTATTTCGTCAAAGTCAACCATATTTCGGGTGTAAATTAGTATTATATGCAAAAATTGTTTCTCAAAAAGTGGAAATAAAAAAAAAAGATGGATATTCGAGCAAACTTTTTATATATATATCGACATATGCAGGGTATTATTTGTGATTTGGTGATATGGTGATCTTTTTATTCTTAAAATCAGTCCCGTTGAACGATCGAAGGTTCCTTTTCTTTGCTCACTATGAGTTAACATGTTTTTTAATCAGTACAGTCAATAACTATAGTTGCAAAGGGGCGGTCGATTATTCTTAAACCACTTAAATCTAATTCGATTTTGCTTAAAATATAAATTCTTCTTAAATGCAAACTAAATCATACTTAAATACAGATCGTGCTTGTATATAAACAAAATTTTACTTACTTACTTACTTATGTGGCCATAACATCCGATTATCGATTTAGGCCGAAAATAACATGGTTCGCCAGCCATCTCTGTTCTTCGCTAGCTGGCGCCAGTTAGAAATTCCAAGCGCCGTCAGGTACTCCAGTACTTGGTCTTTCCACCGGAGGTTTGGTCTTCCTCTTCTGCGCCGTCCTCCAGCGGGTTCCGAATATAACACCTTCTTAGCTGGAGCGTGTTCTTCCATTCACTCCACATGACCTAGCCAGCGCAGCCGCTGAATTTTGATGCGCTTTACTATGTCAATATCGGCATACAGCTCGTACAGCTCATGGTTGTACCTTATTCGGTACTCGCCACCAACGCAAATAGGTCCAAAGATCTTGCGTAGGACTTTTCTCTCGAAAACTCCAAGCAATCGTTCATCGGAGGTGGAAATTGTCCAGGCTGCAGCGCCATATGTTAGGACAGGCATGATGAGAGACTTGTAGAGTGTAGTTTTCGTTCTTCGAGAGAGGGTTCGACTTCTCAATTGCTTACTCAGCCCAAAGTAACACCTGTTAGCAAGAGTTATCCTACGCATGATCTCCAAGCTGACGTCATTACTGCTGTTAATGCTGGTTCCAAGATAGACAAAGTCCCTTACTACTTCAAAAGCGTAGTTGTCAACAGTGACGTGCTATCCAAGACGCCGGGACTCATTGTTTGTTGACACTAGATACTTCGTCTTGCCCTCGTTCACCGTCAGACCCATCCGACGCGACTATCTTTTCAACTCTGAGAATGCTGCACTGACTGCTCGCGTGTTCATGCCGATTATGTCAATATCGTCGGCATACGCTAACAGCATGACACTTTTGTTGAAGATAGTGCCATTATGTCTAGATCAGCAGCTCGTGTTATTTTCTCCATAATAAGATTGAAGAAGTCGCACGATAACGAATCACCTTGTCTGAAACCCCGTTCTGTATTAAACGGTGCGGAGAGGTCCTTCCCAATTTTCACTGCACAACGGGAGTTATGCAGTGTCATTCTACAAAGTCGAATGAGCTTTGCAGGAATACCGAACTCAGACATTGTTGCGTAGAGGTAATCCCTTACCGGACTGTCGAAAGCGGCTTTATAATCAACAAATAGGTGGTGTGTGTCGATCTGTTTTTCTTGGGTCTTCTCCAGGATTTGGCGCAGTGTGAAAATCTGGTCGATGGTGGATTTACCAGGTCTGAAGCCACACTGATATGTCCAATCAGGTTGCTGAGCATAGGCTTCAACCTTTCACACAGTACGCTCGATAGATCCTTGTATGCGATGCTCAGGAGACTTATTCCACGGTAGTTGGCGCAAATTGTGGGGTCTCCTTTTTTATGTACAGGACAGAGAACACTGAGCCTCCAATCATCAGGTATGCTTTCATCCGACCATATTCTGCTTATGAGCTGGTGCATGCGGATGAGCAGCTCATCGCCTCCGGTCTTAAACAACTCGGCAGGCAGGACATCAGCACCTGCAGCTTTGTTGTTCTTCAGCCTTAAAATGGCCGTTTCAACCTCGTCATAGTCGGGTGGTGGAACATCAACACCATCATCTGTAATTGGGGTTATTGGGCAATCTCCTCCACTGGCGGAATTGTTCGTAGCATCGCCATTCAGTAACGTGGAGAAGTGTTCCCTCCATAGGCTCAGTACACTCTGGACATCTGTAACCAAATTCCCATTTCCATCACGACAAGAAGAGGCTCCGGGATTTAAACCTCCACTCAGGCGCTTGATCTTTTCGAAGAATTTCCGAGTCTCATTCTTGTCGGTACACATCTCTATCTCCTCACACTCGCGTCTTTCCAACTCCCTCTTCTTGCGCCTGAAAAGACGTCTCTCTGCACTCCTTTTCTCTCTGTACCGCTCCTTAACAGCTTGCGTTGCGCCTGCACGCAGGGTTTTTCTGTAGGCGGCGTCTTTCTCTGCGGTAGCGTCGCGACACTCCTGATCGTACCACTTATTCCTCAGAGGCCGGTAGTAACCGATTACCTCCTCGGCAGCAGTAGTCATGGAGTGGGATATATGTGTCCACCGTGCGCATGTATCATCAAGTGGGGGAGTGTTCTGCATAAGCAGATCCGATAGTCGAGTGGAAAATGCATCTGCTGTCTCTGGTGATTGCAGCTTACTGACGTCGAGCTTTCTCTGTGTGGGACTTCTCTTGTTATTTGCGACACATAAGCGTGTGCGCACCTTAGCTGCAACAATGTAGTGATCCGAGTCGATGTTGGCACCACGGATCGATTTCACGTCCATCACACTGGAAGCATGCCTACCGTCAATCACCACATGATCAATTTGGTTTCTTGTACGTTGATCTGGAGACAGCCATGTCGCTTTGTGGATGTCGAGATGCTGGAATCTGGTACCACCAATTACCATGTTTCGTGCTGCGGCGAAGTCGATCAGCCTCATTCCGTTATCGGAGGTGTTCTGGTGGAGGCTGAATTTTCCGACAGTTGGACCAAAGGTACCTTGCGTAGGACTTTTCTCTCGAAAACTCCAAGCAATCGTTCATCGGAGGTGGAAATTGTCCAGGCTGCAGCGCCATATGTTAGGACAGGCATGATGAGAGACTTGTAGAGTGTAGTTTTCGTTCTTCGAGAGAGGGTTCGACTTCTCAATTGCTTACTCAGCCCAAAGTAACACCTGTTAGCAAGAGTTATCCTACGCATGATCTCCAAGCTGACGTCATTACTGCTGTTAATGCTGGTTCCAAGATAGACAAAGTCCCTTACTACTTCAAAAGCGTAGTTGTCAACAGTGACGTGCTATCCAAGACGCCGGGACTCATTGTTTGTTGACACTAGATACTTCGTCTTGCCCTCGTTCACCGTCAGACCCATCCGACGCGACTCTCTTTTCAACTCTGAGAATGCTGCACTGACTGCTCGCGTGTTCATGCCGATTATGTCAATATCGTCGGCATACGCTAACAGCATGACACTTTTGTTGAAGATAGTGCCATTATGTCTAGATCAGCAGCTCGTGTTATTTTCTCCATAATAAGATTGAAGAAGTCGCACGATAACGAATCACCTTGTCTGAAACCCCGTTCTGTATTAAACGGTGCGGAGAGGTCCTTCCCAATTTTCACTGCACAACGGGAGTTATGCAGTGTCATTCTACAAAGTCGAATGAGCTTTGCAGGAATACCGAACTCAGACATTGTTGCGTAGAGGTAATCCCTTACCGGACTGTCGAAAGCGGCTTTATAATCAACAAATAGGTGGTGTGTGTCGATCTGTTTTTCTTGGGTCTTCTCCAGGATTTGGCGCAGTGTGAAAATCTGGTCGATGGTGGATTTACCAGGTCTGAAGCCACACTGATATGTCCAATCAGGTTGCTGAGCATAGGCTTCAACCTTTCACACAGTACGCTCGATAGATCCTTGTATGCGATGCTCAGGAGACTTATTCCACGGTAGTTGGCGCAAATTGTGGGGTCTCCTTTTTTATGTACAGGACAGAGAACACTGAGCCTCCAATCATCAGGTATGCTTTCATCCGACCATATTCTGCTTATGAGCTGGTGCATGCGGATGAGCAGCTCATCGCCTCCGGTCTTAAACAACTCGGCAGGCAGGACATCAGCACCTGCAGCTTTGTTGTTCTTCAGCCTTAAAATGGCCGTTTCAACCTCGTCATAGTCGGGTGGTGGAACATCAACACCATCATCTGTAATTGGGGTTATTGGGCAATCTCCTCCACTGGCGGAATTGTTCGTAGCATCGCCATTCAGTAACGTGGAGAAGTGTTCCCTCCATAGGCTCAGTACACTCTGGACATCTGTAACCAAATTCCCATTTCCATCACGACAAGAAGAGGCTCCGGGATTTAAACCTCCACTCAGGCGCTTGATCTTTTCGAAGAATTTCCGAGTCTCATTCTTGTCGGTACACATCTCTATCTCCTCACACTCGCGTCTTTCCAACTCCCTCTTCTTGCGCCTGAAAAGACGTCTCTCTGCACTCCTTTTCTCTCTGTACCGCTCCTTAACAGCTTGCGTTGCGCCTGCACGCAGGGTTTTTCTGTAGGCGGCGTCTTTCTCTGCGGTAGCGTCGCGACACTCCTGATCGTACCACTTATTCCTCAGAGGCCGGTAGTAACCGATTACCTCCTCGGCAGCAGTAGTCATGGAGTGGGATATATGTGTCCACCGTGCGCATGTATCATCAAGTGGGGGAGTGTTCTGCATAAGCAGATCCGATAGTCGAGTGGAAAATGCATCTGCTGTCTCTGGTGATTGCAGCTTACTGACGTCGAGCTTTCTCTGTGTGGGACTTCTCTTGTTATTTGCGACACATAAGCGTGTGCGCACCTTAGCTGCAACAATGTAGTGATCCGAGTCGATGTTGGCACCACGGATCGATTTCACGTCCATCACACTGGAAGCATGCCTACCGTCAATCACCACATGATCAATTTGGTTTCTTGTACGTTGATCTGGAGACAGCCATGTCGCTTTGTGGATGTCGAGATGCTGGAATCTGGTACCACCAATTACCATGTTTCGTGCTGCGGCGAAGTCGATCAGCCTCATTCCGTTATCGGAGGTGTTCTGGTGGAGGCTGAATTTTCCGACAGTTGGACCAAAGGTACCTTCCTTGCCCACCCTGGCATTAAAGTCGCCAGGCACGATTTTGATATCGTGACGGGGGCAGCGGTCATAAGCTTCTTCGAGGCGCTGAAAGAAGCTCTCCTTGGTCACATTGTCCTTCTCATACGTCGGAGCGTGGGCACATATAAGGCTGATGTTGAAAAATTTTGCCTTGATGCGGATTGTGGCCAGCCGTTCGTTCACAGGCGTGAACTGTGAGACAAGATGTCGTAGTCTCTTGCTGACCAAAAATCCACATCCTAATTCGTGCCTTTCAGCATGGCAACTGTAGTAGATGTCACAGGACGCTCTTTTGGAGCAGCCCTGTCCCGTCCATCGCATTTCCTGGAGAGCGGTGATGTCAGCTCTGTATTTTTCGAGGACATCAACCAGCTGGATAGAGGCACCCTCCCTATAAAGGTACCGGACATTCCAGGTGCATATCCGTAAATCATTGTCCTTTTTTTGTTTGCGGGGGTCATCAACGAAAGCGGTAGTCCTTATCCGAGGCATATTTGTTTTTTTCATTGGGGGGTTTTTTATGTGGCGGGTACAAACCCAACGCACAACCTCTAACCGAGGAGATTTTCGCCACTCACTTCAGCCGCCTCCCAGCGGGTGCCAGGAAGACGTTGCCCGGTGGTCGCCACATGGAGGGCCCCCATTAATAATAATGAAAGCGCCGTCACATAGTAAGCAGAGCAAGCTATATGACTACCCCTCATTAACAAATAAAGGTAATATCACATAGCGCTCAGATCAAACTACATGACAGTCAGTGAGTTGACTTGCGATGAGTTCAACAAGGATTGCGCTAGCTTATATAAATTAATATAAGAATTGAGTGGTGTAGTTTTTATTCGTATGTACATGCCTTCGATCTTCATGGTAAATGCCTATGTGTGATTGAATGAGGTAAGACAAATCACAAGAATCAGAAAAATACCGATATATATAAGATGTATAAAAATCTTGTAAAATATGAAATCTGCGTTATGAAAGCAAAACTTTCCAATTGTACATTGAAATTGAGAAAGTGTAATTTACAATAGCACGCGATGGCGTAATATGTAGAAGAGAAGTGCAAATAGTGTTTATAATTTTTATGTATCATCAGTTTTATGATATAATTGGGTTCAAAAATATCATAAAACCAATTTCTGTTTATTAACAAACATCAACGGTGTTACGGGGCGAACAAGTGTATGAACAAATGTATGGTAGAAAGGATTTAAAGATAATTGTCCATATTATATACAACGTGCAAATGGCCTAAATTACATATTATGCATCGGTTGTGTGTAACAAGAAACGAGCCTTTATGCCTTTTGTCTCATTTTACATTTCTTTGCAATTATACTCAGTGTAAGGGGATAAAAGACATAGAATTAACAACAAGAAGAAGGAGACACTTGTCAGCGCAGGTGGATCCATGTCACCTTTATTTTATGAGAATCATCCAAACAAAAGGAAACAACGATTTGTACCAACAGGAACAACCGCACTAACGTCGAAACTGTATCGATCACAACGACGGAATTGATCATCACAGTGAGTACCACCTCACACCACACGTAAGTCCATATACATATACACCTACATAGTATAAACTCACCCTAAGCTCCTAAACACATGTCATGAAATTAAATAAAATAAATTAATAATTTCTTCGTCGAATCGACGAACATTTCCTTTACAATATAAATAATATCGTTACCCTTCCAGGGTTAATGATGGCATCATTTCATTTTCTGAAATCAACAACCAGCCTCCATTTCCTTTTACCATTACGTGCAGTTTTCTCTGAAACTTAAATTATTGTAATGCTGCATGCTGTTCACCTGTCTATTAATTTCTTTATGCACTTCTGGTAGCCTGTGCTGTGTTTGATTGATTGGCGGCTGTTTTATTTTTACTATTATTGTGTGTTTTGTACCTGTTGCATAAGACAATTGTTTGGTCATATTTCACCCACTGTGCCTGCACTACTCTACATCGCTCCATTGCTTTCATTATTTTTTTTATATTCTTATTTATATTTACACTTTTAACTCTCTTTTTGAAACATACCTTTTGAATAATATTCGTTATTTTTTTACATATTGTTTGGCTTTGTATTTTAATTCTTTTACCACCTACTATTGCGACATATTCCCAGTTTGCAGTTATCACTACAATGGAACCCGAAAATAAATCCCAATCGGACGTCTCATCAGACGAACAGAACCAGCTACAGTTACTTATTCAACAACGAGCTATGGTAAAACGCAACCTACTCAGTATGAAAGACAGAGCTGGATATGAAGAAATGAACAATTTTGTTCAGTACAGGTTAAACCCTACTGACTTGTTGATGGTAGAAACAGGTAAGATAATAATGTGTTAATTTTTCGTTTACTTTCGTTAACTTTCGCTATCGCTAAAATCCATCGTCAAAAAGTGTTAAATTAATTTTAGCAATTTTTAGCGATTTTCGTGATTCTATCTTAAAAAAGCATATTTAAGAATCTCCTAAAATCTAATTTTTTGGTTAATTTTGTGGCATATATCAGCGATGAACAAAATGAACGGGATAAAGTAAATGAACTGCTTTTGACAGTTCATATAGCTAAAATTGCAATTCTAGCGTATTCTCCACAAAAAATTGCTAAAAAATTTAACCAAAAAATCAGAGGTAATATTATATTTCTATTGTTTTTGGTTTAAACTGCTCAATTAAATAAAAAACTTTGTGATTAATAGAAAAATGGAAAACAGCAATAGCTGAAGAGTGACAAAGAAACAAAAATTTATTCTCGTTCAATATTTGGAGGGGCACACGAATTTCACCCACGACACGTATAAAAATACATTTCTCAGCAGACAAAAAATTGTTTAACCTTTTTGGTTAATGACAAGGAGCAAACAATTTACTGCATCAGTAGAACCAACTTGCTGAGAAGTTAAATGCGTGCGGCGGAGCCAACTCATCAGTTGCTGACAAATGCTTCAGCGATTGGTGTCATGTCCGCGGACACAGTTGTCGGTCAGACAATAGTTGGCGAGCCACTGGTGAGTTAAGAACCTTTCCTTAGCCATATAAAAAATAAATAAAATAAATATATGGCACTTAAAGCCCCGAAGGGCTCATTGGCCGAGCTTCTCTTCCATTACTGTTGTTCGTGTTAAAATTTTGGACAGTATTAGGTAGGTAGGTAGGTAGAATGGCTGCGACCCTGGTCGCTCAAGTAGCAAATAGAATGCCGTTTTGAGCCATAAATCTCGCTAAGACCTACTGAGTGTTGAAGGATATGTTACAACCAGCCGGAGTTGTTTATGAACTGAAGTATATGGGAGATCTCTATTTTAGATACCTGTCCTAGGTTATCAAAGAAAGGTCTACCTAAGGATGTTAATCGGTTTCTGGATAAGGCCGGGCAATTGCACAAGAAATGCTCTACCGTCTCCTTAGCGGTGATGTCGTTGCAGCTTCTGCAGTGGTCGTTGTGCGGGATACCCATTTTCTCCGCATGTGTACCAATGGCCCAGTGGCCTGTGCATACTGCTATTATTTTGTGTGTGACGGCCCTAGATCTACTCAGAAGGCTCCTTGTCCTCTTCTCGCTGTAGTCTGGCCAGGTGGATTTTGAAATTTTGCAGGTCGTGGTGCTAGTCCATCTCCGCTGCGCTTTGTCTAGGTAGTGTTTATGGATAATCCCCTTGGCTTCAGCTAGGGGAACACCTACATCGGCAATGGGTGTTCGTTCATTGTCTGCAGATGAGCCCCTGCGAGCTAGCTCATCAGCATTCTCGTTGCCTGCGATTCCCTTGTGTCCTGGAACCCAGATAACTGATACTTCGAGGTAGGCAGATATTGCGGTTATTATTTTTTTACACTCTCCGACCAGCTTTGAGCTAACAGTTGGCGCGGCTAGCGCCTTTATAGCTGCCTGGCTATCGGAGAGAATTGTTGCCTTTCCAGTTATGTTCCTTTGTTGGAGCAATTCGCTTGCTTGCAGAATTGCGTATACCTCCGCCTGGAACACACTGCAATAAGAAGGAAGTTTTACGGACGTTGATATTTCTAAGGACTCCGAATAGACTCCTGCTCCAACTCCAGAGTCCATTTTGGAACCATCCGTGAAAATGTGTGTATCCCTACCAGTCAGGATCCCACCTTTCTTCCACTCATTTCTACTTGGAAATACGGCCTTGATGCCTCTCTCAAAAGCCAACTTGCGAGGGCAGAAGTCCGTCCTGTTGTTAACTAAATCTATTGGTACATTCCTAAGGATGCTACTGTGTCCTTGTTGAGTACACTTCCAACATCCAGATTCCCTGAGTCTGAGTGCCGTTTGCGATGCAGTACATAGTATGTGCAAGTCAATTGGAAGGAGGTTTAAAATAGGGTCCACGGCCGCTGCAGGGCAGGTGCGACAGGCCCCAGTGGCACCAACGCACGCAGTGCGCTGAACTTTCCGTAGTTTATTGGTGTTATAGTTCTTCCGTAGAGCTTCCCACCAAACTACAGTACAGAAGGGACCTACTTATTTTAGCCGGTTCCGAACGGCAGAACCCTTGTGACATCACTTTTTTTGAGCTTTGTCACAGAGTTCATTTAGAAGCATTTTCATGGCAAGTTGTTACTGCCGGAAAAATTGCTAATTACGTTCCTACAGATGGGTATCGTTCAAAAGAAAAAATTTTTCTATATTAAATTTGTTATGCATCAGCCGGGGATTGAACTACGACTTATAGATCAGAAGGCCCACACACTAACCACTGAGCTACGGCACCCATTCCTTAACCCCATACAAGTATCACAAATTTTAATTCTAAATTAAATCTAATAAATAATAATAATAATTTTATACACATGTACAAAAAATATTAATAATAAAATATTATATAATTACAGAAAAGCTGCGGCACTGTAAATTCTGCGGAATTGTTTGAGGATTCCTCAGACTACGTTGACATAGAGATGTAACAATATGTCTTATATGATTGCAAAGGTTTTTAAAATAATTTTTTCTAGTTTCTTAGAGAAAGTCCTGAGGCACCGCAAATATCACCACCTTTGGTTCCTGGTGACTAGTTGCTAAGACAATGCCGTGCTCCGAAGCGAAAATGCTGTTCTTTAGAAGAGACAAACGCGAACATGGTGCACCTAGAAGAACGAAGACTTGTCTTGGCAGAACTTATAGTTTTCCTCCGATTGAGATAGACTGTTGCCCTAAATTAGAGCCATTAAAAAAATCTGCGCGTACTGCACTGCACTGTCACCTGTATATAAAACAATGTACCTTTAGTAAAAGTAAGCCAAATGGCTAATAGCAAATAACTTCATCTAACAGCCAACAATTAACTTCGCCACTCTGCTCTCCATACTTAAGCATCGGGAGCAGGTCCACCAAATTGCGCATTACAATCTAATATTTTTAAATTAAAATCGCATACTTTGAAAAGAATTTCTGTAGTTACGTATATTTTAAATAAATATTGATTTAATCATACCACTTGCACGTTTATTGAGTCACCTTCTTTCCTCCACACAAATACACGATCGATGCTCTTGAATGGGTTCTTTATTTTAATGTGCGAACCGTCTATAGCACCTATCACTCCTGGGAAACGGATTTCACGGTAAAATTTGCGGAAATTAACAAATGCTATAACTTTCTATACTATATAGAACTTACTTCCCCTTCACTGCTTGTACGTCTTTGGCTAAAGTTGGAAATTTCACGTACCTGGCCATTATATTCTCAACTTCCCTCACCCATTTGGTAATACTGCTTTGTGATACATTTACCAAAAAGTCTTGCCCCACTGACTGCTGGTATCTTCCTGCAAGGAATAGGGATTTTCTTAACCCTTTATGGAGCCATGTTGTATATCTGCAACATACCATTCAAATAAGAGTAAAAATATACCAAATTATGATAAGCATACTTTACTGGGTGCCGTAGCTCAGTGGTTAGTGTGTTCGCCTTCTAATCTGTAGGTCGTGGTTCAATCCCCAGCTGATGCATAACAAATTTAATATCGATAAGATTTTTCTTTCGAATGGTACCCACCTTTCGGCAAGCAATTGGCAATTCTTCCGACAGTAACAACTTGCCATGAAAAAGCTTCTAAAAAAAAGAAGAGCCCTGTGACAAAGCTCAGAAAAAGTGATGTCACTAGTGTTCTGCCGTTCGGAACCGGCTAAAATAAGTAGGTCCCTTCTAATACTGTCTAAATTTAAGACACACAACAGTAATGGAAGAGAAGCTCGGCCAATGAGCCCTTTGGGGCTTTAAGTGCCACTATTTATTTTTTTTTTTTATACTTTACTCAGTGTGGTACATTGGAAACAAAACATTCTAACGGGTAATTAACGAATCTGCTCGCTACGTCGACATATTTTTATTTTTGTTTCGTTGAAGTGACGAAAAAGTACAAATCAGTTTCGCGCTCTCAATATTCTTTTACGATAATTGATTTATTGGTGAAATAGTGAAATTTGGTGTTGAAATTGGTGTGAGTAAAAGGTAAGAGGATTTCTATAATCAAGAACATTTGTTTTAGCAAAGCCGTTTTTTTTTTAATTTTTTTGGCTGATTTTGTTTTGTTGCATATAGGCAAAATTGCGCGTTGTGGTATACTTTTTTTAATGTTATTTTTGAATTTGAATGTTCTTTTTGAGTATCACAATGAGTCATGCATTGCATAATTTAACTACTCAGTACCAGGAAAAAATACTGGAAGAATGGGAAAATAGTGAGGATGGCCTTGACTTTTCTGACGACGACGATGTCGCCGATACGACGTATAACTTCGAGCCGAATGAACAAGAAAGTCCTGATGAGGACCTAGATGTACCACTTGACTGGGAAACTGATGTTCAGTATACCAGCACCCTAGCCACTACATCCACCAATACTGAAATCATTAATACTGGAACGGATCCAAATCTGACGTCTGCTTCACCTAATACTAGTCCCGCAGCAGTTCCAAGGTGGTCTATTGTGTACTTACGACTAATGTCACGTGGAAATCAAAAAGATTAAAAGACGACCAACTGTGGAACAAATTTGTTCATCTACAGATAAATGTGCTTCAAATGGAACTTTTTTGAAGTTGTGGTTGAGTGTCTATCAATGGCCGGATTTTATACAATCGATCAGAATCAACATGATCATATGGTAGCATTTTACTTTTGTCGTTGAAGTAATAATTGTCTAAGTACTTCGATCGTTTCGACGGCATTGTCGCTCGTACCGGCGCGAAACTAATGTTCTCAGACAATTACATTTTTACGTTTGGTATACGTACTATTGACATGTAATATACGATGCCAATGAATTGAATTGTCGTATTTCGTGACTAGTTACCTTTACAGGCTTCTTAGCATCTTTTTGAACAGAGTATAAATTAGTCTGGTCTCTTATCAGGTTGATAATATCCTCAGTAAACAGATACGAAAATACCTCAAATGGAGTATATATATATATATGTGGCACTTAAAGCCCCAAAGGGCTCATTGGCCGAGCTTCTCTTCCATTACTGTTGTGCGTCTTATATTTGGACAGTATTAGAAGGGACCTACTTTTTTTTAACCGGTTCCGAACGGCAGAACACTTGTGACACCACTTTTTCTGAGATTTGTCACAGAGTTCTTTTAGAAGCTTTTTCATGGCAAGTTGTTACTGTCGGAAGAATTGCCAATTGCTTGCCGACAGGTGGGTACTTAAATGGGATATTAAATTTGTTATGCATCAGCCGGAGATTGAACCACGACCTACAGATCAGAAAGCGAACACACTAACCACTGAGCTACGGCACCCTGAGGATCCCCTGAGGGATCCACTTTCTGTTCAATAATCGATCGAAGCTCATCATATAATCGTTTAATTCATACAACTGTATATGTTTGTCGCATGTTCAACAAGACGCCTGTCAACAGAAACCTTTCACCGTCAGTTGTGCTACAGTTGCCACATACAGAATTAAATTCTTGCTTTTGGAAAATGTAACAGAAATTTAACATCTAGAGTTCGCTGCAGAAATTCAATGCCTATGAAAGCACCAACCAATAAAACCTTTCATTCAAAAGCTAAAAAAAATTTTACATGAGATATAACTCAATGCAAACACATTTTCAATTCTTCGAATCGGTGGATGTCTTTTAAGAGCGCCAATTGTATTTGATGCAACATTTCCTGTGTTGTTGCCAAAGAGAAAAATGAAAATGAAATTAAAATTTGCGTGAAGCATCTTCATAGGAAACATGCTGGCATCAAGGCCCTTATAAGTTGCTATGAGGAAAGTTGTGCTTAGTAAATGCCATAGTATTGGTATGGAACGCAGGATGAAGCTGTTTCCACTGCTTCCTTTACTTACTTACTTACTTATTTATGTGGCCATTCCAACCGATAATCTATTTAGGCCGAATCTAGCATAGTTGGCCAGCCAGCTCCTTCCCTCGCTAGTTGGCGCCAATTAAAAATTCCAAGCGCTGACAAGTTCTCCAGTACTCGATCTTTCCACCGAAGGTTAGGCCTGCCTCTTCTGTGTCGTCCACGAAGGGATTCCGAATATAACACCTTATTAGCCCGAGCATGTTCTTTATATAGCTCATGGTTGTACCTTATTCGATGCTCGCCACCAACGCAAATACCTCCAAACATCTTCCGTAGGACTTTTCTCCCAAAACTCCTAGCATTCGCTCATCTGAGGTGGAGATTGTTTAAGCTTTGGCACCATATATAGGGACAGGCATAATGACAAGATTGTAGGGTGTGGTTTTTGTTTTTAGAGAAAGTGCTCGACTTCTCAATTGCTTACTTAGCCCAAAGTAGCACCTGTTTGCAAGGGTGATCCTACTCACTAATCATTACTGGTGTTAATGCTGGTTCCAAGATAGATAAAGCCTTCACTACTTTAAAAGCTTTAGAGCAGTAACGTGCTCTCCAAGACGCTAGGACTCTTTTCTTGTTGACACTAGATACTTAGTCTTGCCCTCGTTCACCGTAAGACCCATTCGACGAGACTCTCTTTCCAACTCTGAGAATGCTGCAACGAATAACCTTGTCTGAAACCCCGTTCGGTATTAAACGGTGCGGAGAGGTCCTTCCTAATTTTTACTGCACAACGGGAGTTATGCAGTGTCATTCTACAAAGTCGAATGAGCTTTGCACGAATACAGAGCTCAGACATTGTTGCGTATAGGTAATCCCTTACCGGACTGTCGAAAAGGACTTTATAATCATCAAATAGGTGTTGTGTCGATCTGTCTTTCTTGGGTCTTCTCCAGGATTTGGCGCAGTGTGAAAATTTGGTCGATGGTGAATCTACCAGGTCTGAAGCCACACTGATAAGGTCCAGTCAGGTTGTTAAGCATATGCTACAATCTTTCACACAATACGCTCGATAGGATCTTGCATGAGCAAACTTATTCCACGGTAGTTGGCGCAAATTGTGGGGTGTCCTTTCTTTCTGTACGAGATAGAGACCACTGAGCGTCCAATCAGCGGGCATGCTTTCATCCGACTATATTCTGCTTATGAACTGGTGAGCAGCTCATAGCCTTCGGTCTTAAACAACTCAGCAGGCAGGCCATCAGCCCCTGCAACTTTGTTGTTTTTCAGCCTAGAAATGGCCTCTCTGATCTCATCATGGTCAGTTGGTGGAACTTCTACAACATCATCCATGGTTGGGAAGTTCGGGAGATCTCCTCCACTGGCGTGATTGTTCGGAGTGTCGCCATTCACTAACGTAGAGAAGCGTTCCCTCCATAAGCTCTGTAAATTCTGGACATCTGTAACGATATTCCCACTGTTGTCACGACAGGATTTAAACCGCTACTCGACATATCTCTATCTCCTTACGCTTGCGTCTTTCTAGCTTTCTTTTCTTACGCCTGAAAAGACATCTTTCTGCACTCCTCTTCTTTGTACCGCTTCTTAACAACCCGCGTGGCACGCAGGTTTTCTGTAGGCGGCGTCTTTCTCTGCGGTAGCGTCGCGACACTCCTGATCGTACCACTTATTCCTCAGAGGCCGGTAGTAACCGATTACCTCCTCGGCAGCAGTAGTCATGGAGTGGGATATATGTGTCCACCGTGCGCATGTATCATCAAGTGGGGGAGTGTTCTGCATCATCAGATCTGATAGTCGAGTGGCAAAGCATTTGCTGCCTATGCTGATTGCAGCTTATTGACGTCAAGCCTTCTCTGTGTGGGCCTTCGTTTGTTATTTGCGACACATAAACGTGTTCGCACCTTAGCTGTAGCAAAGTAATTACCAGAGTCGATGTTGGCTAAACTGATCGATTTCACGGACATCACACTGAAAGAATGCCTTCCGTCAATCATCACGTAATCAATTTGGTTTTTCGTTCGTTTATCTGGGGATAGCTACTTCGCTTTATGGATGTCGAGATGCTGAAATCTGGTACTACTAATTACCATGCTTCGTGTCTCAAACATTTTGTATGTAGACGTGGAATATCTATATTGGGACAACGAAACGAATTTTGCTAGAAACCAGTCCAAACTTAAAGAACTAAAACAACAATTGTTCTACGAAGCGACAGTCGAAAACGATATCAACTACAACAAAAATATTGGAATTGACTTGAATTTCGTTCATCCTCGAGCGCCAAACTTTGGTAGGTTATGAGAAAAAGCGGTTAAGTCGATGAAAACTATTTTAATAAAAACCATTTCCAATGCTCATCTTACTTATGAGCAATTTTTGCAATCGTCATAGAAGTGGAAGCAATCTTAAATTTTCGTCCTTTTACACCACTGTCAAGCGACCCAAATGACGGCAAGGCGTTGAGTCCATCGCATTAGTTGATCGGAACATCATTACTTTCAATGCTGGACCACCATATAAATGTCGATCAAACATCATGTTTATCTCAGTGGAAAAGAATAACAGATTTGAAGTAGCTCTTCTGGGAACTGTGGTCACGCGACTATATCTTAAGCTTGCAGCAGCATTCAAAGTGACTGACACCAGAACCTACCATCGAAATCGGATGAATTTTTCTCGTCCATGAAGACAACACACTACCGCTATAGTGGCATCATGGCAGATTGGTCAAAGTGGTTCCCGGTTCTGATGGTAAAATGAAACATACCTTTTGAGTAATATTTATTTTGGTCACAAATGTGTATACCTTTATACATATCGGTACCTACGTTCGTAAATTTCTTTTCTTTCCTTTTGTTACTTTAAACTCAATATCATTCAATGTTAAATGATCATTTCCAATGAATATGAGGGTATATAAGCACATAGTGCCAAATCATATTTCTAAAAATAAACGGATCATACACAACTCATGGAACTAAAGCGCTTTCTTGTTCATCAACAACCTATCGCCTTTTAAAAAAACTAAAACGTGGAGTGACCTAAATATGTCTTTTATGGATCTCTCTCCCTCAATGTGTAAATTTAGGTTTAGCTTGATGTTTTCTAATATTTTAGTAACCATTTCGTGGTTATCAGTTATGGAATTTATTTTGTAATCTATGTCGCGTTCTACGTGTTCCAATGATTATATATAATTATATTTATTTTAAGCTCATTATATACAATATACGAATCTGAATACACTGCGTTGTCCGACACATTGCCATTGCCCAAAATATTCAAGGAGATACTTTTTGCTTCTCCACTAAACATATTTCAACATTTTTATATTTACTTTAATGAGGACTACCTTCATAGTTATCTCAGGTACTATAAACTCGCTAGTGTAGAGTACTCGATTAACTTCTTTCAACGGTTTGAGAGGTAAAGCCATCAAATGCTATTTTCGCTAATAGAAGAAAATCACATTTTTTCATAGTATTGAGAACTAAACTAAAGATATTAAATGTAATTCTATACTCAAATCTTTAGTCCTCTCATGTTGGGCCGCTACTGACCCTAATGTGGTGACAAATCCGCCGAATGCACCACTAAGAGATATCCTTGAATTACGTTTCCTGCTAACATCTTCATTAACTACTGAAGATTTTATTCAGCTGGTATCTGCCCCAGATTCTACTAGTAAAATGAGTTTTCCATTTCTTGCTTCCTCACACGGAATGAACACATCATCTACATTAGAGTCTCCAAAACAGTAACCACGTTTACTATCACTGGATGGAAAAGATGGGTCAACAATCGCTCTGGACGCCTGACTACCAACTTCCACTATTTTACTATCTGACGTAGAGGGTATGTCAATAATCTCTAAAGACGCAATAATCTCTAAAGGTGTTTGATTAACATTCCTTGTGACTTAGAGTTGCTAAACGAGCTGCACGATAAATTGAACTTATGCTCATATTGTTTACATTTAATATAGTCTGGTGTATTTTTCATTTTAAAGCATTCGTCGCTGGTATCCAACTTTTCCCGCAGAAGGAACAGGTAGGAACTTCTCTTTGATTATTTTCTGAATTTACGTTATTATTTTGGTACTTGTCTGTTTTCAGTTCATATCATTCCTGTTCTGTAATTCTGATCAGTAGGTCGTGGGTTCAATCCCCGCTGAAGCATACCAAATTTTATATCGAAAAGATTATTCTTTCGAACGGTACCCATCTGTAGGAACGCAATTAGCAATTCTTCCGGCAGTAAAAATTTTCAATAAAAAAGGTCCTCCAGTACTTGGTCTTTCCACCAGAGGTTTGGTCTTCCTCTTCTGCGTCGTCCTCCACCGGGTTCCGAATATAACATCCTCTTAGCTGGAGCGTGTTCTTCCATTCGCTCGACATGACCTAGCCAGCGCAGCCTCTGGATTTTGATGCGCTTTACTATGTCAATATCGGCATACAGCTCGTACAGCTCATGGTTGTACCTTATTCGGTACTCGCCACCAACGCAAATAGGTCCAAAGATCCTGCGTAGGACTTTTCTCTCGAAAACTCCAAGCATTCGCTCATCCGAGGTGGAAATTGTCCAGGCTTCAGCCTGTTAGGGCAGGCAGGATGAGAGACTTGTAGAGTGTAATTTTCGTTCTTTGAGAGAGGAATCGACTTCTCAATTGCTTACTCAGTCCAAAGTGACACCTGTTAACAAGAGTTATCCTACGCATGATCTCCAGGCTGACGTCATTACTGCCGTTAATGCTGGTTCCAAGATAGACAAAGTCCCTTACTACTTCAAAAGCGTAGTTGTGAACAGTGACGTGCTATCCAAGACGCCGGGACTCATTGTTTGTTGACACTAGATACTTCGTCTTGCCCTGAGAATGCTGCACTGACTGCTCGCGTGTTCATGCCGATTATGTCAATATCGTCGGCATACGCTAACAGCATGACACTTTTGTTGAAGATTGTGCCATTATGTCGTAAATCAGCAGCTCGTATTATTTTATCTATAATAAGATTGAAGAAGTCGCACGATAACGAATCACCTTGTCTGAAACCCAATCTTCAACAAATAGGTGGTGTGTCGATCTGTTTTTCTTGGGTCTTCTCCAGGATTTGGGGCAGTGTGAAAATCTGGTCGATGGTGGATTTACCAGGTCTGAAGCCACACTGATATGTCCAATCAGGTTGCTGAGCATAGGCTTCAACCTTTCACACAGTACGCTCGATAGATCCTTGTATGCGATGCTCAGGAGACTTATTCCACGGTAGTTGACGCAAATTGTGGGGTATCCTCTTTAATGTACGGAACAGAGAACACTGTCTCAAATCATCAAACATGCTTTCATCCAACCATATTCTGCTTATGAGCTGGTGCATGCGGATGAGCAGCTCGTCGCCTCCGGTCTTAAACAACTCGGCAGGCAGGCCATCAGCACCTGCAGCTTTGTTGTTCTTCAGCCTTAAAATGGCCGTTTCAACCTCGTCATAGTCGGGTGGTGGAACATCAACACTATCATCTGTAATTGGGGTTATTTGGCAATCTCCTCCACTGGCGGAATTGTTCGTAGCATCGACATTCAGTAACGTTGAGAAGTGTTCCCTCCATAGGCTCAGTACACTCTGGACATCTGTATCCAGATTCCCATTTCCATCACGACAAGAAGAGGCTCCGGGATTTAAACCTCCACTCAGGCGCTTGATCTTTTCAAAGAATTTCCGAGTCTCATTCTTGTCGGTACACATCTCTATCTCCTCACACTCGCGTCTTTCCAACTCCCTCTTCTTGCGCCTGAAAAGACGTCTATCTGCACTCCTTTTCTCTCTGTACCGCTCCTTAACAGCTCGCGTTGCGCCTGCACGCAGGGTTTTTCTGTAGGCGGCGTCTTTCTCTGCGGTAGCGTCGCGACACTCCTGATCGTACCACTCATTCCTCAGAGGCCGGTAGTAACCGATTACCTCCTCGGCAGCAGTAGTCATGGAGTGTGATATATGTGTCCACCGTGCGCATGTATCATCAAGTGGGGGAGTGTTCTGCATAAGCAGATCCGATAGTCGAGTGGAAAATGCATCTGCTGTCTCTGGTGATCGCAGCTTACTGACGTCGAGCTTTCTCTGTGTGGGACTTCTCTTGTTATTTGCGACACATAAACGTGTGCGCACCTTAGCTGCAACAAGGTAGTGATCCGAGTCGAAGTTGGCACCACGGATCGATTTCATGTCCATCATACTGGAAGCAGGTACCACCAATTACTATGTTTCGTGCTGCGGCGAAGTCGATCAGCCTCAATCCGTTATCGGAGGTGTTCTGGTGGAGGCTGAATTTTCCGACAGTTGGACCAAAGGTACCTTCCTTGCCCACCCTGGCATTAAAGTCGCCAAGCACGATTTTGATATCGTGGCGGGGTCAGCGGTCATAAGCTCCTTCGAGGCGCTGAAAGAAGCTCTCCTTGGTCATATTGTCCTTCTCATCCGTCGGAGCGTGGGCACATATAAGGCTGATGTTGAAAAATTTTGCCTTGATGCGGATTGTGGCCAGCCGTTCGTTCACAGGCGTGAACTGTGAGACAAGATGTCGCAGTCTCTTGCTGACCAAAAATCCACATACTAGTTCGTGCCTTTCAGCACGGCAACTGTAGTAGATGTCACAGGACGCTTTTTTGAAGCAACCCTGTCCTGTCCATCGCATTTCCTGGAGAGCGGTGATGTCAGCTCTGTATTTTTCGAGGACATCAACCAGCTGGATAGAGGCACCGTCCCTATAAAGGGACCGGATATTCCGGGTGCATATCCGTAAATCATTGTCCTTTTTTCGTTTGCGGGGGTGATCAACAAAAGCGGAAGTCCTTATCCGAGCCATATTTGTTTTTTTCATTGGGGGGTTTTTTATATGGCGGGTCCCAAACCCAACGCACAACCTCTAACCGAGGAGATTTTCGCCACTCACTTCAGCCGCCTCCCAGCGGGTGCCAGGAAGACGTTGCCCGGTGGTCGCCATATGGAGGGCCCCCATTAATAATAATGAAAGCACCGTCACATAGTAAGCAGAGCAAGCTATATGACTACCTCTCATTAACAATAAAGGTATCATCACATAGCGCTCAGATCAAACTACATGACAGCCAGTGAGTTGACTTGCGATGAGTTCAACAAGGATTGCGCTAGCCCCACCCGGTTGAGGCAGTTAGACACGTTACCTTGCAAAAACACCACCAGACCACCATATATATATTATATATATTTAGCAGAAACTGAATAAACAGCTCCAGGTAGACTCTCTTCAAATATGTATTTCACAGAAGTTTATTCAACTACTTTAAGGGGTTCCACCACTGTAGAGCACAAAAAAAGGCATATTTCGGGAATTTTCGTAGGCCTAACAAAAGGAGATATTCAAATTCTGTAAAAAGTATTTTTTAATGTAAATCTTGAAGTCCAAAAAAACAATTAATTTGCACGATTTAAAAACAAAAAGGCGGCTGTGCAGCATTTCCCCGCTTATGCGTTTTTTTCACCGCGATGCAAGGCCGGAAACCTAGCGCCCACAATTTTCGATCTGGAACAAAAAGCCGAATATTTTTTTATTCCATATTACAATAGCAAGAGAAGTACGTAGGGGTTTTTGGATTAATTGATTTTTCGTAAAATGGCGACCCTTTGAAGAAAAAGTTCCAAATTTCACCTAAAAAATCGTAAAAAAATTGTTTATAAATAAAAAAATATGCACAATTTCAAAAAACCCCTACGTACGTAGCTGAAGAAAAAAAAATTTTCAAATCAATCGGTTAAGATTTGTTCGAGTTATGTTTCCGGCCAGCTCAAAAAAAGTGGTTTCGAGAAAAACGCGTTTAAAGTTTACAGGTGCTCGGTGAATACCTCAGACGTCTTGCGGCAAAACTCGAAATTCAGACACTTAGACATTTTTCCCGCCTTCCATCCTTTAGTATATTATTTTTGACATTATTAATGACTATTTAAGATAAAAAATTTTGTTTACATTTTTTGAAAATTCTACAGTGGTGTAGCCCCTTAAATTATCGAATTATTTACTTACCATCAAGTTATAAGTATCACCACGTAGTCGCTGTTCTAGACAGGCTACGAACAGGCTTCAACTCATTGGGTATTATGGATTTTTGTGCTAATTCTCACCCAGAAATGAACTTATGTACTTCGGTCCTCAAGTTTTTAGACTCTGCTATTTTGTCAATAATCATTTTTAGTTTTGGTTCCGATTGTATTTCTGATTGTGATTCTGTTTTTATTCTTCTTCTGGAGTGCGTTTTGTTGCTCATAATCGATGGACGTTCTAAGCCATGTTTATTTGAATTCTTCTGAGATATTTCTGTCCTTCAATAATGACACAAACTGAGTTTAAGACAGAAGGAGCAATTGAATTATAATTATATTGTGTTAAGGGCCAAAAATATTGCGTCTACCTTTTGAAAACCACGACACTTACTTAAATACCTAGGACACACCCTTTTTCCGTATTTTCTTAAATGACTTCTATCTTGTTGTTGTTTTATTATAGTTTTTTATATATACATTACTCCATATCAACTACTTAAAAAATTCGATTTGAACACTGATTTTTAACTGACTAAGAACTGGCCCGTTGCCCACTTTCAATTGGTATTTATAGTGTGATCTTAATTCCTCATTAGTGCATTTACAACACATATACGTTTATTTGAAGAAATGGCAAGATCATCATTGTCATTTCTTTCATGGGCCAATAGTTCAATTCCTTAATTAGGCTACTATTACAATTTCTTAAGTAGGTTATTACTACAATTTCTTAAGTCGGTTATTATAAAATAAACACTTAGTAGGCAATTTGTCATCGTAAACTTTGTCGTTGTTTTCTAAAATTCTTTTTGCATAAGCATGCAGTAGCTACGTAGTTACTACTAATACTTTGTGTATTTTGTGTTTTTTGGTTCTGCAACGACATTGATTACGATGATATGCGTATAATATAAAATAAGGTATTGTGGCTTACAAGGCAACAATACCTTTCGTATTGGTTTAATTACTTCCACTAATTTAGACTTACTGAATATGCATTTGATATCGTCCTATCCTGTAATGCACTTATTTAGGAAATTGCCTAGAACGAAAATAAGAAAAACCTACCTGTGGACGTTCTGCACTTAATTATCTCGCCATTAATATAAACAAGTCAAAGTTAGTAGGTGATGTTTATTCGAACGACCATGAAAATCATTTAGGATTCATCTAAGTGTTCGAATTATGAGAATTTATATGATTAAAGTAATTAATCTGCTAATGTTCTTTATTTCTCTGATCTAAATTATAACTTCAAATACTGTAAATACTATAAATACTATGATAATATAAATATGGTAGTTCTATGCTGAATAGTTCGTTAGATAGAGTGGCTTTAAGTTAAATGTAAGATTTTCCCCGACTACCATATTAATCTAAGTGTCAATTATGATTGCGCTATAAAAATACCAAAGTTATAGCGGTATAAATTTAGAAGAAATTCGGGCATATTTTAAAAAGTAAGCGTGGCTCGTCCATTTCCGGCAAGATTGTGTAACACATCTCCACGTGCCAAATATTGCTATCCTAAATGGTATATTAAGTGCGTTATAGCAAGTTAAATATTTTAATATTCCGAGGTTAGTCATATATATATATATATATATATATATATATATATATATATATATATATATATATATATATATATATATATATATATATATATATATAGACGGACTCACGAAGATATATGTATATATCTTCATCCGCCCGTCTGTCTGATTGTCACCTGGCTGGTTGTATGTTAACTGGAGCAAATTTTGACGAATTTTGGCTTGAGTAACCTACCTATGGGTGCCGTAGCTCAGTGGTTAGTGTGTTCGCCTTCTGATCTGTAGGTCGTGGTTCAATCCCCGGCTGATGCGTAACAAATTTAATATCGATAAGATTTTTCTTTCGAATGGTACCCACCTGTCGGCAAGCAATTGGCAATTCTTCCGACAGTACCAACTTGCCATGAAAAAGCTTCTTAAAGAGCTCTGTGACAAAGCTCAGAAAAAGTGATGTCAAAAGTGTTCTGCCGTTCGGAACAGGCTAAAATAAGTAGGTCCTTTCTAATACTGTCCAAATTTAAGACGCACAACAGTAATGGAAGAGAAGCTCGGCCAATGAGCCCTTTGGTGCTTTAGGTGCCACATATATATATATATATATGTGTGTATATATATATATATGTATATATATATATATATATATATATATATATATATATATGTATATATATATATATATATATAAATGTATATATATATATATATGACTAACCTCGGAATATTAAAATATTTAACTTGCTATAACTCACTTAATATACCATTTAGGATAGCAATATTTGGCACGTGGAGATGTGTTACACAATCTTGCCGGAAATGGACGAGCCACGCTTACTTTTTAAAATATGCCCGAATTTCTTCTAAATTTATACCGCTATAACTTTGGTATTTTTATAGCGCAATCATAATTGACACTTAGATTAATATGGTAGTCGGGGAAAATCTTACATTTAACTTAAAGCCACTCTATCTAACGAACTATTCAGCATAGAACTACCATATTTATATTATCATAGTATTTATAGTATTTACAGTATTTGAAGTTATAATTTAGATCAGAGAAATAAAGAACATTAGCAGATTAATTACTTTAATCATATAAATTCTCATAATTCGAACACTTAGATGAATCCTAAATGATTTTCATGGTCGTTCGAATAAACATCACCTACTAACTTTGACTTGTTTATATTAATGGCGAGATAATTAAGTGCAGAACGTCCACAGGTAGGTTTTTCTTATTTTCGTTCTAGGCAATTTCCTAAATAAGTGCATTACAGGATAGGACGATATCAAATGCATATTCAGTAAGTCTAAATTAGTGGAAGTAATTAAACCAATACGAAAGGTATTGTTGCCTTGTAAGCCACAATACCTTATTTTATATTATACGCATATCATCGTAATCAATGTCGTTGCAGAACCAAAAAACACAAAATACACAAAGTATTAGTAGTAACTACGTAGCTACTGCATGCTTATGCAAAAAGAATTTTAGAAAACAACGACAAAGTTTACGATGACAAATTGCCTACTAAGTGTTTATTTTATAATAACCGACTTAAGAAATTGTAGTAATAACCTACTTAAGAAATTGTAATAGTAGCCTAATTAAGGAATTGAACTATTGGCCCATGAAAGAAATGACAATGATGATCTTGCCATTTCTTCAAATAAACGTATATGTGTTGTAAATGCACTAATGAGGAATTAAGATCACACTATAAATACCAATTGAAAGTGGGCAACGGGCCAGTTCTTAGTCAGTTAAAAATCAGTGTTCAAATCGAATTTTTTAAGTAGTTGATATGGAGTAATGTATATATAAAAAACTATAATAAAACAACAACAAGATAGAAGTCATTTAAGAAAATACGGAAAAAGGGTGTGTCCTAGGTATTTAAGTAAGTGTCGTGGTTTTCAAAAGGTAGACGCAATATTTTTGGCCCTTAACACAATATAATTATAATTCAATTGCTCCTTCTGTCTTAAACTCAGTTTGTGTCATTATTGAAGGACAGAAATATCTCAGAAGAATTCAAATAAACATGGCTTAGAACGTCCATCGATTATGAGCAACAAAACGCACTCCAGAAGAAGAATAAAAACAGAATCACAATCAGAAATACAATCGGAACCAAAACTAAAAATGATTATTGACAAAATAGCAGAGTCTAAAAACTTGAGGACCGAAGTACATAAGTTCATTTCTGGGTGAGAATTAGCACAAAAATCCATAATACCCAATGAGTTGAAGCCTGTTCGTAGCCTGTCTAGAACAGCGACTACGTGGTGATACTTATAACTTGATGGTAAGTAAATAATTCGATAATTTAAGGGGCTACACCACTGTAGAATTTTCAAAAAATGTAAACAAAATTTTTTATCTTAAATAGTCATTAATAATGTCAAAAATAATATACTAAAGGATGGAAGGCGGGAAAAATGTCTAAGTGTCTGAATTTCGAGTTTTGCCGCAAGACGTCTGAGGTATTCACCGAGCACCTGTAAACTTTAAACGCGTTTTTCTCGAAACCACTTTTTTTGAGCTGGCCGGAAACATAACTCGAACAAATCTTAACCGATTGATTTGAAAATTTTTTTTTCTTCAGCTACGTACGTAGGGGTTTTTTGAAATTGTGCATATTTTTTTATTTATAAACAATTTTTTTACGATTTTTTAGGTGAAATTTGGAACTTTTTCTTCAAAGGGTCGCCATTTTACGAAAAATCAATTAATCCAAAAACCCCTACGTACTTCTCTTGCTATTGTAATATGGAATAAAAAAATATTCGGCTTTTTGTTCCAGATCGAAAATTGTGGGCGCTAGGTTTCCGGCCTTGCATCGCGGTGAAAAAAACGCATAAGCGGGGAAATGCTGCACAGCCGCCTTTTTGTTTTTAAATCGTGCAAATTAATTGTTTTTTTGGACTTCAAGATTTACATTAAAAAATACTTTTTACAGAATTTGAATATCTCCTTTTGTTAGGCCTACGAAAATTCCCGAAATATGCCTTTTTTTGTGCTCTACAGTGGTGGAACCCCTTAAAGTAGTTGAATAAACTTCTGTGAAATATATATTTGAAGAGAGTCTACCTGGAGCTGTTTATTCAGTTTCTGCTAAATATATATAATATATATATGGTGGTCTGGTGGTGTTTTCGCAAGGTAACGTGTCTAACTGCCTCAACCGGGTGGGGCTAGCGCAATCCTTGTTGAACTCATCGCAAGTCAACTCACTGGCTGTCATGTAGTTTGATCTGAGCGCTATGTGATGATACGTTTATTGTTAATGAGAAGTAGTCATATAGCTTGCTCTGCTTACTATGTGATGGCGCTATCATTATTATTAATGGGGGCCCTCCATGTGGCGACCACCGGGCAACGTCTTCCTGGCACCCGCTGGGAGGCGGCTGAAGTGAGTGGCGAAAATCTCCTCGGTTAGAGGTTGTGCGTTGGGTTTGGGACCCGCCATATAAAAAACCCCCCAATAAAAAAAACAAATATGGCTCGGATAAGGACTTCCGCTTTTGTTGATCACCCCCGCAAACGAAAAAAGGACAATGATTTACGGATATGCACCCGGAATATCCGGTCCCTTTATAGGGACGGTGCCTCTATCCAGCTGGTTGATGTCCTCGAAAAATACAGAGCTGACATCACCGCTCTCCAGGAAATGCGATGGACAGGACAGGGTTGCTTCAAAAGAGCATCCTGTGACATCTACTACAGTTGCCATGCTGAAAGGCACGAACTAGGATGTGGATTTTTGGTCAGCAAGAGACTGCGACATCTTGTCTCACAGTTCACGCCTGTGAACGAACGGCTGGCCACAATCCGCATCAAGGCAAAATTGTTCAACATCAGCCTTATATGTGCCCACGCTCCGACGGATGAGAAGGACAATGTGACCAAGGAGAGCTTCTTTCAGCGCCTCGAAGAAGCTTATAGGCGGATGAAGATATATACATATATCTTCGTGAGTCCGTCTATATATATATATATATATATATATATATATATATATATATATATATATATATATATATATATATATATATATATATATATATATATATATATATATATATATATTAGGGTGGGTCAAATTGTAGGGGGCCGAAAAAATGTTAAGGGGCTCATCGAGATTCTTATTCTACGGGTCATTTGAAGATACTTTTCCAAAGAAACCATAGCTCTAAAATGATTTTCGAGCCCCCGACTTTTTCAAAATAGGTTTTTTCCCCAAATACTCAAGAATAGATGTAAAAAAAAATGCTTTTTTCTCTAGCCAAATGTGTATGTGGGGGTTTTTGGATCGAGGAATCCATTTTTGAGATCTATTTTTATTTTTGAGCACCACCAGAGGGCGCTTTCGTTCATTTTTTAATTTTATCGTTTTTTTTTTGGGTAAATTTACGAAATTTTTCGTGTAAATTGACGAATATTTGACTTTCTCATAAGACAACCCAAAACTTTAAATAGCCCAGAGTGTTTAGCGTTAAAAATGATGGGGGAAGGGGGGGGGGGTTATTCATTCACGACCTATATCGAATTTAAGACAAAGAGTAAACAAAGCATATTTTACTTTATTTTTTTCTTCTAAAATTCAACATAACAAATAATAAAAGCATATAAAATGTAATTAATAAAAAAAATTAATTGAATTCAGTAATTAAGAAACAAAACGAAGAGTTTTAGGAAATAAACGCGAAGGAGTTATTTTTGAAAGTCTTTCTTGCTGTCAAGTCTAGCGAATTTTTCACGACTTTCTAATGTCACCGCCATAACTCCTTCTCGATTATGTTCTAAAACTCTTTTGGATACACTAGCCAGCAATTGAACATGTCTTTCCGTTCCTTGTATGTGTACTGGAATTTTCGGATCAGGCAGCGGTGGATCAATGTCTTCTAAATATTGTTGTAGATATTCATAAGGAATATTTCGAGTGAATGGTGGTTCGAATAAGATTGAATTATCATTCATGTCAATCATATTCGTAAAATCTGTGCAATTGAAGTTTATGATAGGCTTTTTATAAACTCTCAGTAGCATCGGATCTTCCACATGGTTACGGTAGTGTAAAATTCTTTTTAGAGCTAAGTCGCGTATTTTTTTTTCATTGTCGAACAACATTGCCAATAAAATGTTTTCTGAATGAGCATAATACGAGTTTTCTTTAACAACATTATTTACAATTTGGCTTAAATTCGAATCCAAATATTGAGTCCAACGTATGAATTGGCCCTGGTTTAATGTTGGCCAAATCCGCCAAAACCTCACCAGAAGAAATTGCAAGCGCCATTTTGTACAAGTACATTGCGTCGGTAGTTAATTCAACAGCACTTAAATCAGGTATATTTTCCAGAGTGATAATCTCAAAATCGTTTACCGCCTAAAAATAGAAGAGATTAGATGAATTAAATACAATTTTATCATTTAAATTCGAACACATTACTTGAGATTTTTTCCAAAAAAATGTACGAAAGCGCCCTCTGGCGGCACTCAAAAATAAAAATTAATGTCAAAAATGGTTTCCGCGACCCAAAAAACCCCCACATACACATTTGGCTAAAGGAAATAGCATTTTTTTGCCTCTATTCTCGAATATTTCTAGAAAAAATACTTATTTTGAAAAATCCGGGGGCTCGAAATTCATTTTAGAGCTATGGTTTTTTTGGCAAATTTGCTTAGAATGACCCATAGAATAAGAATCACGATGAGCCTTTGGGTCGAAAAAATTTGACCCACCCTAATATATATATATATATATATATATATATATATATATATATATATATATATATATATATATATATATATATATATATATATATATATATATATATATATATATGTATCTATATACATATATATATATCTATACATATATATATATATATATATATATATATATATAAAATAAAAATATATATATATATATAAAAAAAAAAAAATATATATATATATATATATATATATATATATATATATATATAAATGTGTGTGTGTGCTCAGTATGGTGCAGTGAGCAGTTTTAAATTTCCTCGTTTTGTATTGACACCTCATTCCAATTGAGAGATTCATGCTTTCTGCGACGCAAGTTTGGCAGCGTTTGGTGCATGCGTCTACATTCGTTCAGAGTGTGATGGTTTTTTAAAATCATGCTTATTTTGTGCAAAGTCGAGAGTCTCGAGAGCATCCATATCGCAAGATTTTCCACATCCTCACATCGTTCACTGCTGGTCAGACTCAATGGTCATCCTATCTTAGCTTCGCGAAGAACCATCAAATTTCAAAATTTTGTATCAAATAGAGTGAGCCATATTCAAACGCTAACTCAAGGTATGACTTGGCATCATGTACCTTCTTCTTTGAACCCGGCCGACATCCTTTCGAGGGGATGCACTCCGAATGAACTACTAAATTCTAAACTTTGGAACAATGGTCCACCATTTTTATCAAAAGAGCACTCAGATTGGCCGAATAGAATCGATTTTTTAACGGATTTACCCGAACGGCGACGGAAGGTTTTAATTACTTCTCAACTACGCGACATAACGCTCGATTGCAAATACCACAACTCCTTTCAAAAGTTGCAGCGCATCTTTGCATACGTTTACCATTTTTGCCAACCGCGCAGTACTTACGTTGATAGCCAATCGCTGACTCCACTGAACATCAAAAGGGGTACACACCTACTAATTCGTCACATTCAACAAGTTCATTTTGCAGCTGAGCTCAAAGCGCTACGGTTTGATAAGAAACTTAACTAGTCAAGTAAACTACGCTCATTAAATCCATTTGTTGACTCATTCGGGTTTTTTCACGTTGGAGGGTGCTTGCAAAACTCATTGTTGGACTTTGAAGCAAAACATCCACCTCTATTGCCAAAGCATCATCCAGTCACTAACGTAATAATTGACTACATTCATCGTAAATGTCTACACGCAGAACCACAGAGTGTACTAGCGTCTATTCAACAGCAATATTGGCCAATTGGTGGTCGAAAGACTGTTGCCAGTGTTATAAACAAATGTATTTGATGTTTTCGTTTGAAACCAAAAATCTACGAGCATATTATGGGTAGCCTACCATCCGACAGAGTACAAGCAAACCGCACCTTTTTCACCATTGCTATTGACTTTTGCGGGCAATTCTACTATAAGTCAGAAGTTCGGACTATGCCACCTATCAAATGCTACATGTGCATTTTCGTTTGCTTCAGCACGAAGCAAACGAACTTGTTCAAGACCTTTCCACATCATCATTTTTAGCAGCTCTAAAACGTTTTATTTGCACAAGAGGCAAGCCACACACCATTTGGTCTAATAATGCAACGAACTTTGTCGGAGCTAAAAACGAGATGCAAGATTTAAGGCAATTGCTTTTAAGCAATTCTCATAACACTGAAATCACCAATCAATGCATCTCAGAAGTCATTGAATGGAGATTCATTCCGCCTCGTTCACCACACTTTGGTGGATTATGGGAGTCAACGGTTAAGTCAGCGAAATTCCACTTTCTACGTATCGTTGGCCTCTCAATTCTAACATTTGAAGAGCTTCGCACTCTTGTGTGTCAAATCGGAGCGATAATTAATTCTCGCCCACTTTGTCCAATTTCAGAGAATCCAGATGATTTGGACGAGCTGACACCTGCTCATTTCCTCATAGGTGCGCCATTTACATCTTTCGTTGAACCAGACGTCACCAGTCTCGATATCAGTCGTTTAAACCGATGGCAGCGCATTTGTCATATGCAGCAAGTGTTTTGGAAAAAGTGGAGCAGCTCATAACTCTCACTTCTACAAGAGCGAGTCAAGTGGCAAAAATCAAATTGGAGTATTCAAGCTGGAAGTATGGTCATTTTAAAAGACGAAAACCTACTATCACTAAAATGGCGACTAGGGCGTATGAAAACTTTAATTTATGGCTCCGATGGCGTGGCTCGTATTGCAATGCACTGCCAATGGACTTGTTAAGCGAGATTTCACATGTGTTTTGGCTTCGCTCCATCTGCCTATCGTTCAATTCATGGGGTACCCATTTTCCAAATTTTTGAACCTTCCCCATTGCAAGATGTAAATGACGCATCTATGAGGAAATGAGCAGGTGTCAGCACGTCCTAATCATCTGGATTCTCAGAAATTGGACAAAGTGGGCGAGAATTAATTTTCACATTATATCAGAATATTTTTCACTAGCATTGATTTCTTCACTTAAATACTAGTATTATCACTGATAAACATACACATTCTATTATACACTGTATGGACCGTGGGTTTTTACAAAATCTCTCAGCAATCAACGGTACACTCTATATATACATATGCTCTCGTCTTTGAAAAATAATTTTTTTCGCTTTTTGCACCAGCAATGCATCAGTGTCTTTCCGATTTATGCCAAAGTCAGCCAAAGTTGGAAAATTATATAGATGTATTTGCGCTCGAAACCGAAAAAAAATTAGTAAATAATTTTTACAAACAAAAACTAAGATTGAAAAACAACGAGCCAATCTAAATAAAAAACTATAGAATACCATACACGTATAAAGAAGAAATCACTAGACAAATAAATAAGTTAATAAAAGATGATATAATAGAGCCATCAGCATCAGAATACAATAGCCCAATTTTGTTAGTACTGAAAAAATCTATGCCAGGTAGCACAAATAAAAGATGGAGATTAGTAGTAGATTACAGAGGAATCAACAAAAAGATAATAGCGGATAAATTTCCATTGCCAAGAATAGACGACCAATTAAGTAAAGCAAAATATTTTTCTTGCCTAGACTTAACGTCAGAGTTCCACCAAATTGAGTTAGATGAAAATTCAAGGGATATCACATCCTTTTCAACAGATAAGGGCTCATTCTGTTTCAAACGTCTTCTATATGGTTTAAAAATAGCTCCATACTCATTCCAAAGAATGATGACAATTGCATTTGTAGGTTTATCACCAGCACAAGCTTTTCTTTACATGGACGATTTAGTCGTATTACGACGATCAGAAATCATATGTTAAAAAACTTAACAATAGTATTTGAAATATGCCGAAAGTATAACTAGAACTATAATACTAGAACTAGTATAGAAAAATGTACATTCTTTAGTCACGAAGTAACATATTTAAGACACAAATGCACAGATAAAGGCATTCTTCCAGACGATAGCAAATTCAAGATAATCCTCGACTATCCAACTCCTAAAAATGCCAATGAAACCAACCGTTTTGTTGCATTTTGCAACTACTACAGACGTTTTTTACCAAACATAATGACATAATGATGATATCTGAGACCCATATCACTGACAAAAATTGCTACCAAATACCATATTACAAACTGTACACCACAAATCATCCGCATGGTAAGGCACGCGGAGGAACTGCCATATTGATAAAAAGCAGAATAAAACATCATGTTCTTGAAGATTTCAGTAGCGTTTACTTGCAAGCAACATCTATATGTCTGGAAGAATACATTTCTAAGCTAGTAATATCTGCGATATACTGTCCCCCAAGATACACTATTACCGAACAGCAATATAAAGAATTTTTCTCAACTCTTGATAGCAAATTCTTGGTTGCTGGCGATTTCAACGCCAAACACACTCACTGGGGCTCACTGGGGCTTAATAACTCCAAAAGGCAGAAGACTATGTTCAATCATCACTAACCACGGCTACGATGTTATTTCAAATGGTCAACCGACATATTGGCCGACGGACAAGAGCAAAATACCCGATCTCATAGACTTTGGAGTCGCCAAAGGTTTGCAGATGGAAAAAATCTCCACAGAGTGTAATTATGATCTATCATCTGAACACTCACCCACGGTAATATCTATTAAATCACCAAACCCCCAAGGCAATTCCGTTAGAAAGAAAATAGACTGGTTGAAATTTAAGAAATATACAAATTCCCATCTTCCTCTAAGTACTGTATTAAGAAATGGACACGATGTAGACTCAGCACTCGAAAAATTCAACCAGCTGCTCTCATTAGCTCTCAGCTCAGCCACCTGCACAAGGGTATGTAAGCAATCAAACTATAGCCCATACACACCAGCTGACATTGAATTGTTAGTAAGACAGTAAAGAATACTCCGAAGGCAATGGCAAGAATTCAGATCACCGAATCTGAAAACACAGCTACAGCACTGCACTCGAAAGTTAAAGCAAGCTTTAAAAAATAAAAACAACAAAGAGTTAGAAGAGCACATAGCGAAATTAACACCTGGTGAAGCGTCAGACTACTCTTTGTGGAAATAAGCAAAAAACTCAAATCGGCCAATTCTCACTGATTCCCACTGATTGTGAGAAGAGCTTTGCTTTTGCAGACCACCTAAAAAGTGTGTTTACACCCAATCCACCCTCTTCACAGTCCTCATTACCGAAATTAACTTCTCAACCTTGCTCAATAACGCTCAAAATAAAAAAAGGACATATTCAAAGCAATTTATACAGATTTAAACCCAAAAAAATCACCTGGTCCAGATAAAATTACCGGTGAAATAATAAAAGAGCTACCTCCGGCTTTAGTAATTCATCTCATGCACATTTTCAATGCTATCTTTCGTATTAAACACTATCCCAAATGCTTGAAAACTTCAAAAATTATTATGATAGCAAAACCAGGAAAATACCCTACAAAAGTTGCATCGTACAGACCTATCAGCCTCCTGCCTCTACTCTCTAAAGTATTCGAAAAGCTACTTGTCATGAATATAACTCCATTTATTAATCTCAACCAACTGATTCCCCAATATCAGTTTGGATTTAGAAAACAGCACGGCACAATAGAACAAGTCCATCGCATTGTAACTCTGATAAGGAACACTTTTGAAGAAAAAAAGTATTGCTCAGCTTGATATCTCTCAAGCTTTCGATAAGGTATGGCACGATGGCCTTATTTACAAACTCAAACTATTACTGCCTGCAAATGTCTCCTCATTGCTTAGTAGCTACCTCACGAAAAGACAATTTCTCGTACATCACAAGGATTACACAACAAATCCATTGGATATTCACGCTGGCGTTCCTCAAGGAAGCGTTTTGGCCCCTTACTGTATCTCTTATACACTACAGATATGCCCAGCAATAACTATACATTCATATCGACCTTTGCTGATGATACGACAATATTGTGCTCTCGCTCTAACCCCATAGCAGCTACAAAACTCCTGCAGAATCATGTCGATTCTCTCGAAATCTGGTTAGCAAAATGGCGTATAAAAGTCAATGAATCAAAGAGCGTACATGTAACCTTCACGCTAAGGACAGATACATGTCCCCCACTTAAAATTAATGGCCAATCAGTTCCACAATGTTCCTCAACAAAGTACTTAGGTATTCACCTCGATAGAAGGCTGACCTGGAAAAATCACATAGAGGCAAAGAAAAGTCAGATCAAGCTTAAAATTAATCAGTTATGGTGGCTGTTACACAAAAGATCAAAGTTGAATCTCGAATACAAAGTGCTATTATATAAAGCAATCCTGAAGCCAATGTGGACTTATGGTATTCAATTTTGGGGCACCGCATCTCCCTAAAATATCGAAAAATTGCAGCGAATACAATCCAAATGTCTGCGAATTATTGTAAACGCACCTTTGTATATGAGGAACGTTAACATCCATCGAGATTTAAATGTACTCACAATATCTGAGGAAGTTGCAATGTCCTGCAGAAGCTACATTCAAAAATTACACAATCATCCGAATCCCCTTGCTAGGCAATTGTTGCTGAGCACGGGGCATAGTCGATTAAAAAGAAAAGACACTGAATATGCTGTGAAATTGCTATACCTCGCGACTGAACAAACTGTGATGGAACGTAGGGAATATCACATAATTTTAGTTAGTTTGTAAGATTTGAATACTTATTGTTAGTTTCTAAGTAATTTTAGAAAGATCCAATAAAAAAAGCTTGAAAAAAAAAAAAAATAAAATAAAATATATATATATATATATATATATATATATATATATATATATATATATACAGTGGCTCCCAGCTTATTTCGTACAGTGACAGTTTAAAAATTGCTGCAGTCGTAATTCCTAATATAGCAAAAATTTGAACAAAATATAAATGCCATTTTTGAAAGGAAGGTTTGTTTTTTATTTTCCAAAATTTACTTTTTCAAAATTTTAGTGTTTGACACTATAAAAAAATAAAATAAGAAAAAAATAGGAAAATTCATGTCACAGCTTATTTCGTACAGTCTCTTTAAGTTCAAACTAAAAACAAAGTAAGTTGATTTTAATATTTAGTATGACATCCCTTAGCGTTAATGACAGCCTGGAGTCTATTTGGCATTGAATCCACCAATTTTTGAGTGATGTCTGGTGTGATTTTTTTCCATTCCTCCATTAGTACCTTCTTTAGGTCTTGCTTATTAGAAATCTTGTGTGTTCTTATTTTATTGTCCAAAATAGACCAAAGATTTTCAATCACATTCATGTCAGATGACTGTGGTGGTGGAGACATCAAGTGTGGGCAGTTCCAAATAAGCCAAGATTGCAAATCCCAGATTTATGCTTTGGGTCATTATCTTGGTAGTACCGAAATTCTTCCCGCAAACCCAGTTTGTCTGCACTTTGAAGTAAATTGTTTTTCAGAATCTCGAGGTACTTCATTTTGTCCATTGTTCCCTCAATAAAAACCAATTCACCTACTCCGGCTGCTGACATACAGGCCCAAACCATCACGCTACCGCCACCATGCTTCACTGTGGGCTTAAGGTTCTCCTTGTTTAGCTCGGTATTCGCTTTACGCCAAACATATGACATTCCGTCCGAGCCAAAAATATTAAACTTAGACTCATCCGCGAAAATAACGGTATTCCAGAACGCAGGAGTATTAATAATATGCTCTTTGGCGAAGTCAAGTCGGCGTTGTATATTCATTTTCGAAATGAATGGTTTCTTTCGGGCTACTCGACCGTTCAAGTCATGATTGCGCAGCACACGTCGGACAGTTTCAGCACTGGATGATTTTCCTATTTCACGCTGAACCTCTGCAGCCAACTTCGGAGCGGATAACTTTGGATTTTTCTTAATTTTTCGTACAATATAACGCTCGTCTGATGCGTTGAAAATCTTATTAGGTGCTTCTCTGCCCTTGTTCTCCAACCGATTTTCGCGAACGAAGCGTTGAATGATGTATTGGACAGTTGAGGCACTTAAATTTGTCATTTCAGCAATTTTTTGCACACTCTGACCTTTCCTAAAATGGTTAATTACCAGTTTACGCTGTTCCATCGTTGTACGATGACCCATAAAGCTAAATGTTTAATTTACAGCACTTTAACTATTTAAAATAATAATAATAAAAATTGTTATAATAGTTAAAAAGGTCCAAAAACTCATACAATTCAAAAAAACTTTGTAACTGCGCGGCAGAATGAAACTTACCTACATTGAAGTTTGTGTACGAAATAAGATGTGAGCTGAAAATCAGCTGATCAATAGTTTTTCTCTCTTGCATGACAAAAAGAACAATTTTTGGGGTTCCCCGTTTTCTTATTAGGTTTACTAAACACATACACAGACATCTACATTCAAAACTTATCGATAAGTTTTTTAGTTTCGATGTTACAGCCATTTACATAAAAATATATACACTGTACGAAATAAGCTGTGAGCCACTGTATATATATATATATATATATATATATATATATATATATATATATATATATATATATATATATATATATATATATATATATGGAACAAAATTTAAAGTCAAAAGCGATCATCGACCACTGTCGTATCTATTTGCAATGAAAAATTAATCTTCAAAACTCACACGTATGAGATTAGATCTAGAGGAATATGGCTTCACCGTTGAGTATTTGCGGGGTAAGAAAAACTATACAGCAGACGCTTTATCTCGCATAGATTTTTCCAAAATAAAAATTATGAAAGATACAGCCAATCACATATTCAAAGTAACAACTAGGCTACAACGTAAAAATTAAAATAAACAAGAAGAACCACATTCTTCTAAACAAAAGTCATGTGAAAATATAAAAATATATGAGGCGTTCAGCATAAAAAGAAAGAAGAACAGCGCCAAGCATGCAATTAATGGTGAATGTATATATGTACATAAGAAAAGTCGACCCTTAACAAAGGAATTAACTGATCTCAATAAATAGAGACCATATTTTTGATAATGGCAAAATTGGTCTAAATCAATTATTTCTTATGCTTGAAAAAATACCAATCAATAATAAGGTGAAAACGCTGCAGCAGTCATTGAATGATGACTTATTTAAAATGATCCGGATCACTGAATATAAAGAAAAAGGAAATAAAATTCTCGAGGATGTAAAAATAGAACTGACGCCCAAAATTATAAAAAAAAAACAAATGATGACAATAAGAAAGAGATATTACAAAAATATCACGATGATCCACTATGGGAAGGCCACCCAGGTATCAGTCGTACATTAAAAAAAATAAGACAACACTATTACTGGAAAAATATGACCAAAGATATTACCAGATATATTAAAAAATGTGATCACTGTATGAAAAACAAATCACACCCAAGGATTTGACGTAGTTCAAATCGACACCATTCGACCATTACCAAAATCAGAGAATGGCAATATATATGCAGTCACCATAATATGTGACCTGACAATCTAATATCAGTACCAGTAGCTAACAAAGATGCAAAAACAATAGCAAAAGCAGTATTTGAAAACGTAATACTTGTCTACGGCCACATGAAGAAAATAATTACTGACATGGGCACCGAATATAAAAATCAAGTTTTTGACGAAATTTGCAAACTACTAAAAATAGAAAATATAACCTCAACAGCACACCATCACCAGACTCTTGGAACTGAAGAAAGAAGCCATAGAACTTTTAATGAATATCTTCGATCCTATAATTCGATAGACAAAACAGACTGGGATAAATGGCTAAGTACTTCACTTATTGCTATAATACTATGCCTTCATTGGTACATGACTTTTGCCCATTCGAGTTAGTATTTGGTAAATCACCCAACACATATGATTTTGTCATTAATGACAACATAGACTCAATTTACAATTTAGAACCATATGAAAAAGATGTCAAACTACGACTACAAATAGCCTATAAGAGACCTAAGGAATTTATAGAAAACCGTAAACATAAGGAAAAACAAATTTACGATAGGAATAAAAATAATATAAAAATAGCTATAGGAGATTTAGTTTTAATAGAGCAAGTAGGACATAAGTTAAACGGTCTAGGACCATTCATATTAATAAATTTAGATGATAGGAACAATTGTTTTTTAACAGACAATAACGACAAAACTTTAAAAGTGCACTTGGACAGATTACGACGATATATTCAATAAGAATAAATAGTTATATACTTACGCTTTGGGACTTTGTCTATCTTGGAACCAGCATTAACAGCAGTAATGACGTCAGCATGGAGATCATGCGTAGGATAACTCTTGCTAACAGGTGTTACTTTGGGCTGAGTAAGCAATTGAGAAGTCGAGCCCTCTCTCGAAGAACGAAAACTACACTCTACAAGTCTCTCATCATGCCTGTCCTAACATATGGCGCTGAATCCTGGACAATTTCCACCTCGGATGAGCGAATGCTTGGAGTTTTCGAGAGAAAAGTCCTACGCCAGATCTTTGGACCTATTTGCGTTGGTGGCTAGTACCGAATAAGGTACAACCATGAGCTGTACGAGCTGTATGCCGATACTGACATAGTAAAGCGCATCAAAATCCAGCGGCTGCGCTGGCTAGGTCATGTCGAGCGAATGGAAGAACACGCTCCAGCTAAGAAGGTGTTATATTCGGAACCCGCTGGAGGACGACGCAAAAGAGGAAGACCAATCCTCCGGTGGAAAGACCAAGTACTGGAGAACCTGACGGCGCTTGGAATTTCTAACTGGCGCCAGTTAGCGAAGAACAGAGATGGCTGGCGAAGCATGTTATTTTCGGCCTAAATCGATTTTCGGTTGTTATGGCCACATACAGTGGCTCACAGCTTATTTCGTACAGTGTATATATTTTTATGTACATGGCTGTAACATCGAAACTAAAAAACTTATCAATAAGTTTTGAATGTAGATGTCTATGTATGTGTTTAGTAAACCTAATAAGAAAACGGGGAACCCCAAAAATTGTTCTTTTTGTCATGCAAGAGAGAAAAACTATTGATCAGCTGATTTTCAGCTCACATCTTATTTCGTACACAAACTTCAATGTAAGTAAGTTTCATTCTGCCGCACAGTTACAAAGTTTTTTTGAATTGTATGAGTTTTTGGACCTTTTTAACTATTATAACAATTTTTATTATTATTATTTTAAATAGTTAAAGTGCTGTAAATTAAACATTTAGCGTTATGGGTCGTCGTACAACGATGGAACAGCGTAAACTGGTAATTAACCATTTTAGGAAAGGTCAGAGTGTGCGAAAAATTGCTGAAATGACAAATTTAAGTGCCTCAACTGTCCAATACATCATTCAACGCTTCGTTCGCGAAAATCGGTTGGAGAACAAGGGCAGAGAAGCACCTAATAAGATTTTCAACGCTTCAGACGAGCGTTATATTGTACGAAAAATTAAGAAAAATCCAAAGTTATCCGCTCCGAAGTTGGCTGCAGAGGTTCAGCGTGAAATAGGAAAATCATCCAGTGCTGAAACTGTCCGATGTGTGCTGCGCAATCATGACTTGAACGGTCGAGTAGCCCGAAAGAAACCATTCATTTCGAAAATGAATATACAACGCCGACTTGACTTCGCCAAAGAGCATATTATTAATACTCCTGCGTTCTGGAATACCGTTATTTTCGCGGATGAGTCTAAGTTTAATATTTTTGGCTCGGACGGAATGTCATATGTTTGGCGTAAAGCTAATACCGAGCTAAACAAGGAGAACCTTAAGCCCACAGTGAAGCATGGTGGCGGTAGCGTGATGGTTTGGGCCTGTATGTCAGCAGCCGGAGTAGGTGAATTGGTTTTTATTGAGGAAACAATGGACAAAATGAAGTACCTCGAGATTCTGAAAAACAATTTACTTCAAAGTGCAGACAAACTGGGTTTGCGGGAAGAATTTCGGTACTACCAAGATAATGACCCAAAACATAAATCTGGGATTGTGCAATCTTGGCTTATTTGGAACTGCCCACACTTGATGTCTCCACCACCACAGTCACCTGACATGAATGTGATTGAAAATCTTTGGTCTATTTTGGACAATAAAATAAGAACACACAAGATTTCTAATAAGCAAGACCTAAAGAAGGTACTGATGGAAGAATGGAAAAAAATCACACCAGACATCACTCAAAAATTGGTGGATTCAATGCCAAATAGACTCCAGGCTGTCATTAACGCTAAGGGATGTCAACTAAATATTAAAATCAACTTACTTTGTTTTTAGTTTGAACTTAAAGAGACTGTACGAAATAAGCTGTGACATGAATTTTCCTATTTTTTTCTTATTTTATTTTTTTATAGTGTCAAACACTAAAATTTTGAAAAAGTAAATTTTGGAAAATAAAAAACAAACCTTCCTTTCTAAAATGGCATTTATATTTTGTTCAAATTTTTGCTATATTAGGAATTACGACTGCAGCAATTTTTAAACTGTCACTGTACGAAATAAGCTGGGAGCCACTGTAAGTAAGTAGGTATACTTACGCTAAAATTATGTACAATTAAATTTAGAAATAAAAACCAAAATGATGTCAACAACATTAATATTACGGATAAATTTACTATAGAATATAAATTCATTCTTCTGTAAAAGGGAGGTGTAGCGTATACATACTTACATACATACCTATATAAATACATTGTATTACACATAAATACATAGCGTCATGCTGACGCTATTCAAACGCTATTCAATACATTGTTGACGGCAGCTCGCTGCCTGCAGTATCCCATGACATAAATACTGCAACAATGTATAGCATACCAAGGTGCGACAACTATCTATTAAGACTCGAACCATATCTCAGCAACCAATCGAGCCATCTATGTGTGAGCACATGCGTTTTGAAGCTTCAACCTTCCTCTACTAACTGTCAAAATTTCATGGCATTTGGTTGACATTTAATGTTTATTGACATTCATTTTACAAAACACGTGTTCGTTTGATGTTGCAATTTTAACATGAAATTTAACACACAGCACTCATTGTTCGTAAATGTTTGGCTCAGACTCAGGTCTGTGTGTTAAATCCCCCTCCGTATTCACCTCATTTGGCACCGTGTGACTTCTTTTTGTTCCCAAAACTGAAATTGAAGTTGAAAGGATGCTTTTTTGATGACATTCAGACTATACAACGGGCTTCGACGAGGGCACTGGAACAATTCTGAAAAATGAGCTGGAACACGCGTTTCAATCACCATTAAATCGATGTAACAAGTGTATTGAATCAGGAAGAGAATATTTCGAATAAATATACCGAAAAATTAGCAGATATCGTGTTTTAATTGTGTTTTCTATAGGCAGTCTTAATACATAATTGTCGCACCTTGTATAAGAATATGTACTGCTTATCCGACTTATAGCTTACTCAGCATAAGTTCTGGACTGCAATACTTAATTGATATACAATGATCATTATAATCAATATACAATCAATACCTAATGATCATTGTACCCAAATACCAATGTGTGAGTAAGTATGTGTGTGTCACACTTCCTTGCTATAAATAAGCCAATACGCCAATAAAGAACAATTAACACAAAGTCTTCTGATTGATTCATTTCTCCAGCGCTCTTTATGAAGCGCTGGAAATCACCACGAATACCCTGAGCGCTCTTTACGAAGCGCTCGGATATTAACATAACATCAATAAGATGCGTTACAATAGAGATATCCCATTGTTAATAGACAGCGTTTTAACAGCAAATCTGGCAAAGAAACAATGACCTCCTATTTCATTCAGTTTTGGATACACTGGAAACAGTTGAGATTGAGCATTTTCATACGTAAACCAACCTTACAGTCAATTTGAACCGCCATTGACACATATGTATTTTAATATGTACATATGTCCGAATCCTACGATGAAAATTTAACTTATATAGGATAATTATAAATTACACTTATATGTTACAAGAATATGCGAAATTCAGCATATGTAATATTTTACTTTTTTTAATCAATTAATATCAAAATTTTATTAAAAATATGTAGGTAATCAGAATTCATCAATTTATTTGTATTGGGGTTTAATTGGTTTACAAATTAATCATTTTTATCAAAATGTTTTAGCTATAGAAACTCAAGTGAATTTCAATATGAGATGATCCCATATTTACCTACTGCAAACAATCAACTCTATCATATCTATCATATTCTCTTCCATTGCTCTCATTTTTCGTTTTCTATTTTACTACGTAAAAGTTATATGTAAGCATGCGAAGCAAAATTGTCTATTTTTCATCGCAAGCAAGCGAATGAATTTTTGCAATTATTGAAGATTTTTCCATTTTGTGCTTACTCAGTACACACTAAAATCAAGAGGAAGACACCTTAAATCATCAAATTGCTCTCTTTTGTTGATTATCCACGCATTGGCATACAGACACACATCTACGCATGCGTTTTTATTTTTGCTTTCCTTTCGTTTCTTGCATATAGTTTGTATACGAGTGTGGGCAGTCAATCGGCTGGTTTCATGTGCATATGGCAAAAATGGATGCGTGAGACTATCAGCCACTTTCGAATTTGTATGAGATTTAGAATAGAAACCCTCTACATAGCACAAGTGTTTGAGACCATGCTTGTGCAGCCGCGATGATGACAAATTATACAATTAAATTTAATTGAATTGAAGAGGTGGACATGATAAAAACCAGGGCACTCAGTTAAATATCCATTGTACCTAATCTCATAAACGAACAAGAAAATAGAGGGAGAGGAGAGAGTAAGAGAAGAATAGAAAGAAGAGATAGAATGGAGACTATTACTCTACCTCAAAGTTCCTAGTACTTTTAACGAATCTAAGAAGATCGGATAACGGGAGAGACTGAACTGTGTTCAGGCTCAAAACATCTCCTCTCAACAATTTCAATCTTGTTCGTGCAAAGGCTGAATAGTGACAGAGGAAGTGCTCTGTTGTGTCCACATCCTCTAAACAAGACTGACAAGTCGGATCGGTGATGACACCTACAATGGCCACATGATGTACACAAGTGTTGTGCGATGTGATGACCCCCATCAGCATCCTGAGGTCCTTCCTTTCTAATGGTAGCAGAAAGTTCGCCCGTCTAATGTCAGGTTCATCACAAAGCCTTTAGCAGCCCTGCATATCTCCAACGTGGGCCATCGACCCTCGTGGATCATGCCCACTGAGTCTTTAATCCATCGCTGGATTCATGATGGATGTTGCGCCTTGCGACGCTATTCAGCCTCATCTTATATTTACTGATCATCTTCGAAGAGCTGGCAGGGCTTACAATAGCTTTGAGTGCAGACTAACTGTCACCGCAAATGCCAATACGCTTCCCATGCCATCTCTTCACAATAATCCAATAAACCACTTTTAGTATGGTAAATGCTTCTGTTAGAAATAGTCACCATACTTCCATACCAGTATGGCAGTACCATATCATACCAGTACCAACTACCATAAGAGTATTTGGTATTCATCGAAGTACCAACCAGCCTCAGTATCATGGGAGGTTTTAGAACCGGCAGTGTAGAAAATGTGAGTCATTCCCCTTAGCAGAATCTCTGGACTTAACCTTGATTTCGTTCCGGGAAAATAACCTCAAATCTACGTACGAAGCATATATGGGCCACACGATCGCCAAGGGCACCGCTCCAATAGCTGGTGGTATTTCTGCCTCTATCCCATATAAACTTCGTCATCCCAGACTATGTTAGTTTTAAGTCTGAAAGCCGCTTTCATCCCTTCATTCCGGATCAGTCACACGTTTATAAAAGAAGTAGCAGAAGAAACCACCATAAAAAAGAGGCACAATCACACCAACAACGCTGATGCTACAAAGGAGTAATATTGTAACTATACAGACATAGAACACCTTAGTATATTACGGTAAGCAACAAATTATACAACAATAACAGGCTAAAACAATGGTCAACTTCACACTTGAAAACGCAAAGATGAAAGAGTTCAATGCAGTGAGCAAAATTCCACTTTCCAAATAAATCTTCCTCGATACATTAAAACAATTTTAACACCGAGAACAAAATATAAAGCAACGACGGAGTTAAAAAGAACAAATTCACCTAATTACAGTACAACAGAAGAAAGGGGCTCAACAGAAACGGAGAACAATGAAAACCAGCATCGGAGGTGGTAGATTGCCAGTAGAAGATGATAAGTAATAATATAAAAGGTAAAGATACACATATAAATACACAGTATAAGTACATATGATTTAAAAATAAGAACATGTTATCTAAATAATTTGTAAATTTAATGAATAAAAGGACTTGATAATTTTCCTTTTTCCTTAAAGAGAGGAGGGATGTTGTGAACCAAAATGGTATGTGTTTAATTTATACGCCTTGGCTCACTACATTCTTGTGTTATTGAATAATTGTACACAATTGTTAGTTCGACATACGTATATTTATTTTTGGATTTACACGATTATATTTGATGCACTAATTTTAAATTAAATGATTACACTATGTATCTCATGAGGATTGGAAAGACCAATATATATACATAAAATGTTCGAATTTATATATTAAAGGAAAAAATCGCATAAAACACCATCTCGTCAAAAAATCTTCTAGGACCGAAAAGTGATGATGATAACATCGGTCGATCATAACACGAACCGCGAAAACCCAAAAACATAAAAGGGGAATTTATGTGAAGAGTTGGGTTGCCATATGGTAAGTATGCAAGGTAAGGTAAGTAGAAATGGTAAGTATTATTAATTCATTATATAAATTCTGTTTCATTATTTGTACTTCTTTCTTTCAGGGACTGACCATATGGCTTGTCTAAATTATATTACATATTATGTTATAAAGGGTTATCCATTTTGCGGTTTCAAAAGTAAATGTAAATAAAACACATATAAAATATTTTTTATCATGATATTTCTTTTTTATTATAAAGTTTGAACGTTGACATTATGTGTGAAATACTACATCATTTAAATGACCACCACGCGAATTGTTGCAAGCATCGATTCTTTTGAGGTAATTTTTGACCACTTTTTGACACATATTGGGCGGTATCTCAGCCATAACGTGACGAATGTTGGTTTTTAGGTGCTCAAGAGTTAAAGGTTTATCTGCATGAACACGGTCTTTCGCGTAGCCCCACAAAAAAAAGTCAAGCGGTGTCAAATCGCATGATCTTGGTGGCCACTTGATATCGCCACTACGAGAAATTACGCGGCCAGAAAATTTCTCTTGCAATAAAGCCATATTCGCTCGAGTTGTGTGGCATGTGGCACCGTCTTGTTGAAACCACATATTCTCTAAGTCGTATTCTTCAATAGCAGGCAAAAAAAGTCGGTTATCATATGACCATAACGCTCCGAATTGACGGTGACAGTCGTTCCATCGTCGTTTTCGAAGAAGTAAGGTCCAATCACACCTCCGGACCAAAGAGCGCACCAAGCAGTGACTTTTTGTGGATGTAGTGGGCTCTCTTCAATTACTTGAGGATTCTCAGAACCCCAAATACGACAATTTTGTTTGTTAACATACCCACCGAGTGAGAAATGTGCTTCGTCGCTGAAGAAAATTTTGTTCGAAAAATCGCCGTCCACCGCCTGTTGTTCAAGCACCCATTCGACGTATCTACGACGTTTTGAATGGTCAGCTGGCTTCAGTTGTTGTGTGAGCTGGATTTTATATGGATGTAGGTGTAGATCCAAATGCAAAATACGCCATAATGTGCCGTAAGACAGTCCTAATTCCTCAGAACGACGAGGAATCGACACATTCGGGTCTTCGGCAACACTTTCACTTACAGCAGCGATATTTTCGGTGGTACGAGCGAAACGATGATGCACAGGCCTTACAATATCTGTAACCGATCCAGTCTCTTCATATTTCTTTACAATTTTGCCAATTGCTTGCGTAGTTGGACGATTGTGTAAACCATAATCTCCTCTTAAAGCACGATATGTGGCTGTGGCAGAATCACCATTTTTGTAGTAGGTTTTTACAATTTTAATGCGTTGTGCGATAGTTAAACGAGCCGGGTATTGAGCCACGACCTACAGATCAGAAGGCGAACACACTAACCACTGAGTAAGCAACAACCTTGCATGCGAAATATTTAAAGCATAAACAAAAAAAAAATAAATAAAAAGCTAAAATTATAACGATGAGCTTATGACGCTATGGCGATGATTGGAAATGGTAATTTCTTCCGAATTTCAATATTCAAGAAGGAGGTAAAATTGTAAAATTAGGCTATATAAACTAAGAGAACTTCTGTAATTAAGTCAGTTGAGATAAGAAAATTGTTTTAAGATTGTGAAGTGTTAGAGATTAAGATAGTGTAAATACCGCGATTAAAATCTTCAGCAGCTATATATTTAGTACCGAGGGTACTAACAAATTGCTTCTATTACTCATCAATATTAGATCTGGGTGGACAGTAAAAAGCTGAGATTGTTAGGCCATTGATATATTCTTCGAGCTGAAGAGTCGTTGCTTGCAAGTGATTGGTATAGTAGCCCTAGATTGGGAAACTCCTTATTCTTTTTTTTATAAGAACATCCTTTCATTTGAAAACAATTTTTTTGAGTGAGTTGAGTTTAAGATATTACAATCAGATCTATAGAGTGAGTGAATACAAACAGATAAATGTTGTTTTATGAAACGAGACACAACATTTTTAGGTCACATTTTATCAAAAGATGGCATAAAATTTTTTCCTTACTAAAGTAACTAACGCTTCTGTGTGCAAGTAATGTTTTTTTCGCCTTTTTTGGCTTATTCATCAGGTTTTTTTTGGTGTCGAACAGATCGGTTTTATATTAGTTAAATTCTAGATATTTGGTGCGTTCTATTAATAAAATAACAAAAAACAGTGAAGTTTTCGTACATCGTGAGAATAATGATTTTTCCTCATTTTTTGTTGAAGAAAATATTTCAATAATTTTCTAGAAATTTAAACTCAGTCATTGTTGCTTGTGTAAAAAGTACAGCGTCAACGATTAACGTCAAAATAAAAATTGTGGCTCATTGAAAACGTAAAACTGTTTATTAAAAATCAGTAATGAAATAAAGAAGATTACGCATATACAGCAACCAACAAGTAAAAATCGAGTGACTTTGGTAATATTTCTATTAGCCAAGATAACGAAGGAAAGCAAAAAAAAATTAACTAAAAAAATATCAATGCAAAATATAAACCTTGTTACATGGTCGCTATACCAATAAAACAAAGAGATAAATTCAATTTGTAGTGTTTGCAGTAAAAAAACGGATTAAAGTATAATTATATTGTGGCGTAGTTGTAAGCAAAATTACATACACTAAAGAAAGAATAAAAATCATCATTTGACAGAATATCATTGATGTAAGTGTGAATGTACGAGAGCCGTTCCAGAACTACCCGACATGGCGGCAGTAATTTGAAAACAAAAATTACTTTTGGTGAAAAGTGGCAACCTTATATATCATATGTTTTAAGGCTTAAGCCGCCACGCTGTTTAGTATTTTTTTTTTGGAGCCATCGAAAGTTAACGACCTCAGTGAATTTGTTAACATGGAAAAAATTGGTCACCTTTATGTAATTCAATACTTTCATTTGAAAGGTCTCAGTCCAACGAATATTAAAGCCGAAATAGTGCATATATATATATATATATATATAATATATATATATATATATATATATATATATATATATATATATGTATATATATGTATATATATATATATATATATATATATATGTGTGTATATTTCATTTATATATATATATATATATACATATATATATATATATATATATGTATATATATATATATATATATATATATATATATATATATATATATATATATATATATATATAAATAAAATATTGAGTGGCAGAGTTTTAAAGAGGTCGTAACGAGCTGCCAAGACGAAAAAGTTTTGAGATGACTATTAGAAGAGAAATTGGTCTATATAATGATATATCTTCTATTGCCTGGTCTATTAATCATTATTCTTTCTGCAATTTTCCATATGCTAAGAATATATTTCAAGCTGATTGATGCATTGAATTGATGTAGTAATTTGCAAAAAGCTGTATCTGGTAACTACTTTAAAATTTTTTGTGCAATAAGAATAAGGTCGAAGCCATGCGTTCTATAACACTTAATAGTTCATCACATTGCGCATCATCTCAATAACTGCGATCTACAGTCCCCCATGGAATTCTATATCATTTGAGCAATATAAACAGCTAATAAGTAGTCACAAAATTAAATTTATGGAATAAGTGGCGAATAGCCCACTTAAAGGAAAATAAACTTTCTTCGTATAGAACGTATTATTGTGAATATAAAAAAAAAAATTTGTTTCTACCTCAAGCCCATATAAGGCGTAGCTTAAGGCCAAAGTTCAAATTTGCGATGGAAATTACTCAATAAATTTTTTCTTACAAAAGAAAGGTATTTTTAATACCTTTTCAGTGATATATAACATTTATAACATATTTTGAAAATTTTAAGTTATGATAAAAAAAAATATTTTGAAATGTTTTTTCTTCAAAAACCAATTGTTTTTTCCAAAACAATCATTATTGACCTATAGAAAATTTAGAACCATATTCAAGGCCATACAATTACATTTCAATGGTATATAAAATATACTTTTAGGAAATGCTTCATGAAATTTTTTAAATATGGATGGCTTTCGATAGAATTACCTGCATGTTTTCAAATTTAGTTTCGCTACCATTAGTATTTTTAGATAAAAGTCTTTCTTAAAAGCCGGCCTTCGGCCGGGCACAAATAAAAATAACCCTTATAGGCCCGACGCAGCCTTCGCGATCATCAGATTTTTAGATAAAATTTTTCTTGATAGCCGGCCTTGGGCCGGATGCATAAAAAATAACCCTTATAGACCCGACGCCGGCTTCACGACCATCAGATATATAGATAAAAGTTTTTCTTGATAGCCGGTCTTCGGCCGGGCACAAGAAAAATAGCCCTTACAGACCCGACGCCGGCTTCGCGACAATCAATATAGCACAAAAAGTCTTTTGTGGTATGTAATTTTTTTATTTCACTTTCCTACTTACTTACTTATGTGGCCATAACAACCGAATATCGATTTAGGCCGAAAATAACATGCTTCGCCAGCCATCTGTGTTCTTCGCTAGCTGGCGCCAGTTAGAAATTCCAAGGCCCGTCAGGTTCTCCAGTACTTGGTCTTTCCACCGGAGGTTTGGTCTTCCTCTTCTGCGTCGTCCTCCAGCGGCTTCCGAATAGAACACCTTCTTAGCTGGAGCGTGTTCTTCCATTCGCTCGACGTGACCTAGCCAGCGCAGCCGCTGGATTTTGATGCGCTTTACTATGTCAATATCGGCATACAGCTCGTACAGCTCATGGTTGTACCTTATTCGGTACTCGCCACCAACGCAAATAGGTCCAAAGATCTTGCGTAGGACTTTTCTCTCGAAAACTCCAAGTATTCGCTCATCCGAGGTGGAAATTGTCCAGGCTTCAGCGCCATATGTTAGGACAGGCATGATGAGAGACTTGTAGAGTGTAGTTTTCGTTCTTCGAGAGAGGGTTCGACTTCTCAATTGCTTACTCAGCCCAAAGTAACACCTGTTAGCAAGAGTTATCCTACGCATGATCTCCAAGCTGACGTCATTACTGCTGTTAATGCTGGTTCCAAGATAGACAAAGTCCCTTACTACTTCAAAAGCGTAGTTGTCAACAGTGACGTGCTGTCCAAGACGCCGGGACTCATTGTTTGTTGACACTAGATACTTCGTCTTGCCCTCGTTCACCGTGAGACCCATCCGACGGGAGTCTCTTTCTAACTCTGAGAATGCTGCACTGACTGCTCGCGTGTTCATGCCGATTATATCAATATCGTCGGCATACGCTAACAGCATGACACTTTTGTTGAAGATAGTGCCATTATGTCGTAGATCAGCAGCTCGTATTATTTTCTCCATAATAAGATTGAAGAAGTCGCACGATAACGAATCACCTTGTCTGAAACCCCGTTCGGTATTAAACGGTGCGGAGAGGTCCTTCCCAATTTTCACTGCACAACGGGAGTTATGCAGTGTCATTCTATAAAGTCGAACGAGCTTTGCAGGAATACCGAACTCAGACATTGTTGCATAGAGGTAATCCCTTACCGGACTGTCGAAAGCGGCTTTATAATCAACAATTATGTGGTGTGTGTCGATCTGTTTTTCTTGGGTCTTCCCCAGGATTTGGCGCAGTGTGAAAATCTGGTCGATGGTGGATTTACCAGGTCTGAAGCCACACTGATACGCTCCAATCAGGTTGCTGAGCATAGGCTTCAACCTTTCACACAGTACGCTCGATAGATCCTTGTATGCGATGCTAAGGAGACTTATTCCACGGTAGTTCCCTCCATAGGCTCAGTACACTCTGGACATCTGTAACCAGATTCCCATTTCCATCACGACAAGAAGAGGCTCCGGGATTTAAATCTCCACTCAGGCGCTTGATCTTTTCGAAGAATTTTCGAGTCTCATTCTTGTCGGTACACATGTCTATCTCCTCACACTCGCGTCTTTCCAACTCCCTCTTCTTATGCCTGAAAAGACGTGTCTCTGCACTCCTTTTCTCTCTGTACCGCTCCTTAACAGCTCGCGTTGCTCTGCTGTAGCGTAGCGACACTCCTGATCATACCACTCATTCCTCAGAGGCCGGTAATAACCGATTACCTCCTCGGCAGCAGTAGTCATGGAGTGGGATATATGTGTCCACCGTGCGCATGTATCATCAAGTTGGGGAGTGTTCTGCATAAGCAGATCCGATAGTCGAGTGGAAAATGCATCTGCTGTCACCATTGGTTCAATTTGGTTTCTTGTACGTTGATCTGGAGACAGCCATGTCGCTTTGTGGATGTCGAGATGCTGGAATCTGGTACCACCAATTACCATGTTTCGTGCTGCGGCGAAGTCGATCAGCCTCATTCCGTTATCGGAGGTGTTCTGGTGGAGGCTGAATTTTCCGACAGTTGGACCAATGGTACCTTCTTTGCCCACCCTGGCATTAAAGTCGCCAAGCACGATTTTGATATCGTGGCCGGGGCAGCGGTCAGAAGCTTCTTCGAGGCGCTGAAAGAAGCTCTCCTTGGTCACATTGTCCTTCTCATCCGCTGAGCGTGGGCACATATAAGGCTGATGTTGAAAAATTTTGCCTTGATGCGGATTGTGGCCAGCCGTTCGTTCACAGGCGTGAAATGTGAGACAAGATGTCGTAGTCTCTTGCTGACCAAAAATCCACATCCTAGTTCGTGCCTTTCAGCATGGCAACTGTAGTAGAAGTCACAGGACGTTCTTTTGGAGCAGCCCTGTCAAGTCCATCGCATTTCCTGTAGAGCGGTGATATCAGCTCTGTATTTTTCTAGGACATCAACCAGCTGGATAGAGGTACCCTCCCTATAAAGGTACCGGACATTCCAGGTGCATATCCGTAAATCATTGTCCTTTTTTTGTTTGCGGGGGTCATCAACAAAAGCGGTAGTCCTTATCCGAGACATATTTGTTTTTTTCATTGGGGGGTTTTTTATGTGGCGGGTCCCAAACCCAACGCACAACCTCTAACCGAGGAGATTTTCGCCACTCACTTCAGCCGCCTCCCAGCGGGTGCCAGGAACACGTTGCCCGGTGGTCGCCACATGGAGGGCCCCCATTAATAATAATGAAAGCGCCGTCACATAGTAAGCAGAGCAAGCTATATGACTACCCCTCATTAACAAATAAAGGTATCATCACATAGCGCTCAGATTAAACTACATGACAGCCAGTGAGTTGACTTGCGATGAGTTCAACAAGGATTGCGCTAGCCCCACCCGGTTGAGGCAGTTAGACACGTTACCTTGCGAAAACACTACCAGACCACTTTCACTTGACTTTAAAATGAACAAAGCCCTCCTCCGATAAATAGTCGTAAGCCTTTATATATAGATATTTAATTTAAACATAACCTCCAAAAATCAGACACAACAGCTGTGCCGGGATGGATCAAGTCCTTGATTATAGAGAGCAGGGTTTCCTTATCTCTGCTCTCCTCTCCTTTTGTCTCTAGTTGTCGGGAAGTGGCGTATGACGGCATGATCACTAGGGCCCGAAAAATTGGCGAAATAGGAAAAATTGTGGAAATCGACGCAAGTTAGGTAGGTGGAAGTAAAATCGGGGTCATGCAGTTGAGGAGCAGTAGGTGTTCGGAGGTGTAGAGAGAGGTAGCAACCTCTGTTTTTTTGTCTGTAGTTCGAAAACACAATCTCTCTGCGTTTTACTCAATCTATAATCAATACATCTTCGCCACTGTCTATAAAATTATCTGTGATGGGAGCTTGGGTATAACTATAGTTGATGGACACTTAAATATATTAAACAAGCTGAGCGCACGAACAATATTTTCAATTGGCATCTGAGCTTTTTTCAAAACTTACATTTAACAACTCATTGCTTTTGTAAGCATGAAAAAATTCCCATTCTTCATAATAAATTGTGTCCAAATTGGCAGGTTACCAATGTTTCGTCATATAGGAAAACAATAAAATTATGTATTAAATTATGTTCTTTAAAAACAATTCGACACGTAACAAAAATATACATCTCAGTCTTTTATTGTCTATCGTTTTTTATGGTGTAAACTTCAAGTACCTTGCTGTCTAGGTCAGAACGAGATAGACACAAACTGCACTGTAAAAATATTTTAACTTTCTTGCCAGCATTGGTTTAGCCAACTCTCCGTTGCTTTATTATTACTATTCTCGATATACATACTTCTCTTCTGACGAATTCAAATTAAATCTTGTCTATCGTTCTCTCGAACTTTTCTACTTATTTTTTCTCACCACTTTCTATTTTAATTACTTGGTTCTTATTGTTGACAAAACTCGATCAACATAAGTGCGTGTTTCCCGAAGAAAAATTGAAAAGTAAAATAAAATTATTATAAAACACAAGGAAAACCCCGATTTGTTGCGATATTTTCCGCTCCCGCTTATAATTATATATATTTAATTTTATATTTAACTTTAAACTATATAAATAAAGTGTTAAACAACTTGAACATTGAATTTTAAGAAAAGTGAATTACAAGTGCGCTATTTGCAACAACAACCACAGCAACAGTGAGACAGGCACTCGGCGTCATGAACACCTCTACACCGCCAGCTCTACCTTATAGGCAGACGAACCAGACGGAGCAAGCCCACTGGCGTTCACTCCCGTTTTCCCTGAACATTGGTCAATATATTCAAGATATCAAAGTGGCACACAAATTGGCTACCCATTGTGGCTATATTCAGTACACTTACGAATCAGGCTATTCTAGCTGATTCGTATTTGTTTTGCCTATATATATATATATATATATATATATATATATATATATATATATATATATGTATATATATATATGTATATATATATATATGTATATATATATATATATGTATATATATATGTATATATATATATATATATATATATATATATATATATATGTATATATATATATATATATATATATATATATATATATATATATATATATATATATATATATATATATATATATATATAACGAAAATAATACTCAACTGCGTTGTTGTACATTATCCATAGAGGATATTTTAAAAATATATTTTTCACTTTTTTATTTGACGAGTCGACAAACACTCACATGTTTCATTCTTACATTTATTTATATACTTAAGCTATAACTTTGCTTAGCCTATTGTTCTGTATTATTTTTCCACAACACTTAATAAGTCCCTAGCTCACAAGATTGACACTTAGACCTAAGCTCCTAAATATCCCTCGAGTCTAACTCACTCGTTGACTGAAATAAAATAATTATATTTTATTAAGGATACTTGCGGTTTTTACTTTATGGCTGGTGTTTTATATTTTTCACTTTTACACTAATACTGGAGGGCCTCGTATGGATCGCAGTATTTACACTTTTACTTAAACTTTACACTAATACTGGAGGGCCTCGTAAGGATCGCAGTATTTACACTTTTTCTTAAAGCTAACACTTCGGTGTAAGACTCACAACTGAACAGCCACTGTCTTCAGTAAAATGCCCGCTTATATGCCATTTTTCTATCACTAGCCACATATCAATCTTCCCACATACCATCATATAACATACAATAATATATTCACACCACTTGTGTGTACCCGATCGATGCACTCTCCGTGTGTGTATATTCTACATGAGAAAGCAACAATTCTCACATATGAGTTGACCGCGTGATTTTAGTTGTCATGTGTGCTTACACAGGTATGCTTACGTAAGTGCAGAACTACGAATTGTGTGGGAAAGTGCTTTGTCAACATTTTCACACCCAGCTGCAACTCAGATGGAGCAATGTTCTGACATTTCGCAATTATAAGTAATATTAGTATGGATTGTGTATATCACAACTTCGCGCAATGTTGGTATGTGTATTGACAAATATGTACAGTGGCTCCCAGCTTATTTCGTACAGTGTATATATTTTTATGTACATGGCTGTAACATCGAAACTAAAAAACTTATCAATAAGTTTTGAATGTAGATGTCTATGTATGTGTTTAGTAAACCTAATAAGAAAACGGGGAACCCCAAAAATTGTTCTTTTTGTCATGCAAGAGAGAAAAACTATTGATCAGCTGATTTTCAGCTCACATCTTATTTCGTACACAAACTTCAATGTAAGTAAGTTTCATTCTGCCGCACAGTTACAAAGTTTTTTTGAATTGTATGAGTTTTTGGACCTTTTTAACTATTATAACAATTTTTATTATTATTATTTTAAATAGTTAAAGTGCTGTAAATTAAACATTTAGCGTTATGGGTCGTCGTACAACGATGGAACAGCGTAAACTGGTAATTAACCATTTTAGGAAAGGTCAGAGTGTGCGAAAAATTGCTGAAATGACAAATTTAAGTGCCTCAACTGTCCAATACATCATTCAACGCTTCGTTCGCGAAAATCGGTTGGAGAACAAGGGCAGAGAAGCACCTAATAAGATTTTCAACGCTTCAGACGAGCGTTATATTGTACGAAAAATTAAGAAAAATCCAAAGTTATCCGCTCCGAAGTTGGCTGCAGAGGTTCAGCGTGAAATAGGAAAATCATCCAGTGCTGAAACTGTCCGATGTGTGCTGCGCAATCATGACTTGAACGGTCGAGTAGCCCGAAAGAAACCATTCATTTCGAAAATGAATATACAACGCCGACTTGACTTCGCCAAAGAGCATATTATTAATACTCCTGCGTTCTGGAATACCGTTATTTTCGCGGATGAGTCTAAGTTTAATATTTTTGGCTCGGACGGAATGTCATATGTTTGGCGTAAAGCTAATACCGAGCTAAACAAGGAGAACCTTAAGCCCACAGTGAAGCATGGTGGCGGTAGCGTGATGGTTTGGGCCTGTATGTCAGCAGCCGGAGTAGGTGAATTGGTTTTTATTGAGGGAACAATGGACAAAATGAAGTACCTCGAGATTCTGAAAAACAATTTACTTCAAAGTGCAGACAAACTGGGTTTGCGGGAAGAATTTCGGTATTACCAAGATAATGACCCAAAACATAAATCTGGGATTGTGCAATCTTGGCTTATTTGGAACTGCCCACACTTGATGTCTCCACCACCACAGTCACCTGACATGAATGTGATTGAAAATCTTTGGTCTATTTTGGACAATAAAATAAGAACACACAAGATTTCTAATAAGCAAGACCTAAAGAAGGTACTGATGGAAGAATGGAAAAAAATCACACCAGACATCACTCAAAAATTGGTGGATTCAATGCCAAATAGACTCCAGGCTGTCATTAACGCTAAGGGATGTCAACTAAATATTAAAATCAACTTACTTTGTTTTTAGTTTGAACTTAAAGAGACTGTACGAAATAAGCTGTGACATGAATTTTCCTATTTTTTTCTTATTTTATTTTTTTATAGTGTCAAACACTAAAATTTTGAAAAAGTAAATTTTGGAAAATAAAAAACAAACCTTCCTTTCTAAAATGGCATTTATATTTTGTTCAAATTTTTGCTATATTAGGAATTACGACTGCAGCAATTTTTAAACTGTCACTGTACGAAATAAGCTGGGAGCCACTGTATGTCGCGAGGCAAAATATGCATATGTGCATATTTCATATTTTGGCTCGCAACATCCCTCCCTTCTCTCAGGAAGAAAAAATTATCATTATGAAATAATAATAATTTTTTCTTATAAGTAAGAAGTTAAAACTATTCTTATTTTGTAAAATTTAGCACAATTAAAAATGTATGATACTATTAGGAATAAAATACGAAGTATTATGCACATATATGGTTACTGGTAATTCGGTGATTATGGTGCCGATGATGACGATGAGTTTCCTGCTAGTTGTTGTCTGCTTAGCTTTTTTTTAATGGTTTTGTTGCAGATTTTGTTGTTGAATTCTAGTAATGCAAACAGTAACTTCTCCTTTATCAAGGTTCGATTTTTGTTTCGGCAATTAGAGCGAGATTATTTACATTTAGTTGATCTTCTGGATGTTTTGTCATGGAATCGTTATCTGGATTATTATTGTGGAAAGTTGGTTTGGTGTGCTAGTGGGTTGATGCTGGTGTCTAATGCGTCCAATGGTTTGATTCGACAGATTTTTTTTTTTGTATAGGAATGGTCTGAACAATAGCTTGCAAAGTGGGTTTTATGTGTACCGCACTGCTAAGCAATATTGTCGATGTGAAACTCTGTACTCCTGGTGTAAGTGTTCAATAATTGGAGCAATAATGAATATGTAATTTTGGTTCTATTGTTTATCATTTTCTTCTGATGTGGATCAAAATCCATTGTCACTGATAAATACAGTAGCTGAAATATTTCATTCGGTTTTGGTTGCATAGCTGTTATTGTTGATGTCTCAATATTAGCTATTAGCTATTGTTGATATCTCATAGCTATTATTGTCACGCTGTCTAGGTACGCCAAAGTTATTTGTTGTAAATTTTATTGTTTTGTAAGCTTTTTATGGGTACTCGCTGTACTGGGCCTGCTTTGCTTTCTGCTATGGGTTTATTTGTTCTTTACTGCCTCAGGATAGTTTTGTGTCATCCTTCTCTTGGTTGTTACTGTGGTTAAAGCTGTTAATGTTGCTGCGTTTGCATCTCCGCAATTTCACAGTATGAGTTGATTTTGGATTCTCGTGGATATACTGCTGCTCTCTTGTGTTTGTAGGGGAATTACCAGATTCTTTTTCAATAATAGATCACTTGCATTTGCTATATTTATTATAACTACTATTTCTACTATAACACTCATTTAGTTAGTTTTTCTTATAAGATATACATATATTCTTAATTAATTAACTTCTTTTTTTTTGCAATATTCATTTATAATCTATACTTAATTTTTTAAAAGGTATTAAAAATGCATTGTTGTTTGGACAAAAATATAGGGACCACATTGCATTTTCTCTTCATAGTTGCAATGACCAACTTTTCGTACTTGTAGCTGGTACGATTTTCAATATTATCCGTTGAAAACGGAACGTGTTTTGTTACATATATTTCATCTTACTTTTACGTATATATATATTTGTTTTTTTTTTCGTGATATTTTGTTGTTGTTGTTTTGTTTTGTATTCACGTCACTGCTGACAACTACGCTTTTGAAGTAGTAAGGGACTTTGTCTATCTTGGAACCAGCATTAACAGCAGTAATGACGTCAGCCTGGAGATCATGCGTAGGATAACTCTTGCTAACAGGTGTTACTTTGGGCTGAGTAAGCAATTGAGAAGTCGAGCCCTCTCTCGAAGAACGAAAACTACACTCTACAAGTCTCTCATCATGCCTGTCCTAACATATGGCGCTGAAGCCTGGACAATTTCCACCTCGGATGAGCGAATGCTTGGAGTTTTCGAGAGAATAGTCCTACGCAAGATCTTTGGACCTATTTGCGTTGGTGGCGAGTACCGAATAAGGTACAACCCTGAGCTGTACGAGCTGTATGCAGATATTGACATAGTAAAGCGCATCAAAATCCAGCGGCTGCGCTGGCTAGGTCATGTTGAGCGAATGGAAGAACACGCTCCAGCTAAGAAGGTGTATATATTCGGAACCCGCTGGAGGACGACGCAGAAGAGGAAGACCAAACCTCCGGTGGAAAGACCAAGTACTGGAGAACCTGACGGCGCTTGCAATTTCTAACTGGCTCCAGCTAGCGAAGAACAGAGATGGCTGGCGAAGCATGTTATTTTCGGCCTAAATCGATATTCGGTTGTTATGGCCACATAAGTAAGTAAGTAAGATCTTTGTCGGCATATCGATATTAAAACCAAATATGATACTGAATGGTGTACGTTTCGTCGAAGTATGTATGGTGTTATTGTGTACGTGCATCGCTGATGCTAACCATTGGTCCCAATTTGACCCATCTTCTTTAACAAAACTCCTAAGATATTCTGCTAAAGGTCTGTGGCTCCTTTCTAAAGAACCATTTGCTTGTGGATGGTACGGTGTTATATGTATCTTGCATGTATCGAAAACAGTTTCGAAGTGAAATTTCTACCATTATCAGTCATTAAAATTTTTGGCATGTTATATCGCGCAATAACTTCGTTGTAAAACGCTTTTGCTACCGTGCTAGCTTCAGCATCTGGTATAGCTACACAAATAAAAAATTTGGAAAAATCATCTTGAAATGTAAGTATGTATTTGTTTCCAGATGTCGTCTCTGGAAGAATTCCTACCATGTCCATATATACCTTTTCAAATGGCTTAGATGGTATCAGTTAATATCATTGGCATTTTCGTGAGCCTTGAGCTCTTGTTAGTTTGACATTTTTTACAGTTTTTAACATATTCTTTAATCTAGCTTCGCATACCTTTCCACCTGTACTGTCTTCTAATCCTGAAATAAGTTTTCAAAGCACCCTGATGCCCTCCTAAAGGTGAATCATGGAAGTTGCGAAGTATTGTCGATATATCCTTCTCATCAGTGAGAAGTTCCGCATTCTTGTTCTCCTGACTTTCTGCATTTTTATCTAGTTCTAATTCGTCATCAGAGCTTTCATCAGGCTCTTCTTGGCTTTCGGTTTCGTCGACTTTATTCCTCGCCATAGAACGAGTCACAACCATTGTTGACTCCTGATTCGGTTGTGGAACTCTGCTGAGCGCATCCGCGTTCAAATGCCTTTTGCCTGGTTTATAAATTATTTCAAAATCAAATTCAGATAGTTTATGTCTGAAACGTGCCAAGCGAGATGTTTGGTCTTTCAGATTGGCAATTCCACGTAAGGGCTGATGGTCAGTGTAGACTTTGAATAGTCTACCGAGTAGATAAGCTCGATAATTCATCACAGTCCACACGATAGCCAAGAATTCCTTTTCAATGGTGGAATATATTTTCTCAGTATCACTGAGTGCTCTGCTCGCAAAGGGTATTGGTCGATCTTTTCCAATTTCACCTTGCGATAGGACCGCACCCATTGCACTTCATTGCTGGCATATGTTGTCAGCACGAAAAGTTCGGAAAAATCTGGATAAGCTAAAATTGGTGGAGAGCAAATTGCCTCCTTCAACTTTTCAAAAGCTTTCTGACATTTATCGGTCCATTCAAATTTTGCATCTTTTCTTAGTAATTTATTAATTGGTAGCGCTATGCTTGCCATATTTTCAACAAACTTTCTATAATAGCTTACTAAACCTAAGAATGCCTGAACATCTTTCCTATTTCTTGGAACAGGAATATTTTTGACACATTCTACCTTACTGGGATCTGGCAATGCCCCTTCCTCAGTGCACTTATGGCCTAGGTAAATTATCTCTTTTCGTAGAAACTGGCACTTTTCTGTATTTACCTTCAAGTTATGTTTACGTAAAAGTCCAAATACTCTTCGTAAACGCGACTCATGTTGTGCCAAGTTTCGACCATAGACGACGATGTCATCCAAGTAGACAAAACACTCTATACCTTGAAGTCCTGTTAGTACATGGTTCGTTAGTCTTTGGAAGGTGGCAGGGGCTCCTGTTAAGACGAAAGGCATTCTGTTAAATTCATAGTGCCCAACACCTGTACTAAACGCTGTTTTTTCTCTGTCTGATTCTTTCAATAACACTTGATGATGCCCACTGGCCAAATCAAGTGTAGTGAAATATCTACAATGACCTAACTGGTCTAATATTTCATCGATGCGTGGAATGGGAAAAATTTGTTTAATAGTGGCGTCATTTAATTTCCTGAAATCTACTACTACCCTCCATTTTCTTTTACCATCTTCTCCCGCATTCTTTGACACCAAAATTATGGGAGAATTCCAGGGCGATGAGCTGGGAATAACTACGTCGTCTTCAAACATTTTGTTTACTTGCTGTACTGTCTTTGGTTGATTGGCGCCTGGTCTGGTTTTATTGGTATTGTGTGTTTTATACCCGTGGTGTGAGACAGTTTGTCGCCTTCCAAAAAAAAAAAATCGTGGAATGACTTAAGTATTCCATCTATGGAACTCTTTTCCTCAATGTTTAAGTTTTCGTCTAGTTTAATTTTTTCTAATATTTTGGTAACCCTTTTTTGGCTATTAGTTCCCTTGACGTTATTTATTTTATGGGCTATGTCGTATTCTTCGTGTTCTGAATGATTAAATTTAATTATATTAATTTTAAGCTTATTATTTACAATATATGAATCTATATTCGTATTGAGAATTGGGACAAAAACTGTGTTGCCCGTCACACTGCCCAATGTCTCCCCTAAATATATTCCAGGAGATACTTCCTGTTTCTCTACTATAATTGTTTCTAAATTCGTATTTACTTTAATAGGGACTACCTTCATAGTTCTCCCAGGTACTACAACCTCACTGGTGTGTAGTTTTCTATTACCCTCGTACAACGGTTTGAGAGGTAAAGTCATCAAATGCTGTTTTCGTTCACCGAAGAAAATCAGCTTCTTTTTCATAGTATTTATAAACGATCGGTTCCATAAATTGTCTCTACCTAGGATAACATCAGCATGTAATCCCTCTCTCTTCAGAGATTAAGTGTAGTTCTAAAATCAAATCTTTCGTTCTCTCATGTTGGACTGCTACTGACCCTAATGTGGTGACAAATCCTCCGAATGCACCACTAAGATTTTTCCTTAAATGTCGCTTCTTGCTAACAGATTCATTAATTACTGATGACTTTATTAAACTGGTATCTGCCCCAGAGTCTACAATAAAATGAGTTTTCCATTTTTTGCTTCCTCACACGGAAACTCAATGAACACCTCATCTACATCAGAGACTCCCAAACAGTAGCCATGTTTGTTATTACTGGATTTAAAAGATGGTTCAACAATCCCCCTGGACGCTTGACTACCAACTTCCGTCATCTTGCTATCTAACTTGGAGGGTGTGTCAACAATCTCTAAGGATGCATAGTTATGCACCTTTCATTTCAACTGGCCTACTTTTAGCAAAATTTTGGGGTTCCCGGTTTATTGGCCGTACCTGGGCCCCCCGTAGTTTCCCTCGGTTTTTTCCAATTCTTTGTGTTTATAACAGTCAGCGATCCTGTGTCCCGGCTTCTTACAGAAAAAACATTTGGCCTCCGGATTTCCGCGATTAGGGACTTTGCTTTCTTGTCCTCCCTTAGTAGGTGCAGGTGTTTGATTGCCTATTCCTTGTGACCTGTTGTTGCTAAAAGGTGTGCATGACAAATTGAACTCATGTCCGTATTTTTTACACTTTATGCAATAGGGCATATTTTTTCTCTTAAAATAGTCATCTCTACTATGCCCCTTTTTGTCGCAGAAGGGGCAGGTAGGAACTTTACTTTGGCTATTTTGGGGGTTTTACGTTATTATGTTGGTATTTGTTCACTCCGAGTGGCATCTTGCCATTTCTGTTCTGGTGAAATGCCACTGTATTTCTGGCCTCAGTCTGGTGAACGTCGTTTGAATATAGTGTTCCCATATTAAACTGATTGAATCGTTGTCCTCTTTCGAGCAGAATACCCGTATTTACGGCCTCCTCTGCTAATTCTTCCAACATGCCCGTCTTACCTAGCATAGGAGTTTTTAACAATGGATCTTGAAGGCCTGATATAAAAGATGTCCTCGCATACCCCTCTAGCTCTTTTAACAACGCTTGGTCTCCGACCCCACCATATCTATTCTTAATACATTGTATCGCAGTGGATTTTAAATCACCTAATCTCCTTGCAAAAACACGTATATCTTCCTGAGGTAGTTGGCGTGCGACTTGTATTTGGTGCGTGAGCGGTTCCAGGCGAACGGTCTTCAAATATGTGTTTCGCAGAAGTGTATACAATTCTTCTATATTAGCGAATTTCTTACTTAGCGCCAAGTTGTAAGCATCACCATATAGTCGCTGTTTTATACAAGCTACGAAATCTTCCAACTCGACGGGTTTTATGGCTTTTCTTGCTAATTCGCACCCAGAAATGAACTGGTGTACTTCGGTCCTCAAATCTTTAGACTCCGCTCCGGTGAGTACTGGGACTAGTCTACTGACGGTCTGTGCAATTTCGTCAATACGCATTTTTAGCCTTACTTCAGGTTGTACTTCTAGTTGTGTTTTTCGTACTGGTATACGGCGACGAAGAGGTGTCTCCTGTGCTATGCACCGTTCTCTTTCAAGATTCCTCTCTTTTGCCTGGAGTGCACTTAGCTGCTCAGAGTCAACCGAGGTTCTGAGCCTTTTCTCTATAAATTCTTCTGAAATGCCCTTTTCTTTTAGTAAATCTTCTAATCCCTTATTTCTATTAAGAGTCTTAGTAATCTCTACTCCTAGCTGTTCCGCGTCGGATCCCTTTTGTCCTTTGTTTTAAGGTTGCTTCAGCCTGGCTTTTTAATAGTTCTTTTAGCTCGGTTAACGTGGCGTCTAATTCCTGAATTGGAGTTAGTACCTTTCCGTGATGCACCTTTGATTTTATGAGCTGGAATTGCTCGTATGTGCTGTGTTGCTTAATCAAGCTCCACACGAAGTCGATTTACTCGGTTATTGCCAAGTCTAGCTCTGTTGCTAATGATTCGTAAGATTTCTTGTCCATTAGACCACAAAAGGCAAACACACACTAGAATCAGGTCCTGTATTGCGTTAAACGTTCAACGTAAAACACCTTGTATATACAAGATATTTCGCAGTATCCTACCGGCTGCGCCAAAATGTTGTGTACTATTTTCCAACAACACTTAATAAGTCCCTAGCTCACAAGATTGACACTTAGACCTAAGCTCCTAAATATCCCTCGAGTTTAACTCACTCGTTGACTGAAATAAAATAATTATATTTTATTAAGGATACTTGTGGTTTTTACTTTATTGCTGGTGTTTTATATTTTTCACTTTTACACTTTTATACTGGAGGGCCTCGTAAGGATCGCAGTATTTACACTTTTACTTAAAGCTAACACTTCGGTGTAAGACTCACAACTGAACAGCCACTGTCTTCAGTAAGCTGCCCGCTTATATGCCATTTTTCTAACACTAGCCACATATCAATCTTCCCACATACCAACATATAACACATAATAATATATTCACACCACTTGTGTGTATGTATGTATGTGTTTATGTACCTGATCGATGCACTCTCCGTGTGTGTATATTCTACATGAGAAAGCAACAATTCTCACATATGAGTTGACCGCGTGATTTTAGTTGTCATGTATGCTTACGCCAAACACACTCACTGGGACTCCCGCTTAATAACTCCAAAAGGCAGAAGACTATGTTCAATCATCACTAACCACGGATACGATGTTATTTCAAATGGTCAACCGACATATTGGCCGACGGACAAGAGGAAAATACCCGATCTCATAGACTTTGGAGTCGCCAAAGGTTCGCAGATGGAAAATATCTCCACAGAATGTAATTATGATCTATCATCTGAACACTCACCCACGGTAATATCTATAAAATCACCAAACCCCCAAGGCAATTCCGTTAGAAAGAAAATAGACTGGTTAAAATTCAAGAAATATATATATTCCCATCTTCCTCTAAGTACTGTATTAAGAAATGGATACGATGTAGACTTAGCTGCTCAGAGTCAACCGATGTTCTGAGCCTTTTCTATATAAATTTTTCTGAAATGCCATTTTCTTAGTAAATCTTCTAATTCCTTATTTCTATTAAGAGTCTTAGTAATCTCTACTTCTAGCTGTTCCGCGTCGGATCCCTGTTTTGCGATCTGAGTTCGCAAAGCCCTAATTTGTACCTCTGCTGCCTCACTTTTACACTATTTGCCATTATTAACAGAGAAGGCTGTTTTCTCTATGTGCTTTTCGTTCATTAAAATTTGATGAAATCCTGATTCCAAATCGATTGGCGAAAAATATTTTGATCCTCCCAAATTTGAAAGAATTACGTTACTACCTTAGTACACTACTTAATACAGAAATGCCGGAAATTTCTTTAGCTGACGTCTCGAGTAATATATATCCACATCTTTACTTTCATTTAGATTGCAAGCAGAGTCCTCCACTTCCGTTTAAAAAAATTTCTTTCTCTAGCTGGCGCCAGTTAGAAATTCCAAGCGCCGTCAGGTTCGCCAGTACTTGGTCTTTCCACCGGAGGTTAGGTCTTCCTCTTCTGCGTCGTCCTCCAGCGGGTCCCGAATATAACACCTTCTTAGCTGGAGCGTGTTCTTCCATTCGCTCGACATGACCTAGCCAGCGCAGACGCTAGATTTTGATGCGCTTTACTATGTCAATATCGGCATACAGCTCGTACAGCTTAGGGTTGTACCTTATTCGGTACTCGCCACCAACGCAAATAGGTCCAAAGATCCTGCGTAGGACTTTTCTCTCGAAAACTCCAAGCATCCGCTCATCCGAGGTGGAAATTTATATATATATATATATATATATATATATATATATATATATATATATATATATATATATATATATATATATATATATATATATATATATATATATATATATATATATATATATATATATATATATATATATATATATATAAAATAAAAATAAATATGTGGCCACATAAAGCCCCAAAGGGCTCATTGACCGAGCTTCTCTTCCATTACTGTTGTGCGTCTTAAATTTTGGACAATATTAGAAGGGACCTACTTATTTTAGCCGGTTCCGAACGGCAGAACACTTGTGACATCACTTTTTCTGAGCTTTGTCACAGAGTTCTTTAAGAAGCTTTTTCATGGCAAGTTGTTACTGTCGGAAGAATTGCCAATTGCTTGCCGACAGGTGGGTACCGTTCGAAAGAAAAATCTTATCGATATTAAATTTGTTATGCATCAGCCGGGGATTGAACCACCGACCTACAGATCAGAAGGCGAACACACTAACCACTGAGCTACGGTACCCATATATATATATATATATATATATATATATATATATATATATATATATATATATATATATATATATTCACGATGACTGCTCGATGAGCACGTGAACACGCTCTTGCAGTTACTGTAGTCGTGGGAATTAGCGAGGTAGTTTGTGCACAGTTTATGGTTTATCACTTCACTGTATCGTTCATCGACAATGACGAACTGGGTGGGTCTTTCGACACAGTGGACAATCAGGAGCCGTAACGCTGGCGTGATATGTGTCTTCTTTTGGTGGATTCACCGGAGAACGATTTAGGATTTGGGAATGGTGAATCTGATAGTTTGCCGATTTTGGGCTTGGCTGGATTGCCGAGTACAATTTCGAATATCTTGTACCGCTTCCAGAGTCTGGCATCGACCTGTAAGGAAGGCGTCAAACTTATTGCAATTAGGTATTTGACGCTTATCCGTTAAGGAATGCTTAACACAGGGTGGTATAGAAGAGTTTTGTGGACCATAAATTTATGAAAATGGCGTATCGATCTGTTGAAGCTGCAAATTTATAATGCAGTCGTTTATTGTTCACTGCAAGTGCTTTAAATGGGGACCGGTTTGTGTTGATAAGTATGCATTTATTATCTTATCGCTTTTCTAAATTTTGACATGCTATTTAGAAGCCAGCATTAGTCAACGGAGTTGACTTAATGATACTGTGTGCTTCGTCACGGCTTTTTTGTAATAAATGATACAATTTCTCAACAGGGGATAATCGGGGATTGTTTCGATATAGGGCGGTGAACATGTCTCGAAAACTTGGCCACGAAACATAATCTGCAGAAAAACATGGGGTGTCACATGGAGGAAGTCGTACAGCGGGAATCGAACATTTGTGAAAAGGGCTCTCAGGAGGAAGAATTGAAGTTACGGGATTAGCCTCCTCACTGTCAAGCTCGTGAAGATGAGCGTTGATTGCAGAAAGGTATTGGACATAAGCGGCTTTCCACTCTCTATACGTCTCCTTGATTTGTTTAAACACATCACCAACATCGTCTCTTCCGAATTAAAAATATGTATCTCATTCCATAGTGCTTGAAGCTCTTTCTTCTATAATTCCAACAAAAAAAAAGTCAGTTGTGCATATCCGCCTGGAAATTTTACTCAAAATCGATGATTTCCTCTGCGGTGCCTTGAATAGCTTCACAGCTGACATTTTTTTAAGTAATTCGTAGGATTACTAAAAATGTGACGTAAATATTGAGAGATATATATGGATATATATATGCAAAGGTATATGATATGATTGTACTTGCGCAAGAGCTGAGTTATGGAAGTGTCTAGACTTCAAGCAATTTGTAGAAATACAATGTAAATAAAAAAAATGCAGAAAAAGAATTTGAAAATTCAAATTTGAGTAATTCGTAGAATTACAGCTCGAAATAAAGTGTAGAAGCAATCGGAAAATTGCTTTGAGAGAAATTAAAATTTTCGAAATGAATTGAGAATTGCAACAAAATGTAGAACAAACAAAAAAAAATTGTGGGTTTGGTCGATAATGGGAATGGGAAAGTGATTTCGAGTGCGCGAAAAAAATACCTCTCGACCAGATGACCGACTACTACCTTATGAATTGTGATACCTATGTATGAGAGTGAGATCAGCTATGAAGAGTGCTAGAAAGGCGGAGTCAATATAGTAAGAGAGTATACTTAGTATAGATAAATGGAATTGAGAAGTGTTTCGTGATTGTATGTGTGCAATAATGCAACACACTCTCGCATGTAAATGTAACTAGATTGAGTTTTACAAGAGAAATTGAAATTGTAGATGTGCCGCATGCAAAACAATTCTACCCAAGTATTGGTATATATTTTTTCTTCTTCTATTTATTACACAGAACGTTGTACTGTGCTAATTGCCGAATTTAAGAGAGATGACCAATACGTATAAATATGTATTAAATTAAGTACAGTGTTCAAATGTAGAGTTCTTTTAATTGGTACACGGTCCAAGAGAAATAGAAAAATTCAGAGTTATGTATATATTTTTACGAGAACAAAGAAAAGTTGAGTGCATAAAATTGTTTTCGTTACTCTTCTTTGGTGGAACACCAGTAACTAAAGCAATATCATGTAAGTATGTATGTATACATGCTATTAGTCGACTTTAAGAAGGCTTTCGACAAAATCAAACGAGACGCAATCTAGCTGTCATTAAGTAGAAAAGGAATCTCCACCAAGTTAATCCGCCTCGGCAGAGCACTTTACGAAAATTCCGAACTGTTTGTGCTTCACAACAGTAACATCAGCAACCTATTCTCCAGCAATGCGGGCGTAAGCCAAGGTTGCCCCCTGTCGCCTCTTCTCTTCGTCATCGTTCTGGACGACGTCATGAGCCAACTTAAATTACACAGGAGAGGCATCGTATGGAATTTTAGCAGGCACCTGAGGGATTTGGACTTCGCCGATGACATCTGCTTCCTCTCACACAAGCTTATCCACATGCAAGCGAAGACGGACAGCTTAGTCGTGCTGGCACGTACTGTCGGACTGGAGGTCAACATCGCAAAAACCAAGGCCATGAAAGTTCATTACAAAAACGCAAGTCATATAATGGTCGACGGATGCCCGGTGGCAGACGCGAAGCTAATGAAGATATAAACTGCAGGTTAAACAAAGCAAAGGTGGCGTTCGGGTGACTATATGCAGTGTGGGCGAGCTCGCGAATCTCCAGGCGCACAAAACTGCGAATATTCAGCTTATGTGTGATGTCAGTATTGTTGTACGGAAGTGAAACATGGTTGATCTCTAACACCATCACACAAAAACTACAAATTTTCGTCAACAGATGCCTCCGCATCATCTATATAATATTCTGGCCAAACACCAACAGCAACGACGCGCTGTGGAGACTAACGAATGAAGAGCCCGTCCTGTGGCAAATCAAAAATAGAAAGTGGCGATTGATAGGCCAAACGCTAAGAAAACCTTCACACAGCATTACAAGAATGGCACTAGACTGGAACCGGCAAGAGAGCAGAGGTCGCGGTCGGCCAAAAAATACTTGGAGTAGGTCGATATTGCGCGAGCTGGGACAACATGGGACGGTTCAAAAATAACAGCACCAAACCGTGTACGATGGAAGAGTCTTGTTGAGGCTCTATGCTCCCGAGAGGAGTGAACAAGGAAAAAAATGTATGTACGTACGTACAAGTTAAATCAGAATTATAAATAAAAATGTAAAAACTCCACGCTACAAATGAAATGCGTAATCAATAAATAAGTAATGCAATCTAAGCATTTTATTATAACTATGTACATAAGAAAAAAAGCTTCTTAAAGAACTCTGTGACAAAGCTCAGAAAAAGTGATGTCACAAGTGTTCTGCCGTTCGGAACCGGCTAAAATAAGTAGGTCCCTTCTAATACTGTCCAAATTTAAGACGCACAACAGTAATGGAAGAGAAGCAAGGCCAATGAGACCGGGCTTTAAGTGCCACATATTTATTTATTTTTTTTACATAAGAAAACATAAACATAGGAAAAGCACCCATGATTACTGCAAGATGAAAAAATATGCTAAGCAAAGCTATAGCACAAGAATATAAATAAATGTAGTAATGTAACATGTAAGTCAGTCTAAGTGTTCCTGCTCACTAGCAAAAAAACCCGTTTTAAGAAAACCGGAAATATAAAGTACGGTTCGGTCGTGAGTATGAAAATCAAATCAAATAAGTATCCTAAAGAATTAGAAGAAAAGCAAAACCAAACACAAAACAAAAGTAATATCCTGATTATATAGAAGAAAAGTGAAACACCGAAAGAGAAAAACATCTCGGAGCAGCATAGGAAAAATCTGAAGCGAAACAAAACTAATTAAAAAAAAAAGTAATGAATAGCATACAGAATTTATTGTAAGTTAAAGTTAAATGATTATAATTATACATATCGGTACATATCGGTAAAATGAAATGACATTGTAAAAATTAGCAAAGATTGATTATTAGATTAAGTATTTCAAATTAATTTTATTAAAAATTTTAGTTAAAAATCTTCACCACTCGTGTGATCAAGAATCAATTATGTGCGACTTAAACAACCAAGGTCTGAAAGCAATAAGTGCAACAAACAAACTCAAATGGAAGACAAAAGAACCGCTTGATATATTCCTTTTGTCATTTGATTTAACTGAAGATGTGAAGAAAATCTACGAAATAAAAAGTATCCATAACACAATTGTAAAGATGGAACCAATAAAATCGTCAAATTTAATTCCTCAATGCAAAAAATGCCAATCCTTTGGACACACAAAAAATTTCTGTAGAATATCACCACGATGTGTTAAATGCGCCGGGAAACATTTAACTTCTGTGTGCCAAAAGACAGGATCCGATAAACAAAAATGTTGCAATTGTGGCAAATCATACCCAGCCAACTATCGTGGTTGCATAGTCGCTAAAGAATTACAAAAAAAAAAAATTGAAAAATAAAGCTGATAAAGCAAAGGCTGACGAAAATAATCAAGCTGCTGTAACAAATAATAAATCCACCTCTGCTGGACCCTCTAACGTCAGAGCAGTCACTTACGCCTAATCCGTAAAGACGCATTATCAATTATCTTAGCTAAATTTAATAAGCAAGAAGAAACATTTAAAACTTTTGAACTGCGTCTGAGCTCGCTAGAGCACAATATGCAATTTTTAGATTATGACTAATTCTTTAAAACTGTTATTATGGAATGTGAATGGTTTAACTAAACATAAAAATGAACTTGAAGTCGTATTAAATAACGAAAATTATTGCTATCGGTTTAATCGCCGAAACTCATTTCACTACTCAATCGCATATAACGTTTAAAAACTACACTCTTCACCATACTATACATCCCGCTAATTGCGCTAGAGGTGGCAGCGCCGTCATAATTAAAAACTGCATAAAACATCACTTACAATAACAAATAAGCACAAACGAATTTCAAGCTACTTCCGTTTCGTGGAAATTTTTAAACAACTGCTGATTTTAACTGCTTTATATAGCATCAGTTAAAGTAGTATTTATCTCTTTTCAACCGGTTTCAAGGCCGTTTCATAATTGGAGGTGACTTCAATGCAAAAAAATACGTTTTGGGGCTCAAGTCTTACCACAACAAAAGGAAGGGAAATGTACAAAGCCATGCAACTCACAGCTTGTAATTCAATTTCAACTGGCAAACCAACTAACTGTCCGTCGAACACCACCAAAGTTCCACATCTAGTGAACTTTTTCGTCTACAAAACATTCCGGTAACTCACTTCAATATCACAGAAAGCTTGGACTTGAACTCTAATCACTCACCAGCGCAGCTGATAGTTTCGCAAAATCCAACATTAACCCATAACACACCCAAATTGGTAAATACATTCACCGACTGGAAATTCAGCTGCAGCTTGTACACTTGCGCAAGATTGACCACAGTTCTTCACTTCACTCAGCAACTGCAAATAGCAGCGTGGACCAGCACGCCAACACCAAAAGTTCAAACTCTACGCGATAAAAAATACCCACCTTACATCATAAATATGATTACAGAAAAACGGAAATTACGGAAACGTTGGCAAGAACCAGATGTCCGTTAATAAAGTCGCAACTAAACCGAGCAACTAAAAAATTACACACAACAATTAAATCATACAAAAATAACACTTTTAATAGTTTTCTGATGACCCTCACGGCAGACAAAAATACTTAATACTCCCTGTAGAACGCGGCCAAATCATTTAACATCCAATGCAGTAGTCTGCCTGCAGATTACCAATCATGTCGAAGGTACTTGAAAAAAAGCTGCTAACAGGTTTATTACCAATAATCGAGAGTAGATAATTGATTCCTACTCATCAGTTTGGCTTCAGGAAGAAGCACTCAATAATCAATCAAATACAGGGAAGCATTCTTGGGCCTATACTATATCTACTGTATACATATGACCTACCCTCGTCAAACCAACAGGTCACAGCAACATTTGCAGAAGATAAACGGTTCTAGCAATGGACAACAATATAGAAGACGCAACTGCTAAATTACAGGAAACAATCAATCAAATTGCTTCATGGGCAAAAAATGGCGCATTAGTTAAATAAAGACAAGTCTGTACGTATAGTCTTCTCACTAAAAAATTCTAACTATGTACCAATTCATATCGATGCCACATAAATTCCACACTCCAATGAAGCCAAATACTTGGGTATTACGCTAGACGTCAAATTGCGCTGGAAAGCGAATGTTAAGAAAAACCGGGAAGAGCTTGACTTAAAACTAAGCAAACTCTACTACCTCATCGGCAGGTATTCTAAACTGTCAGTCTACAACAAACTAATGGTTTATAAATAAATTCTGAAGCCGGTTTGGACTATGACATTCAATTTTAGAGTTGTGCCAACAAGCAATGCACTGCAACAATCCAGCGCTTTCAAAATAAAGTGCTCCGATGTATCGTAAATGCTCCATATTTCATCAGGAACACCGATCTCCACCGTGACCTTGGAATACCAACAGTTGACGACGTAGGAAAAAAGTATGCCGTTGCTCACAGACAACGTTTGAAAACAAATGTTAACGTCACAGCATTCAGTCTTCTGACGGCGGTTGCACTACCTAGATGGCTAAAAACGAAAACAGTTGCAGACTTAATGGATAGCGAGTAGCATAACAGCATTTCAGTCCTTTTGAAAATTTTCCAATCAAAATTGCCTATTAGTACCACTTATTAGTTATATGTACTAGCTGCAATATTAAAAACGCTTCTGCCTATATCTTAAGAATCGTTAATAAAAAAAAAAAATTGTGTGGTATGATGAATAGTTATGTTAGTTGGAGGGAAGCTGCAAATAACTCCATGATATTGTATGTTAGGTTAGGTTAGATTAGGTTATGTGGCTGCCCTTTTTCTGAGAGGACACACTTAGGCCAGAAAGGCCCATTGAACTCTTGTGACATCACTATAACTTAGCTTTGTCACAGAGCTCTTTTAAGAAGCATTTTTGACAAATTGTAACTACCGGAAAAATTACCAACTCTTGCCGGCAGGTGGGTACCGTTCGAAAGAAAAATCTTTTCGATATTAAATTTTGTTATGCTTCAGCCGGGGATTGAACCCACGACCTACAGATCAGAAGGCTAACGCACAAACCACTGAGCTACGGCACATTAACATTGTATGTTAAGCGCAGTATGAAATATTTTGCAGCCTTAACAACCTTAAGGAATAAAATCGTTGGTCAAGCAAATGATAGCCTAACAAATAATGCAACAGTCTTAAATTTGGATGCAATTTTAAGCAAATTGGACTTCCAATATGCTGACAAAAGACCGCTTTATATATTAGAACAGGAATTAAGTGTTCTTAGGCAGGGAAGTTTACCTACTGTCGACTACTACAATGAGGTAAAAAAAACTGACCTTGTTGATAAATAAAACTATAACGACGCATGGATCGGAAAACATTGAACTAGGAACTAAACAACAAACATAGACAAAATGCGTTGCGTGTATTTATTGCAGGTTTAAATGATTACTTGTCCAATATAATATTTTCATTAAATCCAGAAAATTTACTAAACGCAGTAGCAAAAGCGCAAGAACTTGAATCTAACAACAGTAGAGCAAATTTTGCAATACAATTTAACAGAAACAATAATAATGGTTCACAAAATTTCGGAGTAATAATCTTCGATTTCCTCGAATGAAAAACACGAATCAGTTAAATAAATAGTTATGTAAATAAACCAGAACCAATGGAAGTTGATCCATCAATTCAAATAGTGAATAGACCAGGAGCTAACTGGCAACAATATCAAAATAGAAGACAATGGAATAGTCCCCACCATCAGAACAATCAATGGCGTAATAACGGAGCTGTAAAACGACCAAACCAAAGTACACAAATAAATGTACAGCCCCAAGTAAAAGCTCAAAGAATAAATAATATTAATGAGAATCATTTTTAGGGGAAATGTAAACCTTCTTTTTATATTTAAAAAAGATAAGGCTTTAAACTTTTAATTGATACCGGAGCTACTAGTTGTTACGTTAGAACGTTAGACGTTAGAATAAAAATATGAAATTGCTGCAAATACCAAAAAGAGTAAAAGCTATAACACTATAATAAAATATTATCATATTGATATTGACATAGTAAAGAGCATCAAAATCCAGCGGCTGCGCTGGTTAGGTCATGTCGAGCGAATGGAAGAACACGCTCCAGCTAAGAAGGTGTTATATTCGGGACCCGCTGGAGGACGACGCAGAAGAGGAAGACCTAACCTTCGGTGGAAGGACCAAGTACTGGAGAACCTGAGGGCGCTTGGAATTTCTAGCTGGCGCCAGCTAGCGAAGAACAGAGATGGCTGGCGAAGCATGTTATTTTCGGCCTAAGTCGATATTCGGTTGTTATGGCCACATAAGTAAGTAAATATTTAATAAATTTGTATGCTGTCTAAATACAATAATCGACATTTTACAAAAATTTTACTTAAACTAAGGAATGTCATGGCAGATAATAACATGTGGAAGGTATGTTCCCTGTGGAACATCCTTCTCTAATAAATTATTATCATGTTGTGGGAGCTATAGCACCAGCTGTAGCGGTGTTTTCCTTTTCAGCCTTGAAAACATTCGCGATGATGTCATCAGATTAGCGGCAAGCTCATTTGGGTGTGATTGCAGTAGTTTTCGATATTTTGTAGCTTGCTCTTTGATTTCGTTCTTCACTAGGGGGATTTTTAGGTCTTTATGAATTTGGATGTTCCTTAAGTACGTTTTTATTTAGTAAAATAATAAACCGAAAAATAAGAGCAATTAGAATAGAACAGATGATAGAGAGTTTGATGGCAAACTGTGGTTTGTTCTTTGCAGCACATATTGAGTTTCAATAGGCCAATTCTTTGGATAATAATCTAACAGGGCATCTGCAAAGGCAACAGTTATTATCTTGATAATATTATCAGGCAATATATTGCCAAATATAAAAAAAATTTTGTTTTTCCTTTTTCGCTTTTCTTATACTGTATATGATTATTAATAAATATATACAGTGATAGTTATATATACAGTGATAGTTATGAAAAAAATGAATTTTAATAATAAATTGTTGTTTATGTGGATGGGGAGGGAGTAAAGAGTGGTGGACTTGCGTTTTGTGCTGATTTTTACTGTGTACCTGGATGTCGCGTGGTTGGAGTGAGATATGTTTTCGTTTTATTGGTGAGGATAATATGATGTTTATGTGGGTGCCGTAGCTCAGTGGTTAGTGTGTTCGCCTTCTGATCTGTAGGTCGTGGTTCAATCCCCGGCTGATGCATAACAAATTTAATATCGATAAGATTTTTCTTTCGAATGGTACCCACCTGTCGGCAAGCAATTGGCAATTCTTCCGACAGTAACAACTTGCCATGAAAAAGCTTTTAAAGAACTCTCTGACAAAGCTCAGAAAAAGTGATGTCACGAGTGTTCTGCCGTTCGGAACCGGCTAAAATAAGTAGATCCCTTCTAATACTGTCCAAATTTAAGACGCACAACAGTAATGGAAGAGAAACTCGGCCAATGAGCCTTTTGGGGCTTTAAGTGCCACATATTTATTTTTTTTTTTTTTGTATAATATGATGTTAATGTTGGTATATTGAAGCTGTTCTTTTAAGAAGCATTTTTGGCAAATTGTTACTGCCGGAAAAATTACTAATTCTTGCCGGCAGGTGGGTACCGTTCGAAAGAAAAATCTTTTCGATTTTAATTTGTTATGGTTCAGCCGGGAATTGAACCCTCTATCTACAGATCAGAAGCAAAGAGGGTAGAACAACAAGAGTAGACGGATAATTGCGCAGCGCCCCTTAACTGTAGAAAATATAGTTGCACTCTTTATCTATGAGTGACTGAGTTTTATGTGAGTAGACTTGGCTGCCATCTTAGTTGTTCACTCTCTGAATTATCAATGAGATTATAATGACAAAAAGAAATTGAGCACAAATTTCTCACAGAATATATTTTAAGAATTTTTCTTCAACGAGAAACGAGAGCAAAGTCAACAACAAATACGCAGGCGTAAGTAGATGAGTGTATGAAACAATGCGACTGAAATCGACGAAAGACGAACTATTTGCTGTGTTGAAGTGTCTTCCTCTTGATTTTGGTGGAGCGTTGGATGGCATGAAATAACAAAATCTTCAAAAAATGCCAAAAATTCAATCGCAAGTACTGTCTTGCCGATTGCGTGCAATTATGAATGAAAAATATAGTATTTTGCTGAGCATACGTACATATACTTTTTATATAGGCAAATAGAAAGAAACGAATTTGAGAGAGTTTGCAAACGGTGGTTGACATGCGTGTGAAATTTTTCTCAATTTGATTATATGTATATTGCAGATATGTGTACGCATGTACATATATGTATAGAATGAAAATTAATTGTATATGCGTACTGGATATTGATAACGCACTTTTATTTTTCATATAATATAATATTTATTATGATACATAAATTTTTTTTAAATAATTTCAATTCTAATTTTTTTTTTATAAAATAAGATGTTTTTGAAAAAATTAAATGAAATAAATAATTTCGAGTTCAAAATTTTTCTCCTGCACATTTTTATGCCATCTAAGGTTATATGTATAGTACAAATAAAGATTGAGCAGACGACAATAGAAAAAAATATTTAAAATTGTGTAGCATTATGGGCTTGATAATTTCCTGTAATCTCTATATAGGGATATAAGTATATGAAAATATCAAATGAATGATTGCCTTTGTATTTTCTCATATTCAAACATCACCCAGAATGTTATTACAAAATTTTCAAATATATACAGAGAGGGAGAGAGAAATGATAATATGCCAATTTGTGGTTCATGTATCAAAATTCACAACAATTTGCAACTATATTTTATAATTTCAATGGCTTCTATTTTATTTGACTCATTAAAAGAATACATTGAGAGAGCAAGTTTATATGATGGCATTAGATTTACTCGATTATTGCACAATCACTCAAAATGCTACCATGCAACTATATTTCCTACAGATGAATTTGCGGCAGAAATTATTATCCGTCTACTCTTGTTATTCTACCCTCTTTGCAGAGAAGTAGCAGAAAATTTGACAGTTGTATTTCGTGAAAATAAAAAACAAAGAAAATGAGACTCTATTGTGAGCACGCAAAATTGACAATTTATTTATTTTTGAAGAACCATCAAATAATACTTGCTATTTTTCAGCTATCGAAAAAGTAAATAGATCGCAAAACAAATTTGAACAACTCAATTATTCCAGCCTACAAGGAACTTACAAGTAAAGGAATGGTGCGTGGAATAGATATAACAACTATACAAAAAAGTGTCAACTTTCGTATGACGAGCAAAATACACGTAAAGGCTTTTCCTAAAAGCACTAAAAATCATGCCACTAAACTTTTGGACTTGGTACATACAGATGTGTGTGGTCCTTTTTCTGCATCGTCAATTGGTGGCATTCGTTTACTTTATGAATCATAAAGATGAAGCGTTTGAAAAATTTAAGCTTTTTAAGAATATGGCAGAGAGGCAAACAGGCCAACAAATTAATGGTATATTCAATAATTATTTGAATGAGAATGACATTTTGCTGCAACTCATAGTGGCTTACACGCCGCAACAAAACATTATAGCCGAGCGCCATAATCACAGACGTACAGAAATGGCAAGAAGTATGCTAATTCAAGCAGATTAAAAGACAGGTGTCCAACGAAAGAAGTCGGTTTAATAGAAAGCAGATTGTAAATCATTCTAGTGCATTTGGTTCCCTTGCGATAGCCTTGAACAAGACACGACGTCACAAATTTCAACCCAACGGTGAAACTTTTTATATGGTCTGCTATTCAATGACATCTAAAGCCTATCGTCTTTACGATGCATCAAAGCACAGAATAGTCGAAAGAAAGGATTTGCTCTTCGATGAGAGTAAATTTAAATATTTCCTCCAAACCAATATGACTAATGAAATAATGGACACCGATAATGAAAATGTTGAACATGATAAGGCTGATGATGCTGGCAAAGATTTTGTTGATAATAAGATTATTGGTGCTGTTACTCACGATGAGGTATATCAAGTTGGTGGTGATGACAATGAAGCGCACGGTAGACATAGAATTATTGGAACAGGTAGAATAGGACATCCATAGAAGAAGATCAACACTATAAATCTGATGAGTACTGTGTGTGGCAGTGACCTACCAGAAACATATGAGGATGCTAGGTTTAGTACAGAGTTGACACAACTGAAAGCGGCAATGAATAGCGAGTACATGTCATTAATTGAAAAAAAAAACTTGGACTGAAACAGATTTGCCCTCGGTACAAGGACGGTGGTATTGATCGATTTAAAGATAGAGCATCCAAATCGCGTACTTAAATTGAATTAAGCCATATATGGTCTTAAAAACAATATGGTCGACAGTGGAGCACATGTTTAGATACGGCTCTGAAAGACGTTGATTTTGCAGCATGTGAGAATGAACCATGAGTATACGAAAAGATTTCTAGTGGTGAATTAAATCTAATAGCCATCTATGGTATGTAGATTATATAATGGAAGTCTAAAAAATGGTGATACAGGTTCAATCACAGTTGGCCAAAAACAATATGTGAACAACTTGTTGAATCAGTATGGCATGAACAACTGTAAGCCTAGATCGACACCTTTTGAAACTGGGTATCAAGTAAAGCGTGACGATGGTCGTTGTAAAAAGGTTGATAAAACAATGTATCAATCCCTTATTGGAGCGCTCGTATACCTTGCTATTACCACCCGATCTTATATTATACAATCAGTGAACAAATTAGCACAGTGTAATAGCAACCCAAATGTTGAAAATGAGATGGGGGCAAAACATATTTTGCGTTATTTGTCAAAAACATTAAATTTCAGGCTTCACTATACAGCAAGTAATGAAAACGTTCATGAATATGTGGATGCAGATTGGGGCGGTGATCTTCTTGAGAGAAAGTCGTACACCTGATTCGAATATGTATATGATTGGAGGTGGAGTCATATTATTGGAGTCCAAAAAACCAAGCATTGTTGCACTTAGCACAACAGAAGGCGAGTACATAGCTTTATCTACTGCGGCTAAAGAAGCCGCATACCTGAAATGTTTGTTAACAGAAATCGAATGTTACGAGAATGGTGGTCATGTAATATTGAAAGGAGACAATCAGAGTGCGCAGCAATTTGCAAAAAATTACACGGGCATAGCAAGCATATTAAAATCAAATATTATCATATTCGTAAAGTTCTAAAGTTATAAAGTTATAAAGATGTTAAATTAGAATATATATCAACTTGTAAAAACTTTGCAGATGTATTTACTAAAAATGTATGTAAAATGAAACATTTAGAGGTTACTAAATGCCTGGGACTGTACTAACTTTATTTATTTATGTTAAAATATATATTCGGTTTGAGAAGGAGTATTGGAAATATGTACTGAATTACATATGGAAAAGGCAACCCGAATATCATATGTTTAAACTATTGCTTATTCCTTTCTACAAATGTTATCTTCATGTAATTAGCTGTAAGTAATATTCTTTTAATCGTTAATAAATCTTTGATACAGCACTTTATATTATATTTATATTATCATTTCAATGCTATATAACACTTTGGAATCGAATAATAACTAAAAGAGTTATGAAAAGAACTTGATTTTTACTGTATTTAGGACTCCCGAAGAACGAAAATTTTGATGACCTTAAAATCCTCTCAAAGTAAGGTTTCAATCTAGGGGGGCAATTTCAATGTTTTTTCAATAGTATGGGGACCGACCCGATTTAATATAAGCAATTGAGACAAGCGGTGCGGGAAGTGCCTATAGCGATTGTAAGAAAACCAAATGGACAGATATATATGCAGAATTTAAAGTTAGTGTAAACGCACAGATTGATTGTTATCTAATAGCCATGATCGATAGATTAAGTTATCGGAAAACTCACAGAACTCATGGTTGTAATACACCATTTGTCTATTATCAATACGAGCGTGTACATTTTGGGATCCCTAATACACCTGGTATGTTTCAGCGGCTGATGGAAATAGTCATAGCTTGGGTGCCTCATAGTGCTGTGTATTTAAACGATATCATGGCTACATGAGTCAACAATGAAGATCATATAAGAAATGTTCATAAGCTTTTAAAACGTCTGCAAACACATGGCTTAAAGTGTAAGCACGAAAAATGTAGTTTTGCAGAATGTGTTGAGTACATGACGCAAATGGCATTATACCCAAGAAAAAACAAGTTAAGATCGTACCATACAAGACATGCCTAAACAAGAGAATATACAGCAATTAGAAGCTTTTATCGGCAGCATAAACTACTACAACAAATTCATGATAAATTTGTCTGTTGTCGTCGCACCTTTAAACGAATTGAGGCGAAACAACTCCAATTTTAAATGGACAAAACAACAAGAAACCGCTCTTTAAACTCTCAAGGGCGCAGTGGTTAAAGCAACTCAACCTGTGCATTACAACGATTCTTACTCTTTAGTTCTCGTTGTCTATGCTTCACAGTAAGGCATAGGCGCTGTTATCTTACATCGATACGAAGATAGGTCCAATCCAACGTGCATCAAAAATACTAAATAGCAGACAAGTAAGATATTCACAAATTGAAAAGGAGGCGCTAGCCATCATATATGGTATAACGAAGTCCCACCAATATTTATTTGGCCGTCCCTTCGAATTGGTAACTGATCATCAAGCGCTCACAACCTTATTTTTTCCTGAGAAACGACTCCGTGTTATGCCCTTACACTGCTTACAGGATGAGCAATACTACTTGAAGCATACGACACAGACTTCCGTCCGGTGAAGATGATAGTTTTTACGAGTCTGAGAAGCAAACGCTGGATGTTGATACGATCTACAATACTACAATTCAAGAAAATCCGCTGGAGGGTAAGGGAATGGCTGACGCTGATCACACTAGAATTGTGATTCCCAGAGAACTACAAGCGAAAGCACCTACTCTTCTTTATTTATCCCAATGATAAAGGACGAATGAAGCAGTTACATAGCTTGACTCTACGTTTGACAAACAAATTGAAAATGTATACGCAACTTGTTCTATCTGTCAATCGACCGCCAACTTGCCAAAACAAGTATTCTCACCTCGGTTTGACCCATCATCTCCTTGGAAAAGACTTAATTTGGATTACGCTGGTTCTTCTTTAATCTTATGTGGTTAATCGTGGTGGATGCTTATTCGAGGTTCCCGTATACAATAGAATTGTCAGTAATAACTACAATGACAACAATCACTGCGCTTCAGCGCAAATTTTCTTCGTGCGCAACCCCATAAACCATGAAACCACCGTACTTTTTCATCCCGTTTCAAATGGTCTTGCAGAAAGGGGTGTACGGACATCAAAAGAGGCTTTGTACAAATATTTAGCCACATATCGAGCTACGTCCAATATCCACATCAGAGCTGCATGGTCGACAGCCAAAAATTATTTTGGCAGCGTAATTTCGCAGCAAAAATGTAAAGGTTGAAACCAGATCAAAGTTTGTAGTGGAGGAAAAAATACTTTCCCGTAACTATTCCAGTTGTCAGCCATGGATACGTAGAAAAATCCACAACCTTATGGGCAACAAAATATATTAAATTTAAACATCTAACGGATATTTAGATAAACCTGATCACTCGAACGATTCCATGAGTCCAGATGACATCGAAATTGACACAGACGCAGCAAGCAGCAAATGGAATTTGGATACTACTGGTCAAAGATTACCGTCAGCAGAAGTTCCGGTTCCTTCAAGTCGTAATGAAGCTATTTGTCTTCAACGATGGGAGTGTGCAAGGAAACAGGATTCAAATTAATTTGTAAATTATAAACTGTCAAAACAAAGTAGGGAGAAAATACTGTCATTAATGTTAAAATTAATCTGACACCCCCTTGCCTGTCATTATATTATAAAGGGTTATCCATTTTGCGGTTTCAAAAGTAAATGTAAATAAAACACATATAAAATATTTTTTATCATGATATTTCTTTTTTATTATAAAGTTTGAACGTTGACATTATGTGTGAAATACTACATCATTTAAATGACCACCACGCGAATTGTTGCAAGCATCGATTCTTTTGAGGTAATTTTCGACCACTTTTTGACACATATTGGGCGGTATCTCAGCCATAACGTGACGAATGTTGGTTTTTAGGTGCTCAAGAGTTAAAGGTTTATCTGCATAAACACGGTCTTTCGCGTAGCCGCATAAATGTCAAGCGGTGTCAAATCGCATGATCTTGGTGGCCACTTGATATCGCCACGACGAGAAATTACGCGGCCAGAAAATTTCTCTTGCAATAAAGCCATATTCGCTCGAGTTGTGTGGCATGTGGCACCGTCTTGTTGAAACCACATATTCTCTAAGTCGTATTCTTCAATAGCAGGCAAAAAAAAGTCGGTTATCATATGACCATAACGCTCCGAATTGACGGTGACAGTCGTTCCATCGTCGTTTTCGAAGAAGTAAGGTCCAATCACACCTCCGGACCAAAGAGCGCACCAAGCAGTGACTTTTTGTGGATGTAGTGGCCTCTCTTCAATTACTTGAGGATTCTCAGAACCCCAAATACGACAATTTTGTTTGTTAACATACCCACCGAGTGAGAAATGTGCTTCGTCGCTGAAGAAAATTTTGTTCGAAAAATCGCCGTCCACCGCCTGTTGTTCAAGCACCCATTCGACGTATCTACGACGTTGTGAATGGTCAGCTGGCTTCAGTTGTTGTGTGAGCTGGATTTTATATGGATGTAGGTGTAGATCCAAATGCAAAATACGCCATAATGTGCCGTAAGACAGTCCTAATTCCTGAGAACGACGAGGAATCGACACATTTGGGTCTTCGGCAACACTTTCACTTACAGCAGCGATATTTTCGGTGGTACGAGCGAAACGATGATGCACAGGCCTTACAATATCTGTAACCGATCCAGTCTCTTCATATTTCTTCACAATTTTGCCAATTGCTTGCGTAGTTGGACGATTATGTAAACCATAATCTCCTATTAAAGTACGATATGTGGCTGTGGCAGAATCACCATTTTTGTAGTAGGTTTTTACAATTTTAATGCATTGTGCGATAGTTAAGCGATCCATTTTCACAAATGTCAGACTTTGAACTGAAAAAGAAAGAAATTGTTTTAACAACTCAGTTTGACAGATGTCGAATTCTAGCCCTATACTTTTGAAACCGCGAAATGGATAACCCTTTATTTATGAATAAATGTAAAGAGAGAACGCCATTTTCCAGTTTTTACTGTCAATTGCAACACATTGAATAAGTAGCATTATTATCGGTTTTTATTTTCGGCATAGTTCCACCAAGCGTTATCAATACCTGCATTTCTTTTATTTTAATCGAATTCGTAATCAACCATATACATACAATCAGGAAAGAACCAATAATTTCATTCATTAATTATTCATTATGAAGCAGCTGAATTTTTAACTTTCTTATTTGGTACAAAATACGATGATGAAATTGTGCATTTGTGTTGAGCAAATAGTCCTTCTGATGGCTTGCATGAACATTCACTAACAATTTCAGTTTTGAAGAGTGTGTCCGCTACAGAAACGACGACTTGACTGAGTACCTTCTTTTGATCTTGTGCTTTCATATCATCATAATGGGCGGTATTAAATACCCAACCACCATTTTCAAGTACAAATTCAACACCCAAATCTTCATCGTATTCAAGTTTAGCACGTTTCTTGGCATCTTTACCATCAAGTGTGGCGACAAGACGTTGATTGAAGCCTAGAGGGTGATGCATGTATGAATAATCATTAAAATGAAAGATTCAGATCAAATTAATATTATCATTAACTTACCAACTAATTTTTCTTCAGGTATACCCTCTAATTTTAGGTTATCTACTGGCCCAATTACATGTAAGAGAGCACCATCAAAATCGGTCAACAAATCGGTAATATGAGCACGTATAGTTTTAAACTAAAAAAGAGAAAATCAACATTAAACAAATAAAATAAATATGTGGCACATAAAGCCCCGAAGGGCTCATTGGCCGAGCTTTCTTCCATTACTGTTGTGCGTGTTAAATTTTGGACAGTATTAGAAGGGACCTACTTATTTTAGCCGGTTCCGAATGGCAGAACTCTTGCGAAATCACTTTTTCTGAGCTTTGTCACAGAGTTCTTTTAGAAGCTTTTTCATGGCAAATTGTTACTGTCGGAAGAATTGCCAATTGCTTGTCGACAGGTGGGTACCGTTCGAAAGAAAAATCTTTTCGATATTAAATTTGTTATGCATCAGCAGGGGATTGAACCACGACCTACATTAATTGATATATATTATTATGTATGTGTTTTGCCCCATCTGGCATCATTTTAAGTATACGTCGTGTTCCATTGTATGCATAATATTTGGTGTTCGAAAAAGTTCGGCTATAAATTTGACCAAAAATGAAACACTTTTTTCTTAAATTTAAAACGAGCTTTATTAAACCAAGTATATGCCATTTTGATCGATAACCTTTTGCCATTTTTTGGGTAAATCCATTATTCAATCTGTGTAGAACTTCTGAATTTCTGAGCGAAAAACGGATCCAAATGCGTTTTGCAGGCCTCCACAGAATTCAAATTTACGCCATTAAGAAAGTTCTGCAGAAATCGAAACAACTTATAATCTGAAGGTGCAAGGTCATAGTTATATGGTGGATGCATCAAAACTTCCCAGCCTAGCTCTCTCAGTTTCTGCCTGGTCATCAAAGATGTGTGTGGTCTAGCGTTGTCATGATGGAACAAAACACCTTTTCTGTTGATCAATTCTGGCCATTTTAATTGAATTGCTTGCTTCAATCTCGTTAACGGTTGATAGTAGAGATCAGAAACTATCGTTTGACTAGGTTGTATAAGCTCATAATGAACAACCCCAGCTGACACACAGCATTACCTTTCTTGGTATCAATCCTGGCATTTGCGAAGCTTCACCTCGCTTCGTCCATGATCTTTTTCGCACATTATTGTCATACGTGATCCATTTGTCATCGCCGGTAATCATTCAGAATGGTTCGGTTTTGTTCCGTTTTAGAAGAGAATCGCAACTGGAAATTCCGTCAATTAAATTTTTCACTGTTTTTTACTTTGTGTATTCAGCTTTCTTCAAATGGTTCAAAACTGTTTGGTGATGAATACCACACTGCTTATGTGCCGGTCTTGCTCAATTTTTTCCATGATTTCATTGACTTTTTCAGTGATTGGTCGATTGCAGCCAGGTGCATCTTTAACATCGAAATCATTAGATCGAAAACGAGCAAACCACTTCGCTGCTGTTGTTCTAGTTACAGCATCATCTTCGTGAACCTCACAAATTTTTTCAGCAGCTTGCCACGCAATCTTACCTTTTCTATAAGAGAAAAGTATAATATGACGATAATATTTCGACTTTTCACTCATTTTTAAACGTAGATAACTTTTTACAGAATAATGCGATCATGTCTTCTAACAAAATGAAGCTTAAAATGTCACCTTTCAAAAAAGCTATAATATATGCAATTAATAATACCAGAGTTGTTTCCTTGATCCTTGTGGAACTCATCAAAAGACAACTCACTGGAGGTTGTCTAGTTGGTTCTGCGCGTTAAGTGACGGCACCTTCATTTTTAATAAGGGATTTCTACGTGGTGACCACCAGGCAACGTCTTCCTGGCACAGCTAGAAGCGGCTAAAGGCACAAACTCGGATGTGGATTTGTTGTCAGTAAAGGGAATCTTGCTCACAGTTGACGCTTGTGAACATACGGCTGGCGATATGCTGCAATAAGACAACATTTTTAACATAGCCTAATAACAGATGGATGAGAAGAACGATGCGACCAAAGAGAGCTTCTCTCAGCTCCTAGAAGAAACTTATGACAGCTGCCTCCGCCATATTATCAAAAACGTGCTTGGAGACTTTAATGCCAGAATGTAAGGAGATAGAGATGAGCAGAGACAGGAATGAGATTCGAAAACTCTTCCAGAAGGTTAAGCGCCTGAGTGGCAGTTTAAAACCCGGAGCCTCTTCCTGCCGCCACAAGAACGGAAATATATTTACAGATATCCAGAGTGTGAATGGAGCGAACACTTCTCCACGTTACTTAATGGCGATGCCTCGAACATAAATTTATAAAACATATATAGCGTAATTCACGGTAGAAAAACTGAAAATGCAAAATTTCTCTTGGTGTGACCAGATGCAACCCTTAGCTAATGCACAAACTAATTTTGATAGCACTGTCAGTCTTTGCTTATAATTTGTGAAGTGAAAACAAAAAGTGGCACAAAAATAAGCAGTACAGCGGCTGCCAAAGTAATAAAAAGAGTTGAATTCATTCATTTCCCAACATTAAGTCAAAGATAGCAACAACATCACGTCAAGATCAGCAGATTGTTCACTTCTTCGAACAAAAGCCAGGTACCTCAATGCGTCAAGCCGCTCAACGCTTATGTCATCGTAATATACATGCATCGCAGTCAAAAATACAATAATTATTTCAACATCAGTTTAGATATAGATTCATAATGCAAAAACCTTTGTTGACAGATATTCATATACAAAAACGCATGCGATAACTTAAAATTAACAAACCGATTGTAGCAAAGTTATTTACTCGGATACGGGTCTTCGTAATCGAATCAACTGAATCATAATTGGTATACAGCAACAAACAGATCGATAGTGCGCACAATAAAACACCCACAGAAGTTTTATGTGTACAGTGACTTTTGTGAACGTGGTCTTGGTACATTGATGGTATTTACAAGAATACTGGCTGCCGAACGTATGCGCAATTTGTATTAACTTACACTATTGACCAGAATAAGATTTACGGCACAGGAAACCGCGATTGGCTTCTGTTGAAACACAATGATCCAAAACAAAAATATCGTTTGTGCACTGAAAGGAAAGACATAAGATTCGTGAAATGATTTAGCCGCCGTGTTGCGAGCCAAAATATTAAATATTCACATATGCATATTTTGCCTCGCGACATATTTCATATACACATATTCATCACATACCAACATTTCTCATAGTTGTGAAATACTATGTGGAATACCAGGACATCGAGCTAACTGAGCTGTGCTTGACAAAATAGCACAGATTGTTAGTAGACTAGTCCCAGTACTCACCGGTGCAGAGTCTAAAGACCTGAGAACTGAAGTACATCAGTTCTCAGAAGCGAGATGCTAATAATTTGGTGTTTAGTATAAAATTTGCTAATTTAGAAGAATTGCATACATTTCTTAGAAATACATATTTGAAGACAGTCCAATTGGATCCGCTTACGCATCAAATATAATTCGCACGACAATTACCCCAGGAAGATATACGCCTTTTTGTACGGAGATTAGGTGATTTACAATCCACGGCGATACAATGTATTAAGAATGCATACGGAAGAATTGGAGACCAAGTGTTGCTTAAGGAGCTAGGACATCCTTCATATCTGGTCTTCGGGACCCACTGCTTAAAACTCATATGCTAGGCAAGAAAGGCCCGTTAGTGGAACAAGCAGAGGAGGTAGTAAATACGAGTATCCTGCTCGAAAGGGCACAATCAGTTCAATATGGGAGCCAATGTAAGTCTCAATACATTATATTCTTATGGCGTTCAACAGAATGAGGTCAGTAACATAGTGGCATTCTACCAACACAGAAATGATATGGTGCCACTCAAAGTAGACAAGTACCAAAATAAAGCGTAACCCCAAAATAGCCAAAGGAAAGTTCTTACCTGTTCCTCCCTCGACAAAAAAGGGCACACCAGAGACGAATGTTTAAAGAGTAAAAATATGCCCTGTTGCGTTCAATGTAAAAATTCGGCCATGAGTTTAATTTGTCTTGTACTTCATATACTAATAATACAAAGACCGGAGGAATAATACTCCAACAACAGGACATAGTAAGGGAAGCGAAAAAAATAAAAGGCCTAACCGCAGTAAGCCAGAAGCCACAAGTTTCTTCTCTAAAAAGCCAGGACATAGGATTGCCGACTGTTAGAAATGCAGAGAGTTGGAAAAAACTCAGGGAAACTACGTGGGTCCAAGTATGGCCATTAAACGAGAAACCCCAAAATTTTGCTAAAAGTAGGCCATGAGTTGAAGGGTGTGATTCATGCGTCTTTAGAGATGTTGACACACCCTCCACAACAGATAGATGGTGGAAGTTGGTAGTCAGGCGTCCAGATTTTTGACCCATCTTCCCATCCAGTCATAACAAACGTGGCTCAAATCTGTAGCCACTTTTGTTATCTCTGATGTAGATGATGTGTTCATTGAGTTTCCGTTCAAGGAAGCAAAAAATAGAAAACTGATTTTTCTATTAGACTCTTGGGCAGATACCAGTTTAATAAAATGTTAATGTTAGCAAGAATGGAAAAGCAAGGAGAAATCTAAGTGGTACATTCGGAGGATTTGTCACCACTTTAGGGTCAATAGAAGTTTAACATGAAAGGACTAAAGAATTGATTTTGGAATTACATTTAATATCTGAAGAGAGTATGATACCTGTAGATAGTATCCTAGGAAGAGACAATTTATGGAACCGATCGGTTCTGTATACTATGGAAAAGAAGCTGATTTTCTTCGATGAGCGAAAACAGCATTTGATGACTATACCTCTCAAATCGTTGAACGATGGTAATAGGATACTACACACCAGTGAGGTTGTAGTACCTGAGAGAACTATGAAGGTAGTACCCATTAAGGTAAATACAAATTTCGAAACAATTATAGTAGAGAAACAGGAAGTATCTCCTGGAATATATTTAGGTGAGATATTTGGCATTGTGACGAACAACACAGTTTATGTCCCAATTCTCAATACGAATATAAATTCATATATTGTGAATAATAAGGTAAAAATCAATATAATTAAATTTAATCATTTAGAACACGAAGAATACGACATAGCTCATAAAATAAATAACATTAAGGAAACTGATAGCCAAACAATGGTTACCAAAATACTAGAAATAATTAAGCTAGACGAAAACTTAAACATTGAGGAAAAGATATCCATAGATGGAATACTTAAGTCATTCCACGATTTATTTTTCTTGGAAGGCGACAAAACACAAATTACCAATAAAAGCAGACCAGGGGCCAAAGACAGTACAGGCTACCAGAAGCGCATAAGGAAGAAATCAATAAGCAAGTAAACAAAATGTTAGAAGACGACATAATTATTCCCAGCTCATCGCCCTGGAATTCTCCCATAATTTTGGTGCCAAAAAAGGCTGGAGAAGATGGTAAAGAAACAGGCTTAATAGGGGCCCCTGCCACCTTCCAAAGACTAATGAACCATGTACTAACAGGACTTCAAGGTATAGATTGTATTGTCTACTTGGATGACATCGTCGTCTATGGCCGAAACTTGGCACAACATGAGTCGCGTTTACGAAGAGTATTTGGTCTTTTACCTAAACATAACTTGAAGTTAAATACAGAAAAGTGCCAGTTTCTACGAAAAGAGATATTTTACCTAGGCCATAAATGCAATGAGGAAGTAGCGTTACCAGACCCTGGTAATGTGGAATGTGTTAAAAATATTCCTGTGCCAAAAAATAAGAAAGATGTTCAGGTATATCTAGGTTTAGTAAATGATGACCGAAAATTTGTTGAGAATATGGCTAGTATGGCACTGCCAATCAACAAACTACTCAGAAAAGACGCGAAATTTGAATGGACAGAAAAATGTCAGAAAGCTTTTGAAGAATTGAAGCAAGCAATTTGCTCTCCGCCAATTTTAGCCTACCCAGATTTTTCTAAACTTTTTGTGTTAACAATAGGTGCCTGCATCGAGACTGTGGATGCAATTTTATCGCAGGGTGAAATTGGAAAAGATAGACAAATATAGTGATACTGAGAAAATATATTCCACCATTGAAAAGGAATTCCTGGCTATCATATGGGCTGTAAAGAATAATAGGGCCTATCTACTAGGTAGACCACCATTCAATATCTACACCGATCATTAGCCCCTACGAGGAATTGAAAATCTGAAAGACGTTGGACGTTTCTGACAAAAACCATCTGAATTTGATTTTGAAATAATTTATAAACCAGGAAAAAGAAATTTGAACGCATTCGCATTCGGTAGAGTACCACAGCCAGAACCTAAAGTAGCTAATAAAGAAAAAATGCTGAAGACAAACATTCAAAAGAGCCTGAATGAAATTCCGATCAATCAAGATCTGGATAAGGAAACAGAAAATACAGAAAACCAGAATGCGGAGCTACTTACTGATGAAAAGGACATAATAAAGGTACTGCGCAATTTCCACGATTCACCATTAGAAGGACACTGCACTGAAAACTTATTTCAGGATTAGAAGGTAATATAGTATGCGTAACCAAATTCAAGATTATTTAAAAAACTGTAAAAAATGCCAAATCCCAAAAAATTGAAGCTTTACCTATATGCCAATGATATTGACCGACACACCTAACCGACACACCTTCAAGACCATTCGAAAAGGTTTATATGTACATGGTGGGAATTCTCCCAGAAACCATTTCGGGAAATAAGCACATTCTTACTTTCCAAGACGATTTTTCAAATTTTTTTTTTTGTGTAGCCATTCCTGATGCAGAATCTAGCACGGTAGAAAAACTTTCTATAATGAAGTCATTACACGCTACAATATACCAAAAATTTTAGCCACAAATATTAGTACAAATTATACATCGAAATTGTTCTCAAATAGATACATTTCAGAGTAGGAGAACGAGTTTTAATAAAAAGTAAAGCAAATTTAGTCCCATTTCGACTGGACCCTACGAAATAGTAGCCGTCATGTTCTCCAGTACTTGGTCTTTCTCCCGAAGGTTAGGTCTTCCTCTTCTGCGTCGTCCTCCAGCGGGTTCCGAATATAGCACTTTCTTAGCTGGAGCGTGTTCTTCCATTCGCTCGACATGACCTAGCCACCGCAGCTGCTGGATTTTGATGCGCTTTACTATGTCAATATCGGCATACAGCTCATGGTTGTACCTTATTCGGTACTCATCACCAATGCAAATATGTCCAAAAATCTTTTCTCTCGAAAACTCCAAGTAATCGCTCATCCGAGGTGGAAATTGTGCAGGCTTCAGCGCCATACATTAGGACAGGCATGATGAAAGACTAGTAGAGTGTAGTTTTCGTTCTTTGAGAGAGGGCTCGACTTCTCAATTGCTTACTCATTCCAAAGTAACACCTGTTAGCAAGAGTTATCCTACGCATGATCTCCAGGCTGACGTCATTATTGCTGTTAATGCTGGTTCCAAGATAGACAAAGTCCCTTACTACTTCAAAAGCGTAGTTGTCAACGGTGACGTGCTGTCCAAGACGCCTGAACTCTTTGTTTGTTGACACTAGATACCTAGTCTTGAATTCGTTCACCGTAAGACTCATTCGACGCTACTCTCTTTACAACTCTGAGAATGCTGCACTGACTGCTCGCGTGTTCATGCCGATTATGTCAATATCGTCGGCATACGCTAACAGCATGACACTTTTGTTGGAGATAGTGCTATTATGTCGTAGATCAGCAGCTCGTATTATTTTATCCATAATAAGATCGAAGAAGTCGCACGATAACGAATCACCTTGTCTGAAACCCCGTTCGGTACTGTGGAGAGGTCCTTCCCAATCTTCACTGCACAACGGGAGTTATGCAGTGACATTCCACAAAGTCGAATGAGCTTTGCAGGAATACCGAACTCAGACATTGTTACGTAGAGGTAATACCTTACCGGACTGTCGAAAGCGCCGTTATAATCAACAAATAGGTGGTGTGTATCGATCTGTTTTTCTTGGGTCTTTTCCAAAATTTGGGACAGTGTGAAAATCTGGTCGATGGTAGATTTACCAGGTCTGAAGCCACACTGATAAAGTCCAATCTGATTGTTGAGCATGGGCCTCAGTCTTTCACACAATACGCACGATAAGACCTTGTATGCGATGCTCAGGGGACTTATTCCACGGTAGTTGGCGAAAATTGTGGGGTGTCTTTTTTATGTACGGGATAGAGAACACTGAGCCTCCAATCATCTGGTGTGCCTTATCCGACCATACTCTGCTTATGAGCTGGTGCATGCAGACGAACAGATCATCGCCTCCGGTCTTAAACAACTTGGCAGGCAGGTCATCAGCAATTGCAGCTTTGTTGTCCTTCAGCTTTAAAATGACCGTTTCAACAAAAACTCCCTACAATAATACCGATAATGTATTGATACATGCGAATTTCCAGACTAAACAAAATACATACTACTACAACAAATGCAAAAAACGAAATATGGTATAAAAAATAATAATAGTAAGAATAATAAAATTAATAACACTTTGACCATATAAACCAAAAAGCTTAACAATGTAACACCTGTACAATAACATGAGAATAACACTCAAAATAATAAGGCGTATAGATATACAAGAATCAAATTACAGACAAAATGCATATAACACCAGCAAATGCACAACTATGGACATTTTTGTTTTGGTCATGAAAGTATGAAATTTTTAGACATTATAATTAAAATAATTCCAACATACACGAATATTTATTAAAATAAACAATTTCTAAATGCAAGAAGAAGAAAAATAGTAATAATACATCATGAATCAAATGACTTTTTATAATATACTGACCATAGACGTATGGAAATAAGTTTAATAGACTAACAATTATAGGAATGGTAGAAGAATTACATTTTCCTCCCTTCCCTTTTTTACACATCAGGCTGAAATCTAATTGAAAATGTTTGAATCGTCATCAAGGCCTATTTGTTAAGCCTGATTTATAGAGAATCAAAGAGGGTGGTGCAAAATAATGTTTTCTTTCTCTGAACAAAATTTTTTATACCAAAATTTGTTTCTTTGCTGAATAATATAATGCAGGTTCTTGATTGTTTGAAGAAATCGATTAAAATAGGTGTAAAATAGCAAACACATATTTTCTGAAGTCCTCTACAAACATTTCTGATATCTTCAGTAATTAAACTTCATGTTACAATATTATTCGACGGTATCAATTTTTCTTTCATTTTAGGTTATATGTATATCATTCGAAAAATTTTTGTGAATATGGAACGAAATTTTGAAAATTAAAAAGAAGAGCCTTTTTAAAAAATATTTTGTAGGAAACATTATGAAGATAATCAAACTGGGATACTCTTTAACCTATAACATTTCCAACGATAACCTATGTATGAAAATTGGACCAGAAATGTTTGCCTTTTTTTAGTTTTTAGTACCCCTCATTAGGGACTTTTTTGATTTTTGTCAGCCACCACCATAGTTTCTGTGAAAAAATCTCACAATTTTTTTAAGTTCGTTTCCGTCAGTTTGAGTATGAATTAAGACCATGTTCAAAATTTGATAGAAATCGAAGACCATGTTGCAGAAGCTTGTTACGTTTAATATGCAATGGACTCTGGCTCAATATCTAACAATAATTTCACCTACCTGATTTTCACTTCTAAGTGCATCGCTACGAACACCAATAATTGACTTGGCAGCTCCGGCACGGAACGGATATTTCAATGCCAAATCGAACGCCTTCTCATCTGATTGCGGTATAATGGCGCGAATTAGTTCATCTGTTATATTGTAGATCCTCTCTAATCGCTCATCTAATAAGACTGGTTGTTGTTGGAGTGCATCACAACGTAAACAGTATGTATTTGGTCCATTCAATTTCAGAGTACCCAAATTGCCTTGATAATTGATTTTTCCAGAATCACTAGTAATGAGTGCCGGATATTTTTGAGTTTGGTTAAAGGCTATAACACCGATTTGAACATCAGTAAAACCACGTTGTTTCAATGCATCACGTATATCACCAATAGCCGGTGCTATCAGTGTGTTCAAAACAATTGGGCTAATGGCTACATCTATAACAAATACCAAATCGGCTTTCTGATTCGGAATTTTCATTGTGAATTTCTGGAATAGCTCCCGTTGTCCCGCAGCACCAGTACATTTTAAGCAACGTAATGGCAACATTGCTACCAGACCATGTTGACGTAATGCTAAGCCATAAGCGGTGGCAATATTACACGCAATCGATTCACTGTCCTTTTCCACACTATTTGCAGCTACCGCTACGTCACATAGTTCACGGTATGCTTTGGGATTTTGAACTATATAGCCGGAGGAAAGAGTTGATTCAAAACCAAACAGATCATGACAAATTTCAGCAGTCTTTGATTGTGCCATGACACCTTCATCATATACTATTTGGTGGCACTTGCCCAAGCCATAACCGTTTACAAGTGCAGCGTAGTCACTGCCAATGGCGCCATCTACCAGCTTATAATCATCATAAGGTTCAGCATTACCATTACCTAAGAGACCGCGGGTCTTGCTTGTGTAGAAACCATTCACGCCAATATGGCATATGCGTAAATCTGGTGTGCAAACTACTTCTATACCATAATCTGACAGTACGTGCGTCGTGTGATAGAGACGCCAGGCATGTAGACTTCCGCCATCAAGATGTTGTGGATACTCTGTCGGCTTGCCATTTACCTTAAGTACACCATTATCTGTCAGCTCTAGGAATTGGCCGTCACGATCGGTGAGTGCGATCGCCTTGAGCTTGCCATTATTAATTGTGGCAATCACAGTAAAATTATTATCAACACTGTCTTGTGCAAGAACATATTTGCAACTGGTCTGTGTGGGCAACTGATAGTATTGTCTATCGAAGGTGATCACACGTTGTCCATCGATCAATTGCCCATGCAGATCAAATTCGCTAAAGAACCACCATAAACGCAAATGACTTAAGCTTGATATTTCTGACCAATTTTCATTCAGAATATAATTAATGATGCTGGAACGCAGTGTAAGCAGCGCTCGTATGTCACCAATGGCCTGGACATCTCCAATAGCAGCAGCATTTGTCAGAGAATATTTTGAGGCTCCGTACAACATGCTCTTAACATCACCTCTGTCGTTGTCCGCACCGGTAGCCAATTCTAGTTGAATAACTAGCGAGCGCAATGCTTTAACAAAAAGTCTTAATATCTCTTCAATCATTTGAGTTTCATTTGTTAGCGGCTGGGACTGGATCTTAGCCATTATATATACATATGATTTATCCAAAAACTGTATTGTTGCTTCGGTTAGTGGCAGCGCCTTTAATTGTTTATACAAATGATCAATGAATTTCACCATTGAGTCTGCTAATTTCAATTTGGTCAGTTGTTTTTTTAATTCATTACCCAATTCATCGAACGTTGGCAATTGAGTCACATATTCTTTCCATTCATTTATCAATTCATCAACTATATTTAGCATTAATTTTATTAGTTCTTCCGAGGCCTCATGCATTGGACGTAATGTCTCATAGATTGCATTACCATAAGATTTTATTGCTGGGCCGTATTTCTCTAGAATTTGCATTAATAAATCGAAGGCCTTTGTTTCCAAATTAATTATTTCAACACGTAATGCGCCCATGCTGTAAGTGAATTTTTGTGCAAATTCCTCTAAAATTGGTAGGATGTTCTCATTAAAGATGGTTGTTATATTTTCATACAGTTCAACTGTCGATTTGTGTAGTTTTTCATACGATTCAACCCATGTCTTTGATAGTTTGCTAACAAGTTGCGCAATCTTTGAATATAATTCGTGACTGTAATGATACAAAAAATTAGAACAAAAGGAAGTTTAAAATAATCGATCTTTTAATCTCATTGTGCAGCTGTGGAGGTGGGTGGTAAATTATACGATTATTATATTAGATGTAGTAAAAGGAAACCCACTACTTTTCCAATAGATGGCTTTAGTAATCTGTATATCACGTTGTATAAGTGCTATCGGGTTACGCTAGATGACGTAGGATTTCGTACTAAATAAACTTTTCAAGCAGTTTTGTGATTGCTTGAATCAGTATTGTTTGAGCACGCGTCAAAGATGCACACCAGTAAAGAGAAAATACGCCATATTTAACAGTTTTTCTTCGATAAAGACGAAAACGCAAGCCAGACGGCTGAAAATGTGAATTGTGTTTATGGTCCTGATACTGTAACAACCAATCATGTGCAATTTTGGTTTCGTCGATTCCGTTCCGGTAATTTTGATGTCAAAGATGCAAGGCCAATTGTCGAAAACATCGATAAAATAATGGAAACCGTCATGTAAGCACTGTTTCTATTGGCCAGGAGCTAAACATTGCAGAAAAAACCGTTTGGAACCATTTTAATAAATAAAACCTTAAATTAAAAATAATGGATTTCCTTTTACTACACCTAATATAGTTTGTACTCCATCGGTCGTAGCGATTAAATGGACGAAACCACTGCAGCCACGAAGTTTTTATATTCTAAACCTGGCGGTATATATTGACTAAGACCGAAATATGTACCTTTAATTTAAGGAATGAAGAATCTGCCAGCACGTGAGAGCGAGCTGTACATGCAGCAATGTACTATTTTACAGCCCCACAGCTGTTTTGATGTAAGGTAGAGAGTATATCGTCCAGAGTAATAAAGGCAAATAACTTCAAAATGACCATAATTTTACTCTTTTTATTTTTGCGATATCGCGAAAAACCAATATGTAGAAACTTTAAGAAGAAGAAAATCTTTGTCTTGAATCAATGTAGCAAAATTTACTTTGTCGTGAAGAAATGGTTCCAATTTAATTACGAAACCTTAAATAACACAAGATTAAAAAATTAATTTTATGTTTTACATCACCAAAACGAGATTTCTTAGAAGGAAATTAAAAATATTTCGAGTTCAAAGCTCTGTTGCGCAATCATTTTATGTCCAATAGTTATGAAATACAATGTGTAAGATATGAACATATATTTTTTATAATGCTAAAATTTTAACGTATTTAAATAAAAAAATAAAAATTATTTTACAAAAAACCAGGTCTGACTTAACTTATGTGGCCATTACAACGGAAAATCGATTTAGGTCGAATTTAGCATGCTTCGCCAGTTATCCCTATCCTTATTTAGCTAGCTCCAGGTAGAAATTCCAGGCCCCGTCAAGATCTCCAGTAGTTAGTTATTCCACCGGGGGTTAGGGCTGCCTCTTCTATGTCATCCATCAGTGGGTTCCGCATATAACTGAATGAAGTCGTATGACAGTTTTGTTGAAGATAGTGTCATTATGTCGTAGATCAGCAGCTCGTATTATTTTTTTAATAATAAGATTTAAGAAGTCGAACGGCAACGAATTACTTTGTGTGAAACCCCGTTCAGTACTAAACAGCGTGGAGAGCCGAATATGCTTCGCAGGCATTCCGAACTCAGACATTGTTGTGTATAAGTAGCCTCTTACCGGACTGTCAGAAAGGCGTTAAAATTAATAACCCGGTGATGCGTGTCGATCTGTTTATTATTAGTATTATAATTTTGGTTTTCGCCAGGATTTGGCGAAGTGTGAAAATCTATTTAATGGTGGATCTATTAGGTCTGAAGCCACACCTTGAAGGTCCAATCAGGTTGCTGATCATCGGCTTCAATATGTCATACAGTACGCATAATGAGACCTTGTATGCGATATTCAGGAGACTTATAAAATTTGCGCCAATTACTGCTTGGTCTTCTTTTTTATACAGGGAACAGAGCATAGTGAGTCTCCAATCATCAGGATTCTTTCGTTCGATCATATTCTGCCTATGAGCTGGTGCAAGCAGGTTAGCAGCTCATCACCACTGGTCATAAACAACTAGGCAGGCACTCCGTAAGCGCCTACAGCTTTCTTATGCTTCAGCCTAATAATGACTTCTCTGACCTCGTCGTGGCTAGGTGATGAAACATCTACACCATCTCCCTGATTGGGGAGTTTGGAAAATTTCCTTCACTGGAGTAATTGTTTAGTGTCGGCATTCAAGCATTGGGCATTCCACAGCAGCTCCCGGAACACTTGCGCTTTTCTGAATGTGGTGGCTTTCTCTGCGGTAGAGTCACGACACTCCTGATCATACCACTCATTCCTCAGAGGTCGGTAGTAACCGATTACCTTCTCGATAACAGCAGTCATGGAGCGGGATAATGGGCAAATACATTTGCTGTTTTGGTGATCGCAACTTATTGACATCACGCGTTTCCTGTGTGAGATTTCGTTTGTTATTTACGACACATAAACGTGTTCTCACCTTAGCAGCAGCATCCGAGTTGATGTTGACTAAAGCACTAAGACTTAATAAATAATATGGTATATTTTTGAAGTCGATGCCAAAGAGATTGTTATCAACGAACCAACCAAAAATTAGTTAATAAGTGGTAATTTCTTTGGAACAAATAAATAAATAAATTATTTATTAAGTTTTAGGAAAAGACCCTACAAAAGTTGCATCGTACAGACCTATCAGCCTCCTGCCTCTACTTTCTAAAGTATTCGAAAAGCTACTTGTCATGAATATAACTCCATTTATTAATCTCAACCAACTGATTCCTCAACATCAGTTTGGATTTAGAAAACAGCACGGCACAATAGAACAAGTCCACCGCATTGTAACTCTGATAAGGAACACTTTTGAATAAAAAAAGTATTGCTCAGCTGTCTTTCTTGATATCACTCAAGCTTTCGATAAAGTATGGCACGATGGCCTTATTTACAAACTCAAACTATTACTGCCTGCAAATGTCTCCTCATTGCTTAGTAGCTACCTCACGAAAAGACAATTTCTCGTACATCACAAGGATTACACAACAAATCCATTGGATATTCACGCTGGCGTTCCTCAAGGAAGCGTTTTGGGTCCCTTACTGTATCTCTTATACACTTCAGATATGCCCAACAATAACTATACATTCATATCGACCTTTGCTGATGATACGGCAATATTGTGCTCTCGCTCTAACCCCATAGAAGCTACTAAACTCCTGCAGACTCATGTCGATTCTCTCGAAATCTGGCTAGCAAAATGGCGTATAAAAGTCAATGAATCAAAGAGCGTACATGTAACCTTCACGCTAAGGCTAGATACATGTCCCCCACTTAAAATTAATGGCCAATCAGTTCCACAATGTTCCTCAACAAAGTACTTGGGTATTCACCTCGACAGAAGGCTGACATGGAAAAATCACATAGAGGCAAAGAAAACTCAGATCAAGCTTAAAATGAATCAGTTATGGTGGCTGTTACACAAAAGATCAAAGTTGAATCTTGAATACAAAGTGCTATTATATAAAGCAATCCTGAAACCAATCTGGACTTATGGTATTCAGTTTTGGGGCACCGCATCTCCCTCTAATATCGAAAAATTGCAGCGAATACAATCCAAGTGTCTGCGAATTATTGTAAACGCGCCTTGGTATATGAGGAACGTTAACATCCATCGAGATTTAAATGTATCCACAATTTCTGAGGAAGTTGCAATGTCCTGCAGAAGCTACATTCAAAAATTACACAATCATCCGAATCCCCTTGCTAGGCAATTGTTGCTGAGCAAGGGGCATCGTCGATTAAAAAGAAAAGACACACTGAATATGCTGTAAAATTGCTACATCTCGCGACTCACCAAATTGTGATGGAACGTAGGGGATATCACATAGTTTTATTTAGTTTTTAAGATTTGAATACTTATTGTTAGTTTCTTGTATTTAAGAAAGATTCAATAAAAAAAAAAAAAAAAAAAATAAGCTAACAACAAAAAATTAAGTTTTATTACTTTATTTTATGTCGGACCTTTTTTCCTTTTTATTTTTGGTAGAAAAAAATGTTTGCGTTTTTGTTACATTTAGTGTTAATTTAAATATGGTTAGACTAAAAAACAAACCGTAATCTATGATATTACTGTAACATGTAGCATGTCAATATTTGACAATATATGTACTACATATATAAGATTATATTATATGTTTAAGTCAAGATTGATTGTAAAGCAGCCCATAGACGATCAACAATATTGTCAATGTTCGTCTACATGTTGCCATATTGATGAAAATATTGATAGCCTAGGTGCCTATTTAAGCAAATTATACTTAAAGACCAGTTTGAATATCTACGAAATTTATTGTCAATATTTCCATCAAAATCAGTAGCTGCACAACGAAAACACAACTCAACATCCAACCATCTAGCACGATTATTTTTGCCAAAATGAATATTGGCGAGAATATTGACAATATATTTTTGCGTTTACGGGCTACTAATTAAAATATGTACGTGAGAGTAATGTTCCGCTAGTTTTCTCATTAGAATTGGAATTGTCTTATGTAAAAATTTCTATTATATGTATGCACATGAAATATATATTTATATCCTATCATATCATACTAGTATACGATCTATATGCAAAGAAAAAAAAAAGCCAACAACAAACATATATGTATCTGTTTCAATAGTAAAATGATAAAATTATCATAATTATGTGAAATATTCGCAAATTGTTCCTTCGGTATGATGACATTTGAGAAAAATTTCCATTTGATCGTCAACAATGACCAAATTTCGAACGCGTTAATTTTGTTAATCCCTCACAGCAGTAATTCATCTTATTTAATACACCCTGGGTGCAATCTACACAGGTACATACACATTGTCGAGCGTCAGTATCTTCGCCGTCGCTTTCTATCCTTGGCATAAGTACGTAATAGGGCCATAGAGCTAGGCAAAAAGTGAAAAGTAGGCGTGGTCCACTCTTTTGTCTTATTTTAATGGTACACAAATTTTTTTGGTTCAAACTTATATTATAGGTGCTATCGAGGGCTAAAGCGGGAATTTCAATAAATTTGAAAAGCATATACTTCAAATATATCTGATCTGGCGATGTTTTCACAAGGTAACGTTTCTAACTGCCTCAACCGGATGGGGCTAACGCAATCTTTGTTGAACTCATCGCAAGTCAACTCACTGCACGTCATGTAGTTTGTTCTGCGGGCTATGTGACGGCACCTTCACTCTGTAATGAGGGTCCTATCACGTACCTGGCTCTGCTTGCTATGTGATGTCACCTTCATTTTTTAATGGGGTCCTCCACGTGGTGACCGCCATGCAACGTCCTCCTTGCACCCACTGGGAGGCGGCTAAAGTGAGTGGCGAAAAACTCCTGAGTTAGAGATTATGCGTTGGGCTTGGGACCCCAGAGCTCACCCAATGAAAAATCAAACCATGCCTCGGATAAGGACTACCCCTTTTGTTGACTACCCTCGCAAATGAAATAAGGACCACGATTTACGGATATGCAACTGGAATGCCCGGTCCCTCTATAGGGAAGGTGCCTCTATCCAACTGGTTGATGTTCTCGACAAATACAAAGCTGGCATCACCGTACTTCATAAAATGCGATAGATCGGATAGGGTTGGTCTAAAAGAGCACCCTGTGATATATATTACAGTTGCCATGCGATATATATCACATTTGTTATCAGTAAGAGACTGCGACATCATGTGAAAAAGTGGTTTGCAACAATCCGCATTACAGCAAACGTTTTTAACATCAGCCTAATATGGGTTCACGCCCCGACAGATGGGAAGGACGATGAGACCAAAGAGAGCTTCTTTCAGCGCCTCGAAGGAGCTTATGACCGGTACCCCCCGCTATGATATTAAAATCGTATTAGGTGACTTTAAGGGTGGGCAAGGAAGGTATTGTACTTTAGTCTAACTGTCGGAAAAATCAGCCTCCACCAGAATGCTTCCGAAAACAGAATGAGGCTGATCCACTTCTCTTCAGCACGAAACATGGTAGTTAGTAGTACTAGATTTCAGAATCTCGACAACCATAAAGCGAAAAACCAAATTGATCACGTGATAATTGACGGCAGGCAAGTTTCCAGTGTGATGGACATGCAATCGATCCATAGTGCCAACATCGACTTGGATCATTACCTTGTTGCAGATAAGGTGCGAACACGTTTATGTTTCGTAAAGAAGAAACGAAGTACCACACAGCGATAGCTTGATGTCAATAAGCTGCAATTACCAGAGACAGCAAATGCTTTTACCACTCGGTTATAGGATCTGCTTATGCAAAACACTCCCCCTCTTGATGATACATGCGCAAAGTGGACACATATTTCCCACTCCATAACTACTTCTACTGAGGAGGTAATCCGTTTCTACCGGCCTTTGAGGAATGAGGGGTATGATCAGGCGTAAGAAGAGAGAGCTAGAAAGACGCGAGTGTACGGAGATTGAGATGTGAAGAGATAGGAATGAGACTCGAAAATTCTTTAAGAAGATCGATCTTCTGAGTGGCGGTTTAAATCCCGGAGCCTCTTCCTGTCATGACAACAATAGGAATCTGGTTACAGAGTGTACCGAAGGGAAAATTTCTCTACGTCATCGAATGGCCTCGAACTATAATCGAAGTAGTAGTCTGCGTTAATTGCATTACTGATGCCAATTGCTAAAGAGAGAAATTAAGCTCTTAGTGTGAGGGGCTTCTAAGTTATATAACTTCTAATATTATATAATATGCTACATTTTCTGTTATTGGATATATATATGGATATCATGATATGGCTTAATCACTGACTGGTCAAAAATATGGGTCTTCTGTATTTGTGCTTATTACCTTATACTATTTCACTTCTCTTCAGGTACACTAGAATCGCTGATATTAAAATTTGGGCCTTCCAAAATATCTACTTACTAGGTAGCTGCAATCTGTTTCAGTGCGGGATCATTTTCCAATTCCTTAACAATATCATTGGCATTCTCCTCATAGATAGCTTTCAGTGGGCTTAGATCCGGTGTACTTTGTTTGGCCAATTCCACATGCCGTTGTAATTTTTGACGAATTTCAGTAAAACGTTGTTTAATATTTGCCTGTGCGGCTGCAGTCTCCTTTCTGAGTTCATGATCAACATTATCCTATGGATTACATGGGGTAAATATAACTCAATAACGAAAAACTAAAAAATTGTACAACAGGCTGCTGATATACGTACCAAATATGCTTGAATAGCATCCTTATTATTCTGATAGTTGGTATTAAGAAAATGTTTCGAATCCAATTGGACACGACCATCAAAAATTGGTTTACCATCAGCTGCCACAGAATTTATGACAATTTCTTTGCCGACCCTTACTTCCAGATTGGCATCAATCAAATTGGCACGCTTAATGGAAAGCCTCAAATGTGACGGTTGGAATTCCGATGACACCTCAACAGGTACACCGCCATATATACGGATTGCACTATCATATGAAGAATACAATTTACCTATGGTGCGTTTACCATGTGCACTATATATCTCTTCATCTAATAGGTGCGTAATAAAATAATATGATGATGGTGCAACGGAGAACAGTATATTAAATTTCGGCTGTAAATCACTATGCAATCCAATATTTGCTGTGATCTGCTGTTGGTGTTCATCAAAAGCACCATGCCAGTTGAGCTCATGATGAAAACCAAGGCCTTGTGAGCTGAGCGCGTACAACGCGGTAATGTTGAAATTAAACGCCCCCGGACTAGATGGTACGTTATTTACAGAGCGCAGCTTCGATATAATTTGTTGTTCGGCAGTGCGAAATATATCCAATATAATTTCATTGTAAATTGTTTTAGTTGTACGATCAAAACTACTTTTACCACGTATGGCCAATGGACGTATGGTAGGGTGTTCGAAAATTAACTCTGTGGCGGCATCAAACTGATATTGATCACCACTGCCACGACTATTCACGTCCGCTTTGCAAATAAGGCGTGTCACTTCGTTAGGTCGTCGTGTTTTATCAACATAGAATGATAGAGAATTCTCATAGTAACCAGCAATGCCATGGTCAGGATATTTGGTCAATGATTCAAGAGCAATCTCACGCGTGGGTAGTTTAACTTGTAGCAATGAATTCGTTGGTAATACATTCAACATTATTTGATATTTTAAATTATTATTTGAAATAATGGATGAATCGATGCTGTATTGGAATTTGAGACCTTGTCGCACCGTTTTTGATTGATATGCGAATTCATAGGGATATCCCATTTCGCGCAGATCGACGAGAATGAGCAACGAATGTTGTACAGCACTGTGTTTCTCTTCATCTACTGAGACGATCGATTGATATTGGATATTAGTGCATTGTTTCTTCTCTTCGCAGACACTAAGTTTGACATTGAAATCTTTATTCGTGATTTTCAAAGTGGCAACACCATTCTTTGGACCAAAATTACCATTGAACGAGTATGAGAATCCGACTTCCTTATCCTGTCCCAACATATATAATTGACGTATTAGACGGAAATTAATGTTTTGTCCTTGTCCTCGGTATTGCAGCTGACCTTGCCCCTCCACGATCTCTTTGTTCTGTTCACGTTTTAGCGCATAATTGGCACTACCATTAAATATATCACCCTGATCGACTGATTTCAATGATATGTATACCATTTTATTCTCGGACTTGGCACTAAAATTATATTGATGCAATTTCAGACTATCTGAATCCAATTTCGCATTAATATAAAAATCATCGAGACTTGTGAATTCCGTTTCGGCTATACCCTGCAAATCGAGCTTAGCCAAGTTTGCAATTTTCAATGTCAGTTTTGCCTTATGTTCACCCAAACGTTCATAAAAGCCGATTATGCTAATAGTTTCAACGCCATCGTCCTGTGCTTTCAGTTCTAAACCCTTTTTATGTGCTGAGCGATACAATTTTGAGTTGATCGCATAGGTTTTGCCCGATTCCTTTCTAATAAGCTGAATGTCATAGCTATCATTTTTGTCAATATTTCGTATTCTCAATTCAAAATCGACATTTTTGCTTATTTGCTCAAAATTCGAATCGAAGTGGTAAGCAAGTGTGGCACTATCATTACCCTCATATCGTAGTTCTCCGGTCTGTCTCACATATTTGCCTGCATATTCAGCATTAAAATTGTATTTTTGTAATGATTTACTACTCGCAGCTTTGGTCAACTGTTGCTGGTAGCTACCTTCCAATTTCAGCAGACTAGGCATTGATGAAGCCTGCATTTCAGTTGCATAGGTAAAATACCCGATGGCAGATTCTAACAACAAATTGAAGCGTAAAAATTGTCCAGAGCCACTACGTTCGCTCAAATGTAGATCGAATATGTGCTGATCATGCGACTTTGCACTCAAGGTGGTTGACTGGCTGAGTTTCTCCTCAGTAGGTGGACGTAATATTTTGCCATTCGATTCAATATCGATACTTTTAAAAGATGTGTGCGGGGCTTGTAAACTTGCTTTAAGTGTATATTGTAATGGCTTGCTGGCAACATAATCACCACCATCAAGTTCACCATTTATAGAAGCGCTAAAACTAGTTCCATATTTGCCTGTGAAGCCATAAGCAAGTACGCTCTCTAGTTCATCGGTATTCTTCAAATACAATGCTAGCTCAATGGGTTGCGGCAGAAATTCACCGTTTGCTGCGATCGTTCCCTCAATTGTTTCATTGCCGCCAACTTTCAATGTACCTGATATATCCAAACGTTTTTGCTCAAAATTCGAATACAGCAATTGGTATTTCAAATTTTCGTTGTTCTCAGGACCTTCAGAAATCACTGTGATATCCAGTGACCGTTTCTTGGATCCAACCAGGAATTGATCATGCAGCTTCAAAACAAAATCATAATGGTCAGATTGCGTCTTTTGTTTGAGCGTTCCATCAAATTTACGTCCACTGGCACAAGAGATCGCAAAATTAATTATATAGTCACCATTTGTCGCCAGATCAGCTTTCGCATCGAATGTTCGCTTCATACCACCAATATCGAGGATATTCTTTGTGGTATATTTCATTTTGTCGAAGACATTATCTGTCTTGTAATAAAAACGTTTTGTGCTGTCCAAGACCACCGTCAAATCGACATCAAATTTAGTATTTTGCATATGAAATTTACTACTCACATCCAATTTATGGGTAGCAACATCAGTCTTCTGTTGTATTTCTACAGTGCCCACCAGTTCACCATTACCATTTTTATCCAACTTTAATTCTGCATTCGCCTTGAGCACATTTTTCACTTGCAAATCCGTTTTAAAAATTAGTTCTTTTTCTTGCTGTGATTGTGCAGTCGTAATCAATATTATATGATCGGCATTACCATACTGCAAATGAAAATCGACAATTGGTTTGTTCGATGCTGTATCAATATCATTCAGTTTAAGCGACCATTCATATGGTTTATCTTTACTGCTAAATTGTGCAATACCTTGTAGATTAATGGGACCAATAGCACCATTACCAGTAGTATCAGCACCACTAACACCAATACCACTACTAGAATCACTAATAATATCGGAGAATGTCTTAAGAGGAGCATCACCTTTAAAGGTGATCAACGTACCGGAGCTGGTTTTGAATGAGCTATCTAATAGTTCACGATTCTGTTGTATATCAAATTTCGTATGGAACTCAGCGAAGTGTTTATTTAATTTAGCATTCAGTGTCAAGTCGAAAGCAGTTCTCGAACTTGAGTCACCTGTGAGGGTGATCAGCAAAGAAGCAACATGTTTCTGACGCAACAATTCAGTCTCAAAATGGAATTGCTGATCAGTGGTACGTAAAATCACTTTTCCATTCAGCACAATTGACTGTTTATGCTTTACCAGTACATCACTTTGCCAATCAAAAGTACCAATATTCTGTTGTGTCTCGAATGAAATCCAATGTAAATTGGAATGCGTGTTGAATTCCCAACCAAGCGCTTTAGTGATCACTTCCAATTTCCCATAATCCTGACCATATTGCAGTGCAACTGAGATGCCATAAATATACTCTGGTTGATCTTGTTGATGTATAAAATATCCCAACGCTACGCCGTCATCACTGAATTTACCATTTAATTGTATGACGTAGGTGATGCGATCAATGCTCAACTGAAGATCACTTGTGATAGCGTTTTTATTAATTTCCGACAAACCATTTAAAGTAAATGGCACATTTTGCGGATTAATAATTTCAAAATTATCGAATATGTAACGTTTCGCTTCAGCGGAACTTTCTTCAATGACAATACGACCGCCTGCTTTGAAGCCGAACAGTTGATTTGCGATGCCGTCATTTGGCTGTTGCATCTCAATCACTGGACGGTATTCAGAGCCTGATTTCAAAAAGCCAACTCGACTGCGTTTCAGTAGCTCGCCAGTGTTCGTCTGCACCTCTTTATAGAGTACAATCTCACTTTCATCGTTGTTTAGCCCAAATTCAAAAGACCAATGCTGCTGTGCTGTCTCATAAGAGACACGTGAGTAAATGCGATCCTGTGCTCCCAGTTCGAACGTGGCAGTAGTATTGTGTGCATCTTTTGCGCCGGGAGTTGTACAGTGAAGTTGCCATTCTTGGGCGCCACGAGAGTTTTGTCGTGAATGAGACCCACGCAATCGTATATGACGTTCAGCAAGCATATAAATAGCAATCCCACCACTTCCAATGCTGCTGAGTGTATTGGGTGCATGACTGGATTTGACTTCCACCGCCGAAAGTGGGTTTGTTTTTACCGTATAGCATACATTTACACCGATCGATGACAATTGGTTAAAACAAATTGGCTCCAGCGGATTGGCCTGGTTTTGATCATCGCTGTTAATCGGTATTATATGTATTGGCTTATCTTGTTCGGCCACATAGAAATCAATCTGATAATTTATAGCAACTAGCTCAATCTTTTCACGTGGTAATTTCATATCCAAGTTAAATAATTCACCATCATTTTCGAAATTCAATACAATATTGACACCGCTAGCAGAATGTAGTTGTGAGCCGAAACGTATACCATCGCTGAGCACATAGGCATTGAATCCAAGACGTATTTCGTAGTTGATGTCACAGCTTGGTACCAACTTTAATCGGTATTTCGATTTGTGCCAATTATCGGGGAAGGCATCCAAATCGATACCAACGCCAAAATCTAGTTTATTCGCTGCAAAGCCCTGTGATTGCAATTCCAATGGTATACCTAAACCAGTCGTATAGACTTTTTCACTATCGGAGAACAATGCATGCTGTGTAAACTCTTTGTGAAAATCGCTTAGACGTTCTTTGCCCATGTTATAGGATTGTGCGATAATTTGAAATAGTTCCGGCAATGATGCTGGCACTATATCACCCAATGAGAGGAATAACAATTCAGAGCCAAAAAGTTTCAGGGACAAATCCAAATTAATGTCATAAGGCATAGCCTTGGAATTTCCATACGTCTTGTATTTCTTACCAAATTTTAATGCATCACTCGCAATGGATCGTCGTGAACGACCACCAACACCTTCATTATTAGAAACAATTTTAATAATCTCATCCAATTCCATATTGATTAAACCTTTTGGTCCGAAATAATATTCGAGGACTTTTTCGAGATTTTCTTGACGCCAGTTTGCCTCAAAGACATTATAATCAACACCATATATTTCAGTCGTTACATTTAGGCGTGCAGAACGTGGTAAAAAGCCTTGTTGTGAGTATATCAAGCGATGATCAATGGTCGCACCTAAACCTAGAGCATCAAAACGATATGAGAATTCACTATTATACGAGTAGCGACGGAAGTCGTTGGGAAATTGTTTCGTCACACGTATATTACTCAAATGATAACGTTGCAATTCACGTTTCGGATCGGTCGAATCACGTATAACCTGTATGCTCGATGCAATAAAACCTCCAACCTGATGAACTGTCTCCCTGTTGACAATCTCCGCTATCTCATTGGCTATTTCAGCTGTAGGACATTCGATAGCCACTAAATAAGCTTCGATCCGTAATTCAGCATCCTCATTACGATCTTTCAGTAGATCTAAGGCTTTACGCTGTATCGAGCGTACACAGCTAGCCGCGGAGAACGCTTGAATAGCGGCAGCGCGAATACGGTTCGAATGTCCAGCGGCACTGGCACATTCGACAAGTGCATTAGTAGCGCTCTTTGCCAAATGCTTTGTATTGGAAATGCCCTTGAGTATGTAAATAATACGATCTTCGTCTTGTTTCGATTGTGCACGGCAATGCTTTAAATTATCGATAAATTTCTTGGAGATCACTTCAATATCGACTGCTTGATAATCATGACGATCACAGTACTTCGATACCAAATGGCCAATCGAAAGGAATACTTCTTTCGGTGCGTTCGCATTCAATAAATTCTATTGCAAAATAATGGAAAACTATAACAAATACTTGCTTCGGATAGAAGAGCGTTGTTTTCTACTTACCACTGCCATTTGTAATGTTTCCCGATCAACACTTCGCACCAAATTCAAAGATATAATTGCTAACAACTTTTGCTTATGATCATCTAATTTATTAAACTGCTTTAGAATTGCTTTAGCCGATTCCGCTGTACCCGTACGGAATAATGCATCTAAATAGACTCTACGTGCCAACACCTTATTTTGATGGGGAGCACTTGCCAATTCCAAAAGCGTCTCCATATCAGCTTGACGCATTAGACGTATGATTTCCACAAATTTTTTGGCACTACCGCTCTGCACATAGTCACCTGAAGAGGTGACCAGTGCACCCAAGGCCTCTTTTAGAGCACCAATATTTTTTATGGCATATGGAGCTGATTTCTGAAAAATAATACTCACCGCATGCTGAACGGCAGATGGAGCTGGTGCAGCTGCTTTAGTGATTTCAGTATTTTTAATATTCGTGACAACTTTGGCGCGTATATGTGTTGTGACAGTATGTTGCGTTGCTGGAATAACGAATATATATTGTTCAACCAGCTTAACCTGCATCACAAGTCCTGTCTGAGCATCAATGCTAGTCTTCTTAACGTATGATGCTTCTAAATCATCGGACATTTTAATACCAGTACGCTCATTTACCACACCACGTACGATACCACTCTGCAATTGCTCGCGATAGGCACATTCTTTCAGATTACGTTGCTTAATGAATACCTCATACCCATCACTATGAGAATTCTTTGTTGTAACAGTTGGACATTTACCAAATATATCGATTTCCGTTGCCCTTGGTATGCTCCCATCACCACCACCCTTCTTAGTTGGTATGGGTGTTTGTAGCAACGAGATAATAGCACGCTTGATATTTAACGAAAAATCATCATCCGACACATCGGCACAAACATGCGGTTCCGCAATGCCACCATCGCTTAATGTAAATTGTATTGGTTTTTGTATTGTTGAGTGGATACGCTTCTCGATCGATGTCTTTGCCTCTTGCACACGTATTGTGCTCAACTGGAGTGTATACACACAATTACCTTCAGCGTAGACAGCCGCTGTACCGGTCAACTTGAGACTAGTGTCATCAGTGTTAGAAATGGCAACGTCAGCAGTACTTATTGTCAATATACTATCAAATTGATAATCATATTTATGCCCGGTCTCATAGTGAAAATATCTATTATCAGCTGTTATTAAAATAGTATTAAGACAAATAGAGGAAGAGATGTAAGTAAGTATTCAATTTCATTGTGTGGTGGTTTAACGTTGTGTAATTTGAATTGAATTTATTTTTAATTTGAATTGTACTTACATTGTTGATTCGTACATCCCATATAGCATGTCGCGGGTGCATCTGCAATAGAATATTGAAGATAGTATGAACTCCAATTAAAATCTTTTTCTTAAATTGTTTTAAATTTTCCTTCCGTAAATACTGAAAGTTGTATAGTTCGAAAAAAATTTGGTCATCAGATGGCACCTACATATAACTGAATTCAAGGCACAAAACTTCGGTTGAAGACCCAATGAGTGCCATTATCTTTCAATTTTCACACGGAGTTGAAATAGTGGATGAGAAAACTATGTTCTACGTTAAAAAATAGGAACGAAATTGTCAAATAACCCCACAAATAACGTCTCATTAGAGCTATGATAAAGTGCTACGATATTGTTGCAACTGTTACTTTTTTCGATCATGTTACGATTTAGAGAAATTCTCCGTCGTCCTTTGCTAAAAAGAAGCGCGAATTCAGTATGAGTTGTAATTTGTTGCACAGATCGTAGTGATTCATTTTTCCATTTTCATTATTCCGATCGTGAGTAAAAATTGTTTGTTCATTTTTTTTTCAATTTATTAACCAAATAGCCTCTGAAAAAACGAAAGTGCACTTTTATTAATGACATTAAAAAAATATCCATTTTTGCAAAGAGCAAATGACGAATGGAAAGTTCGCTGTAACAAATGTGAATTTGTGTTCAGTTTTACTGGTGGAATGCACGAAATTGAAAGACATACCACCTTGATCAAAAAGTTCCCTGAATAACCACCGTGTGGCGCTCCCATCCTTCCAATTTGAGTTCTGTTTCTTTTGTTAAGTTGGTACATCTGTTGTTAGCCCCATAGCTTGACATTTGCAAAAGTTGCGTAGCCAAAAGTACATCTATCTCAGTGCTTCCTGCGATTTTTCCATTACATCCTCTCGGCTGCTGAAACGCGTTCCCCGTAATGGGTTTTTAACTCGATTAAACAGAAATAAGTAATAGGGAGCCCAAACAGGTAAATTCGGTAAATGCAACAAATACCATCGTATTTGTTGCATTTTTCATAAAAAAAATTACGAATAATGATGGCACTGTGCGACGGTGCGTTATCATGGTGCAAAATCCACGAGTTTTCTGCCCACAATTCTGGTTTTTTCCGTCCTACTCATAAACCCACGTCTCGTCTCCAGTAATGATCCTTTTGATGAATGTGGGATCGGATTCAGCCTGGAAAATCATGTCTTCTGCGACGTCAACACGGTCTCTTTTTTGCATGAAATTGATTGAAAATTGTAAAAAATCGCTAACACACACAGAAATAGATGTACTTTTGGCTACGTAACTTTTGCAAACGACAAACTATGACGCTAAGATTTAGAAGAAATATCAACAACAGATGTACCAACTTAAAAAAAAAACAGAACTCAAATTGGAAAGATGGAAGCGTCACACGGTGGTTATACCGAGAACTTTTTGATTAAGGTGGTATGAATACAGCGAATAACACAAGCACTCTCAATGCAGCATTATAGTGTTTTCGAACTCAGTGAACAAAATGGTACTGGATTTCGTAAAAAGAATTAGTTGGATTTTGTGGTGACAATGCCTCGGTAAACTTTGGCAACGTACAAAGATCGGGTGAAGAAAGCGTTCTCCGTAAATTGCAATACATCAAGCCTAATATCGTATATGTCGGTTGTACAGCCCATATTGTACACAATTCTCTTCGGAATGCATGCAGTGGACTTAACGTGGACATAGAGTGAATTATTGTCACTCACTTATATATCCACACCATTCGTGTGGAAGCTTTGAAGTAAATTTGTGGTTCCTCTCAAAAAGAATTCGAGAATTTTCTCGGGTGCAGCAAAACTGGATTCCTTGCATTAGCTAAGTCAATCTGCAGAATTATAAAATTGCACAAGCCATTCAAAAATTATTTTGACAAACTTCCGTCGCATATAAAAAAAAAAGAGAATTTTTCAAAACTTCTTAGGCAATGCTTTTGAAGATTATGGTTCATTTTCTTGAGCGATCAAGTAATACTGTCTATAATCATAAAATATGAAAAATTATGAAATATGAAAAAAAAAACAATTCTTATTTAATTTTGCACACCAAGAGCGGAAAAGACACGGCTACAAATAAAATCTTTAAATTCTATGCTTTTCGTGAAATACAACTTGCATTTTGACTGCATTGAATTTTTTAACTATATTAAATCAAAGCCAAAAATATTGACAAAAATATCGGGGCAAAACAAATATTTGAACGACATTTCGAGTGTGAGTCAAGGATAGGGTATTTCAAGCACAACTCAAGAGAAAGACACTTGAATTGTATATCATTCTTTTTATGTAACATTTTTTTTAAGAAAAAAAATGTCTGTATGATTTCGTTTAGAAAAAAATATGGTTATATTTATAAGGTAAGATATATGACCGACCCCAACCTTTTTTCTCTGCACGCTCATAGGAACATAACTACTTCCTATTTTTACCGTTTATACACTGCACGAAATAAGTATAGCATACAAGACATTATATTGCGTTTTTTCTAGGGGGCTTATAATTCCCACTTGGTTAATAATTCTAGACATTTAACAAGTCTTGCTTTAATTGATCCATATAAAAAAAAACTGTGTTGTGCGTGGTTCCTTGTTTAAGTGTTTTAAAATATATGTTCAGTGCGAAATAAGTAAAGCATACAAAAGAAAAAAAATTGCATAGAGCTGTTATATTCCGTTATTTTATTACGTAATTTTTTCTGTGCAGGTACGCCGAAGTGTTAATTAATTAAATCGAATTTTCGTTTAATTTCGTGCATAAAAATTGGTTATTCCTGTAGATATGCCTCGCGGGACCCACCTTTCAGCTGAAGAGCGCGTAAGGATCCAAACTTTGCGCGATTGTGGCACAACAATAAGGGAAATAGCAAAAATAGTTGCCAGAGATAAGAAAACTATATTTTGCTTCCTGAAGAATCCTGACTATTATGGACAGAGAAAGAGAGCCGGTCGTACACCAAAGATAGATGAGCGCACGAAGCGGCAAATCAAGCGCTTAGCTGTCAATAAAAGCATATCTCCGTCAAATATTAAACGGCAATTAAACCTTCCAGTATCCACCAGAAGAGTTCAACAAATTTTGGAGGACAACGATTACCTTAAATACGAAAAACGCATTCCCCTACCCAGGTTGCTTCCAAGGCATAAAACCGCTCGGTTGAATTACGCTGAAAAACACAAATTCTGGGATGATGAATGGAAATCGGTGACCTTCAGTGATGAAAAAAAGTTTAACTTAGATGGTCCTGATGGCCTTCAAAAATATTGGCGTGATATTCGACGAGAACGAGAAACTCGTCATACGAGAAATTTTCAAGGTGGATCACTAATGGTATGGGCTGCTTTCGGGTACAATGGAGCTACTCCTATATGTTTTATTAGCCATAAAATGAATGCGGCTGCTTATGTTGAACTCCTGGACAACGTTTTATTCGACTATTCGGAAAAGTTTTGTGATGACTCCTGGATTTTCTAGCAAGACAACGCTGCCATTCATAATGCGAAGACGACAAAAACGTTTTTTAATGAAAGGAACATAACGCTAATGGAATGGCCGGCTATCAGTTCAGACTTAAATCCAATTGAGAACATTTGGTCAATTTTGTCCCAACGAGTTTACGCCAGTGGCCGGCAATTTGAGACCTTAAAGGACCTTAAGCTATGTATTCAGGCTGAATGGAAAAAAATTCCACTTTTCACCTTTCGGTCATTGATTGATTCAATGCCCAGACGTATAATTAGCGTAACTTTAGCTAAAGGCGGTCATACAAATTATTAAGATCACCTTTTTCTTAAAGCAAATGTAATTTTTCTTCCTTTTTATGTTTTGTATGCTATATTTTTTTCGTTCTAAAAAAATTGAATTTTTATGTTTTTGTTTTTTATAGTTCTTATATGTCTAAGTCTTTTAGCTGAGTTAAAAGGTTTTTGTTTCTTCTATTATTATATCAAAACAAAAAAATAAATAAAGCTTTATGTTTCTATTAGAAAAGTTTAAAAGTTGTATGCTATACTTATTTCGTGCAGTGTAGTGCTAGAAATTTACGCATTTGAAAATTTCGCTACCACCACTCCGACGGTGCTTGTATAGATAGAGATAGATTATACGACCGAACAGACTCATTCTTTCACCCTACACTAACCGTAATTTATTGTATACTTTTCAATATTTAACCCTAATTCATAATGCTCTATTGGCGAAAAATTAAAGAGAAAATATATATGAACTGAAATTAAAACTCCGATAAATATATTATTTTTTATTTATGCCTTCTGAACACAAATTAAACTTTTGGCAATGATTCGAGCAGAACGCTTTGCGGCAGGAGCCACAGAAGTTACCATACATAGTACCAAAAATAATACTCAAGTAGGGTTAAATTAACATACAAATGAAGTTGAAATATTTCACATATGTGAAATACTTCAACTGCTGAAATATGTATTCACTTCCCATATATTGGCACAACATTTTGATACAATTGATCTCTTGCCTGAGTCAGGGGAAATTGCATTATGAAATGGTTGTCTCATACCTATTTTTAAAGTGTATATAGCATCATCATTGAGTTGACCATATGGGAGCTACAATAAATAGTGGGCATAACTCCTCGTCACTTCTGTCATACCTTCACCACTCCTATCTTAAAAGATACCGATGACACACGTCTCAATTTGATCATAAAACAAATTAAATGAAACTAAAAGCTGAACTACCATCTGGCAGCTTTACATTTGGTACAACATATTTAGCGCCATTATCATTCTTTTCTTTTAAATAGTCAACTATTTTGCGCGGAGTATTTGTTTCTTTTTTTTGCGGATGTCTTGTATGTATTTGCCTCATTTGGCGATCAAAAATGGAAAAGTGAGCCTTTATATCATTTTGTTTGAAAACTTAAAATTATTTTTGAATTTACTTTCTTTTAGGTACAGGATAAGCGAAAATTCGAGGAAAATATTTTACTTACATATAAACTATTTGAGAAATGGTGACAATAAACGATTATTATCTGAAGTGCAAACACTATGGCTTCAAATCGCAACCGAAACTTCCTGGCCTTATTGCGTATTCTAAAACGAAAAAGCACGCCGAGGCTACAGCTCCTTTTAACATTGGAATGCAGGCCAGCGTTGCATTCATGCTAGTCACACGCAAAATAAAATAAGACGAGTAAATTTGTAAAACGCACTCTACGCAGCATGCCGTACACCAATTTGTTTTCTTGACCATTTAACCATACTACATTAAAAAAGTTTTTTGAGACAGCCTCATTGCTCGGGGTATACAACTAGGATGAACTAAGTGTACAGCTTTAATTAAAAATGTTTTGTTGCCCTATTTTAAAAAGAAATTGATCGATGATATTAGGAATTGGTATTTTAGTTCGATAACACTATTATCGTCGAAATTTTTATCAATTTTCTAGTAAATTCGATCGAAATTTGACGTAATACAGACCTTTGGTGTGTACCGATCAACTCAGTAGACCTACGCCTAATCGACAAAATTTACTAGAACGTTGATAAAAAAATTTCATACCAATATGTAAAATAGTGTAATTAATAAGTCGACGGTACTATAGTACAAATTGTAAACACGTTTCTAAATTAAGTGCTATTGGAAAATTCTATTGTGGTAAGGGAGGTATCAGCTATAGGGCTCATATCCTCTAACAGACCTTGGTCTGGTTTCGCGTGGTCCACTTGATGAACAAGGATTATGTCCTTTCTCCAACGTCACGCTCTCTTTTGATTGATTGAAGGGAATTGTGCATGCTACTCAAAAAACACACCATGAATATATGCTTTGTAATAATTTAAAAGGGTTAGGAACTAACGACACCAGGACTATGGTAGGCGTAAGCAAGGGTGTGATTGCTCTTTTAAAACAAAATAACCCCAACAATGTATTATTTCCATGTGTGTGTCATTCCATCCAGTTATGTGTATCAAATGCTCCAAAATTCTATATTCCTGACGAAATAGAGTATTTAATTTTTGAAAGTTGCAATTGGTTAGCTAAATTGCCGTACAAGGAAAACAATTACTTTAAAATTGATTCTTTAATATATGCTACGTAATGTTAGCGTTACCGAAACGGTATATGTTAGCCGTACATTTGCTGTTATAAGATTGACGCTACTACCAATACTTTTCCAATAGATGGCTTTAGTAATCTGTATATCACGTTGTATAAGTGCTATCGGGTTACGCTAGATGACGTAGGATTTCGTACTAAATAAACTTTTCAAGCAGTTTTGTGATTGCTTGAATCAGTATTGTTTGAGCACGCGTCAAAGATGGACACCAGTAAAGAGAAAATACGCCATATTTAACAGATTTTCTTCGATAAAGGCGAAAACCACAATTCACATTTTCAGCCAGACGGCTGAAAATGTGAATTGTGTTTATGGTCCTGATACTGTAACAACCAATCATGTGCAATTTTGGTTTCGTCGATTCCGTTCCGGTAATTTTGATGTCAAAGATGGAAGGCCAATTGTCGAAAATATCGATAAAATAATGGAAACCGTCATGTAAGCACTGTTTCTATTGGCCAGGAGCTAAACATTGCAGAAAAAACCGTTTGGAATCATTTAAATAAATAAACCCTTCAATTTAATGCAAAAATAATGGATTTCCTTTTACTACACCTAATATATGCTGTTGATGAAATATTGAAATATTGAAGCTTTTTTTTTGTCCATTTGGCCTTTTTTAGCTTTTTTATTTGGCCGATCTAGCTTTTTATTTTTGCAGTCCTGGCAACACTCAATATATTATTGCTTTCACTCATTAAATAGTCCATGTTTTGACCATGAATTTTGTTGCTTGTGTTATATTAAAGATGTGAATAGCTTTTGTCAGACTCGTAATAAATGTTAAATAAGCAACTGGTATTAAAAAACTAAAAAATATGATCAAGATAAGTTAATCCTTCATTGCGTCTTGGATTTCTGCAAAGCCTTTGATTCTGTATGTGGCAGGTTGCTCCGTCACAAGTTGAAGCACAATTTTTATTTCAGCATCGGCGCTACCGATCTAATGTCACCAGAAAATGCTAATTTTCATATAGTTTGGATTATATGGTTTTTGCACTGATTGTAGTATTGTTGTTTATGAATTTAATTAAGCACTTCAAAGAAAATTTTTACGAACTTCAATGTATGGAAAGAATGGTTCTGCCATTTAAACACTTCAAAGAACATTTTTACGAACTTTAATGTATAGAAAGAATGGTCCCGCCATTTTTTGTTTACAAGCTATTTAGAGTAGACGTGTCAATGAATTTTTTTTATAACAAAAAAATGGAATATTGCTGATGGCAAAGCAGAATTATTTTCAAAAACTCATAAAAAAACCTGGCTTAGGAAAAAAACATTTTTCATCAACATTGCTGAATGCCAAAATGCCCATTCTTCTGAACTTGCATCCAAATGACAGGAAGAGCAGCTGTCTAAGCCGTAAAAGACAAATACAACGGCTTCGGCCACAAACAAACTCAAATTCGTTCCTTCGGTGACGTTGCAAAGGACTACCTTATCCTTGCCGTGATTGATAGGAACTATGAAGGTGGAGCACTGCCATTGGGGCAATGGCGTCAAGTGGAGGTGAGTCTCTTTCGAATATACCGGGATATCCTGGTGAGGAACCCTGGACCCGTCATTTGCTTCACAGACGCCGGATGGCATAAAGACGCACAAAATTAATGTCAAGCTCTACTTGCTATTGCATCTACTCCTTGTGGATCTATTTGGCAAGCAGAGGGCGCTTATATCAGCAATTAGGCTAAACATAGCTTCACGCTAGGCTCAACCAGGATATGGGTATTCAAAGATACTGAGGGAGTGTACTACAATTCCGGATCCCATCGACTATAGCATTCCGATTCCATGCTTTGACAATAGATTCTCGACCCATATTCCCCCAAGGGAAGAATAGAATAGGGGTATTGTCTATAAAATTGTAGTTCACTCGATATGAGTGTACACAGATGGCTTCAAATTGGAGGGAAGGGTAGGAAATAGCGTATTTTCTGATTCCCTAGGCGTTAAGCTTAAGTTCCGATTACCCGACTTTTGCAGCGGTTTTCGAATTTATAGCTATAAAGAAGGCGGCAATGTGGCTTCGCTGTAATACAATATCAAGGATATTTATATTTACACCGATAGCCAAGCCGCCATTAAATCAATCGCAGGAACGTTCCCTTAAATGCCGCTCAGCTCTTAATGAGCTAGCGGAACAGTACAATGTACACATACCCTATTAAGGAATGCCTTTTTTACGAATACTAATGGACTCTGTTTGGCCAGATGAGTTCCATTTATACATATACGTATATATAGTTTATCATTGAAGTTCTATATCTTTATAAGTATCTTATTATATTATATTATATTATATTATTGTGAATTATACTAAATATATGGCCTACAAACATTTTCTATAAATGTGGTAACAGTTGAAAAAACACTGAAAATTCACTTATTTAATTTGCACTGGTTACAAGTTCTCAAAATAACGAACGAAATTTTAGTTGAGCACATATCAAATTAACGGTATTATTAGCTGCATTTTTTTGTAAGCGAATTGCAAAAGAACATAAACTCGCATATAACTTCCCTTTTATTTGAATATAATTTTCCTTTAGTTGCTTAGCAACGCTGGTGGTATATATGGATGTTCGTGAAATTTATATACGAAATAAAAACAAAAAAGAAGCAATTCTGCGGAATCTGTGGTAAATATATTCGTTAAAATAAATTTTTATTTGCACTTGCTTTATTTTGCTTATTTTTGTTTATATTTACAATAATTTGACGTGTTTTTGAAAATGCCCTACATCTCAGGTCGTTTAAAATATAAGCAAGTTTAATTGAACTCGGTTAAAATAGGCGATTTCGCTTTTTTTGTTGTTGCTTTGCATCGAGTTCGGCAAATAAGCGAGTATTCTTTTGCAACTCGCGTTCAAAAGAACGCAACTATTATCAAACGTTGTGCAGTTGCATTCGTTGTCGTCACTTTCTATCTCAACTGCATGTATTTTAAAATATGAACGTACATATGTGTTGGTAGCAACTTCGGGTTCATATTCTCATTAATTGTGCAGTTGGATTTGATGTCGGTTTTCTCTTCAGTAAGTTGCATATACTGTTGGGAACATTTTTATATGCTGTTTGTTTGTACCATTCAATTAAAAAATAAATAAAAAAAGCATATTGACCATATGAATCGCTGTCGTCGTTCTTACTCTGTTGATTGCTAAAATATTAACAGCTTGAAAACCCTTATATTATTAAAACATATTTATCATGTTAATCGTTGTCGTCCTTCTCACTCTGTTGATTGCTAAATTATTAACAGTTTGAAAACCCTTACATTATTAAAACATATTTATCATATGAATCGTTGTCGTCGCTCTCATTCTGTTAATTGCTAGTATATAAACAGTTTGAAAACCCTTACATTATCAAACACATTGATCAGATTAATCTTGTCGTCGCCCTCACTCTGTTAATTGCATATTATATTAATAGCCTGAAAAACCATTACATTATAAAAACATATCGATCATATGAATCGTTCTCGTTGTTATACCTCTGTTGGCTGCTTGGTGCATTAACATTTATAAACCATTCAATACATTGTGGTTTTAATCATTATTGTTTGTGCATTTATAAAGATATTGTCAGAGACAAAATTTCGTTTTTGGTTTGAATTTTGAAGTTTAAAGTTGCCGCGACAATTGTTGGTGTTGTTGTTGTGAATATACAACGTAAACGCATATATCACTCCATTGTTGATGATTTTTGATTGTTTGATATTGGGTTAACCAAAGGCTTCGTTGAGGCTATCAAAGGGCAGTGAATCGGGGAGGGCTCTCAGTCTAGGACGAATGACTCTAAGCTGGTTGACTGCATTAATAACTGGGCATGGCAATTTCAGGTACCACCTCAGCAAGATGGGTCTTGTTGATGGGGAGGATGCTGATATTTGCAGATTATGCATGGAAGAGGCAGAGACAGCGGCGCACATAGTGTGCCAGTGTCCTGCATTGGCAAGCAGGAGGATGTCCACACTGGGTCGCCAATTTATTGATGAACTCGAAATGTGGAACATACCCCACAAAGAGATGCTTGAAATAACGCGTGATGTTATTATGAGGAAGGAAGTAGAAGAATTCTGCAACCGAACAAATAATTAACACACGATTTGAGGGACGAAAAGGGACCCATATAAGTGGTCTGATTCGGCTAATCCCTAAATTTATAAATTAAATTGGGTTAACCAAAATAACAAGGAAATGTTTCGTTTTTAAATAAATATATAAACGCACATTGAACAATACATAAATTGTTTTTGTTTTTTAATTGCTGGGTTGCTTCTGTATATAGAAAATATTATAGGGTGCTGGTTAATTCGTCATTTTCACTTAAATCAAGATTGTCTAACTATTTGTTTGAATTGAATTGAACATTTGAAACAAATTGGACTCGAATAGTCTCAATTTTATTGGTAAATTTACTGAATTTATTAAACGTAATAAATTAGGAAATAATTACGATCATGCCTGGAAGTTTGAGCGATGAAGCCGCTTCTGTTCAAAAGCCGGGTACTTTAAGGCATCAAAGAGCAACAGCGCGTCTTAATATAACACGTATCAAAAACATTGTTGATAATCCAACGGTAACTTGGAATTCCGGCTAGAAATCTTAGATTCTTATAGTAAACAAATCATGGCATACCAAACCTAGATCGAGAGGGAGGATCCTGACGATGACCGAAGAGGCGATATCGAGGATCTTTGCATAAGTTATAAATCGAGGCTTATTCAGCTTATGGGGCAACATAAGCGTCGAGAGAGTCCAATGTTGGAGAGTACACTTGGTATTTCCATGCCTCAATCGTCTCGTCTTCCAAATCTGAAATTACCAACATTTAGTGGAAAGTAAGCGGAGTAAAAAATTTTATAAGCTCATTCAATAACTTGGTTCATGATGAGCCATAGCTAGCGACAATTGAAAAATTCAATCATTTGTTGAATTGTTTATCGGGTAACGTGCTCAGAACGGTAAAAGCATTCCAAGTCACAGAAGACAATTATAAGAAAGTATTAGATCGTTTAGCAGAACGATACGATGAAAAAGGTTTGATATTTTTTGATAATATCGAGCAATATTTGACATTCCAAAAATGACCAAACCAAATGCTTCAGCGCTTAGGAATGCGGTTGACACTGTGTCCGCAATTTATGATTCGTTGCTATCATTGGGTACAGAGAAGGATATAACAAATGCATTACTTATTCAATTAATATTATCAAAAGTTGATCCAGCTACAAAATCGAGATGGAACGATCAGTTGGATTATTCCACCCTTCCTTCATGGAACGATTGCTCGATATTGCTTATTCGTCGATGTCACTCGAAGTAAATGACGATCGGTCGAACAGATACGACAGTGCTGATCAACAGAATCCTTTGGAAAATCAATGCATTTTTTGTAAATTGAATGGGCATTCAATACATAGTTGCAACTCTTTCGCTGCATTGACCGCTGGTAAACGGTTCGATTTTGTAAAAAAATCTGGAAGTTGTATAAATTGCTTAAAGAAAGGACACGGTCCGAAACTGTTCTCGATCTCATTGTCGGGTTTGTCAACGTCCTCATCACATTCTGCTGCATATATATGAGGTGCAGCAGCAATCAAATCACTTCGATAATCAGCTATCTGTGTTACCATCAACATCTGCTACTGTCAATCATACTCCACAACAATCGTTCCAGCGTTCTTCACATCATGTCTCGAATACAAATGATGTCGTTGTATTGGCTACAGCTATAGTTAGAATAAAAGATCGCTATGGAAGTACCCACCTAGTAAGAGCGCTTTTAGACTCTGGATCACAAATAAATTTCATAAGTGAAGATTGTGCACAGAAGTTACATTTGAAATGAGAATTTAATGATCTTAATTTATCGTGTATTGGGGAGATAAATGTGAGCTTACGACATAAAGTTAATACCATTTTAGAATCCAGAGGTAATGACTACAGGTTTCAAGCAGATTTTTGGGTTATAAAGTCCATCTCGAGTTACCAACTCGAAGTTAATTTGCCTGTTGACTCGTGGAGCATTTTTAGTAAATAAAAATAGCGATATTCAGTTGGCCTCTTTAGATGCTATTGTGCATAAGTTTTGGGAAATAGAAGAAGTACCAAGCACATCCAAAAAGTTTACAAAAGAACAATTGAGTTGCCAGCTACATTTTATTAAGAATACCAAGCGATTACCAACTGGCCGTTTTGAAGTTTTTCTGTCATTTAAAATGAATTCGTCAACACTCGGATCCTCATATGAAACGGCAAAACGACGATTTTTGTCACTTGAGCGTAGGCTTATGAGGACACCTGATGCCAAAGAAATGTATAATAATTTTATGATCGAATATTTGTCGTTAGTCCACATGTCTAAAACGGAAAACATAATTCCGACTGGGCTACATTATTTCATACCACACCAAGTTGTCATAAGGCCTGATAGTTTAACAACTAAGTTAAGAGTTGTATTTGATGCCTCTTGTAAAACATCATCCAATATCTCGTTGAACGATACTCTGATGGTCGGCCCAACTATTCAAACAGAACTCTATATAAATCTCCAGAAATTTTTTTATCGTAAATTTGCTATTGCGGCAGATATTACAAACATGTATAGACAAATACAAGTCCATGAAGCAGATCGACAACTTCAGCTTATTTTGTGGCGGAAACATGCAAACTTGCCGATACAAATGTACAAACTAAACACAATAACATATGGCACTGCTCCAGCACCGTTTTTTGACTATTCGGTGCTTAAATGAACTTCGCAATCTTAATAGAGAAATGTATGTGGACGATATATTGTCAGGTGCTGAAACATTGGAGGAGCTTTAAAGCTTTCAATATGATATAATAAAAATTATATCTCGATTCACCTGGTTTTAAGTTGGCGAAATGGTATTCTAACCACCAGTTTCTCAATAATAGCGACAATGTTGAAAAAGAAATCACATTTAACGACACCGAAACCACTAAAACTCTAGGTAGAGTTTGGCATCCGAAAAGTGATAAGCTTAATTTTAATCTCGTTGCAAATTTTGATACTTTGAAGACTACTAAGCGCAATATTTTGTCGGTGTCTTCCCGGTTGTTTGACCCATTGGGGCTTCCATGCCCAGTTATTACAAAAGCAAAAATATTGCTGCAAGAACTGTGGTTGCTAAAGTTAGACTGGGATGAATCAGTTCCAATGTCGGTGGCTACAAGCTGGGAGATCTTTAAAAAAAAAACTTCCGAAAAATCCCAGAGATACATGTTTCTCGATACGTGAATATTTATTCGTTATTATCAGTCCAAATTCATGGTATCGCTGTTGCATCTATGCGTACATATGGTTGTTGTATATATCTACGTAGCAAATGTGGTACTAATTACAAGTATATACTGATTACAGCCAAGTCGAAAGTTGCTCCACTTAAAACTAAAACTCTTCCAAGACTTGAGCTTTGTGCCGTTCACTTGCTATCAAAAGTGTGGAAAATTATAGAGCTAATTTTATTGCTATACACAGAAAAGGTAATTTTTTGGAGCGACTCAGGAATTGTGTTATACTGGCTTAAAAACACCCATCTAAGTTATGAACTTTTGTTGGGAATAGGGTATCTGACATTCAGGAAGTGTCGAATAAAGCTACATGGAAGCATACTCCAACTGCTCACAACCCTGCGGATATTGTGTCGCGTAGTTGCATGAACTATACCAGTCTATATGGTTTGATGGTCCTACATTTTTAATTGAGGAGAAAGATAATTTGCCTATAAATGCGCAATTTGAGCCCGTAGGAAAATTGTCATCGACAGAAATGCGCAAGTCTAAAGCGATCGTACTTGTTGTTGAAAAAGAACGTGACATAATCTACGAAATAATTGAAAATTCATCGACGTACATGAGAATATTGCGAACACTTGCATATGTTTATCGATTTATAAAGCCGATCAAAGTAGCTTGAGCTTTCATTTTTCAAAGTCGTCGAAATCATTCAGCATGAGGAATACGCTGAACACATAAAATGTATTAAAAGCTCATTGTTATTAAGCAAACAAGTCCAACAATTAAATCCGTTTCTGCACGAGTTAGAAGAAAATGGCAGAAAATTTACTTTAGTGCGTGTAGGTGGCATATTACTGAATGCCGACTACCTTATGATACTAAGTATCCTTTATTGACGCCTAAGTCCCGATTCGTAACTCTGTATGCCACTCATTTGCATTTGTCACGACCACGAGTCCTAATTGGTCTAATGCGGCTGAAAATATGGTCAATAAATTCAAGAGAAGTTGCTCGTAATGTAGTTCGCAATTGCATACATTGTTTTAGGTACAAGCCCAGATTAATAACACAAATTGTGGGGAATTTACCTAGAAACCGACTGTTATCAGTGCGACTATTTTTGATAACCGCAGTTGATTTGGGTTCCGTAGCTCAGTGGTTCTAAAAGAACTATGTGACAAAGCTCAGAAAAAGTGATGTCACAAGGTTTCTGCCATTCGGAACCCGCTAAAATAAGTAGGTCCCTTCTAATACTGTCCAAAATTTAACACGCACAACAGTAATGAAAGAGATGCTCGGCCAATTAGCCCTTCGGGGCTTTAAGTGCCATATATTTTTTTTTTAGTTGATTTTTGTGGTCTGATATACACGCCATATAAAATTCGCGGTGGACCTCCCTATAAGACATATGTAGCTGTATGTATGTTTGTTTTTCATCAAAAGTTGTTCACATCGAAGCTGTTTCTGATTTGTCCACTAACGCTTTCATTTCTTCTTTTAAAAGTTTCATCGGAAGGAGAGGTCTTCCAGAGAAGCTTTTGTGCGACAACGCTACAAATTTCGTGGGAGCCAATGGAAAGCTGAAAGAGCTGAACGACGTGTTTTTCGGAGAGCAGAGTCAGAACAAAATAATCAATTTCGTAGCAGAGAGAGGCGTGACGTTCGAATTCATCCCGCAGCGCGCACCTCATATCGGAGGCCTGTGGGAAACGGCCGTCAAATCCATGAAGAATCTTTTTTATCACACCGTCGCGCACGCCAACCTGACATTCGAGGAATTGTCAACTGTCTTGGTCGAAATAGAGGCCATATTAAATTCAAGACCAATCGATCCAATGTCCGAAGATCCCAACGACGGAGAGGCGCTCACGCCAGCGCATTTATTAATCGGGTGTGCTTCAAAGGTCATAACCGAACCTACTATAGAGCACAAAGTTTTGACGTATTCAAAACGATTGCAACGTATCTGCTATCTAAAAGGGCGATTTTGGTCTGTGTTCCGCGGATATTACCTCCTCGGGTTACAAGCCAGGGCCAAGTTGCGCAAGCCCCAACAAAACGTAGAGGTTGGTTCCATGGTTATTGTTCACGAAGACAACCTGCCTCCACAGAAATGGTTGATAGGCAAAATAGTAGATGTCATTGTTGGAAAAGATGGCATGGTTCGTGTGGCCAATATTCAAATGCAAAATGGAATTATTAAACGTGCGATACATAAATTGGCACCTCTACCATAAGGGCAGCTTTTTTTTTTAATATATGAATCCAGACCATGAGTTGTCTCAAGATATGCGACTGGAACGCCAACGGCTTAAGCCAGCACCGTTTGGAGCTAATTCAATTCCTTGAATCCAGCCAAATCGACATAATGATGATATCTGAGACCCATTTCACTGACAAAAATTGCTACCAAATACCATATTACAAACTGTACACCACAAATCATCCGCATGGTAAGGCACGCGGAGGAACTGCCATATTGATAAAAAGCAGAATAAAACATCATGTTCTCGAAGATTTCAGTAGAGTCTACTTGCAAGCAACATCTATATGTCTGGAAGAATACATCTCTAAGATAGTAATATCTGCGATATACTGTCCCCCAAGATACAGTATTACCGAACAGCAATATAAAGAATTTTTCTCAACTCCTGGTAGCAAATTCTTGGTTGCTGGCGATTTCAACGCCAAACACACTCACTGGGGCTCACTGGGGCTTAATAACTCCAAAAGGCAGAAGACTATGTTCAATCATCACTAACCACGGCTACGATGTTATTTCAAATGGTCAACCGACATATTGGCCGACGGACAAGAGGAAAATACCCTATCTCATAGACTTTGGAGTCTCCAAAGGTTTGCAGATGGAAAATATCTCTACAGAGTGTAATTATGATCTATCATCTGACCACTCACCCACGGTAATATCTATAAAATCACCAAGCCCCTAAAGCAATTGCGTTAGAAAGAAAATAGACTGGTTAAAATTCAAGAAATATATAAATTCCCATCTTCCTCTGAGTACTGTATTAAGAAATGGGCACGATGTAGACTCAGCACTCGAAAAATTCAACCAGCTGCTCTCATTAGCTCTCAGCTCAGCCACCTGCACAAAGGTATGCAAGCAATCAAACTATAGCCCATACACACCAGCCGATATTGAATTGCTAGTAAGACAGAAAAGAAGACTCCGAAGACAATGGCAAGAATTCAGATCACCGAATCTGAAAACACAGCTACAGCACTGCACTCGAAAGTTAAAGCAAGCCTTAAAAAATAAAAACAACAAAGAGTTAGAAGAGCACATAGCGAAATTAACACCTGGTGAAGCGTCAGACTACTCTTTGTGGAAATCAGCAAAAAATTCAAATCGGCCAATTCTCACTGATTTCCCCATCCGTTTGAGTGACGGTAATTGGGCTAGAAGCAACTGTGAGAAGGGTTTGGCTTTTGCAAACCACCCAAAAAGTGTGTTTACACCCAATCCACCCTCTTCACAGTCCTCATTACCAATATTAACTTCTCAACCTTGCTCAATAACGCTCAAAATTAAAAAAAGGACATATTCAAAGCAATTTATAAAGATTTAAACCCAAAAAAATCACCTGGTCCAGATAAAATTATAGGTAAAATTATAAAAGAGCTACCTCCGGCTTCAGTAATTCATCTGATGCACATTTTCAGTGATTATCCTTCGTATTAAACACTATCCCAAATGCTGGAAAACTTCAAAAATTATTATGATAGCAAAAACAGGAAAATACCCTACAAAAGTTGCATCGTACAGACCTATCAGCCTCCTGCCTCTACTCTCTAAAGTATTCGAAAAGCTACTTGTCATGAATATAACTCCATTTATTAATCTCAACCAACTGATTCCTCAACATCAGTTTGGATTTAGAAAACAGCACGGCACAATAGAACAAGTCCACCGCATTGTAACTCTGATAAGGAACACTTTTGAATAAAAAAAGTATTGCTCAGCTGTCTTTCTTGATATCACTCAAGCTTTCGATAAAGTATGGCACGATGGCCTTATTTACAAACTCAAACTATTACTGCCTGCAAATGTCTCCTCATTGCTTAGTAGCTACCTCACGAAAAGACAATTTCTCGTACATCACAAGGATTACACAACAAATCCATTGGATATTCACGCTGGCGTTCCTCAAGGAAGCGTTTTGGGTCCCTTACTGTATCTCTTATACACTTCAGATATGCCCAACAATAACTATACATTCATATCGACCTTTGCTGATGATACGGCAATATTGTGCTCTCGCTCTAACCCCATAGAAGCTACTAAACTCCTGCAGACTCATATCGATTCTCTCGAAATCTGGCTAGCAAAATGGCGTATAAAAGTCAATGAATCAAAGAGCGTACATGTAACCTTCACGCTAAGGCCAGATACATGTCCCCCACTTAAAATTAATGGCCAATCAGTTCCACAATGTTCCTCAACAAAGTATTGGGTATTCACCTCGACAGAAGGCTGACCTGGAAAAATCACATAGAGGCAAAGAAAACTCAGATCAAGCTTAAAATTAATCAGTTATGGTGGCTGATACACAAAAGATCAAAGTTGAATCTCGAATACAAAGTGCTATTATATAAAGCAATCCTGAAGCCAATCTGGACTTATGGTATTCAGTTTTGGGGCACCGCATCTCCCTCAAATATCGAAAAATTGCAGCGAATACAATCCAAGTGTCTGCGAATTATTGTAAACGCGCCTTGGTATATGAGGAACGTTAACATCCATCGAGATTTAAATGTACCCACAATTTCTGAGGAAGTTGCAATGTCTTGCAGAAGCTACATTCAAAAATTACACAGTCATCCGAATCCCTTTGCTAGGCAATTGTTGCTGAACACGGGGCATCGTCGATTAAAAAGAAAAGACACACTGAATATGCTGTGAAATTGCTATACCTCGTGACTCAACAAATTGTGATGGAACGTTGGGAATATCACATAATTTTATTTAGTTTGTAAGATTTGATTACTTATTGTTAGTTTCTAAGTAATTTTAGAAAGATCCAATAAAAAGGCTTGTAAAAAAAAAAAAAAATATATGAATATATCAATGGCCGGAATGTTTGGCCAGATGAGTTCAATTTAAATATATACGTATATATACCTAAACATAAGTTTATCATTGAAGTTCTACATCTTTATAAGTATCTTATTATATTATATTATTGTGAATTATACTATCTTATTATTGCTATAGACTAACTCTAACTCTATTTAGTACATACTTATTTGTACAACTATGTAAACTGTTGATTTGTATACCCCTTTGTTGAATTGAAATTTTACATTAAAGTCAATTGTTATAAAACCACAGCTGGTGTTAGATTGTGAAAGTTTCGTTGTTGACAACAAAAATCATTGTTGCTCAACAGACTCTTTCCTTAAGAAACAGGATAAACAGCATCATTGATGCACAATCTTAAAAATATATGAAACAATTTTTTTTCATGTCACTGGAATAACTGAGAATTGGTAATTTTCAAAGATGGTGAAAAATGTCTCTTCTTTTCAAATTTCATCGCATATAACTCAGTAAAATTTAATCTAGTCGACACAGGCGGTACGTTGTCGAAAAGACCACGGCTTTCGAATGGTGTGCAAATCATATTATATGGATAAATAGTTTGTGTGCCATTAACTAAAAAAAGTGCAAAAGATCACGTTATTCACGAATATCTGGAAAACGCTTTTTTAGGGAAATAAATGAAGGCAAGTTTCTTTTTCTTTTTCTTTTTTTTTTTTGAGGTACTCGCAAAAGGGGAAAAAATTGCCGATTAGTTTAATATACCAAAAAGAGTTTATTTTTATTATTTTTTTTGAATTTGTAAAAAGAAACTTGTACATAATATATAATTTATATAATTTATTTATAATTTCTGGGCATAAGCATTTAAAATATTATAAATATTTAAGATATGCTATGCATTGAATAAAGAATTGTAACACATGAACACGGTAAAGGGATTTCCTGTTGTGAATATAGTTTTATCTGTGACGAAATTTCTATACCAAACTTGAACTTTATATATAATATAAAACTGTTATACACAATATAATGATACTTATATATCAGATCAACATAGCTTATAAGGCCACAATTGTGGTCTTACCTTTTTTTTTTTTGTTGTGGTTACTCTGTTCCGCCGAACACCAAATATTGTTTAATGGCAGAACAAGATGGCAATTACAAGAAATTGGACCAAACTTTATTTCCAATCTAGTTGTAAACATGATTTAAAGATAGAGATTACTAAAATCATTCGATAATATCTAATTCCAGAATTCTAGTAACTATCTTTTAGACTTTTAATAACGTGTTTTTCATTAGATGTAATAAAGAGCGGAAGAATTACGAATTAGTTGAAAGGAATGTGTAGTTAAAACAAAAACAAAAATGTATTTTTTCGAAAATGCCTGTGTATTTTGGCATGGAGGTCGATCCGATGTTTGAACCAAAAGTTATATAAATAGTATGTGGAACTCTCTATTGTCGACGAGGTTCCAATTTTTTATATAGTTTTCCGCCATATTGTACTTATTTCAAAATGCGAAGCTCTATAATTAAGCCAAAAACATAAAAGCTTAGATACATGTTACAATTATATCAATGTTCCTTGAGATTTATTATTACAATACATTAATTTTATTTTTTTATATCCCATATCATAAAATATATTTGCAATTTTCTGATAAAATGATCAATGGAATACTAAACGAAAAAATACTGATATGTAATTGGCTTAAAAGTATTTTAGGAGAAGTTAAAATATTTTGACTCCCTGAAACAAAAACTCGTTTTATGAACAATGTTAATATTTACGAAAAAATTAAGAAAAATAAAAAAAAAATAAATGTGCAATAATAACATATTAATTTAATTTTTTTATATCCCATAATGCAAATGACTAAAAGTCCCAAATTAGTCATAAAATATATTTGCAATTTTTTGATAAAATGATAAATGGAATACTAAACGAAAAAGTACTGATATGTAATTGGTTTAAAAGTATTTTATGAGAAGTTAAAATATTTCGGCTCCCTGAAAAAAAACTCGTTTTGTAAACAATATTAACGTTTACTCAAAAATTAAGCAAAATAAAAAAAAATAAACAGTTAATATTCATTTATTTCTAATGTAAATATAAAATATATAACAATATATAACTTATTACACCTAACTCTTTTTAAAAAATTCTTTGGTTTCCATTGGTTTAATTTAGGTGTAAAGGCTTCATATTGCCACAAAAATTCCAAGGTTGGTAAATTCGTTATTTCAATGTTTTATTAAATTGATTTATTTTATTTAACCAAAATGATATATCTATTATTTTTAATCGAATCGTATTTTTGTGCAAATTTGGTGTATGGTGGAAAGTAGGACTGTCGTTTTTAATTTCAATTGTGACATACAAATATTAGTGTCCCAGTTTCAGTATTTTTCTTCAGTGATACCACTTGGCAGCAATTGTTTTTCTTTTGGGTTAAAAACTTTCGGGTTTTTCAACTTTTGTTCTTAAATAATGGTGGGTGCCGTAGCTCAGTGGTTAGTGTGTTCGCCTTCTGATCTGTAGGTCGTGGTTCAATACCCGGCTGATGCATAACAAATTTAATATCGAAAAGATTTTTCTCTCGAACGGTACCCACCTGTCGGCAAGCAATTGGCAATTCTTCCGACAGTAACAACTTGCCATGAAAAAGCTTCTAAAAGAACTCTGTGACAAAGCTCAGAAAAAGTGATGTCACAAGTGTTCTGCCGTTCGGAACCGGCTAAAATAAGTAGGTCCATTCTAATACTGTCCAAAATTTAAGACGCACAACAGTAATGGAAGAGAAGCTCGGACAATTAGCCCTTTGGGGCTTTAAGTGCCACATATTTATTTTAAAAAATTTTTTTTTTTCTTAAATATGAATTTTCTTTATGAATCGCCTTTTTGTAAATGCTTTCATAAAGAACCGTAGCTCAGGATATTTTTATTTAAAAATCTATTTAAATGTGGTTATTTCGATGTACTTACCAGCATTTATTTGCAGCACCAGTAGGCCGCTAATAATAGCAGCCATCATCAATGACATTGCTGTTGGTGTCGATTTTTTTAACATTATCGTGATCATCATAATTGTAACGTGTTTTATTCCAGTTGATCCTTTAAAATTGATAAAACATGATTTAATCAATTAATCATGATTGTTATTTCCTGAGGTATATTTTTAATTTTTAATTAAAATATAGCAACAGCAAAATTGTTTTTAAAAATTTCTTTAGGCGAATGATTTTCAATTTGAATATATTTAATTTAAGATTTTTGTTTCCTTTCATCTTTTTTTAAAAAACGTTTACACTGAACTTTTTGAAACTAAAAAACCGACAGCAAGAATACATTTGAATTCAAATAAAATTTAAGGGCTTGAATTTATTTTATAAAAAGTTTTCTACTGAAGCGATTTCAAATTCAATTTAATTTTTTCCAAAAAATATATTCCTCTGTACTACTGTTTTTATAAAATAACAGAGAGAAAAAAATATATTGATTCAATCTTTTTTAAAAGAGATTGTCGATTTCTTTTTAGAATATAAATTTATTAGTTTTTGAGCTGAGTAAAATTATGTTCCTCGTTTGTAATATTTTTATGCTTGAATATAACGAAATATTTAACTCACACACATATATGCAAGTAAAAATCCTAAGTAATCCCAATTATGAAGAAGACAGTTTCAAAGAAGAAAATGTCAATCTATCGAATTGTAAAATGCGGTGACCCTTTTTGTAGTATGGTAACGTATATTTATTTCTAGCTTGCCTTGAAATATATAAAATTAGAATAACAGCGACGCGCGTACGCACTTCGATCTCATCCGTTTACCGTTGTAGATGTAGAAGAGAGAATCAAATGAAAACATCCGACGAATGCAAAAGACTAATTTCAAATAATTCACTTTTACAATATGAAGAATACCTTATATATACATATACACATACACTCACACAGAGATCAAAAATTATTGTCACATTAAAATATTTAAATCATTAATTGACTAAAAACACAAACATACAGGCGAATACGCCAATCAACAACAAAAAATACCATGTAAAGCCACGATCATCATATGTACCCAGCAGCAAACAGAATGTATTCGGCAGATTTATATATATATATATATATATATATATATATATATATATATATATATATATATATATATGTATATATATGTATATATATAAGTATATATATATATGTATATATATGTATATATATATATATATATATATACATATATATATATATATATATATATATATATATATATATATATATATATATATATATATATATATATATACGCAAGCACGCGAGCAATCAATGAAGCAATCAATGAAGCACTCAAAGTTGGGGAGATATTTGCGTCTGATGGGTTTTACAGTGAACGAGGACAAGACGAAGTACCTAGTGTCAAGAAAGAAGAGTCCCGGTGTCTTGGACTGCGCGTCACTGTTGACAACTATGCTTTTGAAGTAATGAAAGGCTTTGTCTACCTTGGAACCGCACATTAACTCCAGTCATTACTGCAGATATTGCGAATGAATGAAATTGGGAAGTAGAGCCCTCTTTCGAAAAACAAAAACCACATTTTACAAGTCTCTTATCATACCTGCCCTTACATGTGGCGCCGAAGCTTGGACAATTTCAGAATTTTTCAAAATACAGCGGCTGCGCTGGCTAGATCATGTCAATTTTACAAAATATCGGCATATAACACAGTGCAAACTTCATACAAAATTGTTTTATGCGTCGGAGGCTAAAGGGTCAACGAATATTAGAAATTTATTTACCTAAGGTGCTTGGTCGAAAAATGTCAAAATAAATAAAATACTTACTAAGTTAAAAAAAATTTACGAAGTATCAAATTTCTATTTACTATGGAAGCTAGGTGACGATGACGATGACGGTTAGTTGAAACTGTCAATAATACCTCGTGCCCAAGCATACCCCTCCTTCTTCAGTATAACACTAGTTGCAGAATGAGATTGACTGCAGGGTACATGAATACGAGAGTACCACGCTGTAGTCGTAATGGATGCATTCTATTGAAATACATATTAGGACGAACGATATTTACAAAAACAAACACTAACATCGATAAGACTTAATTTAATAAATAATAAATCTATATTTTGAGGATTTCTTGGTGTTGCTGCTACAGTTGGTTTTATTGATTATTTGTTCATACTACTGACAGAAGAAACAGTGAACTGATAATCGCTGCTTAAATTTAAGGGTGTTGATAATGGTGATGACCTTAATACGATGGTTTATGTGAACCCCCGCTCTCACTCTCTTTCATTCTTTTCATATTCTCATTCAACATTAATAATAATCACTCACAGATATGTGCCATGTAGATTTTGGTCAATTTTTGATATTTGGAGATATTAAATGGTTTCTCAATTGCATTTTTGAACAAATATATAAATCAAATTTGACATTTCAAAGCAAAGAAAATTATTTCCACAAATCATACTCCGCAGTTTTCATTTTTTATTCTATTCAAAAAAGCAAATAAATATTACACTGAATACATTGTTCCATGTAAAGGTAGTTTTAAGCAATCAACTGTGCGAATTTTGAAACAGAAATATATAGGGTTATCCATTTTGCGGTTTGAAAAGTAAATGTAAATAAAATACATATAAAATATTTTTTATCATGATATTTCTTTTTTATTATAAAGTTTGAACGTTGATATTATGTGTGAAATACTACATCATTTAAATGACCACCACGCGAATTGTTGCAAGCATCGATTCTTTTGAGGTAATTTTCGACCACTTTTTGACACATATTGGGCGGTATCTCAGCCATAACGTGGCGACTGTTGGTTTTTAGGTGCTCAAGAGTTAAAGGTTTATCTGCATAAACACAGTCGTTCGTGTAGCCCCACAAAAAAAGTCAAGCGGTGTCAAATCGCATGATCTTGGTGGCCACTTGATATCGCCACGACGAGAAATTACGCGGCCAGAAAATTTCTCTTGCAATAAAGCCATATTCGCTCGAGTTGTGTGGCATGTGGCACCGTCTTGTTGAAACCACATATTCTCTAAGTCGTATTCTTCAATAGCAGGCAAAAAAAAGTCGGTTATCATATGACCATAACGCTCCGAATTGACGGTGACAGTCGTTCCATCGTCGTTTTCGAAGAAGTAAGGTCCAATCACACCTCCGGACCAAAGAGCGCACCAAGCAGTGACTTTTTGTGGATGTAGTGGCCTCTCTTCAATTACTTGAGGATTCTCAGAACCCCAAATACGACAATTTTGTTTGTTAACATACCCACCGAGTGAGAAATGTGCTGAAGAAAATTTTGTTCGAAAAATCGCCGTCCACCGCCTGTTGTTCAAGCACCCATTCGACGTATCTACGACGTTGTGAATGGTCAGCTGGCTTCAGTTGTTGTGTGAGCTGGATTTTATATGGATGTAGATGCAAATGCAAAATACGCCATAATGTGCCGTAAGACAGTCCTAATTCCTGAGAACGACGAGGAATCGACACATTCGGGTCTTCGGCAACACTTTCACTTACAGCAGCGATATTTTCGGTGGTACGAGCGAAACGATGATGCACAGGCCTTACAATATCTGTAACCGATCCAGTCTCTTCATATTTCTTCACAATTTTGCCAATTGCTTGCGTAGTTGGACGATTATGTAAACCATAATCTCCTCTTAAAGCACGATATGTGGCTGTGGCAGAATCACCATTTTTGTAATAGGTTTTTACAATTTTAATGCATTGTGCGATAGTTAAGCGATCCATTTTCGCAAATGTCAGACTTTGAACTGAAAAAGAAAGAAATTGTTTTAACAACTCAGTTTGACAGATGTAGAATTCTAGCCCTATACTTTTAAAACCGCGAAATGGATAACCCTTTATATATATATTTATATATATATATATATAAATATATATATATATATATATATAATATATATATATATATATATATATATATATATATATATACATATATATATATATATATATATATATATATATAAGTGTATGTATATATGTATATATGTTTACATATATATACATATATATGTATGTATATGTATGTGTATGGGTGCCGTAGCTCAGTGGTTAGTGTGTTCGCCTTCTGATCTGTAGGTCGTGGTTCAATACCCGGCTGATGCATAACAAATTTTATATCGAAAAGATTTTTCTTTCGAATGGTACCCACCTGTCGGCAAGCAATTGGCAATTCTTCCGACAGTAACAACTTGCCATGAAAAAGCTTCTAAAAAGAACTCTGTGACAAAGCTCAGAAAAAGTGATATCACAAGTGTTCTGCCGTTCGGAACCGGCTAAAATAAGTAGGTCCATTCTAATACTGTCCAAAATTTAAGACGCACAACAGTAATAGAAGAGAAGCTCGGCCAATGAGCCCTTTGGGGCTTTAAGTGCCACATATTTATTTATTTATTTATGTATGTATATATATGTGTATATATGTATATATATGTATATATACAGTGGCTCACAGCTTATTTCGTACAGTGTATATATTTTTATGTAAATGGCTGTAACATCGAAACTAAAAAACTTATCGATAAGTTTTGAATGTAGATGTCTGTGTATGTGTTTAGTAAACCTAATAAGAAAACGGGGAACCCCAAAAATTGTTCTTTTTGTCATGCAAGAGAGAAAAACTATTGATCAGCTGATTTTCAGCTCACATCTTATTTCGTACACAAACTTCAATGTAAGTAAGTTTCATTCTGCCGCGCAGTTACAAAGTTTTTTTGAATTGTATGAGTTTTTGGACCTTTTTAACTATTATAACAATTTTTATTATTATTATTTTAAATAGTTAAAGTGCTGTAAATTAAACATTTAGCGTTATGGGTCGTCGTACAACGATGGAACAGCGTAAACTGGTAATTAACCATTTTAGGAAAGGTCAGAGTGTGCGAAAAATTGCTGAAATGACAAATTTAAGTGCCTCAACTGTCCAATACATCATTCAACGCTTCGTTCGCGAAAATCGGTTGGAGAACAAGGGCAGAGAAGCACCTAATAAGATTTTCAACGCTTCAGACGAGCGTTATATTGTACGAAAAATTAAGAAAAATCCAAAGTTATCCGCTCCGAAGTTGGCTGCAGAGGTTCAGCGTGAAATAGGAAAATCATCCAGTGCTGAAACTGTCCGACGTGTGCTGCGCAATCATGACTTGAACGGTCGAGTAGCCCGAAAGAAACCATTCATTTCGAAAATGAATATACAACGCCGACTTGACTTCGCCAAAGAGCATATTATTAATACTCCTGCGTTCTGGAATACCGTTATTTTCGCGGATGAGTCTAAGTTTAATATTTTTGGCTCGGACGGAATGTCATATGTTTGGCGTAAAGCTAATACCGAGCTAAACAAGGAGAACCTTAAGCCCACAGTGAAGCATGGTGGCGGTAGCGTGATGGTTTGGGCCTGTATGTCAGCAGCCGGAGTAGGTGAATTGGTTTTTATTGAGGGAACAATGGACAAAATGAAGTACCTCGAGATTCTGAAAAACAATTTACTTCAAAGTGCAGACAAACTGGGTTTGCGGGAAGAATTTCGGTATTACCAAGATAATGACCCAAAACATAAATCTGGGATTGTGCAATCTTGGCTTATTTGGAACTGCCCACACTTGATGTCTCCACCACCACAGTCACCTGACATGAATGTGATTGAAAATCTTTGGTCTATTTTGGACAATAAAATAAGAACACACAAGATTTCTAATAAGCAAGACCTAAAGAAGGTACTGATGGAAGAATGGAAAAAAATCACACCAGACATCACTCAAAAATTGGTGGATTCAATGCCAAATAGACTCCAGGCTGTCATTAACGCTAAGGGATGTCATACTAAATATTAAAATCAACTTACTTTGTTTTTAGTTTGAACTTAAAGAGACTGTACGAAATAAGCTGTGACATGAATTTTCCTATTTTTTTCTTATTTTATTTTTTTATAGTGTCAAACACTAAAATTTTGAAAAAGTAAATTTTGGAAAATAAAAAACAAACCTTCCTTTCAAAAATGGCATTTATATTTTGTTCAAATTTTTGCTATATTAGGAATTACGACTGCAGCAATTTTTAAACTGTCACTGTACGAAATAAGCTGGGAGCCACTGTATATTGATATATATATAAAGATATATATATATATATATATATATATATATATATAAATATATATATATATATATATATATATATATATATATAGATATATATATAGACATATATATATATATATATATATGTGTATATACATATATATACATATATATATATATATGTATATATATATATTTATATATATTTTTTTATATATGTATATATATATATATATATATACATATATATATACATATATATATGTATATTTTTGTATATATATGTTTATTTATATATGTATATATATATATATATATATATATATATATATATATGGATATATATATATATATATATATATATATATATACACATATATATATATATATATATATATATATATATATATATATGTCGGATTCAATTCAGTGTGGTCATCACCTTTGTCCGTCATGTAATATTTGCCCTCCTTTTTAACTGCTAATTTCAAAAATCTGAAATGACACCTTTCCTTTTCGTCGACGAGTGCCACACATAATTCGTCCTTTCCTTGATATGTTATTTTATATCGATCCGGTCAGTGATATACTTACTGTAAAATCCTTTTCATTCTCTTACGCTTTGTGAGCTTTTAACCCATCAGATGCAAAATGCATGTGCATTTTGGAGGTGAATTGTAGGGGAATGGGTTGAGTTGGTGATCTGGGGTAACCGTTTTTGTCGCCTCTTCCCATACCGCTAATCGCACACTTTCGTAGAGTCTCCCACTCTCTCTCTCTCTCTCTCTCTTCCTTTTGTTTTTATTTATCGTTTTTTTTCATTCTCTCTACCTCTGTCTCTCTTTGCCGTTGAATTTTTATTTATTTCTTAACAAAAATAAGCTCTATGCAGTGCGCGCTATTTTCACCTAAAAACTGAAATTAACGAAAATATTGTAAAATTAAAATAAGCTAAATTGTGAACCAAAAATTTTAAAAATTAAATAAAAATACAATACAAATTGATTGAGTGCAAAGTGTTACTTATTAACAACAAGAGAGAAAAAAGTGAGTGCTATCGTGTACGGGTTGTGGCGGCATCGACCATCACAACGACAGCAGCAATAGCAACACCGACAGCCGCATCATCACCCCCAGACAAGACCTTATCATCGCACTGTCCACCGGCATCACTCCCCTCATACTCATTTTTCGGCTCGCACCGGCAAGGTAACAAATCAGTGAAAGTGAAATAAATCCATAGTTTCAAATGGTGCACAGATTACCTACCCATTGTGTCTATTTTCATTATACTTATATACGAATCAGACTATTCTAGCTGATCGTATTTGTTTTTGCCTACGGCAATTAAATATAATATACCACTTGTACTTTGAAAATATTCCGCTACACCTAGCCATATAAATATTTGGATATATTTTTTAAATACTTAAAAATATATAAAAGAATATTATTCAACAGCCTTGTTATATATTTATTAAAACTCTTAGCGGGTAAAGGCATTTTTGTTGTTGTACTACGTACTCATTCATTTGTCTTAGACATATATAGAGTGCATACATATTGGCTAAAACTTTTGATTGGCCATTTTCCTATCATTTTCCTATCATTCGAGAAAAACAGTCAGCTGTATTTGGTTTTGGTTTACATATACTTACATGATATTGATTTTAGTTACTGGTGTTCCACCAAAGAAGAGTAACAAAAGCAATTTTATACACTCTACAGTACTATGTGCTAATTATAAGAACTCCACAGTTGAACACTCTACTTAATTAAACACATATATATGCATATTGGTCATCTCTCTTAAATTCGGCAATTAGTACAGTACAACAAATAGAAGAACAAAAAATATATACAAATACTTGGGTGATATTGTTTCAAATGTGGCCCATCTACAACTTCTCTTTTTCTTGTACAACTCGATCTAATTACATTTACATACCAGAGTCTATTGCATTATTGCACACATACAAATACTGCTTATACTTCTTTTGGCCAGCAAAAATTCTCTTTCAAACCCTCCACGTGGGTGCTGGCTGGTAATGACCGCCAACGCAGTCAGCTAAGGATGGTTTCGGCGGTTCGGATGGGCGTTCGAGTCACCAAGCCTTCCATAGGTTAGAGGTACCTATTCCTTCTCTTTCCCTATCCTAGGTCCCATCTCTCTCCCTATTCCCCTGGGCTGGATTAAGGTGTCATACGTTCCGTGCCGAGAATCAGCCTGGCTGGGGGCCCAGCATAAAAAATAGTCCAGTCGTTAACGGAGTATACGGATACCTGGCGCCTTCTGTACTAGCTAACCTTACCTACGTAGCCGAAGCTATGCGTAGTCCGACATCCCCTTCTCCAACACTCTTGGGAACAACTTGAATACTTACTTACTTATGTGGCCATAACAACCGAATATCGATTTAGGCATGCTTCGCCAGCAATTTCTGTTTTTTACTAGCCGGCGCCAGTTAGAAATTCCAAGCGCCCTCAGGTTCTCCAGTACTTGGTCCTTCCACCGAAGGTTAGGTCTTCCTCTTCTGCGTCGTCCTCCAGCGGGTTCCGAATATAACACCTTCTTAGCTGGAGCGTGTTCTTTCATTCGCTCGACATGACCTAGCCAGCGCAGCCGCTGGATTTTGATGCGCTTTACTATGTCAATATCGGCATACAGCTCGTACAGCTCATGATTGTACTTTATTCGGTACTCGCTACCAACGCAAATAGGTCCAAAGATCTTACGTAGGACTTTTCTCTCGAAAACTCAAAGCATTCGCTCATCCGAGGTGGATATTTTCCAGGCTTCAGCGCCATATGTTAGGACAGGCATGATGAGAGACTTGTAGAGTGTAGTTTTCGTTCTTCGAGAGAGGGCTCGACTTCTCAATTGCTTACTCAGCCCAAAGTAACACCTGTTAGCAAGGGTTATCCTACGCATGATCTCCAGGCTGACGTCATTACTGCTGTTAATGCTGGTTGCAAGATAGAGAAAGTCCCTTACTACTTCAAAAGCTTAATTGACAACAGTGACGTGCTGTCCAAGATGCCGGGACTCTTTGTTTGTTGACACTAGATACTTCGTCTTGCCCTTGCAGAAGATCATTTATAAATATAGCAATGAAGACATGACGACGATAAGCTGGGAAACAGGCAAGAGAAGATATCGGCTTGTCTCCTTTTACCTAGCCTACGATGACCCAGGACCATTACCACCGCAACTGCTAAAAGAGCTGGTGATGGCCAACGAGGGATCAAAGCAAGGGCTTATTATGTGAGGTGACGCAAATGTACACCATACCATTTGGGGCATCACGGACACCAACGAAACGTGTGAGTTGCTTTTTAATTTTATTATCAATAATAGATTATTACTTTGTAACCGAGGGGAAGAGCCCACCTTTATAACACGTAATCGTCAGCAGATCCTTGACATAACCTTAGTCTCCGACTTTCTCTTTTATAGGATGGTTTAGTGGAAAGTGCTTGAAAAGCACTCTTTCTCTGTTCATCGATATATAGAAATTACTTTTGAGGAGAAGTTGATCAAACCACCCAAAACTAGGAACATAAGAGAACTAACTGGCAAGTGTACCGTAGGTCACTTCAGTCAACACTACCAATAAATCCACAATTTAAGAGAGGCTTGTTGGCATATTCACTAAATCGTGTAATCAAGGGTAAATAAAGCCTGCCTGAAAAGAGATATGAGAGGGAAGAACAAACCACCCTGGTGATCTGCGAAACTCAATGAGGTAAGAATAGAATGCATTAAGTAGTAATTCAACGTCTCAAAAATATTTCGATGGGATAACGACTGGAATTGCTATTATGATAGATTAAAATCCTATAAGAAAGAGGTGAGGCATTCTGTGAGGACGTTGAGAGCACTTCAGATGCTTCTCGACTAAGAAAAATCCTTTAAAAAACTAACCACTCAATTGGATACCTACAGAAGCTGGGCTGTATCTAGTGAAGAGACTTTGAACTTACTCTTGGACACACACTTTCCAGGCAGCGTAGATAGCGCCTCAACATTAAATGAAGGCGTATGTAATTCGGAATCCGACGCAGACGTCACAAGCATTGTCACTAGAGCTAACATTGAAAGAGCAGTTAGGTCTTTCAAACCATTCAAATCACCGGGACCCGATACTATATACCCAAGGCAAATTCAACAGTCCTTAGATTACATCATGGACTGGCTTATAACTTTGTACTTTGCAATTTAATTATATTCCCTCTTCATGGAAGGAGATACAAGTGTTATTTATACCGAAAGCAGGCAAAATCTCACATGTTAGCCGTAAAGACTATAGGCCTATCAGTCTCTCATCATTCTTATTAAAATCTATTGGACTTATACATTCGGAGTAAACTTACATCACAGCAACTTGCGTAATCACAGCATGTCTACAGTAAAGGTAAATCTACAAAAACTGCATTGAATTCGCTATAAGAAAAATATAAAATACAATAGACGACAAGGAATTTACTCTAGTAGCCTCCTTAGATATCGTGAAGGCCTTCAATAACATCTAGGAAAGTAACTACCGCGTTGTCAGAGCTGGGTATAGTCGAGTCCCTAGTTGAGTACATCGGGCATATGCTGATAAGCAGGTTCGTAAATTCAGCAATGGGAAACTCGAATGTGCGTAGATCTGTCAACAGGGGGACTTTTCAAGGCGGTGTACTCTCCCCTCTTCTGTGGGTTTTGACAATGAATAAATTGTTTCAAGGCCTGGAGATAAAAATATTGCTTACGCGGATGATGTTGACATCACAGTAACGGGGAAATTTCCGAATACTCTCTGCGAAATAATGTGATACATATTAAACGAAGTTGATACTTGGTCTAAGTCATGTGGATTAGGTGTCAATGACAGCAAAATAGAATTAGTTATGTTCACCAGGAAGCACCAGCTACCTAAGGTTCACACCCCAACTTTAAACGGTGCTACGCTGTCGCTTAGTAACAAAGCCTGGTTTCTAGGATTGATCCGAGATAGGAAGCTTCTTTGGATTTATAATGTAAAAGATAGGGTTAGGAAAGCGGCTGTAGCTCTCGACTCGTGTAAAAAGGCAGTGGGAGCGAAATGGGGTTTGAATCCCCAGGCCGTACACTTGATATTCACACTGGATATTTATTCACAGTAAAAAGGCCAATTCTGACTTACGGTATTATAGTCTGGTTTCCGGTTCTAAATAAAAGCCATGCAGTTAAACGCATGGAAGTTATTCAGAGAATAGCTGGCTTGTCCATAAGCGGAGCTCTTAGAACATCCCCAACAGCAGCGCTAAATATCATGCTGCACCTGCTACCGATTGACCTGCTTCTTAAACAACGAGCAGTCAAATCGGCCTTATGGCTTAGGGAATCTTCTCTATTAGCCACTTACGCGAAAGGACACTCATCCATCTTAGACAGTTTTCCATTCATACCCAGAACCACCGAATATTGCAACTCGTCGGCAATACTCCCTAACAAGCCCTTCACTACTTGTTTATATCTATTCCGAAAGTCAGGCAGCACTAAAATCGCTGCAAATGAGTAGGCAGTCATCAAAGACGGTGATAAACTGTCACGAACTACTAATAGAACTTACTAGTTACTTCAACATCCACGTTATTTAGGTACCAGGCCACAGAGCCATCAAAAGCAACTGTAGAGCGGATGAACTAACAAGGCATGGCACAACATTAGCACTCCATCCGGACAAAGCATCGGTGCTAATGCCACTAGCAACTTGTAAATTACTGACAGACAGATTCACCATAGATACTGCTAACACACTTTGGAGACAGACAGAAAACTGTCTAAATAGTCGGCTAATGTGGTCGAAATGGAACTTAGCTCGAACTAAGGTACTTTTGAAGCTGAACAGGCAAGACATTCGAATAACAATTGGGGTTCTAACAGGTCGTTACTTTCCTGGATGACACGTGAATAAACTAGGGGCACCTTTTTATGACTACTGCAGAAGCTGCCAAGATATGGAGGAAGAAGCCACAGTTGAGCATCTCCTGTGCAGATGCCAGGCTCTGGGCAGAAGAAGGCTCACTGCATTCGGGACGGCTTTTCTTGGTGGCGTCTCAGAGGTTGCGAAAATAAAACTAACAAAGATAGTGTCATCTATAAAATCCGCAGGTTGGCTCAAACAGGACCCAGTTGGGTAAGGGATAAAGCTCCGGTGGTATCACAATGGGCCTTTAATAGACCTAGGTGCGTCGACAGACAACCACTCAACCTACCTACCTACCTGCCTATACTTCTTTTATTACACTTTTCTTATTACATTGGCTCCACCTTTGTAACTCTCTTCATAGCAGATCTCACTCTCATACATAAGTATCAAAATTCATAAGGGAGTAGTCGGTTATCTGGTCAAAAGGTATTTTTTTACATTCCCACGCGCACTGGAAATCACATACCTTTCCACCATCTCACAGGAAGTTGGAGCCACTGACATAGGGCAAATTAAAGCGAAGTTTAAAGATTGCAATATCTCTTACGTTCGTTGCTTGGCAAACATTAACGCGCATCTTCACGATTTGACGGTGATCATGCCATCTCCCATTCTTCCGGATCCGGAGTTCCAATGTTTGCAGTTTCATGCCATTCAACTGCCACCATGCGATACAGCATGCTTATGGAGACTATGTTTAATTGCCCAGTTTTCGGGATATGTTTATGAGACTATACCGGAACAATCCACGGTTATCGCCCGTGGAGAAATTATACCACCTGCTCCAAAAGACTAGAGGAGAAACAAATGAAATCATTAACTGCGTTGACTAAGGATGGGTTCACAATGGCGTGGTATAATTTGGAAGAGAGGTACGAGAACAAACGGATTCTCGTCAACATTCAATTAAAATCTCTGTTCAAGCGATCAATAAACTGCATAACAACTTGCAGTTGTTAAATATCGACACAAGTCAATGGAACGCGCTCTTCGTATATCTGTGCTCTACGAAGCTGCGAGAGACAACCCTATGTCTGTGGGAGCAAACGATTAAAGACAAACGGGAATGCTTTTTAGACCAAACGGTTTCAAACACTGGATTCGGTGTTGGACATACGGAGTGACTCTCAGAAACCCAAGCAGCCACAGAATTGGAAATTTAGCCTCCCGCAGAATCGGCAACCCGGCCGATTCGATCCTCCTATGCGCCCAAATAACCCCTCGGTGAATTCCAAAAATGTTCACACATATCACGTGAATATCACCACTCTCAATTGCCCGTTGTGTCGAGAGAAATATCCCTTACGTACCTGTCCAGATTTCCTCCAACTATCTGTGTTTGATCGCTACAACGTCATGAAGAAGTACAAACTCCGTACCACTTACTGGCTTGAATGAAGTAATAGCACACTCGTCGAAGACGTGTTCGTTGACGATCGGTTCCCCGATAGATCCAATTTTCTCAATAACGGTGGATACTTGTTCATTAAAATGGCTTACTGGCAAATTGCCGTCATGCCCGATAAATACTAATTTACTTAAGGATATATCTGGTGTATGAGTAGCAGATGAAAATCTCCATCAAAGTACCACTGTGAATCTAATATTGGGAGGTGATATCTACCCATCTATCATATTGGAAGGAATTCAAACTGAAATTCATAGATCACTAATAGCCAAAATACGGTCTTTGCATGGTTAATTACCGGTCCACTCCAACATCACAATGCCGTAGAATGATAGTTGTACAATAAAATCAGCATCGGCCGAATCCAGAACACTCCGTGTTCGCCTTCTTCTGCCAGGAGAAACTTCTCTGAAGGTGACAACCTGGATACCGCTGGTATACGAATTTGTTCACGCAACTTTACAGTTTCAGAGGTAGGTTGCTCGTTATGTAGGGGAATGCACTCCCTCCGACAGTGTGAGAAATTCTCTTCTCTTACAGTTGAACTGCTTGACACTTACTCTTGCAGAGTGCCAAAATCAGTTCTCTTGCCGTTTTTGTGGGAAAAGGCATCATTCCCTGCTGCACCGTATTAGGCACAACACGAAAATGATATGCAATTCTCATAACTCCCTAACTTTTTCTCCTAAAAAGAAAGTTCGACCTTACAAGTCTTGTGCAGTAAAGTGGCAACGGCCGTCATATATGCTGACAAGTCGTATCATTAGCCTAATGTAGTACGCACGTGAAATTTTTCCGAAGGAGCTCTCCGCATTATATCATGTCGCATATATTGTGGGCAGAACCATCAGACTGGATTACCCAATATTGTTGATGAACAAGAAAGCGTTTTGGTTTTATTCGTTGTGTTTGATCCGTTTATTTCTGCTAATAAGAATTTTGCACTATGTGCTAAAATTCATTGGAAATGATCAGTTAACATCGGATGATTAAGATTTACAATCTTAAGTACCGCTATGTATAAAGGTATACTCGTATATACACAAAATAAATATTGAAGGTACATATTTTACCGAAAAGTGAGTTAAAAGTATAAAAAGAAATAAGAGCATAAGAGAAATAAGCAAAGCAATGAAGCGAATTAGAATAGTACATGAAGAGTGGGCATGATATGACCAAACAATTGTTACGATATTGTTAAGAGTAAAATCACTGACAGATTCGAGTACCAGTTTTCTATTTTTCTTAATGTTGCTATAGCAACATATTTCCCGAAATTTTGAACTATATATTTATCCATATACATACCAACCTTTCTCGAAGTTGTGATATACACAATCCATATTAATATTACTTATAATTGTGGAATGCCAGAACATTGTGCCAACTGAGTTGCAGTTGGGTGTGAAAATGTTGACAAAGCACTTTCCCACACAATTCGTAGTTCTACACTTACGTAAGTATACCTGCGTAAGCATATATGTTTAGTCATTCCATGATAACTAAAATCTCGTGGACTACTCATGTGTGTGAATATCAAAAAGTAGCTTTCTCACATAATGGGTACATACAAACGCACATGTGGAGTATATATATCGTGTACATAAATATGTACATAAACACATGTGGTGTAAATATATTATTGTATGTTATATGTTGGGTGCCGTAGCTCAGTGGTTAGTGTCTTCGCCTTCTGATCTGTAGGTCGTGGTTCAATATCCGGCTGATGCATAACAAATTTTATATCGAAAAGATTTTTCTTTCGAATGGTACCCACCTGTCGGCAAGCAATTGGCAATTCTTCCGACAGTAACAACTTGCCATGAAAAAGCTTCTAAAAAGAACTCTGTGACAAAGCTCAGAAAAAGTGATATCACAAGTGTTCTGCCGTTCGGAACCGGCTAAAATAAGTAGGTCCATTCTAATACTGTCCAAAATTTAAGACGCACAACAGTAATAGAAGAGAAGCTCTTCCAATGAGCCCTTTGGGGCTTTAAGTGCCACATATTTATTTATTTATTATATGTTGGTATGTGGGTAGATTGATAGTATTAGAAAAATGGTATATAAGCTGCCAGCTTACTGAAGGCAGTCGCTTTCAGTTGTGAGTCTTGATCTTGCGATCCTTACTAGGCGCTCCAGTATTGGTGTAAAAGTGTAAAGTAATACCCGGAATAAAGTGAAGACCTAAAATCGCAAGTATCGTATAATTAATAAAGTATAATTGTTTTATTTCAGCTAACTAGTGTTATAGTCCCGAAGGATATTTAGGAGCTTAGGTTTAGTTGTAAATCTTGTGCGTTATGTCCTTGAGTCTAGCCGTTAGGTATTTTGTGAGTGTTGTGGAAAAATAGTATACAACAGTATGCAGGACTATAACTTTTGGCTTCCTTGGTCACCAAATGTATTTTTTCTTCCAGAACGTCGTAACGTTCAACTGTAACAGTTTGACCAGAAGCTCATAGTAAATGACTCTCTCACCAGACACACTGTAACATTTTGCATGAATATTCGGTTTTGCAATCGATGTGGATGACTGACCAGCACCAACCCACACTTTTCTACATTAAGATTATTGTACATTATCCTCTTTTCACCTCTCGCAACGATCTTATGCAAAAATTATTTGTTTGTACCAATAAACAAATTTGAATGTCATGGGGAACTTATATGCCTCTCTTCTAGATTTTACCATGAAATCGCACTGAAATTGCCGGTTGTGTTATTCCAAACTCACTTTCAGTTTGACATGGATTTTCATCGAGTAAAGTTTGAATTTCTTTGTCCATAACCTTTGGTGGACCACCACTACATGAATCCTTCTCAATACTAAAATTTCATTGACCAAATCTTGCAAATCACCTTCTAACTTTTTCATAACTTATACACGTGTCACCATGAGTAGAATTGATCGCAATCGATCAACCCCATCTCACAGCATGAGGACCTATGAAGCAGTGAGCAATGACTGCTACATAAGTCGAAATGTCTACATTAAGATCACTACGCTTGCGGCAACATTTCTTACTGACAAAAGGCTACAACACTCTCGCCGTTCTATATATGGGTGTATCCATCTATGTTTTCTAGAAACGTAGGAGGTGATAACCTTCAAATTATCACAAGCCTTTGGCTCCTCCACAAATTAATATTGATATTAATATTAATTGGCAATTCTTCCTGCAATAAAAATTTGCGATGAAAAAAGCTTCTAAAAGAATTCTGCGACAAAGCCCAGAAAAATGTGATGTCACAAAGGTTCTGTCGTAGGTCCCTTTTAATACTGTCCTAAATTTAACACGCACAACAGTAATGGAAGAGAAGCTCGGCCTAAGAGCCCTTGGGCTTATAAGTGCCACATATATACATATACATACACACATACATACATATATATATATATATATATATATATATATATATATATATACATATATATATACATATATATATATATATATATATATATATATATATGTATATATATATATGTATATATATATATATATATATATATATATATATATATATATATCCAATTATTTACACCCAAATGCTTCCGCAAAATTTTCCACGTAGTGGTGTAACAGAGGCCCAATTGCTGCGAAAGGCGCCGAATCGATAATTCAATAATGTAAATTTGGTGCGAAATTTAGTCACAAGATTCCGAATAGCCGCCTAGGAAAGTTGCCCAAACTGACCATAAAATGGAAGTACACGATGCATTTTCTTATCTGAGCATGAATTTTGATAATAAAATTCAATAATCTGCAAGCCTTGTTCGTTTGTAAGTCGATTGATGGTTAAATTATAGACCAAACTGAACATGTTTGACAGTAACATGTTACACGAAAACAACTGAGCTACCAAAAACAGTGTTGCCAAAAAGAAAGTTGTTAAAATATCACCCTGTATATTATTCTCTGTTACTCCACTACATGGAAACTTTTGCGGAAGGATTTGAATGTAAAACCTTTTAAAATATATCTGGTGCAAAAATTGAAGCCACACGACCTACCACAACATCTAACTTTTGGTGAATGGGCGCTGGGAAAGTTGGATGAAGATCCACATTTTTTATGTGGTGTGAAGAGCAGCCAGAGGTATTACACAATGCATCCCGAAAAATGCACTGTTTGGTTCGGTTTATGGCCCGGTGGCATCATTGGACCGTACTCTTTCAAAGACGACGAAGGCAGGAACGTTACTGTGAATGGCGAGCGCTACCGTGCGATGATTACAAACTTTTTTTTTGCCCAAAATGGAAGAGCTGTACTTGGCTGACATTTGGTTTCAACAAGACAGTACCACATTCCACACAGCACGCGAAACAATGGCCCAATCGAGATGCGAGTTCGGGGAACAGTTCATTTCACGTTTGGGGCCGGTCAAATGGCCGCCTGGATCGTGCGTTTTAACGCCTTTAGACTATTTGTGCAGCTATGTTAAGGCTCATGTCTATAGCAACGGTTGACGTATTGGAAGCCACTATTGAAGAATTTATACATGAGATACCGGCCGATAAATTGGACCCAGAGTATGAACCATTAGAGGTGCAGCCACGGTTAACCTTTACATGAAATCATCTTTAAACACTGAATTATATAGATGGTTCTATCTACTCAAACAAAGATTTCATACATTTATCTACATTTTTTTTTAAATCAAATCCGAAGGCTCTTAAAAAATCACCCTGTATGATACAATAGTAACATTTTATTAAAAAGTAGAATTCCTTTGGTCATTTCAAGTAAACGATAGGTACACAGTAGGTTGTGTAAAACGACCACTAATGTAGCAACTGGCAAGGAACACTTCAGTTGTTTAAGATTGTCAACTAGGTATACTATCGACCTGTATTCGCTATAACTCAGCGAATACAGGGACACTTATAAAGAAACAAAGATAGTAAAATGAACAGAATTAACGAAGTGAAGTAAAAGTGGAATAAAGAAAAAAAAAAGAGACACAGATAAAAGGAAATAAATTCATATTGATGGTGAAAGTGAGCTGGATATACTACCTCATTAAGGAAGATCTGTTGATATACACAGCCGAGTTCGGTTTCAATAGCAATGGAACGGTCGACGAACTAAGAAAGGCGTTCGCCGCATTTATAATCCAAGTAATGAAAGTCGCTTCGCTGAGCTAGAAGCGAAACACACCAATCTCTCAATAGCGATAGACAAACCAAACCCAAGTGGCAGTGGCGAGATGAGCTGCGGACGATCATTGGCACCTGCCAACGTAAATGAGGTACATGAAGTCAATACACAAGTTCAGCCACCATCCAATGCTTACATTCTACATTGGGTACGAAAATGACGAATCAAATATGACTTCAGAGGAGACCTACTGAGCTCTATCGAAAGCATTGAAGACCTTGCAAATGGGAATTTTTTTTTTTTGTTAGCTTATTTTTTTTATTGAATCTTTCTTAAATACAAGAAACTAACAATAAGTATTCAAATCTTACAAACTAAATAAAATTATGTGATATCCCCTACGTTCCATCACAATATGGTGAGTCGCGAGATGTAGCAATTTTACAGCATATTCAGTGTGTCTTTTCTTTTTAATCGACGATGCCCCTTGCTCAGCAACAATTGCCTAGAAAGGGGATTCGGATGACTGTGTAATTTTTGAATGTAGCTTCTGCAAGACATTGCAACTTCCTCAGAAATTGTGGGTACATTTAAATCTCGATGGATGTTAACGTTCCTCATATACCAAGGCGCGTTTACAATAATTCGCAGACACTTGGATTGTATTCGCTGCAATTTTTCGATATTAGAGGGAGATGCGGTGCCCCAAAACTGAATACCATAAGTCCAGATTGGTTTCAGGATTGCTTTATATAATAGCACTTTGTATTCAAGATTCAACTTTGATCTTTTGTGTAACAGCCACCATAACTGATTCATTTTAAGCTTGATCTGAGTTTTCTTTGCCTCTATGTGATTTTTCCATGTCAGCCTTCTGTCGAGGTGAATACCCAAGTACTTTGTTGAGGAACATTGCGGAACTGATTGGCCATTAATTTTAAGTGGGGGACATGTATCTAGCCTTAGCGTGAAGGTTACATGTACGCTCTTTGATTCATTGACTTTTATACGCCATTTTGATAGCCAGATTTCGAGAGAATCGACATGAGTCTGCAGGAGTTTAGTAGCTTCTATGGGGTTAGAGCGAGAGCACAATATTGCCGTATCATCAGCAAAGGTCGATATGAATGTATAGTTATTGCTGTAATCTTACAAACTAAATAAAATTATGTGATATCCCCTATGTTCCATCACAATTTGGTGAGTCGCGAGATGTAGCAATTTTACAGCATATTCAGTGTGTCTTTTCTTTTTAATCGACGATGCCCCTTGCTCAGCAACAATTGCCTAGCAAGGGGATTCGGATGACTGTGTAATTTTTGAATGTAGCTTCTGCAAGACATTGCAACTTCCTCAGAAATTGTGGGTACATTTAAATCTCGATGGATGTTAACGTTCCTCATATACCAAGGCGCGTTTACAATAATTCGCAGACACTTGGATTGTATTCGCTGCAATTTTTCGATATTAGAGGGAGATGCGGTGCCCCAAAACTGAATACCATAAGTCCAGATTGGTTTCAGGATTGCTTTATATAATAGCACTTTGTATTCAAGATTCAACTTTGATCTTTTGTGTAACAGCCACCATAACTGATTCATTTTAAGCTTGATCTGAGTTTTCTTTGCCTCTATGTGATTTTTCCATGTCAGCCTTCTGTCGAGGTGAATACCCAAGTACTTTGTTGAGGAACATTGTGGAACTGATTGGCCATTAATTTTAAGTGGGGGACATGTATCTAGCCTTAGCGTGAAGGTTATATGTACGCTCTTTGATTCATTGACTTTTATACGCCATTTTGCTAGCCAGATTTCGAGAGAATCGACATGAGTCTGCAGGAGTTTAGTAGCTTCTATGGGGTTAGAGCGAGAGCACAATATTGCCGTATCATCAGCAAAGGTCGATATGAATGTATAGTTATTGTTGGGCATATCTGAAGTGTATAAGAGATACAGTAAGGGACCCAAAACGCTTCCTTGAGGAACGCCAGCGTGAATATCCAATGGATTTGTTGTGTAATCCTTGTGATGTACGAGAAATTGTCTTTTCGTGAGGTAGCTACTAAGCAATGAGGAGACATTTGCAGGCATTAATAGTTTGAGTTTGTAAATAAGGCCATCATGCCATACTTTATCGAAAGCTTGAGTGATATCAAGAAAGACAGCTGAGCAATACTTTTTTTCTTCAAAAGTGTTCCTTATCAGAGTTACAATGCGGTGGACTTGTTCTATTGTGCCGTGCTGTTTTCTAAATCCAAACTGATGTTGAGGAATGAGTTGGTTGAGATTAATAAATGGAGTTATATTCATGACAAGTAGCTTTTCGAATACTTTAGAGAGTAGAGGCAGATGGGCATGAAGTCGAATTAAATCTACTCCCACTACCAAAGACCGAGCTCTGGTATGGTTGTGAAGCAACAATCGTCACTGACCGCAATAGAGCCCGTTCAAAACAGACTTCCTCCATTTATTTTTGATTGCGCGATATTTTCAAAAACTAGATGACGGCGGAGGGTGCCGTAGCTCAGTGGTTAGTGTGTTCGCCTTCTGATCTGTAGGTCGTGGTTCAATACCCGGCTAACAAATAACAATAAATAATAACAAATTTAATATCGAAAAGATTTTTCTTTCGAACGGTACCCACCTGTCGGCAAGCAATTGGCAATTCTTCCGACAGTAACAACTTGCCATGAAATGCTTCTAAAAAGAACTCTGTGACAAAGCTCAGAAAAGTGATGTAACAAGTGTTCTGCTTTTCGGAACCGGCTAAAATAAGTAGGTCCATTCTAATACTGTCCAAAATTTAATACGCACAACAGTAATGGAAGAGAAGCTCGGCCCATGAGCCCTTTGGGGCTTTAAGTGCCACATATTTATTTATTTATTTTAGATGACGGCGGTGTTCCTAGATACCGAGCGTCTTCTAGAGTATACAGCATTGCTTGCATAAATAGTAGCTTTGTGTAAGCTTATCACCCTTACCCCAATACTCGTGGGAACATTTATTAAAAGAAAAAAATCAACATGGACCACGGACCAGCCGCGAGGCAGATGAGTAAGCAATGAATGCAAGAACTCAACGGCAGTGATTTCCGGTACCAGGGGAGGATGTAACATAGGCCTTATTAATTCGTATTTATCAACCACTTGGTTTGCCCCACCGTAATTGCGCTGGAACATTAATTGTCTCTACCATTGTTACGCATTTGTTCATATATAAGTGTGTATATCTCCTTACGTTCGAAAACTAATGTTTGAGCTCAGTTAACACTGTACGTCAAAATAGTATAATAATTTTCGTTTGAACAAATGTAGAAAAGCGACAGAATCAATTTTGTCGTACAATGTAGCGACGAGTACCGCTTTTTTGTTGTGAGTATAAAGAGTAATTTTTTTTTTGGCATCAACGGCCATTCGAATTGATTGATATTTGAATATGTGCAATGTCATAAAAGAGTAGGGCAGATGCGTGGCATGGGTGTGTGTGTAAATGCAAAAAAAATGTGAGATGTATAAGGAGTATAGTTATAACGCAACTCTTCCAGGAAATTACAACGGTCGAAATGAAAAGTATTAAAGGCGGGTGTGTGGTACAGACGAGAGGAATTTTTGTTTGATTGAATTTTTAGAAAGGGTGGACACGGCATGCGTGATTTGAACAAAAAAAGGTAGGTTACGATTCAAATTAGTGATATCGAGAGTAGAATTGTGCAAAAGTGGTAAAAATAGTATATTTATCTACTTAAATGGCCGATCGACCAACCAATTACTTTGTTTCTACATCGAAACAAAAAAAATTGTTGTAAAGAACTTTTATTGATATAAAAAGACATTTTGCAGTGCATACCGAAAAATATTAGAAGTGCTAATTTAGAGAATAAGAAATTTTCAAGTACCATAAACACAAAAAAAGCAAATGAAAAGCGAAATAATAAAGAAAATTATACAACAAATTCAATTAGAGCACAAAAGAAAATCAAATCCTGCACGAAAGATAGAGGGAGGTGAAAAAATGCAAAGAAAAGTCATATTAAAAGAAATGTACAATAATTTAATATTAAAAATGCTACACATGTAAAAGAGAATAAAAACAATTTTCAAACAAAAAAATTGCAAAAGAAGTATATGCTAAAAGGGCACCAAAATAGCATCAGCACCAGCAGCAACACGAACAACAACAACAGGAGCAGAAACAACCAGTAACACCGCAACAACAAGAAGTCGCTTTAAAGCTGAAGAGAAAGCGGTCAAAGATTTCTTAAAAGAAAAGCGTAAGGAGTCTGATGAATTTTCTATCATGGAAACCAGCAGACCATATGAGGATGCTCTGAACTACCCAGTTGCATGTCCGAGTCTGGAGGAACAGGGGTAAATAGCGGGAGTAATCAAGTAAGAGCTGCATAAGCTCTCATCTAATGAACCCCAACTATGTTTTCAAGTCTGTTCCTTCAAACCCGGATGGAGAGTTGTGAAGACGAGGTCTCGAGGGTCGAGTTAATAGAGAAGGCAGTAAAAATTAAACTGAAGGAGAAGAGGGTCAACGCAGTGGAAGAAGTGAATACAGCAAACCTATCGCTGTCTCACAGCTTTTATCCCTGAATGTTCTCTCCCAGTTGAACAGTTCTTAGGGTAGTTAAATGGAAGGTAGTGGATCTTACAGCACAACAGCACCGGAAACAAACTTAAGCTGGGCTGATGGCGGATAGAAACTCTCTTCGAGTGCTTTCTGATTTGAAGATCCATCCCTATTTCGATTTGGGAAGGGTTCAGTTCAAGGTACGATGCAAACAAAAGCTGAAACACGCTGCAGCCAAAACAGGTAATACCATACCACGGAGAAACTCTGAGAAGAGAAAGGAAAGACCACTCAGCTTAGTGACATAAAAAACTACGACGTGCGAGACAAAAGGATGGATATTGTCAGCCGACAAGATTCTCACCAAACAGACACGTGTAACAGGTAGAGTAAATCTTTCCAGTCGAGCTAGCCTATCAGGCAAATCTACGTCGCCCAATAGTGTTCGGATGCAGATCTAGAGGTAGGGGGTAAAAGAGCGGAAAATTGCCGTCGGGCCAAAGTAGCTTTGGCTGTTCTTATTAGGACCATAAACACCATTGGTCATGACAAATCTGTTGTGCACAAACCGTGACGTGGTAAATGGCGAGTTTCTGAAGAGCCATCGTGCTCAGACTGAAATATCATTTAGGCCAAACAGACAAACAGCTAGTGTTACCAACTGTGCCATTATGTCTTAACTAAACTAGGAAGTCGGATAGACACTATAAATAGATTAAAAAAAAACATCTTACAAAATCAAAAAATTAATTTTAATTGACTACAAAGACAACTGTCCCCTGAAGGCAAAGGCCTTCAGAAAACAGATGCCTTGGAGGAACTGTTTAAGCTAAGGAAAGACCTTTTAAACTGTTCAATATGGCCAAGCAGGCCAACAGGCCTAAGAAAGAATCTTTTAGAACACAGTCTCTTGCAGTCGCTTACACAAGATTCTCTCATCAGCAAAACTGAAACCAATTGGAACATTGACCATTAGCAATGGGTCAAGTACTAACAGTGAAAAAGAAAGTCTAAAACGTACTTCCCGGGGTCAGAGATTCATCAAAATGATTACCAATAATAAATGTTGAACAGACTAATGTTGCCAACAGAGAAGATTGGAGGATTGTAAAAGCAATCTTCAATCCTTCAGTCGTAGAATAGGCACTGGGCTCTTTCCGTCTATATAAGGCAATAAGAAAATGGCATTTGTTTTCAAGTTCCTCGAAAAAGCAATTGTATTTTCATTTGAGAGAGAAAATTCTCTGGCAAAATCCCTCAACTCTTATGATCTAGAAAAAATCAATGTACTAGTTACTCTAAGAAGGTGGATATCATTTATACTAGGTAGCAGGATAATCGAGTCGAATATAGGCAGTATTACACAGAAAAAACAACTGCTAGAGGTTATTTTCAAGGTGGAGTACTGTTATGTCTGCTCTAGTTCATGATTACGGACGATCTAATCGAAGACTTAACTTAGCTTAACTGAGGAGGAATTTGAAACAATTGGTTATACGGATGACTTTGTAATTGCAATCAGGGGCATAGATGGACATACCGTCTCCAATATGCTCCGAATTGCAATAGAAATTGTAAAAAAATGGTGTGTCAGACATGGATTGTCAATCAACCCTAGCAAAACTGCCATTGTCCTCCTTACCAAAAAACGAGTTTGCAGTAAAAAAAACTGAACATTTTTGAGGATAAAACAAAATTCTCCAAACAATTCAAATATCTAGGGAGTAAAAAAAAAAAATATGTGGCACTTAAAGCCCCAAAGGGCTCATTGGCCGAGCTTCTCTTCCATTACTGTTGTGCGTCTTAAATTTTGGACAGTATTAGAATGGACCTACTTATTTTAGCCGGTTCCGAACGGCAGAACACTTGGGACATCACTTTTTCTGAGCTTTGTCACAGAGTTCTTTTTAGAAGCTTTTTCGTGGCAAGTTGTTACTGTCGGAAGAATTGCCAATTGCTTGCCGACAGGTGGGTACCGTTCGAAAGAAAAATCTTTTCGATATTAAATTTGTTATGCATCAGCCGGGTATTGAACCACGACCTACAGATCAGAAGGCGAACATACTAACCACTGAGCTACGGCACCCACCTAGGGAGTAAACTAAACTGTAATCCCCATATGGACCATAAAAGCAAACAATAATCTTTGTACATGCAAACTCATAATTGGATGCATTAGAACAACTCCTACGGCTGCCCCTAAATGTTATTTTAAGATCAGTACCATGTGAGCAATACAGTCAGCCTCAGGTAGTTTATCGAAGATATGAATGAAATAGAAGCTTTCGGATGCCTCTAGACGAAATACCCCTCATATACATTTTAGATAGAAAATACAAAACTTTTATAACGGACAAGGTGGGATAGGGTAAAAACAGAATCGTCTGATACTCTGAGGGCATTATCTGATACACTGATGGGCCCCAGACTGAAGAAGGCCCTGAAGCTGAAACATACTGTAATGAGTTTTAAATATCGATCAATTTTGGAACAATGGCAAAGGTCTTTCAAGCCATATTCCATTAACCTCTGCAACAGATTCATTCTGTCTCAAGAAGTAAGAAAAAAGAAATAATTATAATGTCAGATAGCCAGGCAGCAATTAAGGCACTGAGCAAAAACATAATGAACTCTAAGATTGTCTGGGAAACCGTAAATGTCATCAAAATCTTTGGGGAAGGTGTTTAGCCCACCTTTTTCTCTGTTCCGCCGTGTGACGCTTTATATTGGTGTCAGATGGCGCTGCGGTCAGTCTCATATGGGTTACCTATATCAATATATAGCTCACCGTATTAATCTATTTTCTTATCAAAGACGCAAATTGTAGTTTTATGGAAATCGGGCTTTATTGGCTTGTATATTCTATATTATGTCTAGATGTATTTCCCACACTTCCTTCAAGTAATGTTACCACACTTTCGTGATCAGCATCGCTTAAATTTTCAATTCAACGATGTCCGTCCGTCTGTCCGTCACCTGTCTGGTTCGCACGATAACTTGAGCAAATATTGAGCAATTGTGACAAAATTTGGCATAAGTAACCTATGATCCAAGAGTACGCAGAAGATTGATATTGGGCATGATCGGTCAATAGCCGCGCCTACACCAAGCTTTCAAAGCGACTGCAGCTTTAAAGCGGCTGCAGTTTCTTCCGTCTAGAACAATTATAATTTATACTTAGGTTAATATGGTAGTTGTACATAATAAAATTGAAACCGCTATAACTTACGAACTATTGAACGTAGGACAACCAAATTTAAGGTGTGGATTAATATGGAAAATTAGTTAGATTTACAATGAAGAGGTATACCACGCCCACTTTTTATATAGCTTCCATACTTACAAAGTATTTCGTCAAAGTCTACCATATTTCGGGTGTAAATTAGTATTACATGCAAAAATTGTTTCTCAAAAAGTGGAAATAAAAGAAAAAGATGGATATTCGCTTCAGTTGAGCAGCGACAGGTGATGCGTGGCTTGCCAATACTGCGTCGCGATTTTTTGGACGGATTTCATTGCTGCGCCTGTTTGGCGAAGTTGTCGTCTTCGTTACGCAACGTGTGACCGATTCATTGCCACTTCCTCTTTCGGATTATATACGCAACATCAGTCTGATTTGCTTTAATCAACAACTCTGCTTCAGGTATAGTACGGGGCCAGAAAATTCGCAGTACACTACGCAGGCAGCGGTTACTGATTGTCTGCTTTGTAAGCTCTGTGGTTACCTTCCAGGTAGTACAGTCATATAACAGCACGGATTTGATGCATATATTATTGTTCTGCCACAGCGGCGCAAAAATACCAAAAGAGGCCTTGGCCTTGTTTATCCTACTCGACATCCAATTCATTTCCGCTATCCGCGACGATCATACGGACGTGGTAAAAAAATTTATCCAAGGTGCCGACAATTTTCCTTATGTAGGACATGACAGCACGCGAGTTACGTTCCTTCACCCTGTATCGAACAATTATACTGCTGACGACGACATCAGCATAATTGTTCAAAAATATTTAAACAAATAAATAAATCGAACATCGTATCAAATTGCTTGATTGGAATAAGCAGCGTAAAATATACATAACAATTGCGTTGATTGTGCTTAGCAAGCAATTTTGATACGAAAAGGCATTTGCATATGCCAGTAGATTTTAAGTTTTAGTCTTAAGATTGATTTCAAATAAAAAACACCAAAAGAATAGTATGTGTTCCATTAATTTAATTTCGTTTTAAAAAAATACATAACTGGCGCAGTCGAAGAAGACAATTCCAAAGATTGTCAGAACCTATCGAGTCCCGAAGGACATTACAGTAGTGCACTTTAGTGACTTATATATAAAAGAAAAAAAACTATTAGTGTATATACTATAAAAAGTTAAATAACTAAACACATAAAGTGACTTACAAAAACAAAATGAAAAAAAAATAAAAGTATAAAAGAAAATTTTTTCTATGAGAAGACAAAACTCTTTTGACAACAACAGACCAAACTTAAAAATGGAACAAGATCAAAACCAACTCAACGAAGTTATAAGAAGACAGGAGGCAGCAATTAGCCAGTTACAGATGCAACTGGAACAGCAACAGCAACAACAACTGCAGCTTCAGCAACAGTTACAACTCCAGCAACAACCACAGCAATATGGGGCACAAAATGACATTTTGTTAACACCAAAAGATATCTTGACTCAATTTAGGCAGCTGAAATGTCTAGAAAAAGGCCACAGCACAACGGCCTTCATCGCTTCAGTAGAGGCAATAATGGCTCTATGCCCAAATGGGAACCATCAATTAATAAATCTAGCGATGGCAATAATAGTTAACGAGAAGATTTTGGGAGATGCCGGAGCATACATAAGAGAGCTGGGGACAGATGTTACATGGAACCAAGTTAAATCAAAATTAATGGACCACTATAGGTGGGTGCCGTAGCTCAGTGGTTAGTGTGTTCGCCTTCTGATCTGTAGGTCGTGGTTCAATACCCGTCTGATGCATAACAAATTTTATATTGAAAAGATTTTTCTTTCGAATGGTACCCATCTGTCGGCAAGCAATTGGCAATTCTTCCGACAGTAACAACTTGCCATGAAAAAGCTTCTAAAAAGAACTCTGTGACAAAGCTCAGAAAAAGTGATGTCACAAGTGTTCTGCCGTTCGGAACCGGCTAAAATAAGTAGGTCCATTCTAATACTGTCCAAAATTTAAGACGCACAACAGTAATAGAAGGGAAGCTCGGCCAATGAGCCCTTTGGGGCTTTAAGTGCCACATATTTATTTATTTATTTATAGGCCAAAAACAACGTATACCGATATATTCGAAAAATGTAGAAACATTAAAGTAAGTAGCTTAAGAGAACTTTTTGCTTATTTTGAAAAAGCAAAAGCCGAACTTTTCAACATATACATATTTAACGAAACTAAGCCGGAAATATACAAACCGGATAGAGTTGACAATGACTTAGTAAACATTCTAATGGATAAAATAGACGTTCCACTTAGAGCCCACATAAGTCAAAATAACACTTTGAATGAAATAATAAGAAAATATACACAAATTAAAGCATTAGATGACCATAGAACCATATATTTTAACCACAGACAGAAAAAACTACAAATACAGCAAAACACATACACGAACAATAGTAAACAAATACAATATAATCAAATTAATGAAGATAATACACAAAACAATCAAAACCCAGCAACGTCCAACCAATTTAAAAACAATTTTAAGCGAAATTACCAGACCGATAGACAAAACTTCAATAAAAAAGATAATAATACTTCACAATCAAAAATGTCACATATGAGTGTCGATACACAACGATCAAATAGAACAAACTATAACTCGATGTCTATAGAGATAGACAACATTCAGGAAACTAAAAATATGCCAGAGGACCAAATAAATTTTTTAATGTGGCCTCAAAATCACAACTGCCAATAATAACCATTACAATAGAGGGAGTAAGAATAAAATGCTTAATAGACACAGGCTCGACAACTAGTATATTAAAGAACACTATTCTACCACAACAGTTCCCAAGAACCGAACTAAAAAAACCTCAAATTTTTAAAACACTTAACGGTTTTAATAAAGTAGAATACACAGTCGTTACCCCTTTTCCAAAAGAGTTTAAACACCCGGGAACCCTTCAATGGAAAATAATTAATTTTAAGAATGAAAATTTCGAAGGAATAACAGGACAAAATTTTCTAAAACCCCTTGAAGCATATATTAACAGCGAAGAGCAATATGTTGAGATATTAAAACAGAAACTATATTTCGAGCAATATAATTATCCTCAATATATAGGAAATGCCTACACTATAGAAAAAATTGTAAACAAGAAAATAATAGATAACTTCAATTTTGATCACCTCACCTTAGAAGGGAAAAATGCAACCCTAAGGTTGCTTAACGAATTTAAGGATCTCCTCTTTAAAGAAGGAGATATCCTTTCAGCTACTAACGAAGTATATCACGAAATCATTACAACAACGGACAAACCCTTATACTCAAAAATATATAGATACCCCCAAATTCATGAAACAGAAATTGAAGACTAGATCAAAAGCATGCTATAGCAAGGAATAATTAGAGAAAGCAACTCCCCATATAATAGTCCATTGTGGATTGTTGAAAAGAATTTGGACAATTCAGGAACCAAAAAATACAGACTCGTTGTCGATTATCCAATACCCAATCTGAATTCATTACTGGACAAAATTGGCAGGTCGCAATATTTCACAACATTGGACTTAGCAAAAGGCTTCCACCAGATTCCGGTAAGAGAAGAAGACAGGCCGAAAACCGCCTTTTCAACCACAACGGGCCATTACGAATTCATTCGAATGCCGTTTGGTTTGAAAAATGGCCTATCAACCTTCCAAAGGTTGATGAACAAAGTACTAAGGGAATTCATAAACAAATCATGTGTCGTGTACATGGGCGATATTCTCATATTTAGCACCTCTCTCCAAGAACATATAAATACTATTAAAAAAATCTTTAGAGCCCTAAGGGACGCAAAACTAAAAATACAGGTAGACAAATGTGAATTCCTAAAAAGAGAAACACAATTTTTAGGCCATGTTCTCACAATTCAAGGCATTAAACCAAATCTTGATAAAGTTTCAATCATACAAAATCTAAAGATTCCGAACACAACTAAACAAATAAAATCATTCTTAGGAATGACCGGTTTCTACCGAAAATTCGTAAAAGATTATGCAAAGATAGCATTTCCAATGTCAAAATGTCTAAAAAAGAGCCAAACTATAAACACTAATAACCCCAACTACATAGTCGCATTCGAGAAACTGAAAGACCTAATCACAAATACCCCAATACTAAGATACCCAAACTTCGATAAAAATTTTAAAATCACGACTGATGCAAGTAACTTTGCAATCGGAGCAGTCCTATCTCAAAAAGGCCATCCAATCGCTTACGCATCTCGTACCTTAAATAGACATGAATGCAACTATGCAACTATAGAAAAGGAACTTCTAGCTATAGTTTGGGCAGTCAAATATTTTAGACCCTATATATTTGGAAGGGAATTCGATTTAGGAAGCGATCATCAACCACTTAAGTGGCTCGTGACAAAATATTCGGGAAAAGACATCAGCCCGAGACTTCAAAGATGGCTAGTAAACCTGGGAGAATATAAATTCTCTCTAGAATATATAAAAGGGAAAACTAATAATATTACAGATTTCCTTAGTAGGATCAAAGAAGATGAAATCAATCAAGGGGAAGATCAAGAGAACCAAAACACATTTAATGAAATAGAAACCCCGAATACCCAACAAAGTGACAACGAGCCGATAGAGGTACAAACAGTTCACTCTCAAGAGGAAGACTTAGGATATAGTGTACCAATTCTGGAGACAGTCGTCAATAGGTTTAAAACACAAATTATAATAGTGGATGAAAATAATGACAGTCCTACTCAAATAATATTTGGCAACAAAAGAATCGTCATTAGGAAGCAGGATATAGAAAATAATGATGTCCTTAATATCCTAAGAAGAGAAGTAGGAAAAGGAAAAGTGGGAATATATTCCTACCTTAACGACCATGAGTATTATAGAGTACAAAAAATTATTGAAAATGAGTACTCGTCAAACAATCAGGTTAAATTTGTCAAATGCACAAAATTTGCGAGGGATATAGAATCGGAAAATGAACAAATATCCCTTTTTCACAAAAAAGAAAGCGGACATTGCGGAATTATAGCAACATACGAAAAACTTAAATCAATTCTATAGAACCCAAACCTAAAAACAACTATACATAAAATTATAAACAATTGCGATATACATATATGATAGGAACCTGATACAAAACAAATATTATCATACAGAAACTCCCAAAACCATCAATGAAATCGTCCACATAGACACTTATGTTAACAGCAAACATTCGTTTATTGTATTTATCGACAAATTTTCAAAGTATGTAACTTGCCTACTACTTACAGATAGGAATAATAGAATGATGGTTAATAAATTGCAAGAATATCTAGCATTAAGGAGAAAACCTAGAAAATTCGTATTCGATAACGAATTCAACACAACCACAATTAAAGACTTTCTAAATGAACAAAACATAGAATACCATTCCACAAAACCAAATAGCCGTACTAGAAATAGCGATATAGAACGACTGAACAACACATTAACAGAAAAAATAATAACACTGAATATTGAAGAAAAATTACCAATTACCACACAAATTAATAGAGCAATAATGTATTATAATAACAATTTCCATAGCACTATAAAATGTACTCCATTAGAAGCGCAAAATTTCCAGATTGATCACAAAATTATCCATGAAAGGATATCAAAAACAAAAACAATTCAGAAATCAAATGAGAATAGAGAATCATATGTGGAAAACCGGCAATTAGGTTTCATAAAAAATTATAAAAATGTTAGACACAAAGAACAACCAAAGTTTAGAAAATCAAATTTACAAAACATTCATACAACCAATATTAAAAGACCAACCAAATTTTCAGGTGACATTCCTATTAATGATCATATGCTTAGCATAAATACAAACTGAAGCGGGATTCATCCAAATCGATACATCTATGGTCGAAATAGTTAATACAACTAAAATAATATTACATATAATTAATCCATCAGAAATACTCAACCTTATTGAACAAATGCATGAAAACGCAAAAATAATTACTGGGCAGAACAGACTTCATTTGGAAACAGAAATCCAAATAATTCAAACAAAAATCAAAACTATAATCCCAACAGTTTCTAAAAGACAGTAAAGGGGTCTCATCAACTTCGTAGGAAAATTAAATAACTGGATGTTTGGCTTATGGACGATTCCGATAGGCAGGAAATAATGAAACACTTACTCAATAATAAAGAAAACAATCATGAAATAATAAAAGCCATGAATGATCAAATTAAAATTAATACTGTCATACAACAATCAATAAATACTCTAAAAGAAACGATAGTAGACGACAGAAGAGAAATAGTTGAAACTCTTAACGACATAAACCAACATGACAATGTAATGAGAAATGAAAAACTGTACCACGACCAACTTTTAAAAATAAGATTTTTAAATGACAAAATAGACGCTATATTAGACTCTATAGCCTCTGCGAAATATAACCTCTTTCACCCATCAATTTTAACAGAAGAAGAATTAGACAAATATGACATAAACATTTATAAAATAAAACTCATCAGAATGGGGGTTATGCAACATAACGACAATTTAATAATCGCTATAAACCTACCGATAAATTTAATTCGGACCAAGGTAAAACGGACAATACCATTAACAAATAGTAATAATAAAAAGATCGACATGGACATTGAGGACACTGTACAAATTAAAGACAAAACATACATATATGAAAAAGACAAGACACTAAATGAACTTAAAATCAGTAAAAATTGTGTTTTAGAAAAGAATTGTAAGTTAATTACAGACAATGAGGAGAAAATATATATTATAAATGAAGGAACGATTTTAATTCAAAATATGGAATGGAATTTATAAATTGTACAATTATAATCGATCGCAAATTATTTTCAAATAATGAGGAAATTTACATACAGGAATTCTATAATGAAAAAGAAGGAGAAGAAACATACAATTTTACAACAAAACCTTCCTTCAAAGATATTGTAATAAATGAAATAAAAAACCTAACAGAGCTAAAAGAAATAAAATTAAAAAACATAATAACAGACTCAGTAACGTTATTATTGTTTACTTTACTAACCCTAGCTATAATTATATTATGGTATAAGTTCAAAAATGAAAAAAATAGGATCCAGGAGAATCCTATGACTACAGGGGGAGGAGTTACGTTCCTTCACCCTGTATCGAACAATTATACTGCTGACGACGACATCAGCATAATTGTTCAAAAATATTTAAACAAATAAATAAATCGAACATCGTATCAAATTGCTTGATTGGAATAAGCAGCGTAAAATATACATAACAATTGCGTTGATTGTGCTTAGCAAGCAATTTTGATACGAAAAGGCATTTGCATATGCCAGTAGATTTTAAGTTTTAGTCTTAAGATTGATTTCAAATAAAAAACACCAAATGAATAGTATGTGTTTCATTAATATAAATTCCTTTTAAAAAAATACATAACTCGCGTCGTTATAGCTTTCCCTAATAAGATCAACAAGTTTATCTGGCGTACCTCTTCTCCGCAGAACAGCCCATATACTCTCCCTTTTGACGCTGTCAAATGCTTTTTCGAAAGCGATGAATAAATGTAGTTTGGAATTATATTCGACGCATTACTCGATAATTTTAGGAAGCGTATTGATTTGATCTGCACAGGAGAAGCCACTGCGGAATTCAGCTTGACAAGAGCTGATGGATGCCTATAAGTAGTTCTTTAACCGGTCCAAAATTATGCGGGCGATAATTTTCGCGATTGCGGGAAGGACGCAAATATCTCTCCAGTTATTGCAGTTTTTGAGGTTGCCTTTCTTTGCCAGCTTCACAATGATTCCTTCTTTCCACTCATGTTGAAAGGACTCCTGATCCCACATAGCTGCTATTAGTAGGAGCAACATTTCTGCGGACAACCTGCTGTCAGCATTATAAGGCTATTTCTGCAGTTTTCAATTCGGCCGTTGCTTTATTGCTGCTGTGATTTCAGCCAAGTTCAGTCTTATAAAACTCAGCTCAGCTCAACTAAAATTAAATGTAAGCATATTTATTTCTTTTTAAATCATACTATTTCCTATCGCTTAATACGCACCTCATACTTTGCGCGATGGCTCGAAGGACCACTAATTAAATCAATAATTAAATATACTTTTTTATTTTTTATTTTAATCAACACATTTTAATATTTATTACAATAGAATTTAAATGTGTATGCTTGATTGTTCATAATATTTGCAAAAATCAAAGTTTAAATATTGAATACTTTTAAATGCAATTCAAATTTTAATATGTTTACAATGGTTTAATTCAGCCACATATTTATTATATATATATATATATATATATATATATATATATATATATATATATGTATATATATATATATATATATATATATATATGTATATATATATATATATATATTTATATATATATATATATATATATATATTTATATATATATATATATATATATATATATATATTTATTTATATATATATATATATATTTATATATGTATATATATATATATATATATATTTATATATGTATATATATATATATATATATATATATATATATATATATCTTTATATATTTATATATATATATTTATATATAGGTGGTGTTTTCGCAAGGTAATGTGTCTAACTTCCTCAACCGGGTGGGGCTAGCGCAACCCTATTTGAACTCATTGCAATTCAACTCACTGGCTGTCATGTAGTTTGATCTGAGCGCTATGTGATGATACCTTTATTTGTTAACGAGGGGTAGTCATATAGCTTGTTCTGCTTACTCTGTGATGGCGCTTTCATTATTATTAATGGGGGCCCTCCATGTGGCCACCACCGGGCAACGTCTTCCTGGCACCCGCTGGGAAGCGGCTGAAGTGAGTGGCGAAAATCTCCTCGGTTAGAGGTTGTGCGTTAGGTTTGGGACCCGCCACATAAAAAAAACCCCCAATGAAAAAAACAAATGTGCCTCGGATAAGGACTACCGCTTTTATTGATGACCCCCGCAAACGAAAAAAGGACAACGATTTACGGATATGCACCTGGAATGTCCGATCCCTTTATAGGGAGGGTGCCTCTATCCAGCTGGTTGATGTCCTCGTAAAATACAGAGCTGACATCACCGCTCTCCAGGAAATGCGATGGACAGGACAGGGCTGCTCCAAAAGAGCGTCCTGTGACATCTACTGCAGTTGCCATGCTGAAAGGCACGAATTAGGATGTGGATTTTTGGTCAGCAAGAGACTACGACATCTTGTCCCACAGTTCACGCCTGTGAACGAACGGCTGGCGACAATCCGCATCAAGGCAAATTTTTCAAAATCAGCCTTATATGTGCCCACGCTCCGACGTATGAGAAGGACAATGTGACCAAGGAGAGCGCTTCGAAGAAGCTTATGACCGCTGGCCCCGCCACGATATCAAAATCGTGTTTGGCGACTTTAATGCCAGGGTGGGCAAGGAAGGTACCTTTGGTCCAACTGTCGGAAAATTCAGCCTCCACCAGAACACCTCCGATAACGGAATGAGGCTGATCGACTTCGCCGCAGCACGAAACATGGTAATTGGTGGTACCAGATTCCAGCATCTCGACATCCACAAAGCGACATGGCTGTCTCCAGATCAACGTACAAGAAACCAAATTGATCATGTGGTGATTGACGGAAGACATGCTTCCAGTGTGATGGACGTGAAATCGATCCGTGGTGCCAACATCGACTCGGATCACTACCTTGTTGCAGCTAAGGTGCGCACACGCTTATGTGTCGCAAATAACAAGAGAAGTCCCACACAGAGAAAGCTCGACGTCAGTAAGCTGCGATCACCAGAGACAGCAGATGCATTTTCCACTCGACTATCGGATCTGCTTATGCAGAACACTCCCCCACTTGATGATACATGCGCACGGTGGACACATATATCCCACTCCATGACTACTGCTGCCGAGGAGGTAATCGGTTACTACCGACCTCTGAGGAATGAGTGGTATGATCAGGAGTGTCGCGACGCTACCGCAGAGAAACACGCCGCCTACAGAAAAACCCTGCGTGCAGGCGCAACGCGAGCTGTTAAGGAGCGGTATAGAGAGAAAAGGAGTGCAGAGAGACGTCTTTTCAGGCGCAAGAAGAGGGAGTTGGAAAGACGCGAGTGTGAGGAGATAGAGATGTGTACCGACAAGAATGAGACTCGAAAATTCTTTGAAAAGATCAAGCGCCTGAGTGGAGGTTTAAATCCCGGAGCCTCTTCTTGTCGTGATGGAAATGGGAATCTGGTTACGGATGTCCAGAGTGTATTGAGCCTATGGAGGGAGCACCTCTCCACGTTACTGAATGGCGATGCTACGAACAATTCCGCCAGTGGAGGAGTTTGCCCGATAACCCCAATTACAGATGATGGTGTTGATGCTCCACCACCCGAATATGACGAGGTTGAAACGGCCATTTTAAGGCTGAAGAACAACAAAGCTGCAGACGCTGATGGCCTGCCTGCCGAGTTGTTTAAGACCGGAGGCGATGAGCTGCTCACCCGCATGCACCAGCTCATAAGCAGAATATGGTCGGATGAAAGCATGCCTGATGATTGGAGGCTCAGTGTTCTCTGTCCTGTACATAAAATAGGAGACCCCACAATTTGCGCCAACTACCGTGGAATAAGTCTCCTGAGCATCGCATACAAGGTTCTATCGAGCGTACTGTGTGAAAGGTTGAAGCCTATGCTCAGCAACCTGATTGGACCGTATCAGTGTGGCTTCAGACCTGGTAAATCCACCATCGACCAGATTTTCACACTGCACCAAATCCTGGAGAAGACCCAAGAAAAACAGATCGACACACACCACCTATTTGTTGATTATAAAGCCGCTTTCGACAGTCCGGTAAGGGATTACCTCTACGCAACAATGTCTGAGTTCGGTATTCCTGCAAAGCTCATTCGACTTTGTAGAATGACACTGCATAACTCCCGTGGTGCAGTGAAAATTGGAAAGGACCTCTCCGCACCGTTTAATACCAAACGGGGTTTCAGACAAAATGATTCGTTATCGTGCGACTTCTTCAATCTTATTATGGAGAAAATAATACGAGCTGCTGATCTACGACATAATGGCACTATCTTCAACAAAAGTGTCATGCTGTTAGCGTATGCCGACGATATTGACATAATCGGCATGAACACGCGAGCAGTCAGTGCAGCATTCTCAGAGTTGGAAAGAGAGTCGCGTCGGATGGGTCTCACGGTGAACGAGGGCAAGACGAAGTATCTAGTGTCAACAAACAAAGAGTTCCGGCGTCTTGGACAGCACCTCACTGTTGACAACTACGCTTTTGAAGTAGTAAGGGACTTTGTCTATCTTGGAACCAGCATTAACAGCAGTAATGACGTCAGCATGGAGATCATGCGTAGGATAACTCTTGCTAACAGGTGATACTTTGGGCTGAGTAAGCAATTGAGAAGTCGAGCCCTCTCTCGAAGAACGAAACCTACACTCTACAAGTCTCTCATCATGCCTGTCCTAACATATGGCTCTGAATCCTGGACAATTTCCACCTCGGATTAGCGAATGCTTGGAGTTTTCGAGAGAAAAGTCCCACGAAAGATCTTTGGACCTATTTGCGTTGGTGGCGAGTACCGAATAAGGTACAACCATGAGCTGTACGAGCTGTATGCCGATATTGACATAGTAAAGCGCATTAAAATGGAAGAACACGCTCCAGCTAAGAAGGTGTTATATTCGCAACCCGCTGGAGGACGACGCAGAAGAGGAAGACCTAACCTCCGGTGGAAAGACCAAGTACTGGAGAACCTGACGGCGCTTGGAATTTCTAACTGGCGCCAGCTAGCGAAAAACAGAGATGGCTGGCGAAGCATGTTATATTCGGCCTAAATCGATATTCGGTTGTTATGGCCACATAAGTAAGTAAGTAAGTAAGTAAGTATTCTATCCGCAAGTCAAATGGAACTCGAACTACGGTGAGGTCATGAGGTCCTTGTATGATAACACATCTCTCATTACAGAACTTATCATCAATCCAACCACGTACTCGGTTCTTGGCTTACGATGGAATTCTGCTACTGACCGGCTATTGTTCCACGTGAACCTCAAGGTGTCGTGTCAGCCTCCTACGAAATGAAGAATGCTCAACGAGATAGCTCAGCCTTTCTACCCCACTGGCTTGTTGACTCCAGTCATCATGGCTGGCAAGATTTTGATACAACGAATGGGGTCGGCTGGTCTCTCTTGAAATGAGGCGTTGTCGCGTGATATTTGCGAGGAATAGTTTACGTATCGTAATAGGCTGGATATATTAAAACAGTTTCAGGTTCCGCGATGGTTATGCATGGCCCAAGGCTCTCAGACAACTACTCAGACGATCACTGAAAGGTGCCACTATACCCCGTGTCAAACTATGTGCATCACTTCTGTAGGCTATCACCGTCCAAAATGTAAAAATCGCTTTGGGATTGACAGACACGCCATACTATTTGTAGTCTGATCCAGGGATTGCTTTGTGCTGGATAAAGAAAAACCGGCTCTATTGAAACCATATATATCGAACAGGATTCACCAGATTCAAGAGCTTAAGTCACCTAATCGCTGGTATCATGTGCGGTCAGCCCAAAATCCGGTTGATTTTGCTAGTAGAGGCATAAACCTAGACGAGCTACTAAACCATCCACTATTGTGGCACGGACCCAAATGGCTGAGTGTCACAACGTCCCCGCATGATCAACGATTCCTAATCATCTTACCGAAACTCAGTCCGCTAGTCATTCTCTTGCTTCGGCAAGCACACGACAAGACCTTGCATGGCAAAACTCAAATCATGTTGCATGCACTTCGTCATCGTTTCTGGATCCTGAACGCGAGACAAGCTGTAAAGATATTTGTACACAACTGCATTGTTTGTCGCAGACATCGGGGGGTCATGCTTAGTCAGCAGATGGCGGCGTTACCTTGGCAGCGAGTTAATGTAGACTATTAGGGTCCTTTACTCTTCGTGTAGGCTCAAAGCGGTATCGCACTACCATCACAACCTATTTATTAGTGTTCGTCTACATGGCAACCAGGATTTCCTTGACGCATTCACCCATTTTACTGGTCGAGGAGGCCCGTGCCATGATCTCTACAGTGACAATGGAAGAGCGTTTGTTGGGGCCAACCGTATGTTTCTGGAAGATCTCTCCGCATGGCAAAGCTCAACTAACCAAAAGTTAGCCGATATAGGGACGCTGTGGCGTTTCGTAACTCCCAGTGTTCATTACAAGGCGGTTTGTGGGAGGCTGCTGTCAAGTCTGCAGAACATCATTTGATCTGCTGCATCGGCCCCCAGACTCTATGGTATAGTCAGCTGCACACACTGGCTTTTCGTATTGAGGGGTGTCTCCCTCAACCCCCCCTCCCTCCCAATAACCCCGTTATATGATGATCTCGAAGAGTCCTTGAGTCAGATGTTCTCCATTTCCCTGAAAGTCGCCTGAAGCAGTGGCAGTGGAAACGCAAGATCCACCAAGAGCTCTGGCAACCAAGATCCACCAAGAGCAGCTGGTGCGCCTTCAAAGGCGCACCAGTTGGCAGAAGCGGACTCCAAACATTCAGATCGGTGACGTTGAATTGACGTATGGGTAGAGTAACCGCTCTTCCCCGGGCAGCCATGGGGTGGTACGTAACGTGATATTGAAGACGGCAAATGGATGTACCACTCCTGTAGTTCAGAAGCTTTGCCGACTGATCGACGTCGAGGATCTCGAATCCGAGGATTAGACCGAGCAGGATGTTCAGTATAATAATTTACAGTAAATAACAGTACCAGTATTATATGGTAGTGGAACTAATTGTATGGTATTGGGGCCAGTATTAAATCATCACAATGAAACTCTAAAAAGCAAAAATCTATAAAGTTACATAAGTCAAGCATTTCTGATCCGGTTTCATAAATAGGGTATCGTTGGAAAGGCTTATAAGTCAGATAAGTCAGTTTAATTATATCTATAATGTTTCCCACAAAATATTTTTTAAAAGGCTCTACTTTTTAATTTTCAAAATTTCGTTCCCTATTCCCAAAATTTGTTGACTAAACCGAGATGGAGTTTCAAAGTTTTCAGAATTTATGATCATTTGCAGATGCAAAAAAAATTTAAAAAGATACGGTCTGCTAGTAGTATGTAGTTTGATTACGGAAGATATCAAAATTGTTTGTGAATCAGCTGTAGATGTCTTGAAAAAATATTTATTTGTTATTTTATACCTACTTCAATCGATTTCTTAGAACAATCAAGAACATGCGTTATACTATTCAGCAAAGAAACAAATTTTGGCACACAAATTTATTTTTCGGAGAAAGAAAACATTATTTTGATCCAATTCTTAAGACAAGATTTATATTAATTGGTGAAATGAAATAAATCTCGAATTTCCATATTTTCCAAGGCTATACCGCATAATGCTTTTTAAATTTTTAAATGCCAAAAATTCAGTGCAGGAATAATGGTTGTATCGAAACGAATTTCAAAAGAAATAAGCCATAACCATAATAAGCCAACGAAAAAGAAAGAGAAGAAATTCGATTACGAGAAAGGAAGATTCTGGAGTGTTGCCACAGAGTATAAATAGGGCGAGTTGTTGGCAAATGAAGCAATGCAATTCAGAAAGTGATAGAAGCAACATCACACAATAGTAAGTTAAAAGTGGCAAGTACATAAAATAGCTATTTTAAACACTATAGATGTATCGATTAAATAAATTTATGTTGTATATAGTTAGTACAAAATAAGTGTTGCAGTTAATCATTGACAGAATCCAGTGATTTAACATGGTTGATTCGAATAGAATTAAACGCTCACACAATAAAAACGTAACAATTGGTATCAGAATTCTATTAAGATGGTTGTCTACGCCAAAACACATAGCGTGCTGTTATGGTGATTAGGGGTGAGTGGGCGATCTGGCATCAACGATTATGTCAGTTCTCTACCCACTGCTACCATTTCCTACTTTTCCCTCTCTCTCTCTCTCATGCCGTTTCTTTTGGCTGACCATTTTGTTTTGTTTATGGTACAGATTTTTATTATTAATTATTGATCTTTAAGAAGTGGAAGTAAAACAGTGCTCAGTTTGTTTCAATTTTTCTTGTCATTCTCCTTAAGTAATAATTTATAGAAATTTATTATATCAGAATTTGTGAACAAATACAACCATCAAGTTATAAAAAGTTATTGTGTACCGCGGTTTGGGAATAAATACAAACGTGCTGAAATATACCGTTGTTAAATAAAGTTGATCAAAAAATAAGCAAACTTTTCTGCCTCTCCAATAACTTTCGTGATTAAACAGAAGAAACAGAGAAGGTAAACAAATTGTTAATTAAATAATTAATCATTATTTCGAGATAAGGGTATCCACATAGTTCAAGAATACAACAGTATCGTGACTGTCTAATTTGATCATTGGTAAAGAAAGAAATAAAAACTGTGAAGTGACCTAGGTTGATAAGGTGTAACATTCAAGCTATTCCCTTTGTATTATACGTTTTCTAAGAATTCTTTCGCAATACATGACCGTACGAATTTTGCAAGTACCTTCTTATTCGATGGAACAACAACAACAGACCCAGCAAACACAAGCAAAAACCACATTAGCAGCTCACCGGAATCCCATCCCGTCCGTGCAATGGTAAAAACTGACCAACTAGAAGTGGACCAACTTAAAAAGCTGTTGGTGGATATGAATCTATCGTCATCAGGTGCAAAGTGGAACTGCTGGTGAATCTAAGGCAAGCCATGGAGGCTAAGGGTATTAATGTAGAAGAACATGAGTTCTTTGAGGAAGCCGAGATACATACAGTTGTGCCCTCCGAGGAAAAAAGCAAGATAGCTCTTTCCTCTGCGGACTCTTTCCTCTTTAGCTCGCCAAGAACACTTCATAGAAAATCTACAAAAAGGCATTGATATCAGATTTTAGGAATTTTCCGGATCTAATAACGACTAAGTCACAGACTGAAGGAACACGTGGGTGAGTTGGATGATAAGCTGACTGAACATGTCGACGACTGGGAAGATAAGTTCGAAAAATTAGAGCAAGAACTCAATAAAGTATGAATAAACGGACAATATGCGGCAGTGATTAGTGCAGCAAGTATAATTAAACTAAAGCCACCAACATTTGAGGGAACCACGCCGTTCAACATATTCAAGCTTCAGTTCGAAACAACAGCTTCGAAGAATCAATAGGATGATAGCGAAAAGACTGCTGCTCTGATAGTCGCATTAAAAGGTAATGCTTCGGAAGTGTTACAGATGGTTCCAGAGAAAGATCGTGGTAGCTGGACACACTTCAGTGAAAATACGGAAATAAATATAAGAACCAATTGTATCTACTTAAATTAAGACCGCGAGTACACCGGAATAATGAGAGCCTTCAGGAATTTGCTTTCGATATTGAGAGCTTATATCATCTGGCGTTCTCCTGTAATTCGGAAGAATTCATCGAATAAATAGAAAAATTCGTTAAACTAAATCGAGTCAGTTCAGAGGGGTAAGATTAGGAATCGGGTATCTATTGGAAATTGCATATGAGAACATGGCTTCATTATGGCCGACATCATCGATGACGTAATAATTGGGGTTGATTTTATGATTGATAACGGATTTACGTTAGATTTAAATCAACGGATACTACGCTACGTAAATGTCGAGTTAGCATTGAACATCGGTTACAAACGTAGCGGAAACATCAAACGAATACTGACATGTCAACTCCAAGAGGTTCCAGCAAAATCGTAAGCGGTAATTTGGGAAAAGATGAATGTGGATGATGGGACAGGGAAGTTATGGGTACTGGAAGCAGATAAACAAACAAAAGCTAAAAATATTATACTTGGGTAGAGTGAAACCTAATGAAAATGGAATGGTACCCATGAGAATAATGAATCCAAGTAATACACCTACAGTTGTGAATAAAGGAATGGTGATTGGCTATTGCCAGAAAAGTACTGTCTTAGTAAACTATGAAAAGGGTTTTTCGATGAAAAGTGTAAGACCAGTAGCTATTAAAGCGGAATTAAAGGCAAATGTAGAAGAATGGCCAGGTGTGCTTCCAAAGCAGCTAAAAGAAAGGGCCTCACAAATATTGGAGAAGCACAGTTCAATATAGTCATCAAAAGGAAAAATTAGAAACATCACACTGACACCGGAGATTCTAGACCAATTCGTCAAGCACCACGACGAGTTCCATTGGCCAGAAAATTACCGATATGCAGAAGCAAGGTGTTATTGAACTATCAGCGAATCCATGGAGTTCACAAGTTGTGCTGGTAAAGAAGAAGGATGGAAGCACTCGAGTCTGTGTGGATTACAGAAAGCTCAATGATATTACAAAAAAGACAACTTTGAACTCTTGATCTTCTAAGTGGTTACTGGAAACTGGAACTTTGTGAGAAGGACAATGAGAAAACAGCTTTCAGTATTGGCGATGACCACCACCTATTGAATAGGTGGTGTGCTCTCTCAAATCATAGATGGACAATATAAAGTAATAGCATACTATAGTAAAATGCTGACAAAGCCAGAAAGAAGCTACTGTGTCACTCGAAGAGTGATCAGAAGGACAATTAGCGCGCTGTATTGAACGCCTGCAGAGTTATGACTGTATAATCGAGCATCGTAAAAGAGGACATAATGGTAACGCGGATGCTTTAACTCGTCGTTTGTGCAAAATGGAATGTAAACATTGTTCTCGAGTCGACAAAAAGGAGCACATTGCCTACATACGACTTACGAATATCTTGCCGGAGTAGTCATGGACCACCGAACGAGTGCAAGAGGATCAATGGAATGTCCCAGATCTCGTTAAAGTTATGGAATACAAGGAACAGGGCGTACATCCAGATTGGCAAGAAAAGGCCAATGAGAGTCCAATAGCAAATGCATACTGGGCGCAGTGGCAAAGCTTGCACTTACGAGAAGGATGTTTATTCCGAGCATGGGAAAGGGAAGATGGAAAAATCACTAATGATCTTCTAGTGGTATCCAAGGCAAAAATAAATGAAGTGATAGCTGAGTATCAGAATGCCTCCAGTGGAGGGTATTTGGAATCACCAAAATCGTCAAGCAAATAAAGAAACCATTTTATTGGGTTGGATGCCATGATCATGTTGCTGATTGAATTCGGAAGTGTGAACAATGTGTAATGGCCAAAGATCCCACTAAGAAAAGTCGAGGTGAGATGCACCAATACACCGCTCCATTTGAGCGAATTGCTATGGACATAGCTGGACCATTTCCAACAAGCAACGCAGGCAACAAGTATGTTTTGGTGGTTATAGATTGCTTCAGTAAATGGCATGAAGTATACCCCGTTCTAAATCCAGATGCCAGTAAGTGGCAGATGTATTCGTTAACCAATGGATTATTCGTTTTGGTATACCGATGGAGTTACATTCAAACCAAGTTCGAAATCAGTTGTATTCCAAGAGATGTGCCGAGTGTTGGGAATACGCAAAACTTGTACAACACCTTTGCATCCAAAATCTGATAGAACGATTTAACCGTACCTTGGAAGAATATTTCAGAAAATTCGTAGATAAATACCAAAAAGACTCGGATGTACATATACCAATGCTCCTCATGTCATATCGATGCTCACAACATGATACGATGGCTATTACACCAGCAATGGTAATTTTTGGAAACGAGTTAAGACTCCCAGCTGATTTAAAATTTGGAGTCACAACACAAATAAGAACAATCGAAGGTTACTACACTAGCGGGAACAGTTGGATGAAGTACATCAGTTCATTAAAGAGCGATCGCAAGTGATAAGCGACAATATGATTTGAGAGCAAATTTCCACAACGAAAGAAAGGCCTGCCCCCTAAACTATAGTCACACTGGGAAGAACCATATGAGATTTATACAAAAATTAATCAAATTAAAAGCTTAAATTTAAAGTAGTGCACTTGGAACTATTTGCTCTATATCAGTGGGACGTATAGGAACTTGTTCGGGACGAACCAGGTTAAGAAGTGGGCAGTGTAACGAGTATCGATTGTTGGTAAAAGAAAGTAAGAGAAGAAACACGAATACGATAAAGGAAGATTCCGAAGTGTTGCTACAGAGTATAAATGGGGCCAGTGTTGATAATAGAGTTCCGAAAGTGGTCGTGCAAACATTGATACAGTATCAGAGGCAAAAGTTGCAAGTACATTAAAGGGTTATTGTAATAGTTGATTGTATATAGAGTTGATTAAGAAATTATTGACAGAAGCCAGTGATCGAACAGGGTTGATTCAAAGGGAATTAAACTCTCACAAAATGAAAACGTAACACTATTAAAAGTTTGTGCAAAGGCTTCATGTTATCATTGAACAAAAAAGCACTTCAAATATCGCCACCCACAAAATAATCATGCTAAATGATCGCCCGATAAAGCAAAGGTACTTCCCATGGAATACGAAAACACAAGAGGAAGTCAAAAAGAGATCGAAGAACTATTGGAGAAAAATATATCGAGCCGTTACGAAGCACTTATAGTGCCGGGATAGTGTTGGTGAAAAAGAAAACCGGTAATTGGAGGTTATGTGGAGGTGTGTATTCGCCCCACGCATCCAACACATCTTGGAGAAATTGCGAAATGCCAAGTATATCAGCAGTTTGGATTTGAAAAATGGCTACTGGCAACTCGCTGTGAATAAAGATAGAATAAAGAGACCAACGAACGTCCGAGTGTTACGGAGGTTTTTGAATGCAGCTTCTTACAGGCAAGGGTTCATACCAGACTTTTCGCGCCAAGCTCATTCCCTGGTGATGTTAAAGAAATATAGCAGGTACAAGTGGTTCGAAGATGAGCGGCCTTTGAGACTTTGAAAAATTCGCTCACAGAAACACAAGTGTTAGTGCGTCCAGATATCACGCAAAAATACGTGCTACAAACTGACGCGTGAGTTTCGGAATAGGAGCAATACTCTCCCAAGAACTAGACTGCGAAAGCGAGTCTAGTCAGTTTTTTGTTGGATGTAATATTATATTGTTTATAAATTTTTATATGTAATAATTCGTATGTATATTTAGTATGTGCATATAAAGGGTTTTCCATTAGGGACATAACAATTTCGTATCTTTATATGAACACACCCTTAAACTTTTTTAATCAACTTTCAATGTCAAAACGTTAGTTAAAATCAACATTTTCATCATGGTAAAGTTCACGAACCAGCAACGTTTGAAATTATTAAAAATTACTACCGAAATTCTGAGTCAGTGGTCGCAACTTTAAGAGCGAAAAATCATCTTCAGCGATGATGCTCATTTCTGGCCCAATGGCTTTGTCAATAAGCAAAATATGCGTTATTGGTCAGCAACAAACCCACAAGTGATTCTTGAGACACCGTTGCACCCACAAAAAGTTACTGTTTGTGCAGTTTTCATGCCGGAGGTGTGATTGGGCCGTATTCTCTCGTGGATGAAAACGACCGTCATGTTACCGTCAATGGAGAGCGCTATCGTGCTATGTTGGAAGATTATTTGTAGCCAGAATTTTATGAACTTGAAATCAGCGATATGTGGTTTCAACAAGACGGTGCCACTAGACACACAGCACACGTCACAATCGATTTATTGTAAGGCAAATTCGATTAACGTGTTATCTCGAGAAATGGTCCGGTCGAATAGCCGCCTCGTTCATGCGATCTAACACCATTGGATTTCTTTTTATGGGGCTTTATCAAGTCACTGGTCTATGCCAACAAGCCAGCAACTTTAGACGAGCTCAAAGATAACATCCAACGCGAAATTGCCAACGTTCCGGTCGAAATGTGTGCTATAGTGGTGTAAGATTGGGTCCAAAGAATCGACCGCTGTAAACTGGCTCGTGGTGGTCATATGACCGAAATCGAATTTCATTCGTAAAATGTAATACTTGCAATATATCCACAATAAATTTGAACTCAATATCTCAAGTATTTCTGTGTTTTATTAATAGATAAAATTGTTATGTCCCTAATGGAAAACCCTTTATATCCAGGTAAGAGATCTTTTATTGCAAAAAATTTGTTTAATGTATTTGTTCTCTCTCCATTTCAGATTTAGGAAATTCTTTAATGGAAGAGTTAAAAAATGAAGTGCGAACTATAAAAGGTTTATTTTTTATGTAACTTTTTATTTTATATATCGATTATTCAATATTCTTTGTCCGAAAAAGAAAACAAAATTGTTAAGTATCCCCTTATAACGCTTTTTCAAAATATTTTTAACCAAAATCTTGTTGAAATTATTATCTTCAATTTTAAGTCAGATAAATATTTTTCATAACGAAAGCATTTTTGTTAAAATTTAAGTTTCTTTGTCTAATATAATTGATCTATAAAGGAGATAGATTTCTTAAATATGTAATTTTTAGACGATAGGGCTGAGTGTAAATATATACTACAACAAACTCTAAATAATCAAGCCAAATCCAATATATTATTAGTACACATTCTTATACACAAAGAAGTACGCTTAGAAACTTCGCAATAGAAAGTGTCTAAAATTTGACTAAAATTGTTGAAGACATGGGAAAGTCACCGGACTTACTAACATTATAAACATTTTTAATATAATATGTGTAATATTTTATAATATCAATACTAATGCGTAATATTTTCTAATTTTCTTCATAATATAGATGTCTATTATTAAAGATATTTTGGATTTACAAGGGCTAAATAAACGGTTTACTCATATTGTCAGCGAAAAAATTATTTTAAAATTAAATTATGAAGGTGTCAAGATGTGATGACATTTAAAAATTATACAAATTTAATGCGATTCTATATCGTAAGTTATTTGGCAATTTTCAACGTTTCATAGTTTTACTCACTTCCAATTAATTTTCACGGAATATCTTCGAAGGGAAAGCTACGCTGACAAAGCCTATGCGGCAGAAGTGCGCTCAGTCATAGATTTAAAGGGCTACATTTTGAACATCAATGTTTCAAGAAAAAGCAATTAACAAATAATCAAACATAATTACTTATGTATTTTTTAAATATATTTAATATATTTGATATATTTAATTTTAATTACATACATATAATAAATAAAATGTGAAAAAAGTAGGTAACTATCCATTTCTTATCCTATTTGTAACAATATAGGTCATATATTGCTAGTATTTACAGAAAGAATATTATGCTGAGAAATGTATATATATATATACGCAAAACGTATGATATGATTTCGCATTACTTTTGTCATGCATCTTTTCAGAGGCAAATGTAATGTTTCGTAATGAAGGCAGTAATATGTTGCTCTTTACTGAAAGCGACACATTACTCGCATCAAGCATTATGCAATGAATCGGTTATAAGGGATATTCATTACTTTGTGATTTCCAAACATTTCTCTTTCCCACTGGGGTTGTTCTTTGTATATTCGTTAAGCTGTATATACTACTTCTACAACAGATCATTTTGTTTGTTCGTTTGGTAGTTCAATGCAGTCGAACATTAAAAACAAATCAATTCAACAGTATCTGCATCTATCACATCTTATATTGGAAAGTATATGATCGATTAGTAAAGGAGTTTGGATATATTATCAAGTTGAAATACATCTGTGTTATTGGATTTCATAAATTGTTTTTCTTTTGTAATTATTCGGTTGCTTCTATATCAAAAAACCATCATAAGAACTTGGTCAATTCGTCATTTTGCAATTAAGGCACGATTGTATAACTATTGTTTAAATTTAATATTTGATTTAAACTGTATTTAATTAAATCCAATTTTATTTATAAATTTACTTAAATTCTCAAACGTAATAAATTAGGAAATAATTACGAACATGCCTGGAAATTTGAGCGATGAAACTGCTGGTGTTTCAAAGCCTGCTACTTTAAGGCAGCAAAAAGCAACAGCGAGTGGTAATGTAACATGTATCAATATCATACTTGAGAATACAACGGTAACTTGGAATCTTTCAAATTGGAAATGCCGGTTAAAAATTTAAGTTCTTGTTTTAAACATATCATGGAGTATCAAACCGAGATTGACAAGCAGGATCCTGACGATGATCGAACAGGGCGATATCCGGGATCTTTACATTAGTTCTAAATCTCAGCTTATACAACTAATGCGGCAATATAAGCGTCGATAAAGTTCAGTGTTGAAGAATACACTTCGTATTAGCATGCCTTAATTATTTCGTCTTCCAAATTATTTCTTGGAATTACCGGCCTCTAGTGGAAACTACGTGGAGTACAGACATTGTATAAGATTATTCAATAACTTTGTCCATGAGCAGCCACATTTAGCTACTATTGAAAAATTTAATCATTTGTTGAGTTGCTTATATATAGGGTGACAGTATCAGCATGTTAAAGCATTCCAAGTCACGGAAGACAATTATAAAAGTACTAGATCTTTTAGTAGAATTATGTGATAAAAAGGAAAAACGAAAGGAAAAAAAGGAAAAAAAAAGATATAACAAACGATCTAATTATTCACCTAGTAATATCCACAGTTGACCCAGGTACAAAATCGGGGTGGAATGATCAGTTGCACTACTCCACCCTTTATAGAATGACTGATCAAATTGTGAATTATGTTATTTGTTACCAATTATTCGAAGTCAATGAAGATCGGTCGAGTAGATACGATAGTATGATCAACCAAATCCTCATGGAATGAAATTGCACAATAAAATTAAGAAAACTTAAAATAAGAAAATGAAATGAAATGAATGAAGTTTTTGAGAGTACTTTGAAAAATCAATGCATATTTTGTAAATTGATGGGCATTTAATACGTAGTTGTAACTCTTTCGCTGCATTGACCGTTGATAAACGGTAACGGTGTATAAATTGCTTAAGAAAAGGACACTCGATCCGAAACTGTTCCCATATTTCGTCGACCTCTTCCCAGTTATATGAAACATTGGAGCTTATATGCCCAGTTATAACAAAAATATTGCTGGAAGAACTGTGGTTGCAAAATTTAGACTGGGATTATTCAGTGCCAATGTCGGTGTATACAAGTTGTGATATCTTTAAATAAAACTTCCGAAAAATCCCACAGACATATGATCCTCGTTCCTTCAATATTTCTTCATTATCAACAGTCCCAGTTCATGGTTTCGCTGATGCCTCTGTGCGCGGTTATGGCTGTTGTATTTATATACGCAGCGAATGTGTTAGTAATGACAAATCTATACTTTTTACAACCAAGTCAAAAGCTGCTTCACTTAAAACTAAAACTCTCCCAAGACTTGAGCTTTGTGCCGCTAACTTGCTAGCAAAATTGTGGAAAATTATCGCCATACACTGAGAAGGAAATTTTTTGGAGTGACTAGAAAATTGTGTTACACTGGCTTAAAAAACCCACCCATGGTATCATAGAGTATCTGACATTCAGGATAGCAGTTACGGCACAGAGGTAACTAAACCAATGCGTGATTCCCCCTACATAGGCCAATGGCTGACCACCTGACGTGATGTATGTAGAGCATTTGGCAATTCTTCAATCAAGTAACGATCTTTATCAAGGACTCGCTTAATTACAAAAGTGCTTTTGTAACGAGGTTCTAACGTTTTCGATCCTAGGTGGATCATTTTCAACTAACACCAGGTCATCAACGTGGAATGCTTTCGGTTTTGCATGATGTTCGTCGTATTCCTGCTTTGTCTTTGTAGATTTACTTTTTCAGCAGCTTGTTTACATATTTTCTTCATGTCGTCGTCATTAGTTAGATGATTTTCGTGTAACGCTAGTAGAACTTTATTCTGTAGTATACCTCAACACAAACAAAAGTTCGTGTGGACTTTTACCTGTTGTTTGGTTCTTCATCGTGTTCATTGACCATTTAAGGTTATATAAGTTATCGTCCCACCTTTTGTCCGCTGTTGTTGTTGGAAGTAACATTGACAAAATTGTACGATTAGCTCGTTAAATGTGAGCGATTGCTTTTGGCGTACGTACCGCATTTAATAAGTTTTTAATATCGTTGTTAACGCACTAATTTTTGAATTTTTGTAACTTCTCATAGTATTGCTATTACTTGTTTCGTCGTTGTGCGTTTTTGATAAGTATGTACTCGGTAATTGTGTCGACTAGGAACAAGACGTGTTCGTTTTGCCTTACTCTTTTGATGAATCGTCCAAAATGGTTCATATGCAACGTTTTCAAAGGTATAGGCTCGATGACGTTGAAGTGATATTGACCTTCTGTCTGACGAAATTTTTCATTCGTCATCTTCTTGATTCTTGAGTGACCGTTTTTATAGTGGCATTCTTCAACCATTTTGTGCCTAAGCGATTTTGGAACTACCCATAATTTCTTCGCGTTTTGGTTACTGAACAATCAATACATCAATACAAAACTCTTTGCAGGCTTGCTTGTCCTTGTTTTTTACTTTCTCGATGATATGCTCTATCATGTCGTCCTGTAACTTACTTTATCAACTCGTAATGTCGCAATGTTAGCTTTTTTAGCATCTTCATTCGGACATCTGCTTAATGCATCAACATATGACATACTTTGGCGATGTACGATATCAAAGTAAAAATCTTGCACCCTTAACCAACATCTAGCAACATCTAGCAATACCCATCGCGTTCATTATGAAACAATATAGCTGTTAATCTGGCTGAACTAGCATCAGTGTGAATTTTGTGATTTTCATCTTAGCGATAAGCGACCAGTAGGTGTTCAGAAGTTAGTTTTTGCTTTAGTTCGTTAAACGCATTCTGCTGCTCTGAACTCCAATAAACTCCAATTTCATAATAATTTTCGAAGAGGTTCAGATATAAGTGAGTACCTAGATATCAACTTACGAAAATATACGCTTAATCCTAAGAATCTTCGAACTTCGGTAATACATGTTGGACGTTCATAATTCAATGAAAAAAATCAATGCTCGTTTTCAAAAACTCGCATTTGGAATTATTCAACGTCATATTAGCTTCTTTTAGAAGCTAAATGTTTTGTAAGCATGTCTTCGTACGTATTACTACAGATGAGTATATCGTCCATGTAATGTATATAATCATATTGTCTTTCGTTACTCGTTTTTAAATTTTAGACATTTAGCGTTCAAATACGCTTGGTGCATTCTTTAGCCCGAAAGGCTTTCTTTTAAATTCATACATATCGTTAGTAGTTATAAAAGCAGTGCATTTACGACTTGTTGGTTCAATTTCAATATGATAGTAACCACTATTCAAATAGAGTGTTGTGAAATATTTATAACGCGGCGCTTTCTGAACACATTCTTCAATATTAGGAAGTGGAGATAATTCGTTTGTTATTAGCTGGTTTAATCGTCGATGGTCTATACACAATTTATTACTGCCATGTTGTTTTTCTTAACGAGCACTACCGATCTCTCATATTCTGATTTTGAACGTTGTTTGATACAATTTTCTTGTAAATCGTTTATCATTTTAGCGATAATTTGTTTTTTTGGTTCTGGCACACGATATGGTGATTTTGATACAATTTCATTTGTTTTTAGTTCGATTTTCATTTTTACCGAATCTGGCATCTCTTGTTCCACCCATCTGGAACTTTGTGCAGCATTACCGTAATCAGAAACTCCAACGAAAGTAACCGATGTCTGACGCATTTGGTGGTTAAGTCGAACCATCCTTCATATAAAACGTCTGTTTTTTTCTCTTATTGCCTGTACATTGTTCTTCCGTATTCCTTCTATATGGACGTGCTCGTTAAATTCAGCTTGATAACAATTTAGATGCATTCGTCATGTTGAATACTTCGTCGGTAGGGTTAGTCAGGAGCAAATCATTGTCGCTTCTAAAATTTTATGTTTTTATTAAGTACTCCGGGGCGCTTTGAAAATCCAATTCAACTTTAACCATGAAATCAGTACATCTCCTCCAACAGAGTTTCCTCGACAGTTCCCATAAATACATATATCTGTACTTGCAGTTGGGATCTTTTTCCTTCTTGAGTAAGATACAACCTTAAAATTGGGCAAATCCACACTTTGCATGTATTGTATATAGCCATTGATTCTCGTTTTCTTTTTATTATCGTTTTTATACATTGGTACTTTAAATGGGTTTGGATCTTTTAGAGTTTTACAATTTAAGTCATCGAATAAGTCATTGATTTTCTTTACAAATAACTGTGTTGGCGGTACACAGCTATTGATGTGTGGATCATTTCCCGAAAGTTCCATCTCCACAGCCATATCAATTCCTGCTGATGCAGAGTTGCTAAATACTTGAGTCGCTCTAAATACACTCATTTTTTCAAAAGTGTTTGATCGATCATGGGTACCGTAGCTCAGTGGTTAGTGTGTTCGCCTTCTGATCTGTAGGTCGTGGTTCAATCCCCGGCTGATGCATAACAAATTTAATATCGATAAGATTTTTCTTTCGAACGATACCCACCTGTCGGCAAGCAATTGGCAATTCTTCCGACAGTAATACCTTGCCATGAAAAATCTTCTTAAAGAACTCTGTGACAAAGCTCAGAAAAAGTGATGTCAAAAGTGTTCTGCGGTTCGGAACCGGTTAAAATAAGTAGGTCCCTTCTAATACTGTCCAAATTTAAGACGCAAATTTTGTAATTATGGTTGGCGTTGTCAATATCAAATAATTTTCTGATCACCTTGAAGGTTGCTGTTCCTTCCGGTGTTATTATGTCTTGCTTCAGCAGAGTATTTCTGACACTTTTAATAAGATGGCAATTATCATACATACAATACATTTTGATAACATTCATTTCATTTTGTACTGACGTATCAAGGTCTCTATATAGCTTTTTGTTTGCGCTCCCTTGATCACAAACGATTGCCTTAATTGTTAAGCCCATCTTTGTTGCAATATTTATATTTTCTTCAATAATTTCTGACAATTCGTTGCTCTTTAATCCATTGTGGCTGACATAATAACTGATGACCGATTTCCAACTTACGAAGATACTTTTGACCATAAAAACCATTGCTTTATTAGCGAGCAATTGCTTTCGTTTCCCCATTCCCATTTTCTACAAATCCTTCCACTTCATCGGTAGTGGCATTGTCAGCTAAGTCCTGGCGCATTGAAATCGCATCGAACAGTAAACAGCAGATACGGGACTCTTGTGACATTTCTTTCACAATTTTTTGTAGATTTTCAATAACGTTGTTGTCGACGCCTGGACTTGCTTTCGGAGAGTTGCTATTTTCTGCTCCAATTTTTTAATTTTAATAACATTCTTATGGAGTAAACCCTGTCAGGTACGAACTACTTCAGCGTTGTCTTTATCTTACTTCAATTTTCCAATACCTTCATAGGCTTTGTGTAACGACGAGATCTATGTCGTTGTTCTTACTCAACGCGGTACTTGCGGAATTCCTGTAGCGTCAAATCCCCATCAACTGGAATAATATCAGGGTAAGTAATCTGGACCCATATGGAAGAATTACTGTTTTCTTTATTCGAGATATTCCCTGAAGTTATTGGCAGCTCTCCAGTGCAGCTTCGCACTGGGTAGGGTAGGAACTGTTGACGATAGTTTCTTTCGTCCAATGCATGCTGGACTGAAAGTTATCGCATACTCTAATATATTTACGTTTATCGTGATTGTTAGGCGGCATGCACTTATACATTTGTCCAGTAGTTCAATATCCGATGGTGCTTTGAAAAATCGCCTGCTTCCTTTGAACCCTCAACAGAACATTTGCGATAATTTTTTTTTTTGTGATTTAAAATGATTTACATTTGGCGGATCACCAGTATATTCTTTTAAGATTATTGGATATTAGGAAAAAATGAAATTAATAATTGGTCAGGAATTAATCAAACAAAAATTTTGTTAAGGTGATCCACAATCAAAACGAAAGACGTTACAAATTAATTTATCGCTGTATATCACTTGTTAAAATCGGACATGAAACACAAAAGTTTTGGAGAAAAATAACTTGTTAGCTTGGTCCAAAAATTTTTTCAATCGAAATGAAAGGCTTTAGAAATTAATTCCTTTGTTTATCCGGCTCGAAGGACCAACAAATGAGTATGTGGAGAAGCGACTGCAGGTGGGCCATATAATGGCAAGGCTTGCATGATGAGGTTGTTGCTGTTGTTACTGCTGCTGTTGTTGATGCACACACCCACTTTTAGTTTTGTGTATATTAAATGTCACGTAATTTTCGTGTTCATTTAATTATATTTTTGTTTTTATTTTAATTACAGTTCTGCTTTATTAATTGTTGTTGTTGTTGTTACGGTTGATGTGATGGTGGTGCTGCTGCTTCTTGTTGTTGCTGTTGTATTTGCATCAGCACACTTTTTCTCACCTTCTAGATTGCTGAGCCTTTCGTTGGTGGCCAATACCATTGTTCAAGATGTATGTATAAATCGAATTTTGATTTATTTCATTATTTTCATTGTCGGAAGAAATTCCGTATTGAAATGAAAAAGAAAAGCACGAAAAACACAAACTAATTGTTTTTTGTTGTATTTTATTTCGTACAAAATAAACCTCGGGATATATATATAAACGTTGTATATTATTATTACACGAATTATGTATGCGTGAATACACAATTTATTGTTAAAGCGAATTACAAATATGTTCCAGAATGGAAATCGATGTGTATTGTAGAGTACAAAAACACTCGAGATGTAAACACACGTTTATGTGTATTATTTATTATAACAAACATCACGGGATAATAGTTCACAATTTAAATTATACTAGTATAGTATAACAAGATAAAAATATATATATATAAAAAAAAGCGCACACTGTTCGTGTCGAGAAAAAATACGTAACAGTGTGAAAAAAAAGAAGAACAAGAACAGACGAACCGACTGCTGACTGATCAAGTCAGAGTTGCCTTCGTCTTCTCTAAGGGTGACAACAGACAATGCGCGTGTCATAATTTTCTGGCGTAGACATTCCGCCCCCTTTGCAGGATTACTGCAATGGAGACGCAAAGCCTACACCAGAGACGTAAGGGAGGGAGATATAAAATAGAAATTATACAATTTTCTAAATAAAATAAAATTAAAATTAATGTTGAACAAAAAATTGAATTAAAATTAATATAATCAATACGTTATTGAGAGGAAAAAAAAAAAAAAATAATTTACAAATATTAGAAAAATTAGAGAATTATAGATTAAAAAATTTAGGAATTTGTTATAATAAAAAGGAAGAAGCAGTCGGTACAGCAAAAACATCAGCGGTGTTCATTAAAAAATGAAAAAAGAAAAAAGACGTTTTTTGGGTAAATTATCCACGTGGTGGATATTTAGGGGTCCGGTGGACGGCCATTTGGATGCCTGGGAGCACCGAAATCGACCGTGAGTCGGTTCGGTATAAGGCCGGGAGCCGCTCCCGAGGCTGGCAGGATTGCCAATTCTGTGGCTGGCTGGGTTGCCGAGAACCACAGAAAATCCAAGACCATAAAAAAAGCGTGTTTTTTTCCTCCTCCCTTTTCGTCTCAACCAAAGTTTCGAGCCTATCCGGCTCGAAGGACCAAAAAATGTTGTTACGAGAAGTGAATGCCGGTGGGCCGCTTATTCGCAAGGCTTGCCTGATGATGATGGGGTTGTTGTTTGTGTTGGCATACACAAATGCCACCACAATTGGACACACTTTTAATTTGTTGTATTTGTTCTGTGTTTAGCTTCCATTAAATTTCCACCTTTGATTTTAAATTTAGCTTTTATTTGTTTATTTGTTTTCGATTGTTTTGTTTACACTTAGTTTGTAATTGTTACACATTTGCTTATTTTTAAAGATTTGTTCGTAATATGTCTTTATGTTTTTACTTGATTATTAAAAAAAAACCGAGAGGGAGGGACGCGCACTGCCGTGTGTTATCAGAAGAATAGCCAATCGAGACCGATAAGAAAATATATTGCACTTTGATAGAAAATAAATAAAAGCAAAGGCAAAAAGAGAGAGAGAGTGTAACAAAGTAAGTGCAATAAAAAAAGAAGAGAGTGGTAGAAAAGACATGTGAATACAACACACAGACATCTTTTAATGAAGGCTAGATCTCCCTTAGCCTTATTTACACAGATATTAAGATATCCCAGAAATAACATCAGTATATTTTTTCTAAATAAGACTTAATCCAACGAATTAAAAGAAAGCTTATGGTTTACTAAAGTCAGTATAAATGACATCAGTTTGACCATTTAAAGTGAAACCGTTTATTACAAGCAAGCCCTAAAAAATAACAACACCAAAGAGTTGGAAGATCACATAGCCAAATTAACACCTGGTGAAGCTTCAGACTACTCTTTGTGGAAATCAGCAAAAAACCCAAACCCAAACTCACTGATTCCCCCATCCGTTTGAGTGACGGTAATTGGGCTAGAAGCACCTATGAGAAGGGTTTTGACCACCAAATCCTTCTTTTGCAAACCACTTAAATAGTGTGTTTACACCCAATCAACCCTCTTCACAGTCCTCACTACCAAAATTAACTTGTCAACCATGCTCAATAACGCTCAAAATTAAAAAGAAGGGCATATTCTAAGCAATTTACAAAGATTTAGACCTAAAAAATCAACTGGTCCAAATCAAATTATCGGTAAAATGATAAAAGAGCTACCTCCAACTTCAGTAATTCATCTCATGCACATTTTCAATGCTATCATTCGTATTAAACACTATCCCAAATGCTGGAAAACGACTAAAATTATTATGATAGCAAACTAAAAAAAAAAGACCCTACAAAAGTTGCAGCGTACAGACCTATCAGCCTCCTGCCTCTACCCTTTAAAGTATTCGAAAAGCAACTTGTCATGAATATAACTCCATTTATTAATCACAACCAACTGATTCCCCAACATCAGTTTGGATTTAAAACACAGCACGGCACAATAGAGCAAGTTCATCGCATTGTAACTCTGATAAGGAACACGTTTGAAAAAGTATTGCTCTCTTTCTTAATATCACTCAAGCTTTCGATAAAGTATGGCACGATGGCCTTATTTACAAACTCAAACTATTACTGCCTGCAAATGTCTCCTCGTACATCACAAGGATTACACAACAAATCCATTGGATATTCACGCTGGCGTTCCTCAAGGAAGCGTTTTGGCCCCTTACTGTATATTTTATACACTTCAGATATGCCCAGCAATAACTATACATTCATATCGACCTTTGCTGATGATACGACAATATTGTGCTCTCGCTCTAACCCCATAGCAGCTACAAAACTCCTGCAGAATCATGTCGATTCTCTCGAAATCTGGTTAGCAAAATGGCGCATAAAAGTCAATGAATCAAAGAGCGTACATGTAACCTTCACGTTAAGGCTAGATACATGTCCCCCACTTAAAATAAATTGCCAATCAGTTCGACAATGTCCTCAACAAAGTACTTGGGTATTCACCTCGACAGAAGACTAACCTGGAACAATCACATAGAGGCACAGAATACTCAGATCAAGCTAAGAATTAATCAGTTATGGTGGCTCTTACACAAAAGCTCAAAGTTGAATCTCGAATACAAAGTGCTGTTATATAAAGCAATCCTGAAGCCAATCTGGACTTATGGTATTCAGTTATGGGGCACCGCATCTTCCTCAAATATCGAAAAATTGCAACGAATATAATCCAAGTGCCTGCGAATTATTGTAAAGTCGCCTTGGTATATGAGGAACGTTAACATTCATCGAGATTTAAATGTACCCACAATTTCTGAGCAAGTTTCAAAGTCCTACAGAAGCTACGTTCAAAAATTACACAACCATCCGAATTCTCTTGCTAGGCAATTGTTGAGCACAGGGCATCGACGACTAAAAAGTAAAGACACATTGAATACGCTGTGTAATTGCTAAACCTCGCGACTCAACAAATTGTGATGGAACAACGGGAATATCACATAATTTTAAGTTAGTTTGTAAGATTTGAATACTTATTGTGAGTTTCTTCTTTTTTCTTTCTTTCTGTGAATATTAGAAAGATTCAATAAATTCTAGTATTAAAAAAAATTCTTAGGAATATTCCAATCTTCGGTGTTGAATCATTTTGTCTTCGATTCTGGTAGAATAGCTGCCTGAATATACATGAAGTTCTTAGCTGGAGACAGCTCACAGTAATATCAGGTGTAATAAAAAGAAATCTTTTATTTTTCCAATTGATGGCTTTAGTAATTGCGGTGTATAAGTGCGAGATAGGATTTCGTACTAAATAAACTTTTCAGGCAGTTTTTTGAGTGCTTGACTCAGTATTGTGTGAGCACGCGTCAAAGATGTATACCAGTAAAGAGAAAAAACGCAATATTTTACAAGAAAACGCAAGCCAAACTCCTGAAAAGGTGAATAGTGTTTATGGTCCTGATACTGTAACAGTCAATTACGTGCAATTTTCTTTTCGTCGATTCAGTTCCGGTAATTTTGGTGTCAAAGATGCACCACGCTCTGGAAGGCTAACTGTCAAAAATATCGATAAAATAATGGAAATCTTCGCGTCTGACCATCATGTAAGCACTGTTTCTATTGCCCAGGAGCTAAACATTGCACAAAAAACCGTTCGGAACCATTTAAGTAAGGCTGGATAAAAAAAGAAGCTCGATGTATGGGTGCCACACGAGTTAACGCAAAAAAACCTCATGGACCGAATTTTCATTGCGAATCGCAACAAAATCTATCCATTTCTGAAGCGGATGGTTACTGGTAATGAAAAGTAGATCACTTACGACAAAGTCAAATGAAAACGGTTGTGGTCGAATAGTGGTGAGCCGGCGCAAACGGTGGCCAAGCCAGTATTGACGGTCAGGAAGGTTTTTCTAAGTGTTTAGTGTGATTAACAGGGAATCATCTACTATGAGCTGTTTCCCTACGGCCAAACTCTAAATTCGGACCTGTACTGTCACCAATTGGACCGTGTGAAGGACAGCCAGCTTTGGCCAACAGGAGAGGATTTGTGTACCATCAGGACAATGCCAGGCCACACACATCAATAGTGACGCGCCAGAAGCTCCGGGAGCTTGGTTGGGAGGTTCTTATGCATCCATATTATAGTCCGGAGCTGATGCTAAATGATTACACCCCTTCCTGTCTGTGGCGAATGATTTTGCTTTCCAGTGGTGACAAATGGTAAGGAAAAGTTGCAGCGTTCGTGAGGAAGAGCTGCCTTGATTTGAGATCGCATTTTCTGTTTGTGGATAATACAAACCTTGCATTCGAAAATGCATTTTTTAATTTGTGGTTTCAGAAGAGGAACATTTCATATCTGTCTTACCACTCGCTCTGCTCAGCGTGCAGGAGTAAAATACGTATATATACGAGATAAACTGTACAGTATCGAGAACTATCGGGAATTATGATAGGATGATGCTCGTTGTAGTTTAAAGCGGCATGAACGAGTGGGTCATTCACTCTCATAATACTTCTTTTATCTAACATTTGTTTTAAAAACAAAGGTGAACTCTTTTTGCTAATTGACTGAGACTGAGTTACTGATGTTAGTCGAAATTTGACAAACTGTATCCCATCATTAAATATAGTGAGAAAAGTTCAAGAATTCGACTTACGAATTTTAGCAGAGCTATTGTGTATCGTATAAAACGAAACGCATATGCAATTACGCGAAAAGGGTATGGAAGTGAATAGAAGCGATCAAGAATGTCATCTTTTCTTCAAGAGTGTGTTAAGCTTCCACTTTTCTCAGCTCCAAAGCAAACTTGTTTGTTGTATGAGGCTTTGTGGTTGGAAAGAATTGAGAGATTTTAAAAACCATGGATGTCCGTCCCATCAGAGAGAATTTTAACTTAATCCTTGTTAGTCCTTAATCCACGTGTTCCTACGACAGCCAAGTTATCAGCGCTGAGAACACGCCGCCACGTAGCATTGTCAACATTCTCCAAAATCTGAGATGTACGATTCGCAACATAAGTTTTCCACATGCAAGGGCGTTTTTGTAGCCGTCAGACCAGAGAAATAACTGACAATCATGAAGTCCAAGTTGCGAACGGATAGACTTGACAAGTTTTGAGAGCAAAATTGATCCACACAATTCTAATCATGGGAGACTAACCGTTCTTATGGGAACAACTTTTTCTTCGGAGACTAGAAGATGTGACGAGAAATTGTCATTTTTTTTGTATGCGTACGTATAAAGCTGTGCAATAAGCTTTCTCAGAAGAGTCACAGAATCCATGTATTCGCACTCTTATATTAGAAGAAAATTGTACCCATCTTGCTCGATTTCGCTAATAGCGGGTAAATGTTTTGCAAACCGATTCCATTTCATGAGAGATTTCGGTTTAACACGCTCATCCCTATCCACACCAGGAAGCCAAAATTCTTGGAGTAGAATTTTCGGGTCAAAAAGTTTTGCAACAGATAAGAGAACATGTTGCTTCGCGGCAGCATTTCATGTAGAAATTGGGATGACACTATACGAGAATGTGTCTGAGAGAGCGTTCCATCGAATTCCGAGAGTTTTCGTGGAACTCGAACTGTGAAACCGCAAGAAATTAGAATCAAGTAGGTGAGTTTCGGGAATTCCGTCCAGTATTTTATGGTGATAATTTGGCAGTAATTTTCTTGAGTGGAACCCTTGCGGAATCGAGGATTTGTATTACATAATCCAATGCTTTACATGTGGACTGGATGTCATGAAGCGTTCTTATGGCCAAGTAAGGAGCACAATTTATACACAATTTAAATGTTACTGTTTTCGGTTTGAATCCTGCATTGAGATATCAGGCGACACATTTTTTGTACATCTCTATTAAAACAAAACGATATAAACCCCATTGGAGAATGAGTATCACTAAATCTGGTTGGAGAGTGGGACCAGTATACAGAATATCATTAGTGAGTTTCCAGAATTCGACATTTTCGACGCGTTGAACACAACACGAACGCTGGAAGTAACTGTTTCTTATCTTATTACTGTATTATGTGGTAAGTAAAACGGGAAATATTTGCCATCTAAAGAGATTTCACCCGAATCGGTGAATTCCATATAGCCAAGAGTGAGATACTTTTTAAAAACCTTAAGAATCATACATCTGTTTGATGCTCTCTTTTCTCTGGAGATTTCGTTCCATAATAACACACTGTTGGAGTGCCGCGTTTCGAGGTTGGCCCAACACTAAAGTTTGCGGAAAATTTTTCGTGAACAGTAATCTTACAGCAAACCACATCTTTATTCCGTGTCTTCGTAGCTTTGTAGAGGCGCTCACAAAACGTATCTTCTAACGACAGTGGAAGAGTTTCACGAATTTCCTCTTGTTCCCAAAATTGTTTTAGCTGGGAACTGAGATCTTCATAGGAAAGTTAATTGACTTGTGTCGAGAATAGTGACACTTTCTGAGGAATCGATCCACTAAGAATGCAACCAAATATTGTGTTTTGAGCTATTAGATTCCCACATGAGCTATGGCGCAGCCCTTGGAGGAAGATCTTAGAAATTAAGTCACTTCTTATAACCAAGACGATTTGGGCTAGCATATAACAAGTTGGATCAGAAAGATCAAGGTTAGCAAAGTCTATCCAATTTGAGCATTTAATACGAAACGTTGGAATCAGTTTTGTTAATTGAGATAATACTATGGCTTTTGCTTGTATTTTTAAGTTAGTCTTTGGACATACTAACGTTAAAGAACAGAGTTGTGTAGAATTTTGTACCATTCTTGAAATTTGGAACAGAGAGTGTTCTGTAAGAAGTTGGATTCGCTTTTGAAATTTGGATGATATAAAAGTTATCTGCTAACCTTGGTCTATTAATGTTTGAACTTTGAACGTTTTTCCCAAATGCTCTATAGAGATCATTGCTGTTGGAAGTTAGACCTGGCTTGACACAGTGGAACATAATGATTCTACTTGAGTACAATTTTTACATTTTGAAGAGCATGGCTGATCTTCTGAAATACTACTTCAGGGCGAGTTCTTATTTGTTTTAGCTCGAGTTCTACGGCGGCTTGTGTAGTGTAGTGTGTAGTATGTAGTAGTTTGAGATCTACCATTTCTTGGAGTTGACGCTTGAATGCAAATGAAGCATAGAGTGATGCTTTATTTTAGTATATACACATCAGCAGTTACTGCTGCAATCATTTTTTCAGTGACTGCAGGCGAGACAGTTCCCACTGAAATTATTTTCATGAACAAACTATATCGGTCGGGTACTGAAAGTTGTTTGAATTTCGTGCAATTTTTCACAGAATGATTGCCATTGCATAACCGAAAAGTAAACGATATTTAGAGTTCTGCGACGAAAGTTTGAACACGAATATGGAATTTGTTCACAGAATTGTGCGGCATATTGTTAACAGAGTCATATGAGCACAAGCACGTTCTCGTTTTTGCTGGGCGAATTCAATTGAGCCATCTACGACTTCATATCTACTAGTTAGGAACTCATCCATTTGCGACCATAGATGCAGGTCTCTTTTGGACTTCAAAGATTGTTCCCAGAGCGACAATGTTTGTTAGGGTAACTTAGTCGAGCAGATATATACGAGTATGGGATCCCAGCTCTCTGTTGAAATATTTTAAGAAGCTAGACAATGTGTTATTTAGTGAGTTCTGAAGTCGTTGAATCTCCTCATAGTTTTCAGCGTGAGACAGTTGGCAGATTCAAGAGTCTTAATTTGGTCATCACCTCAGATTCTCTTATTTTCGTATCTTTCGCAAGTTCAAAATTTTGAACGCTTAGGTGATAGTGCTTTACGATTGCATCCGCTTCGCCTTGTGTCTTATAGCTGAGGTGGTATAATTTTTGGGCAGGAGTGAGTTTTGGATGGCTTATATAGACCGCTGTGAACATATCACAGAACGCCGGCTATTCTTCATAACCTCCATAAAAGACTTTAGTATCACATGCAGGAACTTGTAGGCAAATATTTCGGAAATTTGCGGGTTCCTCACAATATTCTCTTGCGGGGTTTGAACTTGCGGGTTGTTGAGGCTACAGAGTCTTGCATTTTAGTTTTGCTAGTATAAAATCGTTGGGAACACAAACTTAGTTTTACTTTAGCAGATATTATGAAGTTGTCGGGTAACTCGCTGCTCTCAGTTGTGAACACTTGTTCGAATACTGCTCGGACTCGAACCCAAGTATCTTCTACGCCCTCACGTCTGACCTCAATGAGAGATTAAGTTTGATCTTCAATTTATATTGAATCAAACGCAGAATAAAACTGAATAAGGCTATTGGATTCGAAAACGATTTTTTGCATCGATGAATTATATAACTTTTGTATGAGTTTTTGAATTATCTCTGGAGGGTTTCTTTGCCTCTAGAGATGACGTGGATCTTTTGGGTTCATTCAATAGTTCAACCAATTCAATCTTCTTCTTTGGAGATCTGTTGATCGGCATATTGAATACTAAAGCAATTTTATTTTAAATTAATTAATTTAATTTAATAATTAATTAATTTAATATAGGCTGCTGAGGTGTGTGAGAATGATCAATTTGCTTTAAATGCAATACAATTCGACACATCTTTGTACACACGAAGGTAAAAAAAAGAAAAATATCAAACAAATAATTATATTTCCCTTGCGTATATATGTGCTAACTATATAATTGCGAAGTGGAGTGTATTGGGAGAAACAATGTAATGTGAATTTTAAATAAAAAGAGAACAAAATTGTTGTTCAATTTTTAAAGTTTCGCGAAAGTCACCAATAAGAGTGGACGTCTTTCTTTTGATTTTTAGAAAAAAAAAAAAAAAAACAAATAAAATAATAATATACTTTGCAAACATTTTGTTTATAGTATGAGTGTTCAGCGCTCTCCTCTCCGGCAACGGCAATCGCCTGTTAACGTGTGTGTAAACAATAATTTGCAATCACCCGCGCAAACCCCTCCGATAAGTGCATTATCAAATAAAACAGTTGATACACACTGCACAAGTGAAAGTAACAGTGCAAATCTTTTGCCTGCACATATTAAAAATTCATCAAATTTTGCAACAACAATAAATACAGACAAAAAAAATAATATGTTCTATCGTGATATACTATCTCCCTCTATACCGTGGAGTGTACAATGTGCTTCTCCTGCTGTAACACCAACAGCTACAACATCAAAGCAATCAAATAACGGCACTTCTACTGAAGTGCATGACCCAGTAGTTAAAGCAACTAGTGCGATTACTAATAAAGAACCAGTTGCTGTTCAAACTGGTATTGATCGCTACATTACTGTAGTAAAGCGAAAGAGAAGTCCGCAAAATTCAAAACAAATGAATTCAACTAAAATTCAAAAACAGAACTCTGTCCCTATTAGTTCGGAAAATAGATACGCTCTGCTTTCAGGTGATGAAAGTGACGAAAATATTATCTCCAAGAAAAATTTCAAACCCCCACCCATTTTCTTGAGAGAACGCAACTCAGATAAGTTGATTTCTAGAATTACAAGTCTTATAGGACCAAAGAATTTCCATGTTGTTCCTATTCGCAAAGGCCAAATTGAGGAAACAAAAGTGCAAATCTACAGCGAAACTCATTATCGCAAAGTAATAGCGGAATTTGATGCTGTAAAAAAGAATTACTACACATATCAGCTAAAAAGTAGTAAGGGCTTAATCGTTGTACTCAAAGGCGTCGAACCCAACGTTGATATTAACGAAATCAAACTTGCCCTCCAGGAAGAAGGGTTTCAAGCCAAAACAGTATTCAACATTCTCAACAAGAGCAATATACCTCAACCGTTATATCGTATTGAGCTTCAGCCTGAAACAAAACCCCTAAAAAAAGGTGAAGTACACCCCATATATAAAATTCGATATTTATTGCATCGCAAAATCACAATCGAAGAACCCCATAAGAGAACTGGACCTCCTCAGTGCAGCAACTGCCAAGAATATGGACATACTAAGACATATTGTACCCTGCCAGCTGTTTGTGTGATTTGTGGAGATCTCCATAAATCAAACATATGCCCAAAATCTAAAGGCGATGCTAGCATGAAAAAATGCAGCAATTGTGGAGGTAATCACACCGCAAATTATAGAGGTTGCCCAGTATATACAACCCTAAAGCTAAATTTCTCCGCTAGCAATCAACCTCTAAAACCAGTTGAGCAAACTCAGATAGCCAACTCAAGTAAGAGACAAAATATTGATGCAACACAATTCTTCTCTGCAATCCCAAACAAGAATCAAACCAATTCATACGCTAGCGTGTTAAAACAAAACCCACACCAACAAAGCAATGTAAATAATGAGCAGAAACACTCACTGCCCACCCAACAGCCAAGTACCCTTGAACATTTGCTTCAAACATTGATTCAGAATATGAACCAATTCATGAACTCAATGCAAACAATGATGCAAGAAATGATGAAAAATCAATCGATGTTACTCCAAACATTGCTATCCAGACCATGAGTTGTCTCAAGATATGCCACTGGAACGCCAACGGCTTAAGCCAGCACCGTTTGGAGCTAATTCAATTTCTTGAATCCAGCCAAATCGACATAATGATGATATCTGAGACCCATTTCACTGACAAAAATTGCTACCAAATACCATATTACAAACTGTACACCACAAATCATCCGCATGGTAAGGCACGCGGAGGAACTGCCATATTGATAAAAAGCAGAATAAAACATCATGTTCTTGAAGATTTTAGTAGCGTCTACTTGCAAGCAACATCTATATGTCTGGAAGAATACATCTCTAAGCTAGTAATATCTGCGATATACTGTCCCCCAAGATACAGTATTACCGAACAGCAATATAAAGAATTTTTCTCAACTCTTGGTAGCAAATTCTTGGTTGCTGACGCCAAACACACTCACTGGGGCTCCCGATTAATAACTCCAAAAGGCAAAAGACTATGTTCAATCATAACTAACCACGGCTACGATGTTATTTCAAATGGTCAACCGACATATTGGCCGACGGACAAGAGGAAAATACCCGATCTCTAGACTTTGGAGTCGCCAAAGGTTTGCAGATGGAAAATATCTCCACAGAGTGTAACTATGATCTATCATCTGACCACTCACCCACGGTAATATCTATAAAATCACCAAGCCCCCAAGGCAATTGCGTTAGAAACAAAATAGACTGGTTAAAATTCAAGAAATATATAAATTCCCATCTTCCTCTGAGTACTGTATTAAGAAATGGACACGATGTAGACTCAGCACTCGAAAAATTCAACCAGCTGCTCTCATTAGCTCTCAGCTCAGCCACCTGCACAAAGGTATGCAAGCAATCAAACTATAGCCCATACACACCAGCCGATATTGAATTGCTAGTAAGACAGAAAAGAAGACTCCGAAGACAATGGCAAGAATTCAGATCACCGAATCTGAAAACACAGCTACAGCACTGCACTCGAAAGTTAAAGCAAGCTTTAAAAAATAAAAACAACAAAGAGTTAGAAGAGCACATAGCGAAATTAACACCTGGTGAAGCGTCAGACTACTCTTTGTGGAAATCAGCAAAAAAATCAAATCGGCCAATTCTCACTGATTCCCCCATCTGTTTGAGTGACGGTAATTGGGCTAGAAGCAACTGTGAGAAGGGTTTGGCTTTTGCAAACCACCTAAAAAGTGTGTTTACACCCAATCCACCCTCTTCACAGTCCTCATTACCAATATTAACTTCTCAACCTTGCTCAATAACGCTCAAAATTAAAAAAAAGGACATATTCAAAGCAATTTATAAAGATTTAAACCCAAAAAAATCACCTGGTCCAGATAAAATTACCGGTAAAATGATAAAAGAGCTACCTCCGGCTTCAGTAATTCATCTGATGCACATTTTCAATGCTATCCTTCGTATTAAACACTATCCCAAATGCTGGAAAACTTCAAAAATTATTATGATAGCAAAACCAGGAAAAGACCCTACAAAAGTTGCATCGTACAGACCTATCAGCCTCCTGCCTCTACTTTCTAAAGTATTCGAAAAGCTACTTGTCATGAATATAACTCAATTTATTAATCTCAACCAACTGATTCCTCAACATCAGTTTGGATTTAGAAAACAGCACGGCACAATAGAACAAGTCCACCGCATTGTAACTCTGATAAGGAACACTTTTGAAGAAAAAAAGTATTGCTCAGCTGTCTTTCTTGATATCACTCAAGCTTTCGATAAAGTGTAGCACGATGGCCTTATTTACAAACTCAAACTATTACTGCCTGCAAATGTCTCCTCATTGCTTAGTAGCTACCTCACGAAAAGACAATTTCTCGTACATCACAAGGATTACACAACAAATCCATTGGATATTCACGCTGGCGTTCCTCAAGGAAGCGTTTTGGGTCCCTTACTGTATCTCTTATACACTTCAGATATGCCCAACAATAACTATACATTCATATCGACCTTTGCTGATGATACGGCAATATTGTGCTCTCGCTCTAACCCCATAGAAGCTACTAAACTCCTGCAGACTCATGTCGATTCTCTCGAAATCTGGCTAGCAAAATGGCGTATAAAAGTCAATGAATCAAAGAGCGTACATGTAACCTTCACGCTAAGGCTAGATACATGTCCCCCACTTAAAATTAATGGCCAATCAGTTCCACAATGTTCCTCAACAAAGTATTTGGGTATTCACCTCGACAGAAGGCTGACATGGAAAAATCACATAGAGGCAAAGAAAACTCAGATCAAGCTTAAAATGAATCAGTTATGGTGGCTGTTACACAAAAGATCAAAGTTGAATCTTGAATACAAAGTGCTATTATATAAAGCAATCCTGAAACCAATCTGGACTTATGGTATTCAGTTTTGGGGCACCGCATCTCCCTCTAATATCGAAAAATTGCAGCGAATACAATCCAAGTGTCTGCGAATTATTGTAAACGCGCCTTGGTATATGAGGAACGTTAACATCCATCGAGATTTAAATGTATCCACAATTTCTGAGGAAGTTGCAATGTCCTGCAGAAGCTACATTCAAAAATTACACAATCATCCGAATCCCCTTGCTAGGCAATTGTTGCTGGGCAAGGGGCATCGTCGATTAAAAAGAAAAGACACACTGAATATGCTGTAAAATTGCTACATCTCGCGACTCACCAAATTGTGATGGAACGTAGGGGATATCACATAGTTTTATTTAGTTTGTAAGATTTGAATACTTATTGTTAGTTTCTTGTATTTAAGAAAGATTCAATAAAAAAAAATAAGCTAACAAAAAAAAAAAAAAAAAAAAAAATTTTTAAACCAATTAATGTAATCTTTATTGCGTTCTATAAGGTTAGGTTAGGTTATGTGGCTGCCCTCTCTCTGAGAGAACACACTTAGGCCAGAAAGGCCCATTGTGATACCACTGAGCTTCTCTTCCAATGCTGTTGTGCGTGTTAAATTTGGACAGCATTAGAAGGGACCTACTTATATTAGCCGGTTCCGAACGGCAGAACTCTTGTGACATCACTTTAACTTAGTTTTTGTCACAGAGCTCTTTTAAGAAGCTCTGTGACAAAAGCTAAGCTCTTTTGGCAAATTGTTACTGCCGGAAAAATTGCCAATTCTTGCCGGCTGGTGGGTACCGTTCGAAAGAAAAATCTTTTCGATATTAAATTTTGTTATGCTTCAGCCGGGGATTGAACCCACGACCTACAGATCAGAAGGCCAACGCACTAACCACTGAGCTACGGCACCCACCCTGCGTTCTATTAGAAATTACAAAATAAGTGGCTGTATTATTTTGGAACGAAGTGTAATATGAGATACACTTCGGCAAGAAAATATTGATATGTCAATTGTGAATATCAGTGGTAACTACAAGTTGTGAGTTGAAGTGTATTTAGAGATACACTATAATATATAGAGCACTATCATAATATGAATTATAACAAACAGAGAGATAAAAATGCGCAATTGTTGAAACAATTGATATAATTTTTATAGTACACAATTGGGAATAAATGGCTTTATAATTCTTCAACGTCTAAAACGCCCAAAATATATTTGTCAATAAATTTTGAGTTTGTGTATATTTCAGAAAAATATTTATAAAATAATATATAGGAAAATATATTTTATAATAGTATACACTACCTACTGTAAGTTACCTTTTTCAGTGTATTTTAATATAAATAATATGGAAATGGTTTAACTTACAGAAATCCGGACTAATTTTTGGAGGTAATTCGTGGTTGCTGGTGGCAGCACGATTTAATGAAATTCAAGTTTTAGTATATAAGAAAAAACCACAGCTGTTGCTGTAAACTATTGTTCTTCTTCTTTTTTTTCTTTTATATATATAACTAATAACTTAATGTGGTCAACCACCTTTGATTTGTCAAATATAACCAATATACTTTACTTACTTACTTACTTATGTGGCCATAACAACCGAATATCGATTTAGGCCGAAAATAATATGCTTCGCCAGCCATCTCTGTTCTTCGCTAGCTGGCGCCAGTTAGAAATTCCAAGCGCCGTCAGGTTCTCCAGTACTTTTCTTTCTACCGGAGGTCAGGTCTTCCTCTTCTGCGTCGTCATCCAGCTGGTTCCGAATATAACACCTTCTTAGCTGGAGCGTGTTCTTCCATTCGCTCGAATTTGATCTAGCCAGCGCAGCCTCTGGATTTTGATGCGCTTTACTTTGTCAATATCGGCAACAGCTCATACAGCTCATGGTTGTACCTTATTCGGTACTCGCCACCAACGCAAATAGGTCCAAAGATCTTGCGTAGGACTTTTCTCTCAAAAACTCCAAGCATTCGCTCATCCGAGGTGGAAATTGTCCAGTCTTCAGCCTGTTAGGGCAGGCAGGATGAGAGACTTGTAGAGTGTAATTTTCGTTCTTCGAGAGAGGAATCGACTTCTCAATTGCTTACTCAGTCCAAAGTGACACCTGTTAACAAGAGTTATCCTACGCATGATCTCCAGGCTGACGTCATTACTGCCGTTAATGCTGGTTCCAAGATAGACAAAGTCCCTTACTACTTCAAAAGTGTAGTTGTCAACAGTGACGTGCTATTCAAGACAACGGGTCTCTTTGTTTGTTGACACTGGATACTTCGTCTTGCCCCCGTTCACCGTAAGACCCATCCGAAGCGACTCTCTTTCCAACTCTGATAATGCTGCACTGACTGCTCGCGCGTTATAAAAGTGAACGCACGGATCGGTGAGTGATAATAGTAACAGTCCGGACTCCTCTATAAAAACGGGTTGGGGCAGAGGACAATCAAGTATCCGTATCAGCTACAGAAAAAATATTTTCATCAGCTGAAATAAATTATTGAATAAAATATTATATATTCAAAAATAAAAATAATTAAGAGTATTCAATAATCAAGCTTTTACATTGGAAAGTGGAGAGGATATATTAAAGACATAATAGTAGGAATTAAAACCGCAACTAAAACAGCGAAACCGATCATGTTGTGAGTAATTCGTTTTACAATAGGTACATAGTACCGTATTACTCGTGACGGGATATTAAAACTTGATTCATTAAGAAGGTAAGGACTAAATATATCTCCAAGTAAAAGTTTAACTAAAACTGTGACATTTAGCATTAATTGCCGACTTTCCAAAGACTGTAGGTTCAAAAGCTTAATTCGGTATCTGTATGGAGAAAGATTTCATATTGGATTCCAACGCAGGTTCTTCAAAGCAAACAGTAGCAATTGTTTTTCAACCGATTCCAGTTTATCTTTATACTATTGATACTGTGGGGTCCAAAGAGCAGATGCATATTCCAGTATAGGTCGAACCAATGTAGTGAAAGGAGTCCTTGTAATATATGGATAATTAAATTCGTTGGACATTGTGTACGTGAGAGAGATGCCGGTGGGCTCATACCTTGGTTGAGTTGCACCGCTGAGATTTTAGTTACCGACTGCTTCTTGATTTCTAACAAAAATTAAAGTTATTTCCAATTAATAGTTTTTAAATAATAGAATAATAAATAATAATAAATAAAAAACATCTTTCGGGATTGTTGATGTTTTCGGGTAACGTAATTATATGCCTTCATCTTTTCCAATTGCAAACTATTGCTGTTGATGACTGATGTCAAATCTTGCTGTTGTTGCCGGTGATTTTCTTCCATTTGTGTTGCTTTATTAACTGTTGTTGTTGTTGTTACGGTTGATGTGATGGTGGTGCTGCTGCTTCTTGTTGTTGCTGTTGTATTTGCATCAGCACACTTTTTCTCACCTTCTAGATTGCTGAGCCTTTCGTTGGTGGCCAATACCATTGTTCAAGATGTATGTATAAATCGAATTTTGATTTATTTCATTATTTTCATTGTCGGAAGAAATTCCGTATTGAAATGAAAAAGAAAAGCACGAAAAACACAAACTAATTGTTTTTTGTTGTATTTTATTTCGTACAAAATAAACCTCGGGATATATATATAAACGTTGTATATTATTATTACACGAATTATGTATGCGTGAATACACAATTTATTGTTAAAGCGAATTACAAATATGTTCCAGAATGGAAATCGATGTGTATTGTAGAGTACAAAAACACTCGAGATGTAAACACACGTTTATGTGTATTATTTATTATAACAAACATCACGGGATAATAGTTCACAATTTAAATTATACTAGTATAGTATAACAAGATAAAAATATATATATATAAAAAAAAGCGCACACTGTTCGTGTCGAGAAAAAATACGTAACAGTGTGAAAAAAAAGAAGAACAAGAACAGACGAACCGACTGCTGACTGATCAAGTCAGAGTTGCCTTCGTCTTCTCTAAGGGTGACAACAGACAATGCGCGTGTCATAATTTTCTGGCGTAGACATTCCGCCCCCTTTGCAGGATTACTGCAATGGAGACGCAAAGCCTACACCAGAGACGTAAGGGAGGGAGATATAAAATAGAAATTATACAATTTTCTAAATAAAATAAAATTAAAATTAATGTTGAACAAAAAATTGAATTAAAATTAATATAATCAATACGTTATTGAGAGGAAAAAAAAAAAAATTAATTTACAAATAATAGAAAAATTAGAGAATTATAGATTAAAAAATTTAGGAATTTGTTATAATAAAAAGGAAGAAGCAGTCGGTACAGCAAAAACATCAGCGGTGTTCATTAAAAAATGAAAAAAGAAAAAAGACGTTTTTTGGGTAAATTATCCACGTGGTGGATATTTAGGGGTCCGGTGGACGGCCATTTGGATGCCTGGGAGCACCGAAATCGACCGTGAGTCGGTTCGGTATAAGGCCGGGAGCCGCTCCCGAGGCTGGCAGGATTGCCAATTCTGTGGCTGGCTGGGTTGCCGAGAACCACAGAAAATCCAAGACCATAAAAAAAGCGTGTTTTTTTCCTCCTCCCTTTTCGTCTCAACCAAAGTTTCGAGCCTATCCGGCTCGAAGGACCAAAAAATGTTGTTACGAGAAGTGAATGCCGGTGGGCCGCTTACTGGCAAGGCTTGCCTGATGATGATGGGGTTGTTGTTTGTGTTGGCATACACAAATGCCACCACAATTGGACACACTTTTAATTTGTTGTATTTGTTCTGTGTTTAGCTTCCATTAAATTTCCACCTTTGATTTTAAATTTAGCTTTTATTTGTTTATTTGTTTTCGATTGTTTTGTTTACACTTAATTTGTAATTGTTACACATTTGCTTATTTTTAAAGATTTGTTCGTAATATGTCTTTATGTTTTTACTTGATTATTAAAAAAAAACCGAGAGGGAGGGACGCGCACTGCCGTGTGTTATCAGAAGAATAGCCAATCGAGACCGATAAGAAAATATATTGCACTTTGATAGAAAATAAATAAAAGCAAAGGCAAAAAGAGAGAGAGAGTGTAACAAAGTAAGTGCAATAAAAAAAGAAGAGAGTGGTAGAAAAGACATGTGAATACAACACACCGGCAGCGCTGCGCATTTACTCTGGCGTAGACAGACATCTTTTAATGAAGGCTAGATCTCCCTTAGCCTTATTTACACAGATATTAAGATATCCCAGAAATAACATCAGTATATTTTTTCTAAATAAGACTTAATCCAACGAATTAAAAGAAAGCTTATGGTTTACTAAAGTCAGTATAAATGACATCAGTTTGACCATTTAAAGTGAAACCGTTTATTACAAGCAAGCCCTAAAAAATAACAACACCAAAGAGTTGGAAGATCACATAGCCAAATTAACACCTGGTGAAGCTTCAGACTACTCTTTGTGGAAATCAGCAAAAAACCCAAACCCAAACTCACTGATTCCCCCATCCGTTTGAGTGACGGTAATTGGGCTAGAAGCACCTATGAGAAGGGTTTTGACCACCAAATCCTTCTTTTGCAAACCACTTAAATAGTGTGTTTACACCCAATCAACCCTCTTCACAGTCATCACTACCAAAATTAACTTGTCAACCATGCTCAATAACGCTCAAAATTAAAAAGAAGGGCATATTCTAAGCAATTTACAAAGATTTAGACCTAAAAAATCAACTGGTCCAGATCAAATTATCGGTAAAATGATAAAAGAGCTACCTCCAACTTCAGTAATTCATCTCATGCACATTTTCAATGCTATCATTCGTATTAAACACTATCCCAAATGCTGGAAAACGACTAAAATTATTATGATAGCAAACCAAAAAAAAAAAGACCCTACAAAAGTTGCAGCGTACAGACCTATCAGCCTCCTGCCTCTACCCTTTAAAGTATTCGAAAAGCAACTTGTCATGAATATAACTCCATTTATTAATCACAACCAACTGATTCCCCAACATCAGTTTGGATTTAAAACACAGCACGGCACAATAGAGCAAGTTCATCGCATTGTAACTCTGATAAGGAACACGTTTGAAAAAGTATTGCTCTCTTTCTTAATATCACTCAAGCTTTCGATAAAGTATGGCACGATGGCCTTATTTACAAACTCAAACTATTACTGCCTGCAAATGTCTCCTCATTGCTTAGTAGCTACCTCACGAAAAGACAATTTCTCGTACATCACAAGGATTACACAACAAATCCATTGGATATTCACGCTGGCGTTCCTCAAGGAAGCGTTTTGGCCCTTTACTGTATATTTTATACACTTCAGATATGCCCAGCAATAACTATACATTCATATCGACCTTTGCTGATGATACGACAATATTGTGCTCTCGCTCTAACCCCATAGCAGCTACAAAACTCCTGCAGAATCATGTCGATTCTCTCGAAATCTGGTTAGCAAAATGGCGCATAAAAGTCAATGAATCAAAGAGCGTACATGTAACCTTCACGTTAAGGCTAGATACATGTCCCCCACTTAAAATAAATTGCCAATCAGTTCGACAATGTCCTCAACAAAGTACTTGGGTATTCACCTCGACAGAAGACTAACCTGGAACAATTACATAGAGGCACAGAATACTCAGATCAAGCTAAGAATTAATCAGTTATGGTGGCTCTTACACAAAAGCTCAAAGTTGAATCTCGAATACAAAGTGCTGTTATATAAAGCAATCCTGAAGCCAATCTGGACTTATGGTATTCAGTTATGGGGCACCGCATCTTCCTCAAATATCGAAAAATTGCAACGAATATAATCCAAGTGCCTGCGAATTATTGTAAAGTCGCCTTGGTATATGAGGAACGTTAACATTCATCGAGATTTAAATGTACCCACAATTTCTGAGCAAGTTTCAAAGTCCTACAGAAGCTACGTTCAAAAATTACACAACCATCCGAATTCTCTTGCTAGGCAATTGTTGAGCACAGGGCATCGACGACTAAAAAGTAAAGACACATTGAATACGCTGTGTAATTGCTAAACCTCGCGACTCAACAAATTGTGATGGAACAACGGGAATATCACATAATTTTAAGTTAGTTTGTAAGATTTGAATACTTATTGTGAGTTTCTTCTTTTTTCTTTCTTTCTGTGAATATTAGAAAGATTCAATAAATTCTAGTATTAAAAAAAATTCTTAGGAATATTCCAATCTTCGGTGTTGAATCATTTTGTCTTCGATTCTGGTAGAATAGCTGCCTGAATATACATGAAGTTCTTAGCTGGAGACAGCTCACAGTAATATCAGGTGTAATAAAAAGAAATCTTTTATTTTTCCAATTGATGGCTTTAGTAATTGCCATAAAATAAACTTTTCAGGCAGTTTTTTGAGTGCTTGACTCAGTATTGTGTGAGCACGCGTCAAAGATGTATACCAGTAAAGAGAAAAAACGCAATATTTTACAAGAAAACGCAAGCCAAACTCCTGAAAAGGTGAATAGTGTTTATGGTCCTGATACTGTAACAGTCAATTACGTGCAATTTTCTTTTCGTCGATTCAGTTCCGGTAATTTTGGTGTCAAAGATGCACCACGCTCTGGAAGGCTAACTGTCAAAAATATCGATAAAATAATGGAAATCTTCGCGTCTGACCATCATGTAAGCACTGTTTCTATTGCCCAGGAGCTAAACATTGCACAAAAAACCGTTCGGAACCATTTAAGTAAGGCTGGATAAAAAAAGAAGCTCGATGTATGGGTGCCACACGAGTTAACGCAAAAAAACCTCATGGACCGAATTTTCATTGCGAATCGCAACAAAATCTATCCATTTCTGAAGCGGATGGTTACTGGTAATGAAAAGTAGATCACTTACGACAAAGTCAAATGAAAACGGTTGTGGTCGAATAGTGGTGAGCCGGCGCAAACGGTGGCCAAGCCAGTATTGACGGTCAGGAAGGTTTTTCTAAGTGTTTAGTGGGATTAACAGGGAATCATCTACTATGAGCTGTTTCCCTACGGCCAAACTCTAAATTCGGACCTGTACTGTCACCAATTGGACCGTGTGAAGGACAGCCAGCTTTGGCCAACAGGAGAGGATTTGTGTACCATCAGGACAATGCCAGGCCACACACATCAATAGTGACGCGCCAGAAGCTCCGGGAGCTTGGTTGGGAGGTTCTTATGCATCCATATTATAGTCCGGAGCTGATGCTAAATGATTACACCTCTTCCTGTCTGTGGAGAATGATTTTGCTTTCCAGTGGTGACAAATGGTAAGGAAAAGTTGCAGCGTTCGTGAGGAAGAGCTGCCTTGATTTGAGATCGCATTTTCTGTTTGTGGATAATACAAACCTTGCATTCGAAAATGCATTTTTTAATTTGTGGTTTCAGAAGAGGAACATTTCATATCTCTCTTACCACTCGCTCTGCTCAGCGTGCAGGAGTAAAATACGTATATATACGAGATAAACTGTACAGTATCGAGAACTATCGGGAATTATGATAGGATGATGCTCGTTGTAGCTTAAAGCGGCATGAACGAGTGGGTCATTCACTCTCATAATACTTCTTTTATCTAACATTTGTTTTAAAAACAAAGGTGAACTCTTTTTGCTAATTGACTGAGACTGAGTTACTGATGTTAGTCGAAATTTGACAAACTGTATCCCATCATTAAATATTGTGAGAAAAGTTCAAGAATTCGACTTACGAATTTTAGCAGAGCTATTGTGTATCGTATAAAACGAAACGCACACGCAATTACGCGAAAAGGGTATGGAAGTGAATAGAAGCGATCAAGAATGTCATCTTTTCTTCAAGAGTGTGTTAAGCTTCCACTTTTCTCAGCTCCAAAGCAAACTTGTTTGTTGTATGAGGCTTTGTGGTTGGAAAGAATTGAGAGATTTTAAAAACCATGGATGTCCGTCCCATCAGAGAGAATTTTAACTTAATCCTTGTTAGTCCTTAATCCACGTGTTCCTACGACAGCCAAGTTATCAGCGCTGAGAACACGCCGCCACGTAGCATTGTCAACATTCTCCAAAATCTGAGATGTACGATTCGCAACATAAGTTTTCCACATGCAAGGGCGTTTTTGTAGCCGTCAGACCAGAGAAATAACTGACAATCATGAAGTCCAAGTTGCGAACGGATAGACTTGACAAGTTTTGAGAGCAAAATTGATCCACACAATTCTAATCATGGGAGACTAACCGTTCTTATGGGAACAACTTTTTCTTCGGAGACTAGAAGATGTGACGAGAAATTGTCATTTTTTTTTGTATGCGTACGTATAAAGCTGTGCAATAAGCTTTCTCAGAAGAGTCACAGAATCCATGTATTCGCACTCTTATATTAGAAGAAAATTGTACCCATCTTGCTCGATTTCGCTAATAGCGGGTAAATGTTTTGCAAACCGATTCCATTTCATGAGAGATTTCGGTTTAACACGCTCATCCCTATCCACACCAGGAAGCCAAAATTCTTGGAGTAGAATTTTCGGGTCAAAAAGTTTTGCAACAGATAAGAGAACATGTTGCTTCGCGGCAGCATTTCATGTAGAAATTGGGTTGACACTATACGAGAATGTGTCTGAGAGAGCGTTCCATCGAATTCCGAGAGTTTTCGTGGAACTCGAACTGTGAAACCGCAAGAAATTAGAATCAAGTAGGTGAGTTTCGGGAATTCCGTCCAGTATTTTATGGTGATAATTTGGCAGTAATTTTCTTGAGTGCAAACCTTGCGGAATCGAGGATTTGTATTACATAATCCAATGCTTTACATGTGGACTGGATGTCATGAAGCGTTCTTATGGCCAAGTAAGGAGCACAATTTATACACAATTTAAATGTTACTGTTTTCGGGTTGAATCCTGCATTGAGATATCAGGCGACACATTTTTTGTACATCTCTATTAAAACAAAACGATATAAACCCCATTGGAGAATGAGTATCACTAAATCTGGTTGGAGAGTGGGACCAGTATACAGAATATCATTAGTGAGTTTCCAGAATTCGACATTTTCGACGCGTTGAACACAACACGAACGCTGGAAGTAACTGTTTCTTATCTTATTACTGTATTATGTGGTAAGTAAAACGGGAAATATTTGCCATCTAAAGAGATTTCACCCGAATCGGTGAATTCCATATAGCCAAGAGTGAGATACTTTTTAAAAACCTTAAGAATCATACATCTGTTTGATGCTCTCTTTTCTCTGGAGATTTCGTTCCATACTAACACACTGTTGGAGTGCCGCGTTTCGAGGTTGGCCCAACACTAAAGTTTGCGGAAAATTTTTCGTGAACAGTAATCTTACAGCAAACCACATCTTTATTCCGTGTCTTCGTAGCTTTGTAGAGGCGCTCACAAAACGTATCTTCTAACGACAGTGGAAGAGTTTCACAAATTTCCTCTTGTTCCCAAAATTGTTTTAGCTGGGAGCTGAGATCTTCATAGGAAAGTTAATTGACTTGTGTCGAGAATAGTGACACTTTCTGAGGAATCGATCCACTAAGAATGCAACCAAATATTGTGTTTTGAGCTATTAGATTCCCACATGCGCTATGGCGCAGCCCTTGGAGGAAGATCTTAGGAATTAAGTCACTTCTTATAACCAAGACGATTTGGGCTAGCATATAACAAGTTGGATCAGAAAGATCAAGGTTAGCAAAGTCTAGCCAATTTGAGCATTTAATACGAAACGTTGGAATCAGTTTTGTTAATTGAGATAATACTATGGCTTTTGCTTGTATTTTTAAGTTAGTCTTTGGACATACTAACGTTAAAGAACAGAGTTGTGTAGAATTTTGTACTACTCTGCCGCCCATTCTTGAAATTTGGAACAGTTCTGTAAGAAGTTGGATTCGCTTTTGAAATTTGGATGATATAAAAGTTATCTGCTAACCTTGGTCTATTAATGTTTGAACTTTGAACGTTTTTCCCAAATGCTCTATAGAGATCATTGCTGTTGGAAGTTAGACCTGGCTTGACACAGTGGAACATAATGACTCTACTTGAGTATAATTTTTACATTTTGAAGAGCATGGCTGATCTTCTGAAATACTACTTCAGGGCGAGTTCTTATTTGTTTTAGCTCGAGTTCTACGGCGGCTTGTGTAGTGTAGTGTGTAGTATGTAGTAGTTTGAGATCTACCATTTCTTGGAGTTGACGCTTGAATGCAAATGAAGCATAGAGTGATGCTTTATTTTAGAATATACACATCAGCAGTTACTGCTGCAATCATTTTTTCAGTGACTGCAGGCGAGACAGTTCCCACTGAAAATATTTTCATGAACAAACTATATCGGTCGGGTACTGAAAGTTGTTTGAATTTCGTGCAATTTTTCACAGAATGATTGCCATTGCATAACCGAAAAGTAAACGATATTTAGAGTTCTGCGACGAAAGTTTGAACACGAATATGGAATTTGTTCACAGAATTGTACGGCATATTGTTAACAGAGTCATATGAGCACAAGCACGTTCCCGTTTTTGCTGGGCGAATTCAATTGAGCCATCTACGACTTCATATCTACTAGTTAGGAACTCATCCATTTGCGACCATAGATGCAGGTCTCTTTTGGACTTCAAAGATTGTTCCCAGAGCGACAATGTTTGTTAGGGTAACTTAGTCGAGCAGATATATACGAGTATGGGATCCCAGCTCTCTGTTGAGATATTTTAAGAAGCTAGACAATGTGTTATTTAGTGAGTTCTGAAGTCGTTGAATCTCCTCATAGTTTTCAGCGTGAGACAGTTGGCAGATTCAAGAGTCTTAATTTGGTCATCACCTAAGATTCTCTTATTTTCGTATCTTTCGCAAGTTCAAAATTTTGAACGCTTAGGTGATAGTGCTTTACGATTGCATCCGCTTCGCCTTGTGTCTTATAGCTGAGGTGGTATAATTTTTGGGCAGGAGTGAGTTTTGGATGGCTTATATAGACCGCTGTGAACATATCACAGAACGCCGGCTATTCTTCATAACCTCCATAAAAGACTTTAGTATCACATGCAGGAACTTGTAGGCAAATATTTCGGAAATTTGCGGGTTCCTCACAATATTCTCTTGCGGGGTTTGAACTTGCGGGTTGTTGAGGCTACAGAGTCTTGCATTTTAGTTTTGCTAGTATAAAATCGTTGGGAACACAAACTTAGTTTTACTTTAGCAGATATTATGAAGTTGTCGGGTAACTCGCTGCTCTCAGTTGTGAACACTTGTTCGAATACTGCTCGGACTCGAACCCAAGTATCTTCTACGCCCTCACGTCTGACCTCAATGAGAGATTAAGTTTGATCTTCAATTTATATTGAATCAAACGCAGAATAAAACTGAATAACGCTATTGGATTCGAAAACGAATTTTTGCATCGATGAATTATATAACTTTTGTATGAGTTTTTGAATTATCTCTGGAGGGTTTCTTTGCCTCTAGAGATGACGTGGATCTTTTGGGTTCATTCAATAGTTCAACCAATTCAATCTTGTTCTTTGGAGATCTGTTGATCGGCATATTGAATACTAAAGCAATTTTATTTTAAATTAATTAATTAATTAATTTAATATAGGCTGCTGAGGTGTGTGAGAATGATCAATTTGCTTTAAATGCAATACAATTCGACACATCTTTGTACACACGAAGGTAAAAAAAAGAAAAATATCAAACAAATAATTATATTTATTTATATATGTGGTAACTATATAATTGCGAAGTGGAGTGTATTGGGAGAAACAATGTAATGTGAATTTTAAATAAAAAGAGAGAACAAAATTGTTGTTCAATTTTTAAACCAATTAATGTAATCTTTATTGCGTTCTATAAGGTTAGGTTAGGTTATGTGGCTGCCCTCTCTCTGAGAGAACACACTTAGGCCATAAAGGCCCATTGTGATACCACTGAGCTTCTCTTCCAATGCTGTTGTGCGTGTTAAATTTGGACAGCATTAGAAGGGACCTACTTATATTAGCCGGTTCCGAACGGCAGAACTCTTGTGACATCACTTTAACTTAGTTTTTGTCACAGAGCTCTTTTAAGAAGCCCTTTTGGCAAATTGTTACTGCCGGAAAAATTGCCAATTCTTGCCGGCTGGTGGGTACCGTTCGAAAGAAAAATCTTTTCGATATTAAATTTTGTTATGCTTCAGCCGGAGATTGAACCCACTACCTACAGATCAGAAGGCCAACGCACTAACCACTGAGCTACGGCACCCACCCTGCGTTCTATTAGAAATTACAAAATAAGTGGCTGTATTATTTTGGAACGAAGTGTAATATGAGATACACTTCGGCAAGAAAATATTGATATGTCAATTGTGAATATCAGTGGTAACTACAAGTTGTGAGTTGAAGTGTATTTAGAGATACACTATAATATATAGAGCACTATCATAATATGAATTATAACAAACAGAGAGATAAAAATGCGCAATTGTTGAAACAATTGATATAATTTTTATAGTACACAATTGGGAATAAATGGCTTTATAATTCTTCAACGTCTAAAACAGCCAAAATAAATTTGTCAATAAATTTTGAGTTTGTGCATATTTCAGAAAAATATTTATAAAATAATATATAGGAAAATATATTTTATAATAGTATACACTACCTACTGTAAGTTACCTTTTTCAGTGTATTTTAATATAAATAATATGGAAATGGTTTAACTTACAGAAATCCGGACTAATTTTTGAAGGTAATTCGTTCTGTTCTTCGCTAGCTGGCGCCAGTTAGAAATTCCATGCGCCGTCAGGTTCTCCAGTACTTTTCTTTCCACCGGAGGTCAGGTCTTCCTCTTCTGCGTCGTCATCCAGCTGGTTCCGAATATAACACCTTCTTAGCTGGAGCGTGTTCTTCCATTCGCTCGAATTTGATCTAGCCAGCGCAGCCTCTAGATTTTGATGCGCTTTACTTTGTCAATATCGGCAACAGCTCATACAGCTCATGGTTGTACCTTATTCGGTACTCGCCACCAACGCAAATAGGTCCAAAGATCTTGCGTAGGACTTTTCTCTCAAAAACTCCAAGCATTCGCTCATCCGAGGTGGAAATTGTCCAGGCTTCAGCCTGTTAGGGCAGGCAGGAAGAGAGACTTGTAGAGTGTAATTTTCGTTCTTCGAGAGAGGAATCGACTTCTCAATTGCTTACTCAGTCCAAAGTGACACCTGTTAACAAGAGTTATCCTACGCATGATCTCCAGGCTGACGTCATTACTGCCGTTAATGCTGGTTCCAAGATAGACAAAGTCCCTTACTACTTCAAAAGTGTAGTTGTCAACAGTGACGTGCTATTCAAGACAACGGGACTCTTTGTTTGTTGACACTGGATACTTCGTCTTGCCCCCGTTCACCGTAAGACCCATCCGAAGCGACTCTCTTTCCAACTCTGATAATGCTGCACTGACTGCTCGCGCGTTATAAAAGTGAACGCACGGATCGGTGAGTGATAATAGTAACAGTCCGGACTCCTCTATAAAAACGGGTTGGGGCAGAGGACAATCAAGTATCCGTATCAGCTACAGAAAAAATATTTTCATCAGCTGAAATAAATTATTGAATAAAATATTATATATACAAAAATAAAAATAATTAAGAGTATTCAATAAGCAAGCTTTTACATTGGAAAGTGGAGAGGATATATTAAAGACATAATAGTAGGAATTAAAACCGCAACTAAAACAGCGAAACCGATCATGTTGTGAGTAATTCGTTTTACAATAGGTACATAGTACCGTATTACTCGTGACGGGATATTAAAACTTGATTCATTAAGAAGGTAAGGACTAAATATATCTCCAAGTAAAAGTTTAACTAAAACTGTGACATTTAGCATTAATTGCCGACTTTCCAAAGACTGTAGGTTCAAAAGCTTAATTCGGTATCTGTATGGAGAAAGATTTCATATTGGATTCCAACGCAGGTTCTTCAAAGCAAACAGTAGCAATTGTTTTTCAACCGATTCCAGTTTATCTTTATACTATTGATACTGTGGGGTCCAAAGAGCAGATGCATATTCCAGTATAGGTCGAACCAATGTAGTGAAAGGAGTCCTTGTAATATATGGATAATTAAATTCGTTGGACATTGTGTACGTGAGAGAGATGCCGGTGGGCTCATACCTTGGTTGAGTTGCACCGCTGAGATTTTAGTTACCGACTGCTTCTTGATTTCTAACAAAAATTAAAGTTATTTCCAATTAATAGTTTTTAAATAATAGAATAATAAATAATAATAAATAAAAAACAACTTTCGGGATTGTTGATGTTTTCGGGTAACGTAATTATATGCCTTCATCTTTTCCAATTGCAAACTATTGCTGTTGATGACTGATGTCAAATCTTGCTGTTGTTGCCGGTGATTTTCTTCCATTTGTTCTGCTTTATTAACTGTTGTTGTTGTTGTTACGGTTGATGTGATGGTGGTGCTGCTGCTTCTTGTTGTTGCTGTTGTATTTGCATCAGCACACTTTTTCTCACCTTCTAGATTGCTGAGCCTTTCGTTGGTGGCCAATACCATTGTTCAAGATGTATGTATAAATCGAATTTTGATTTATTTCATTATTTTCATTGTCGGAAGAAATTCCGTATTGAAATGAAAAAGAAAAGCACGAAAAACACAAACTAATTGTTTTTTGTTGTATTTTATTTCGTACAAAATAAACCTCGGGATATATATATAAACGTTGTATATTATTATTACACGAATTATGTATGCGTGAATACACAATTTATTGTTAAAGCGAATTACAAATATGTTCCAGAATGGAAATCGATGTGTATTGTAGAGTACAAAAACACTCGAGATGTAAACACACGTTTATGTGTATTATTTATTATAACAAACATCACGGGATAATAGTTCACAATTTAAATTATACTAGTATAGTATAACAAGATAAAAATATATATATATAAAAAAAAGCGCACACTGTTCGTGTCGAGAAAAAATACGTAACAGTGTGAAAAAAAAGAAGAACAAGAACAGACGAACCGACTGCTGACTGATCAAGTCAGAGTTGCCTTCGTCTTCTCTAAGGGTGACAACAGACAATGCGCGTGTCATAATTTTCTGGCGTAGACATTCCGCCCCCTTTGCAGGATTACTGCAATGGAGACGCAAAGCCTACACCAGAGACGTAAGGGAGGGAGATATAAAATAGAAATTATACAATTTTCTAAATAAAATAAAATTAAAATTAATGTTGAACAAAAAATTGAATTAAAATTAATATAATCAATACGTTATTGAGAGGAAAAAAAAAAAAAATTAATTTACAAATATTAGAAAAATTAGAGAATTATAGATTAAAAAATTTAGGAATTTGTTATAATAAAAAGGAAGAAGCAGTCGGTACAGCAAAAACATCAGCGGTGTTCATTAAAAAATGAAAAAAGAAAAAAGACGTTTTTTGGGTAAATTATCCACGTGGTGGATATTTAGGAGTCCGGTGGACGGCCATTTGGATGCCTGGGAGCACCGAAACCGACCGTGAGTCGGTTCGGTATAAGGCCGGGAGCCGCTCCCGAGGCTGGCAGGATTGCCAATTCTGTGGCTGGCTGGGTTGCCGAGAACCACAGAAAATCCAAGACCATAAAAAAAGCGTGTTTTTTTCCTCCTCCCTTTTCGTCTCAACCAAAGTTTCGAGCCTATCCGGCTCGAAGGACCAAAAAATGTTGTTACGAGAAGTGAATGCCGGTGGGCCGCTTATTGGCAAGGCTTGCCTGATGATGATGGGGTTGTTGTTTGTGTTGGCATACACAAATGCCACCACAATTGGACACACTTTTAATTTGTTGTATTTGTTCTGTGTTTAGCTTCCATTAAATTTCCACCTTTGATTTTAAATTTAGCTTTTATTTGTTTATTTGTTTTCGATTGTTTTGTTTACACTTAGTTTGTAATTGTTACACATTTGCTTATTTTTAAAGATTTGTTCGTAATATGTCTTTATGTTTTTACTTGATTATTAAAAAAAAACCGAGAGGGAGGGACGCGCACTGCCGTGTGTTATCAGAAGAATAGCCAATCGAGACCGATAAGAAAATATATTGCACTTTGATAGAAAATAAATAAAAGCAAAGGCAAAAAGAGAGAGAGAGTGTAACAAAGTAAGTGCAATAAAAAAAGAAGAGAGTGGTAGAAAAGACATGTGAATACAACACACCGGCAGCGCTGCGCATTTACTCTGGCGTAGACAGACATCTTTTAATGAAGGCTAGATCTCCCTTAGCCTTATTTACACAGATATTAAGATATCCCAGAAATAACATCAGTATATTTTTTCTAAATAAGACTTAATCCAACGAATTAAAAGAAAGCTTATGGTTTACTAAAGTCAGTATAAATGACATCAGTTTGACCATTTAAAGTGAAACCGTTTATTACAAGCAAGCCCTAAAAAATAACAACACCAAAGAGTTGGAAGATCACATAGCCAAATTAACACCTGGTGAAGCTTCAGACTACTCTTTGTGGAAATCAGCAAAAAACCCAAACCCAAACTCACTGATTCCCCCATCCGTTTGAGTGACGGTAATTGGGCTAGAAGCACCTATGAGAAGGGTTTTGACCACCAAATCCTTCTTTTGCAAACCACTTAAATAGTGTGTTTACACCCAATCAACCCTCTTCACAGTCATCACTACCAAAATTAACTTGTCAACCATGCTCAATAACGCTCAAAATTAAAAAGAAGGGCATATTCTAAGCAATTTACAAAGATTTAGACCTAAAAAATCAACTGGTCCAGATCAAATTATCGGTAAAATGATAAAAGAGCTACCTCCAACTTCAGTAATTCATCTCATGCACATTTTCAATGCTATCATTCGTATTAAACACTATCCCAAATGCTGGAAAACGACTAAAATTATTATGATAGCAAACCAAAAAAAAAAAGACCCTACAAAAGTTGCAGCGTACAGACCTATCAGCCTCCTGCCTCTACCCTTTAAAGTATTCGAAAAGCAACTTGTCATGAATATAACTCCATTTATTAATCACAACCAACTGATTCCCCAACATCAGTTTGGATTTAAAACACAGCACGGCACAATAGAGCAAGTTCATCGCATTGTAACTCTGATAAGGAACACGTTTGAAAAAGTATTGCTCTCTTTCTTAATATCACTCAAGCTTTCGATAAAGTATGGCACGATGGCCTTATTTACAAACTCAAACTATTACTGCCTGCAAATGTCTCCTCATTGCTTAGTAGCTACCTCACGAAAAGACAATTTCTCGTACATCACAAGGATTACACAACAAATCCATTGGATATTCACGCTGGCGTTCCTCAAGGAAGCGTTTTGGCCCTTTACTGTATATTTTATACACTTCAGATATGCCCAGCAATAACTATACATTCATATCGACCTTTGCTGATGATACGACAATATTGTGCTCTCGCTCTAACCCCATAGCAGCTACAAAACTCCTGCAGAATCATGTCGATTCTCTCGAAATCTGGTTAGCAAAATGGCGCATAAAAGTCAATGAATCAAAGAGCGTACATGTAACCTTCACGTTAAGGCTAGATACATGTCCCCCACTTAAAATAAATTGCCAATCAGTTCGACAATGTCCTCAACAAAGTACTTGGGTATTCACCTCGACAGAAGACTAACCTGGAACAATCACATAGAGGCACAGAATACTCAGATCAAGCTAAGAATTAATCAGTTATGGTGGCTCTTACACAAAAGCTCAAAGTTGAATCTCGAATACAAAGTGCTGTTATATAAAGCAATCCTGAAGCCAATCTGGACTTATGGTATTCAGTTATGGGGCACCGCATCTTCCTCAAATATCGAAAAATTGCAACGAATATAATCCAAGTGCCTGCGAATTATTGTAAAGTCGCCTTGGTATATGAGGAACGTTAACATTCATCGAGATTTAAATGTACCCACAATTTCTGAGCAAGTTTCAAAGTCCTACAGAAGCTACGTTCAAAAATTACACAACCATCCGAATTCTCTTGCTAGGCAATTGTTGAGCACAGGGCATCGACGACTAAAAAGTAAAGACACATTGAATACGCTGTGTAATTGCTAAACCTCGCGACTCAACAAATTGTGATGGAACAACGGGAATATCACATAATTTTAAGTTAGTTTGTAAGATTTGAATACTTATTGTGAGTTTCTTCTTTCTTCTTTCTTTCTGTGAATATTAGAAAGATTCAATAAATTCTAGTATTAAAAAAAATTCTTAGGAATATTCCAATCTTCGGTGTTGAATCATTTTGTCTTCGATTCTGGTAGAATAGCTGCCTGAATATACATGAAGTTCTTAGCTGGAGACAGCTCACAGTAATATCAGGTGTAATAAAAAGAAATCTTTTATTTTTCCAATTGATGGCTTTAGTAATTGCGGTGTATAAGTGCGAGATAGGATTTCGTACTAAATAAACTTTTCAGGCAGTTTTTTGAGTGCTTGACTCAGTATTGTGTGAGCACGCGTCAAAGATGTATACCAGTAAAGAGAAAAAACGCAATATTTTACAGTTTTTCTTCGATAAAGGCGAAAACGCAAGCCAAACTCCTGAAAAGGTGAATAGTGTTTATGGTCCTGATACTGTAACAGTCAATTACGTGCAATTTTCTTTTCGTCGATTCAGTTCCGGTAATTTTGGTGTCAAAGATGCACCACGCCCTGGAAGGCTAACTGTCAAAAATATCGATAAAATAATGGAAATCTTCGCGTCTGACCATCATGTAAGCACTGTTTCTATTGCCCAGGAGCTAAACATTGCACAAAAAACCGTTCGGAACCATTTAAGTAAGGCTGGGTTAAATAAGAAGCTCGATGTATGGGTGCCACACGAGTTAACGCAAAAAAACCTCATGGACCAAATTTTCATTGCGAATCGCAACAAAATCTATCCATTTCTGAAGCGGATGGTTACTGGTAATGAAAAGTAGATCACTTACGACAAAGTCAAATGAAAACGGTTGTGGTCGAATAGTGGTGAGCCGGCGCAAACGGTGGCCAAGCCAGTATTGACGGTCAGGAAGGTTTTTCTAAGTGTTTAGTGGGATTAACAGGGAATCATCTACTATGAGCTGTTTCCCTACGGCCAAACTCTAAATTCGGACCTGTACTGTCACCAATTGGACCGTGTGAAGGACAGCCAGCTTTGGCCAACAGGAGAGGATTTGTGTACCATCAGGACAATGCCAGGCCACACACATCAATAGTGACGCGCCAGAAGCTCCGGGAGCTTGGTTGGGAGGTTCTTATGCATCCATATTATAGTCCGGAGCTGATGCTAAATGATTACACCCCTTCCTGCCTGTGGCGAATGATTTTGCTTTCCAGTGGTGACAAATGGTAAGGAAAAGTTGCAGCGTTCGTGAGAAAGAGCTGCCTTGATTTGAGATCGCATTTTCTGTTTGTGGATAATACAAACCTTGCATTCGAAAATGCATTTTTTAATTTGTGGTTTCAGAAGAGGAACATTTCATATCTGTCTTACCACTCGCTCTGCTCAGCGTGCAGGAGTAAAATACGTATATATACGAGATAAACTGTACAGTATCGAGAACTATCGGGAATTATGATAGGATGATGCTCGTTGTAGTTTAAAGCGGCATGAACGAGTGGGTCATTCACTCTCATAATACTTCTTTTATCTAACATTTATTTTAAAAACAAAGGTGAACTCTTTTTGCTAATTGACTGAGACTGAGTTACTGATGTTAGTCGAAATTTGACAAACTGTATCCCATCATTAAATATAGTGAGAAAAGTTCAAGAATTCGACTTACGAATTTTAGCAGAGCTATTGTGTATCGTATAAAACGAAACGCATATGCAATTACGCGAAAAGGGTATGGAAGTGAATAGAAGCGATCAAGAATGTCATCTTTTCTTCAAGAGTGTGTTAAGCTTCCACTTTTCTCAGCTCCAAAGCAAACTTGTTTGTTGTATGAGGCTTTGTGGTTGGAAAGAATTGAGAGATTTTAAAAACCATGGATGTCCGTCCCATCAGAGAGAATTTTAACTTAATCCTTGTTAGTCCTTAATCCACGTGTTCCTACGACAGCCAAGTTATCAGCGCTGAGAACACGCCGCCACGTAGCATTGTCAACATTCTCCAAAATCTGAGATGTACGATTCGCAACATAAGTTTTCCACATGCAAGGGCGTTTTTGTAGCCGTCAGACCAGAGAAATAACTGACAATCATGAAGTCCAAGTTGCGAACGGATAGACTTGACAAGTTTTGAGAGCAAAATTGATCCACACAATTCTAATCATGGGAGACTAACCGTTCTTATGGGAACAACTTTTTCTTCGGAGACTAGAAGATGTGACGAGAAATTGTCATTTTTTTTGTATGCGTACGTATAAAGCTGTGCAATAAGCTTTCTCAGAAGAGTCACAGAATCCATGTATTCGCACTCTTATATTAGAAGAAAATTGTACCCATCTTGCTCGATTTCGCTAATAGCGGGTAAATGTTTTGCAAACCGATTCCATTTCATGAGAGATTTCGGTTTAACACGCTCATCCCTATCCACACCAGGAAGCCAAAATTCTTGGAGTAGAATTTTCGGGTCAAAAAGTTTTGCAACAGATAAGAGAACATGTTGCTTCGCGGCAGCATTTCATGTAGAAATTGGGATGACACTATACGAGAATGTGTCTGAGAGAGCGTTCCATCGAATTCCGAGAGTTTTCGTGGAACTCGAACTGTGAAACCGCAAGAAATTAGAATCAAGTAGGTGAGTTTCGGGAATTCCGTCCAGTATTTTATGGTGATAATTTGGCAGTAATTTTCTTGAGTGGAAACCTTGCGGAATCGAGGATTTGTATTACATAATCCAATGCTTTACATGTGGACTGGATGTCATGAAGCGTTCTTATGGCCAAGTAAGGAGCACAATTTATACACAATTTAAATGTTACTGTTTTTGGTTTGAATCCTGCATTGAGATATCAGGCGACACATTTTTTGTACATCTCTATTAAAACAAAACGATATAAACCCCATTGGAGAATGAGTATCACTAAATCTGGTTGGAGAGTGGGACCAGTATACAGAATATCATTAGTGAGTTTCCAGAATTCGACATTTTCGACGCGTTGAACACAACACGAACGCTGGAAGTAACTGTTTCTTATCTTATTACTGTATTATGTGGTAAGTAAAACGGGAAATATTTGCCATCTAAAGAGATTTCACCCGAATCGGTGAATTCCATATAGCCAAGAGTGAGATACTTTTTAAAAACCTTAAGAATCATACATCTGTTTGATGCTCTCTTTTCTCTGGAGATTTCGTTCCATAATAACACACTGTTGGAGTGCCGCGTTTCGAGGTTGGCCCAACACTAAAGTTTGCGGAAAATTTTTCGTGAACAGTAATCTTACAGCAAACCACATCTTTATTCCGTGTCTTCGTAGCTTTGTAGAGGCGCTCACAAAACGTATCTTCTAACGACAGTGGAAGAGTTTCACGAATTTCCTCTTGTTCCCAAAATTGTTTTAGCTGGGAACTGAGATCTTCATAGGAAAGTTAATTGACTTGTGTCGAGAATAGTGACACTTTCTGAGGAATCGATCCACTAAGAATGCAACCAAATATTGTGTTTTGAGCTATTAGATTCCCACATGAGCTATGGCGCAGCCCTTGGAGGAAGATCTTAGGAATTAAGTCACTTCTTATAACCAAGACGATTTGGGCTAGCATATAACAAGTTGGATCAGAAAGATCAAGGTTAGCAAAGTCTATCCAATTTGAGCATTTAATACGAAACGTTGGAATCAGTTTTGTTAATTGAGATAATACTATGGCTTTTGCTTGTATTTTTAAGTTAGTCTTTGGACATACTAACGTTAAAGAACAGAGTTGTGTAGAATTTTGTACCATTCTTGAAATTTGGAACAGAGAGTGTTCTGTAAGAAGTTGGATTCGCTTATGAAATTTGGATGATATAAAAGTTATCTGCTAACCTTGGTCTATTAATGTTTGAACTTTGAACGTTTTTCCCAAATGCTCTATAGAGATCATTGCTGTTGGAAGTTAGACCTGGCTTGACACAGTGGAACATAATGACTCTACTTGAGTACAATTTTTACATTTTGAAGAGCATGGCTGATCTTCTGAAATACTACTTCAGGGCGAGTTCTTATTTGTTTTAGCTCGAGTTCTACGGCGGCTTGTGTAGTGTAGTGTGTAGTATGTAGTAGTTTGAGATCTACCATTTCTTGGAGTTGACGCTTGAATGCAAATGAAGCATAGAGTGATGCTTTATTTTAGTATATACACATCAGCAGTTACTGCTGCAATCATTTTTTCAGTGACTGCAGGCGAGACAGTTCCCACTGAAATTATTTTCATGAACAAACTATATCGGTCGGGTACTGAAAGTTGTTTGAATTTCGTGCAATTTTTCACAGAATGATTGCCATTGCATAACCGAAAAGTAAACGATATTTAGAGTTCTGCGACGAAAGTTTGAACACGAATATGGAATTTGTTCACAGAATTGTGCGGCATATTGTTAACAGAGTCATATGAGCACAAGCACGTTCTCGTTTTTGCTGGGCGAATTCAATTGAGCCATCTACGACTTCATATCTACTAGTTAGGAACTCATCCATTTGCGACCATAGATGCAGGTCTCTTTTGGACTTCAAAGATTGTTCCCAGAGCGACAATGTTTGTTAGGGTAACTTAGTCGAGCAGATATATACGAGTATGGGATCCCAGCTCTCTGTTGAGATATTTTAAGAAGCTAGACAATGTGTTATTTAGTGAGTTCTGAAGTCGTTGAATCTCCTCATAGTTTTCAGCGTGAGACAGTTGGCAGATTCAAGAGTCTTAATTTGGTCATCACCTAAGATTCTCTTATTTTCGTATCTTTCGCAAGTTCAAAATTTTGAACGCTTAGGTGATAGTGCTTTACGATTGCATCCGCTTCGCCTTGTGTCTTATAGCTGAGGTGGTATAATTTTTGGGCAGGAGTGAGTTTTGGATGGCTTATATAGACCGCTGTGAACATATCACAGAACGCCGGCTATTCTTCATAACCTCCATAAAAGACTTTAGTATCACATGCAGGAACTTGTAGGCAAATATTTCGGAAATTTGCGGGTTCCTCACAATATTCTCTTGCGGGGTTTGAACTTGCGGGTTGTTGAGGCTACAGAGTCTTGCATTTTAGTTTTGCTAGTATAAAATCGTTGGGAACACAAACTTAGTTTTACTTTAGCAGATATTATGAAGTTGTCGGGTAACTCGCTGCTCTCAGTTGTGAACACTTGTTCGAATACTGCTCGGACTCGAACCCAAGTATCTTCTACGCCCTCACGTCTGACCTCAATGAGAGATTAAGTTTGATCTTCAATTTATATTGAATCAAACGCAGAATAAAACTGAATAAGGCTATTGGATTCGAAAACGATTTTTTGCATCGATGAATTATATAACTTTTGTATGAGTTTTTGAATTATCTCTGGAGGGTTTCTTTGCCTCTAGAGATGACGTGGATGTTTTGGGTTCATTCAATAGTTCAACCAATTCAATCTTGTTCTTTGGAGATCTGTTGATCGGCATATTGAATACTAAAGCAATTTTATTTTAAATTAATTAATTTAATTTAATAATTAATTAATTTAATATAGGCTGCTGAGGTGTGTGAGAATGATCAATTTGCTTTAAATGCAATACAATTCGACCCATCTTTGTACACACGAAGGTAAAAAAAAGAAAAATATCAAACAAATAATTATATTTCCCTTGCGTATATATGTGCTAACTATATAATTGCGAAGTGGAGTGTATTGGGAGAAACAATGTAATGTGAATTTTAAATAAAAAGAGAACAAAATTGTTGTTCAATTTTTAAACCAATTAATGTAATCTTTATTGCGTTCTATAAGGTTAGGTTAGGTTATGTGGCTGCCCTCTCTCTGAGAGAACACACTTAGGCCAGAAAGGCCCATTGTGATACCACTGAGCTTCTCTTCCAATGCTGTTGTGCGTGTTAAATTTGGACAGCATTAGAAGGGACCTACTTATATTAGCCGGTTCCGAACGGCAGAACTCTTGTGACATCACTTTAACTTAGTTTTTGTCACAGAGCTCTTTTAAGAAGCTCTGTGACAAAAGCTAAGCTCTTTTGGCAAATTGTTACTGCCGGAAAAATTGCCAATTCTTGCCGGCTGGTGGGTACCGTTCGAAAGAAAAATCTTTTCGATATTAAATTTTGTTATGCTTCAGCAGGGGATTGAACCCACGACCTACAGATCAGAAGGCCAACGCACTAACCACTGAGCTACGGCACCCACCCTGCGTTCTATTAGAAATTACAAAATAAGTGGCTGTACTATTTTGGAACGAAGTGTAATATGAGATACACTTCGGCAAGAAAATATTGATATGTCAATTGTGAATATCAGTGGTAACTACAAGTTGTGAGTTGAAGTGTATTTAGAGATACACTATAATATATAGAGCACTATCATAATATGAATTATAACAAACAGAGAGATAAAAATGCGCAATTGTTGAAACAATTGATATAATTTTTATAGTACACAATTGGGAATAAATGGCTTTATAATTCTTCAACGTCTAAAACGCCCAAAATATATTTGTCAATAAATTTTGAGTTTGTGTATATTTCAGAAAAATATTTATAAAATAATATATAGGAAAATATATTTTATAATAGTATACACTACCTACTGTAAGTTACCTTTTTCAGTGTATTTTAATATAAATAATATGGAAATGGTTTAACTTACAGAAATCCGGACTAATTTTTGGAGGTAATTCGTGGTTGCTGGTGGCAGCACGATTTAATGAAATTCAAGTTTTAGTATATAAGAAAAAACCACAGCTGTTGCTGTAAACTATTGTTCTTCTTCTTTTTTTTCTTTTATATATATAACTAATAACTTAATGTGGTCAACCACCTTTGATTTGTCAAATATAACCAATATACTTTACTTACTTACTTACTTATGTGGCCATAACAACCGAATATCGATTTAGGCCGAAAATAATATGCTTCGCCAGCCATCTCTGTTCTTCGCTAGCTGGCGCCAGTTAGAAATTCCAAGCGCCGTCAGGTTCTCCAGTACTTTTCTTTCTACCGGAGGTCAGGTCTTCCTCTTCTGCGTCGTCATCCAGCTGGTTCCGAATATAACACCTTCTTAGCTGGAGCGTGTTCTTCCATTCGCTCGAATTTGATCTAGCCAGCGCAGCCTCTGGATTTTGATGCGCTTTACTTTGTCAATATCGGCAACAGTACTCGCCACCAACGCAAATAGGTCCAAAGATCTTGCGTAGGACTTTTCTCTCAAAAACTCCAAGCATTCGCTCATCCGAGGTGGAAATTGTCCAGTCTTCAGCCTGTTAGGGCAGGCAGGATGAGAGACTTGTAGAGTGTAATTTTCGTTCTTCGAGAGAGGAATCGACTTCTCAATTGCTTACTCAGTCCAAAGTGACACCTGTTAACAAGAGTTATCCTACGCATGATCTCCAGGCTGACGTCATTACTGCCGTTAATGCTGGTTCCAAGATAGACAAAGTCCCTTACTACTTCTAAAGTGTAGTTGTCAACAGTGACGTGCTATTCAAGACAACGGGACTCTTTGTTTGTTGACACTGGATACTTCGTCTTGCCCCCGTTCACCGTAAGACCCATCCGAAGCGACTCTCTTTCCAACTCTGATAATGCTGCACTGACTGCTCGCGCGTTATAAAAGTGAACGCACGGATCGGTGAGTGATAATAGTAACAGTCCGGACTCCTCTATAAAAACGGGTTGGGGCAGAGGACAATCAAGTATCCGTATCAGCTACAGAAAAAATATTTTCATCAGCTGAAATAAATTATTGAATAAAATATTATATATTCAAAAATAAAAATAATTAAGAGTATTCAATAATCAAGCTTTTACATTGGAAAGTGGAGAGGATATATTAAAGACATAATAGTAGGAATTAAAACCGCAACTAAAACAGCGAAACCGATCATGTTGTGAGTAATTCGTTTTACAATAGGTACATAGTACCGTATTACTCGTGACGGGATATTAAAACTTGATTCATTAAGAAGGTAAGGACTAAATATATCTCCAAGTAAAAGTTTAACTAAAACTGTGACATTTAGCATTAATTGCCGACTTTCCAAAGACTGTAGGTTCAAAAGCTTAATTCGGTATCTGTATGGAGAAAGATTTCATATTGGATTCCAACGCAGGTTCTTCAAAGCAAACAGTAGCAATTGTTTTTCAACCGATTCCAGTTTATCTTTATACTATTGATACTGTGGGGTCCAAAGAGCAGATGCATATTCCAGTATAGGTCGAACCAATGTAGTGAAAGGAGTCCTTGTAATATATGGATAATTAAATTCGTTGGACATTGTGTACGTGAGAGAGATGCCGGTGGGCTCATACCTTGGTTGAGTTGCACCGCTGAGATTTTAGTTACCGACTGCTTCTTGATTTCTAACAAAAATTAAAGTTATTTCCAATTAATAGTTTTTAAATAATAGAATAATAAATAATAATAAATAAAAAACAACTTTCGGGATTGTTGATGTTTTCGGGTAACGTAATTATATGCCTTCATCTTTTCCAATTGCAAACTATTGCTGTTGATGACTGATGTCAAATCTTGCTGTTGTTGCCGGTGATTTTCTTCCATTTGTTCTGCTTTATTAACTGTTGTTGTTGTTGTTACGGTTGATGTGATGGTGGTGCTGCTGCTTCTTGTTGTTGCTGTTGTATTTGCATCAGCACACTTTTTCTCACCTTCTAGATTGCTGAGCCTTTCGTTGGTGGCCAATACCATTGTTCAAGATGTATGTATAAATCGAATTTTGATTTATTTCATTATTTTCATTGTCGGAAGAAATTCCGTATTGAAATGAAAAAGAAAAGCACGAAAAACACAAACTAATTGTTTTTTGTTGTATTTTATTTCGTACAAAATAAACCTCGGGATATATATATAAACGTTGTATATTATTATTACACGAATTATGTATGCGTGAATACACAATTTATTGTTAAAGCGAATTACAAATATGTTCCAGAATGGAAATCGATGTGTATTGTAGAGTACAAAAACACTCGAGATGTAAACACACGTTTATGTGTATTATTTATTATAACAAACATCACGGGATAATAGTTCACAATTTAAATTATACTAGTATAGTATAACAAGATAAAAATATATATATATAAAAAAAAGCGCACACTGTTCGTGTCGAGAAAAAATACGTAACAGTGTGAAAAAAAAGAAGAACAAGAACAGACGAACCGACTGCTGACTGATCAAGTCAGAGTTGCCTTCGTCTTCTCTAAGGGTGACAACAGACAATGCGCGTGTCATAATTTTCTGGCGTAGACATTCCGCCCCCTTTGCAGGATTACTGCAATGGAGACGCAAAGCCTACACCAGAGACGTAAGGGAGGGAGATATAAAATAGAAATTATACAATTTTCTAAATAAAATAAAATTAAAATTAATGTTGAACAAAAAATTGAATTAAAATTAATATAATCAATACGTTATTGAGAGGAAAAAAAAAAAAATTAATTTACAAATATTAGAAAAATTAGAGAATTATAGATTAAAAAATTTAGGAATTTGTTATAATAAAAAGGAAGAAGCAGTCGGTACAGCAAAAACATCAGCGGTGTTCATTAAAAAATGAAAAAAGAAAAAAGACGTTTTTTGGGTAAATTATCCACGTGGTGGATATTTAGGGGTCCGGTGGACGGCCATTTGGATGCCTGGGAGCACCGAAATCGACCGTGAGTCGGTTCGGTATAAGGCCGGGAGCCGCTCCCGAGGCTGGCAGGATTGCCAATTCTGTGGCTGGCTGGGTTGCCGAGAACCACAGAAAATCCAAGACCATAAAAAAAGCGTGTTTTTTTCCTCCTCCCTTTTCGTCTCAACCAAAGTTTCGAGCCTATCCGGCTCGAAGGACCAAAAAATGTTGTTACGAGAAGTGAATGCCTGATGATGATGGGGTTGTTGTTTGTGTTGGCATACACAAATGCCACCACAATTGGACACACTTTTAATTTGTTGTATTTGTTCTGTGTTTAGCTTCCATTAAATTTCCACCTTTGATTTTAAATTTAGCTTTTATTTGTTTATTTGTTTTCGATTGTTTTGTTTACACTTAGTTTGTAATTGTTACACATTTGCTTATTTTTAAAGATTTGTTCGTAATATGTCTTTATGTTTTTACTTGATTATTAAAAAAAAACCGAGAGGGAGGGACGCGCACTGCCGTGTGTTATCAGAAGAATAGCCAATCGAGACCGATAAGAAAATATATTGCACTTTGATAGAAAATAAATAAAAGCAAAGGCAAAAAGAGAGAGAGAGTGTAACAAAGTAAGTGCAATAAAAAAAGAAGAGAGTGGTAGAAAAGACATGTGAATACAACACACCGGCAGAGCTGCGCATTTACTCTGGCGTAGACAGACATCTTTTAATGAAGGCTAGATCTCCCTTAGCCTTATTTACACAGATATTAAGATATCCCAGAAATAACATCAGTATATTTTTTCTAAATAAGACTTAATCCAACGAATTAAAAGAAAGCTTATGGTTTACTAAAGTCAGTATAAATGACATCAGTTTGACCATTTAAAGTGAAACCGTTTATTACAAGCAAGCCCTAAAAAATAACAACACCAAAGAGTTGGAAGATCACATAGCCAAATTAACACCTGGTGAAGCTTCAGACTACTCTTTGTGGAAATCAGCAAAAAACCCAAACCCAAACTCACTGATTCCCCCATCCGTTTGAGTGACGGTAATTGGGCTAGAAGCACCTATGAGAAGGGTTTTGACCACCAAATCCTTCTTTTGCAAACCACTTAAATAGTGTGTTTACACCCAATCAACCCTCTTCACAGTCCTCACTACCAAAATTAACTTGTCAACCATGCTCAATAACGCTCAAAATTAAAAAGAAGGGCATATTCTAAGCAATTTACAAAGATTTAGACCTAAAAAATCAACTGGTCCAGATCAAATTATCGGTAAAATTATAAAAGAGCTACCTCCAACTTCAGTAATTCATCTCATGCACATTTTCAATGCTATCATTCGTATTAAACACTATCCCAAATGCTGGAAAACGACTAAAATTATTATGATAGCAAACCAAAAAAAAAAAAGACCCTACAAAAGTTGCAGCGTACAGACCTATCAGCCTCCTGCCTCTACCCTTTAAAGTATTCGAAAAGCAACTTGTCATGAATATAACTCCATTTATTAATCACAACCAACTGATTCCCCAACATCAGTTTGGATTTAAAACACAGCACGGCACAATAGAGCAAGTTCATCGCATTGTAACTCTGATAAGGAACACGTTTGAAAAAGTATTGCTCTCTTTCTTAATATCACTCAAGCTTTCGATAAAGTATGGCACGATGGCCTTATTTACAAACTCAAACTATTACTGCCTGCAAATGTCTCCTCATTGCTTAGTAGCTACCTCACGAAAAGACAATTTCTCGTACATCACAAGGATTACACAACAAATCCATTGGATATTCACGCTGGCGTTCCTCAAGGAAGCGTTTTGGCCCTTTACTGTATATTTTATACACTTCAGATATGCCCAGCAATAACTATACATTCATATCGACCTTTGCTGATGATACGACAATATTGTGCTCTCGCTCTAACCCCATAGCAGCTACAAAACTCCTGCAGAATCATGTCGATTCTCTCGAAATCTGGTTAGCAAAATGGCGCATAAAAGTCAATGAATCAAAGAGCGTACATGTAACCTTCACGTTAAGGCTAGATACATGTCCCCCACTTAAAATAAATTGCCAATCAGTTCGACAATGTCCTCAACAAAGTACTTGGGTATTCACCTCGACAGAAGACTAACCTGGAACAATCACATAGAGGCACAGAATACTCAGATCAAGCTAAGAATTAATCAGTTATGGTGGCTCTTACACAAAAGCTCAAAGTTGAATCTCGAATACAAAGTGCTGTTATATAAAGCAATCCTGAAGCCAATCTGGACTTATGGTATTCAGTTATGGGGCACCGCATCTTCCTCAAATATCGAAAAATTGCAACGAATATAATCCAAGTGCCTGCGAATTATTGTAAAGTCGCCTTGGTATATGAGGAACGTTAACATTCATCGAGATTTAAATGTACCCACAATTTCTGAGCAAGTTTCAAAGTCCTACAGAAGCTACGTTCAAAAATTACACAACCATCCGAATTCTCTTGCTAGGCAATTGTTGAGCACAGGGCATCGACGACTAAAAAGTAAAGACACATTGAATACGCTGTGTAATTGCTAAACCTCGCGACTCAACAAATTGTGATGGAACAACGGGAATATCACATAATTTTAAGTTAGTTTGTAAGATTTGAATACTTATTGTGAGTTTCTTCTTTCTTCTTTCTTTCTGTGAATATTAGAAAGATTCAATAAATTCTAGTATTAAAAAAAATTCTTAGGAATATTCCAATCTTCGGTGTTGAATCATTTTGTCTTCGATTCTGGTAGAATAGCTGCCTGAATATACATGAAGTTCTTAGCTGGAGACAGCTCACAGTAATATCAGGTGTAATAAAAAGAAATCTTTTATTTTTCCAATTGATGGCTTTAGTAATTGCGGTGTATAAGTGCGAGATAGGATTTCGTACTAAATAAACTTTTCAGGCAGTTTTTTGAGTGCTTGACTCAGTATTGTGTGAGCACGCGTCAAAGATGTATACCAGTAAAGAGAAAAAACGCAATATTTTACAGTTTTTCTTCGATAAAGACGAAAACGCAAGCCAAACTCCTGAAAAGGTGAATAGTGTTTATGGTCCTGATACTGTAACAGTCAATTACGTGCAATTTTCTTTTCGTCGATTCAGTTCCGGTAATTTTGGTGTCAAAGATGCACCACGCTCTGGAAGGCTAACTGTCAAAAATATCGATAAAATAATGGAAATCTTCGCGTCTGACCATCATGTAAGCACTGTTTCTATTGCCCAGGAGCTAAACATTGCACAAAAAACCGTTCGGAACCATTTAAGTAAGGCTGGGTTAAATAAGAAGCTCGATGTATGGGTGCCACACGAGTTAACGCAAAAAAACCTCATGGACCAAATTTTCATTGCGAATCGCAACAAAATCTATCCATTTCTGAAGCGGATGGTTACTGGTAATGAAAAGTAGATCACTTACGACAAAGTCAAATGAAAACGGTTGTGGTCGAATAGTGGTGAGCCGGCGCAAACGGTGGCCAAGCCAGTATTGACGGTCAGGAAGGTTTTTCTAAGTGTTTAGTGGGATTAACAGGGAATCATCTACTATGAGCTGTTTCCCTACGGCCAAACTCTAAATTCGGACCTGTACTGTCACCAATTGGACCGTGTGAAGGACAGCCAGCTTTGGCCAACAGGAGAGGATTTGTGTACCATCAGGACAATGCCAGGCCACACACATCAATAGTGACGCGCCAGAAGCTCCGGGAGCTTGGTTGGGAGGTTCTTATGCATCCATATTATAGTCCGGAGCTGATGCTAAATGATTACACCCCTTCCTGCCTGTGGCGAATGATTTTGCTTTCCAGTGGTGACAAATGGTAAGGAAAAGTTGCAGCGTTCGTGAGAAAGAGCTGCCTTGATTTGAGATCGCATTTTCTGTTTGTGGATAATACAAACCTTGCATTCGAAAATGCATTTTTTAATTTGTGGTTTCAGAAGAGGAACATTTCATATCTGTCTTACCACTCGCTCTGCTCAGCGTGCAGGAGTAAAATACGTATATATACGAGATAAACTGTACAGTATCGAGAACTATCGGGAATTATGATAGGATGATGCTCGTTGTAGTTTAAAGCGGCATGAACGAGTGGGTCATTCACTCTCATAATACTTCTTTTATCTAACATTTATTTTAAAAACAAAGGTGAACTCTTTTTGCTAATTGACTGAGACTGAGTTACTGATGTTAGTCGAAATTTGACAAACTGTATCCCATCATTAAATATAGTGAGAAAAGTTCAAGAATTCGACTTACGAATTTTAGCAGAGCTATTGTGTATCGTATAAAACGAAACGCATATGCAATTACGCGAAAAGGGTATGGAAGTGAATAGAAGCGATCAAGAATGTCATCTTTTCTTCAAGAGTGTGTTAAGCTTCCACTTTTCTCAGCTCCAAAGCAAACTTGTTTGTTGTATGAGGCTTTGTGGTTGGAAAGAATTGAGAGATTTTAAAAACCATGGATGTCCGTCCCATCAGAGAGAATTTTAACTTAATCCTTGTTAGTCCTTAATCCACGTGTTCCTACGACAGCCAAGTTATCAGCGCTGAGAACACGCCGCCACGTAGCATTGTCAACATTCTCCAAAATCTGAGATGTACGATTCGCAACATAAGTTTTCCACATGCAAGGGCGTTTTTGTAGCCGTCAGACCAGAGAAATAACTGACAATCATGAAGTCCAAGTTGCGAACGGATAGACTTGACAAGTTTTGAGAGCAAAATTGATCCACACAATTCTAATCATGGGAGACTAACCGTTCTTATGGGAACAACTTTTTCTTCGGAGACTAGAAGATGTGACGAGAAATTGTCATTTTTTTTGTATGCGTACGTATAAAGCTGTGCAATAAGCTTTCTCAGAAGAGTCACAGAATCCATGTATTCGCACTCTTATATTAGAAGAAAATTGTACCCATCTTGCTCGATTTCGCTAATAGCGGGTAAATGTTTTGCAAACCGATTCCATTTCATGAGAGATTTCGGTTTAACACGCTCATCCCTATCCACACCAGGAAGCCAAAATTCTTGGAGTAGAATTTTCGGGTCAAAAAGTTTTGCAACAGATAAGAGAACATGTTGCTTCGCGGCAGCATTTCATGTAGAAATTGGGATGACACTATACGAGAATGTGTCTGAGAGAGCGTTCCATCGAATTCCGAGAGTTTTCGTGGAACTCGAACTGTGAAACCGCAAGAAATTAGAATCAAGTAGGTGAGTTTCGGGAATTCCGTCCAGTATTTTATGGTGATAATTTGGCAGTAATTTTCTTGAGTGGAAACCTTGCGGAATCGAGGATTTGTATTACATAATCCAATGCTTTACATGTGGACTGGATGTCATGAAGCGTTCTTATGGCCAAGTAAGGAGCACAATTTATACACAATTTAAATGTTACTGTTTTCGGTTTGAATCCTGCATTGAGATATCAGGCGACACATTTTTTGTACATCTCTATTAAAACAAAACGATATAAACCCCATTGGAGAATGAGTATCACTAAATCTGGTTGGAGAGTGGGACCAGTATACAGAATATCATTAGTGAGTTTCCAGAATTCGACATTTTCGACGCGTTGAACACAACACGAACGCTGGAAGTAACTGTTTCTTATCTTATTACTGTATTATGTGGTAAGTAAAACGGGAAATATTTGCCATCTAAAGAGATTTCACCCGAATCGGTGAATTCCATATAGCCAAGAGTGAGATACTTTTTAAAAACCTTAAGAATCATACATCTGTTGGATGCTCTCTTTTCTCTGGAGATTTCGTTCCATAATAACACACTGTTGGAGTGCCGCGTTTCGAGGTTGGCCCAACACTAAAGTTTGCGGAAAATTTTTCGTGAACAGTAATCTTACAGCAAACCACATCTTTATTCCGTGTCTTCGTAGCTTTGTAGAGGCGCTCACAAAACGTATCTTCTAACGACAGTGGAAGAGTTTCACAAATTTCCTTTTGTTCGCAAAATTGTTTTAGCTGAGAACTGAGATCTTCATAGGAAAGTTAATTGACTTGTGTCGAGAATAGTGACACTTTCTGAGGAATCGATCCACTAAGAATGCAACCAAATATTGTGTTTTGAGCTATTAGATTCCCACATGAGCTATGGCGCAGCCCTTGGAGGAAGATCTTAGGAATTAAGTCACTTCTTATAACCAAGACGATTTGGGCTAGCATATAACAAGTTGGATCAGAAAGATCAAGGTTAACAAAGTCTAGCCAATTTGAGCATTTAATACGAAACGTTGGAATCAGTTTTGTTAATTGAGATAATACTATGGCTTTTGCTTGTATTTTTAAGTTAGTCTTTGGACATACTAACGTTAAAGAACAGAGTTGTGTAGAATTTTGTACTACTCTGCCGCCCATTCTTGAAATTTGGAACAGAGAGTGTTCTGTAAGAAGTTGGATTCGCTTTTGAAATTTGGATGATATAAAAGTTATCTGCTAACCGTGGTCTATTAATGTTTGAACTTTGAACGTTTTTCCCAAATGCTCTATAGAGATCATTGCTGTTGGAAGTTAGACCTGGCTTGACACAGTGGAACATAATGACTCTACTTGAGTACAATTTTTACATTTTGAAGAGCATGGCTGATCTTCTGAAATACTACTTCAGGGCGAGTTCTTATTTGTTTTAGCTCGAGTTCTACGGCGGCTTGTGTAGTGTAGTGTGTAGTATGTAGTAGTTTGAGATCTACCATTTCTTGGAGTTGACGCTTGAATGCAAATGAAGCATAGAGTGATGCTTTATTTTAGTATATACACATCAGCAGTTACTGCTGCAATCATTTTTTCAGTGACTGCAGGCGAGACAGTTCCCACTGAAATTATTTTCATGAACAAACTATATCGGTCGGGTACTGAAAGTTGTTTGAATTTCGTGCAATTTTTCACAGAATGATTGCCATTGCATAACCGAAAAGTAAACGATATTTAGAGTTCTGCGACGAAAGTTTGAACACGAATATGGAATTTGTTCACAGAATTGTGCGGCATATTGTTAACAGAGTCATATGAGCACAAGCACGTTCTCGTTTTTGCTGGGCGAATTCAATTGAGCCATCTACGACTTCATATCTACTAGTTAGGAACTCATCCATTTGCGACCATAGATGCAGGTCTCTTTTGGACTTCAAAGATTGTTCCCAGAGCGACAATGTTTGTTAGGGTAACTTAGTCGAGCAGATATATACGAGTATGGGATCCCAGCTCTCTGTTGAGATATTTTAAGAAGCTAGACAATGTGTTATTTAGTGAGTTCTGAAGTCGTTGAATCTCCTCATAGTTTTCAGCGTGAGACAGTTGGCAGATTCAAGAGTCTTAATTTGGTCATCACCTAAGATTCTCTTATTTTCGTATCTTTCGCAAGTTCAAAATTTTGAACGCTTAGGTGATAGTGCTTTACGATTGCATCCGCTTCGCCTTGTGTCTTATAGCTGAGGTGGTATAATTTTTGGGCAGGAGTGAGTTTTGGATGGCTTATATAGACCGCTGTGAACATATCACAGAACGCCGGCTATTCTTCATAACCTCCATAAAAGACTTTAGTATCACATGCAGGAACTTGTAGGCAAATATTTCGGAAATTTGCGGGTTCCTCACAATATTCTCTTGCGGGGTTTGAACTTGCGGGTTGTTGAGGCTACAGAGTCTTGCATTTTAGTTTTGCTAGTATAAAATCGTTGGGAACACAAACTTAGTTTTACTTTAGCAGATATTATGAAGTTGTCGGGTAACTCGCTGCTCTCAGTTGTGAACACTTGTTCGAATACTGCTCGGACTCGAACCCAAGTATCTTCTACGCCCTCACGTCTGACCTCAATGAGAGATTAAGTTTGATCTTCAATTTATATTGAATCAAACGCAGAATAAAACTGAATAAGGCTATTGGATTCGAAAACGATTTTTTGCATCGATGAATTATATAACTTTTGTATGAGTTTTTGAATTATCTCTGGAGGGTTTCTTTGCCTCTAGAGATGACGTGGATCTTTTGGGTTCATTCAATAGTTCAACCAATTCAATCTTGTTCTTTGGAGATCTGTTGATCGGCATATTGAATACTAAAGCAATTTTATTTTAAATTAATTAATTAATTAATTTAATATAGGCTGCTGAGGTGTGTGAGAATGATCAATTTGCTTTAAATGCAATACAATTCGACACATCTTTGTACACACGAAGGTAAAAAAAAGAAAAATATCAAACAAATAATTATATTTATTTATATATGTGGTAACTATATAATTGCGAAGTGGAGTGTATTGGGAGAAACAATGTAATGTGAATTTTAAATAAAAAGAGAGAACAAAATTGTTGTTCAATTTTTAAACCAATTAATGTAATCTTTATTGCGTTCTATAAGGTTAGGTTAGGTTATGTGGCTGCCCTCTCTCTGAGAGAACACACTTAGGCCAGAAAGGCCCATTGTGATACCACTGAGCTTCTCTTCCAATGCTGTTGTGCGTGTTAAATTTGGACAGCATTAGAAGGGACCTACTTATATTAACCGGTTCCGAACGGCAGAACCCTTGTGACATCACTTTAACTTAGTTTTTGTCACAGAGCTCTTTTAAGAAGCACTTTTGGCAAATTGTTACTGCCGGAAAAATTGCCAATTCTTGCCGGCTGGTGGGTACCGTTCGAAAGAAAAATCTTTTCGATATTAAATTTTGTTATGCTTCAGCCGGGGATTGAACCCACGACCTACAGATCAGAAGGCCAACGCACTAACCACTGAGCTACGGCACCCACCCTGCGTTCTATTAGAAATTACAAAATAAGTGGCTGTACTATTTTGGAACGAAGTGTAATATGAGATACACTTCGGCAAGAAAATATTGATATGTCAATTGTGAATATCAGTGGTAACTACAAGTTGTGAGTTGAAGTGTATTTAGAGATACACTATAATATATAGAGCACTATCATAATATGAATTATAACAAACAGAGAGATAAAAATGCGCAATTGTTGAAACAATTGATATAATTTTTATAGTACACAATTGGGAATAAATGGCTTTATAATTCTTCAACGTCTAAAACGCCCAAAATATATTTGTCAATAAATTTTGAGTTTGTGTATATTTCAGAAAAATATTTATAAAATAATATATAGGAAAATATATTTTATAATAGTATACACTACCTACTGTAAGTTACCTTTTTCAGTGTATTTTAATATAAATAATATGGAAATGGTTTAACTTACAGAAATCCGGACTAATTTTTGGAGGTAATTCGTGGTTGCTGGTGGCAGCACGATTTAATGAAATTCAAGTTTTAGTATATAAGAAAAAACCACAGCTGTTGCTGTAAACTATTGTTCTTCTTCTTTTTTTTCTTTTATATATATAACTAATAACTTAATGTGGTCAACCACCTTTGATTTGTCAAATATAACCAATATACTTTACTTACTTACTTACTTATGTGGCCATAACAACCGAATATCGATTTAGGCCGAAAATAATATGCTTCGCCAGCCATCTCTGTTCTTCGCTAGCTGGCGCCAGTTAGAAATTCCAAGCGCCGTCAGGTTCTCCAGTACTTTTCTTTCTACCGGAGGTCAGGTCTTCCTCTTCTGCGTCGTCATCCAGCTGGTTCCGAATATAACACCTTCTTAGCTGGAACGTGTTCTTCCATTCGCTCGAATTTGATCTAGCCAGCGCAGCCTCTGGATTTTGATGCGCTTTACTTTGTCAATATCGGCAACAGCTCATACAGCTCATGGTTGTACCTTATTCGGTACTCGCCACCAACGCAAATAGGTCCAAAGATCTTGCGTAGGACTTTTCTCTCAAAAACTCCAAGCATTCGCTCATCCGAGGTGGAAATTGTCCAGTCTTCAGCCTGTTAGGGCAGGCAGGATGAGAGACTTGTAGAGTGTAATTTTCGTTCTTCGAGAGAGGAATCGACTTCTCAATTGCTTACTCAGTCCAAAGTGACACCTGTTAACAAGAGTTATCCTACGCATGATCTCCAGGCTGACGTCATTACTGCCGTTAATGCTGGTTCCAAGATAGACAAAGTCCCTTACTACTTCAAAAGTGTAGTTGTCAACAGTGACGTGCTATTCAAGACAACGGGACTCTTTGTTTGTTGACACTGGATACTTCGTCTTGCCCCCGTTCACCGTAAGACCCATCCGAAGCGACTCTCTTTCCAACTCTGATAATGCTGCACTGACTGCTTGCGCGTTATAAAAGTGAACGCACGGATCGGTGAGTGATAATAGTAACAGTCCGGACTCCTCTATAAAAACGGGTTGGGGCAGAGGACAATCAAGTATCCGTATCAGCTACAGAAAAAATATTTTCATCAGCTGAAATAAATTATTGAATAAAATATTATATATACAAAAATAAAAATAATTAAGAGTTTTCAATAAGCAAGCTTTTACATTGGAAAGTGGAGAGGATATATTAAAGACATAATAGTAGGAATTAAAACCGCAACTAAAACAGCGAAACCGATCATGTTGTGAGTAATTCGTTTTACAATAGGTACATAGTACCGTATTACTCGTGACGGGATATTAAAACTTGATTCATTAAGAAGGTAAGGACTAAATATATCTCCAAGTAAAAGTTTAACTAAAACTGTGACATTTAGCATTAATTGCCGACTTTCCAAAGACTGTAGGTTCAAAAGCTTAATTCGGTATCTGTATGGAGAAAGATTTCATATTGGATTCCAACGCAGGTTCTTCAAAGCAAACAGTAGCAATTGTTTTTCAACCGATTCCAGTTTATCTTTATACTATTGATACTGTGGGGTCCAAAGAGCAGATGCATATTCCAGTATAGGTCGAACCAATGTAGTGAAAGGAGTCCTTGTAATATATGGATAATTAAATTCGTTGGACATTGTGTACGTGAGAGAGATGCCGGTGGGCTCATACCTTGGTTGAGTTGCACCGTTGAGATTTTAGTTACCGACTGCTTCTTGATTTCTAACAAAAATTAAAGTTATTTCCAATTAATAGTTTTTAAATAATAGAATAATAAATAATAATAAATAAAAAACAACTTTCGGGATTGTTGATGTTTTCGGGTAACGTAATTATATGCCTTCATCTTTTCCAATTGCAAACTATTGCTGTTGATGACTGATGTCAAATCTTGCTGTTGTTGCCGGTGATTTTCTTCCATTTGTTCTGCTTTATTAACTGTTGTTGTTGTTGTTACGGTTGATGTGATGGTGGTGCTGCTGCTTCTTGTTGTTGCTGTTGTATTTGCATCAGCACACTTTTTCTCACCTTCTAGATTGCTGAGCCTTTCGTTGGTGGCCAATACCATTGTTCAAGATGTATGTATAAATCGAATTTTGATTTATTTCATTATTTTCATTGTCGGAAGAAATTCCGTATTGAAATGAAAAAGAAAAGCACGAAAAACACAAACTAATTGTTTTTTGTTGTATTTTATTTCGTACAAAATAAACCTCGGGATATATATATAAACGTTGTATATTATTATTACACGAATTATGTATGCGTGAATACACAATTTATTGTTAAAGCGAATTACAAATATGTTCCAGAATGGAAATCGATGTGTATTGTAGAGTACAAAAACACTCGAGATGTAAACACACGTTTATGTGTATTATTTATTATAACAAACATCACGGGATAATAGTTCACAATTTAAATTATACTAGTATAGTATAACAAGATAAAAATATATATATATAAAAAAAAGCGCACACTGTTCGTGTCGAGAAAAAATACGTAACAGTGTGAAAAAAAAGAAGAACAAGAACAGACGAACCGACTGCTGACTGATCAAGTCAGAGTTGCCTTCGTCTTCTCTAAGGGTGACAACAGACAATGCGCGTGTCATAATTTTCTGGCGTAGACATTCCGCCCCCTTTGCAGGATTACTGCAATGGAGACGCAAAGCCTACACCAGAGACGTAAGGGAGGGAGATATAAAATAGAAATTATACAATTTTCTAAATAAAATAAAATTAAAATTAATGTTGAACAAAAAATTGAATTAAAATTAATATAATCAATACGTTATTGAGAGGAAAAAAAAAAATTAATTTACAAATATTAGAAAAATTAGAGAATTATAGATTAAAAAATTTAGGAATTTGTTATAATAAAAAGGAAGAAGCAGTCGGTATAGCAAAAACATCAGCGGTGTTCATTAAAAAATGAAAAAAGAAAAAAGACGTTTTTTGGGTAAATTATCCACGTGGTGGATATTTAGGGGTCCGGTGGACGGCCATTTGGATGCCTGGGAGCACCGAAATCGACCGTGAGTCGGTTCGGTATAAGGCCGGGAGCCGCTCCCGAGGCTGGCAGGATTGCCAATTCTGTGGCTGGCTGGGTTGCCGAGAACCACAGAAAATCCAAGACCATAAAAAAAGCGTGTTTTTTTCCTCCTCCCTTTTCGTCTCAACCAAAGTTTCGAGCCTATCCGGCTCGAAGGACCAAAAAATGTTGTTACGAGAAGTGAATGCCGGTGGGCCGCTTACTGGCAAGGCTTGCCTGATGATGATGGGGTTGTTGTTTGTGTTGGCATACACAAATGCCACCACAATTGGACACACTTTTAATTTGTTGTATTTGTTCTGTGTTTAGCTTCCATTAAATTTCCACCTTTGATTTTAAATTTAGCTTTTATTTGTTTATTTGTTTTCGATTGTTTTGTTTACACTTAGTTTGTAATTGTTACACATTTGCTTATTTTTAAAGATTTGTTCGTAATATGTCTTTATGTTTTTACTTGATTATTAAAAAAAAACCGAGAGGGAGGGACGCGCACTGCCGTGTGTTATCAGAAGAATAGCCAATCGAGACCGATAAGAAAATATATTGCACTTTTATAGAAAATAAATAAAAGCAAAGGCAAAAAGAGAGAGAGAGTGTAACAAAGTAAGTGCAATAAAAAAAGAAGAGAGTGGTAGAAAAGACATGTGAATACAACACACCGGCAGCGCTGCGCATTTACTCTGGCGTAGACAGACATCTTTTAATGAAGGCTAGATCTCCCTTAGCCTTATTTACACAGATATTAAGATATCCCAGAAATAACATCAGTATATTTTTTCTAAATAAGACTTAATCCAACGAATTAAAAGAAAGCTTATGGTTTACTAAAGTCAGTATAAATGACATCAGTTTGACCATTTAAAGTGAAACCGTTTATTACAAGCAAGCCCTAAGAGTTGGAAGATCACATAGCCAAATTAACACCTGGTGAAGCTTCAGACTACTCTTTGTGGAAATCAGCAAAAAACCCAAACCCAAACTCACTGATTCCCCCATCCGTTTGAGTGACGGTAATTGGGCTAGAAGCACCTATGAGAAGGGTTTTGACCACCAAATCCTTCTTTTGCAAACCACTTAAATAGTGTGTTTACACCCAATCAACCCTCTTCACAGTCCTCACTACCAAAATTAACTTGTCAACCATGCTCAATAACGCTCAAAATTAAAAAGAAGGGCATATTCTAAGCAATTTACAAAGATTTAGACCTAAAAAATCAACTGGTCCAGATCAAATTATCGGTAAAATGATAAAAGAGCTACCTCCAACTTCAGTAATTCATCTCATACACATTTTCAATGCTATCATTCGTATTAAACACTATCCCAAATGCTGGAAAACGACTAAAATTATTATGATAGCAAACCAAAAAAAAAAAGACCCTACAAAAGTTGCAGCGTACAGACCTATCAGCCTCCTGCCTCTACCCTTTAAAGTATTCGAAAAGCAACTTGTCATGAATATAACTCCATTTATTAATCACAACCAACTGATTCCCCAACATCAGTTTGGATTTAAAACACAGCACGGCACAATAGAGCAAGTTCATCGCATTGTAACTCTGATAAGGAACACGTTTGAAAAAGTATTGCTCTCTTTCTTAATATCACTCAAGCTTTCGATAAAGTATGGCACGATGGCCTTATTTACAAACTCAAACTATTACTGCCTGCAAATGTCTCCTCATTGCTTAGTAGCTACCTCACGAAAAGACAATTTCTCGTACATCACAAGGATTACACAACAAATCCATTGGATATTCACGCTGGCGTTCCTCAAGGAAGCGTTTTGGCCCCTTACTGTATATTTTATACACTTCAGATATGCCCAGCAATAACTATACATTCATATCGACCTTTGCTGATGATACGACAATATTGTGCTCTCGCTCTAACCCCATAGCAGCTACAAAACTCCTGCAGAATCATGTCGATTCTCTCGAAATCTGGTTAGCAAAATGGCGCATAAAAGTCAATGAATCAAAGAGCGTACATGTAACCTTCACGTTAAGGCTAGATACATGTCCCCCACTTAAAATAAATTGCCAATCAGTTCGACAATGTCCTCAACAAAGTACTTGGGTATTCACCTCGACAGAAGACTAACCTGGAACAATCACATAGAGGCACAGAAAACTCAGATCAAGCTAAGAATTAATCAGTTATGGTGGCTCTTACACAAAAGCTCAAAGTTGAATCTCGAATACAAAGTGCTGTTATATAAAGCAATCCTGAAGCCAATCTGGACTTATGGTATTCAGTTATGGGGCACCGCATCTTCCTCAAATATCGAAAAATTGCAACGAATATAATCCAAGTGCCTGCGAATTATTGTAAAGTTGCCTTGGTATATGAGGAACGTTAACATCCATCGAGATTTAAATATACCCACAATTTCTGAGGAAGTTGCAATGTCCTGCAGAAGCTACATTCAAAAATTACACAGTCATCCGAATCCCCTTGCTAGGCAATTGTTGCTGAGCACGGGGCATCGTCGATTAAAAATAAAAGACACTGAATATGCTGTGAAATTGCTATACCTGGCGACTCAACAAATTGTGATGGAACAACGGGAATATCACATAATTTTAAGTTAGTTTGTAAGATTTGAATACTTATTGTGAGTTTCTTCTTTCTTCTTTCTTTCTGTGAATATTAGAAAGATTCAATAAATTCTAGTATTAAAAAAAATTCTTAGGAATATTCCAATCTTCGGTGTTGAATCATTTTGTCTTCGATTCTGGTAGAATAGCTGCCTGAATATACATGAAGTTCTTAGCTGGAGACAGCTCACAGTAATATCAGGTGTAATAAAAAGAAATCTTTTATTTTTCCAATTGATGGCTTTAGTAATTGCGGTGTATAAGTGCGAGATAGGATTTCGTACTAAATAAACTTTTCAGGCAGTTTTTTGAGTGCTTGACTCAGTATTGTGTGAGCACGCGTCAAAGATGTATACCAGTAAAGAGAAAAAACGCAATATTTTACAGTTTTTCTTCGATAAAGACGAAAACGCAAGCCAAACTCCTGAAAAGGTGAATAGTGTTTATGGTCCTGATACTGTAACAGTCAATTACGTGCAATTTTCTTTTCGTCGATTCAGTTCCGGTAATTTTGGTGTCAAAGATGCACCACGCTCTGGAAGGCTAACTGTCAAAAATATCGATAAAATAATGGAAATCTTCGCGTCTGACCATCATGTAAGCACTGTTTCTATTGCCCAGGAGCTAAACATTGCACAAAAAACCGTTCGGAACCATTTAAGTAAGGCTGGGTTAAATAAGAAGCTCGATGTATGGGTGCCACACGAGTTAACGCAAAAAAACCTCATGGACCAAATTTTCATTGCGAATCGCAACAAAATCTATCCATTTCTGAAGCGGATGGTTACTGGTAATGAAAAGTAGATCACTTACGACAAAGTCAAATGAAAACGGTTGTGGTCGAATAGTGGTGAGCCGGCGCAAACGGTGGCCAAGCCAGTATTGACGGTCAGGAAGGTTTTTCTAAGTGTTTAGTGGGATTAACAGGGAATCATCTACTATGAGCTGTTTCCCTACGGCCAAACTCTAAATTCGGACCTGTACTGTCACCAATTGGACCGTGTGAAGGACAGCCAGCTTTGGCCAACAGGAGAGGATTTGTGTACCATCAGGACAATGCCAGGCCACACACATCAATAGTGACGCGCCAGAAGCTCCGGGAGCTTGGTTGGGAGGTTCTTATGCATCCATATTATAGTCCGGAGCTGATGCTAAATGATTACACCCCTTCCTTTCTGTGGCGAATGATTTTGCTTTCCAGTGGTGACAAATGGTAAGGAAAAGTTGCAGCGTTCGTGAGGAAGAGCTGCCTTGATTTGAGATCGCATTTTCTGTTTGTGGATAATACAAACCTTGCATTCGAAAATGCATTTTTTAATTTGTGGTTTCAGAAGAGGAACATTTCATATCTGTCTTACCACTCGCTCTGCTCAGCGTGCAGGAGTAAAATACGTATATTTTTTTTTTTTTTTTTTTTTTTTTTTAGCTTATTTTTTTTTATTGAATCTTTCTTATACAAGAAACTAACAATAAGTATTAAAATCTTACAAACTAAATAAAACTATGTGATATCCCCTACGTTCCATCACAATTTGGTGAGTCGCGAGATGTAGCAATTTTACAGCATATTCAGTGTGTCTTTTCTTTTTAATCGACGATGCCCCTTGCTCAGCAACAATTGCCTAGCAAGGGGATTCGGATGATTGTGTAATTTTTGAATGTAGCTTCTGCAGGACATTGCAACTTCCTCAGAAATTGTGGATACATTTAAATCTCGATGGATGTTAACGTTCCTCATATACCAAGGCGCATTTACAATAATTCGCAGACACTTGGATTGTATTCGCTGCAATTTTTCGATATTAGAGGGAGATGCGGTGCCCCAAAACTGAATACCATAAGTCCAGATTGGTTTCAGGATTGCTTTATATAATAGCACTTTGTATTCAAGATTCAACTTTGATCTTTTGTGTAACAGCCACCATAACTGATTCATTTTAAGCTTGATCTGAGTTTTCTTTGCCTCTATGTGATTTTTCCATGTCAGCCTTCTGTCGAGGTGAATACCCAAGTACTTTGTTGAGGAACATTGTGGAACTGATTGGCCATTAATTTTAAGTGGGGGACATGTATCTAGCCTTAGCGTGAAGGTTACATGTACGCTCTTTGATTCATTGACTTTTATACGCCATTTTGCTAGCCAGATTTCGAGAGAATCGACATGAGTCTGCAGGAGTTTAGTAGCTTCTATGGGGTTAGAGCGAGAGCACAATATTGCCGTATCATCAGCAAAGGTCGATATGAATGTATAGTTATTGTTGGGCATATCTGAAGTGTATAAGAGATACAGTAAGGGACCCAAAACGCTTCCTTGAGGAACGCCAGCGTGAATATCCAATGGATTTGTTGTGTAATCCTTGTGATGTACGAGAAATTGTCTTTTCGTGAGGTAGCTACTAAGCAATGAGGAGACATTTGCAGGCAGTAATAGTTTGAGTTTGTAAATAAGGCCATCGTGCCATACTTTATCGAAAGCTTGAGTGATATCAAGAAAGACAGCTGAGCAATACTTTTTTTCTTCAAAAGTGTTCCTTATCAGAGTTACAATGCGGTGGACTTGTTCTATTGTGCCGTGCTGTTTTCTAAATCCAAACTGATGTTGAGGAATCAGTTGGTTGAGATTAATAAATGGAGTTATATTCATGACAAGTAGCTTTTCGAATACTTTAGAAAGTAGAGGCAGGAGGCTGATAGGTCTGTACGATGCAACTTTTGTAGGGTCTTTTCCTGGTTTTGCTATCATAATAATTTTTGAAGTTTTCCAGCATTTGGGATAGTGTTTAATACGAAGGATAGCATTGAAAATGTGCATCAGATGAATTACTGAAGCCGGAGGTAGCTCTTTTATCATTTTACCGGTAATTTTATCTGGACCAGGTGATTTTTTTGGGTTTAAATCTTTATAAATTGCTTTGAATATGTCCTTTTTTTTAATTTTGAGCGTTATTGAGCAAGGTTGAGAAGTTAATATTGGTAATGAGGACTGTGAAGAGGGTGGATTGGGTGTAAACACACTTTTTAGGTGGTTTGCAAAAGCCAAACCCTTCTCACAGTTGCTTCTAGCCCAATTACCGTCACTCAAACGGATGGGGGAATCAGTGAGAATTGGCCGATTTGATTTTTTTGCTGATTTCCACAAGGAGTAGTCTGACGCTTCACCAGGTGTTAATTTCGCTATGTGCTCTTCTAACTCTTTGTTGTTTTTATTTTTTAAGGCTTGCTTTAACTTTCGAGTGCAGTGCTGTAGCTGTGTTTTCAGATTCGGTGATCTGAATTCTTGCCATTGTCTTCGGAGTCTTCTTTTTTGTCTTACTAGCAATTCAATATCGGCTGGTGTGTATGGGCTATAGTTTGATTGCTTGCATACCTTTGTGCAGGTGGCTGAGCTGAGAGCTAATGAGAGCAGCTGGTTGAATTTTTCGAGTGCTGAGTCTACATCGTGTCCATTTCTTAATACAGTACTCAGAGGAAGATGGGAATTTATATATTTCTTGAATTTTAACCAGTCTATTTTCTTTCTAACGCAATTGCTTTGGGGGCTTGGTGATTTTATAGATATTACCGTGGGTGAGTGGTCAGATGATAGATCATAATTACACTCTGTGGAGATATTCTCCATCTGCAAACCTTTGGCGACTCCAAAGTCTATGAGATCGGGTATTTTCCTCTTGTCCGTCGGCCAATATGTCGGTTGACCATTTGAAATAACATCGTAGCCGTGGTTAGTGATGATTGAACATAGTCTTTTGCCTTTTGGAGTTATTAATCGGGAGCCCCAGTGAGTGTGTTTGGCGTTGAAATCGCCAGCAACCAAGAATTTGCTACCAAGAGTTGAGAAAAATTCTTTATATTGCTGTTCGGTAATACTGTATCTTGGGGGACAGTATATCGCAGATATTACTAGCTTAGAGATGTATTCTTCCAGACATATGGATGTTGCTTGCAAGTAGACGCTACTAAAATCTTCAAGAACATGATGTTTTATTCTGCTTTTTATCAATATGGCAGTTCCTCCGCGTGCCTTACCATGCGGATGATTTGTGGTGTACAGTTTGTAATATGGTATTTGGTAGCAATTTTTGTCAGTGAAATGGGTCTCAGATATCATCATTATGTCGATTTGGCTGGATTCAAGGAATTGAATTAGCTCCAAACGGTGCTGGCTTAAGCCGTTGGCGTTCCAGTGGCATATCTTGAGACAACTCATGGTCTGGATAGCAATGTTTGGAGTAACATCGATTGATTTTTCATCATTTCTTGCATCATTGTTTGCATTGAGTTCATGAATTGGTTCATATTCTGAATCAATGTTTGAAGCAAATGTTCAAGGGTACTTGGCTGTTGGGTGGGCAGTGAGTGTTTCTGCTCATTATTTACATTGCTTTGTTGGTGTGGGTTTTGTTTTAACACGCTAGCGTATGAATTGGTTTGATTCTTGTTTGGGATTGCAGAGAAGAATTGTGTTGCATCAATATTTTGTCTCTTACTTGAGTTGGCTATCTGAGTTTGCTCAACTGGTTTTAGAGGTTGATTGCTAGCGGAGAAATTTAGCTTTAGGGTTGTATATACTGGGCAACCTCTATAATTTGCGGTGTGATTACCTCCACAATTGCTGCATTTTTTCATGCTAGCATCGCCTTTAGATTTTGGGCATATGTTTGATTTATGGAGATCTCCACAAATCACACAAACAGCTGGCAGGGTACAATATGTCTTAGTATGTCCATATTCTTGGCAGTTGCTGCACTGAGGAGGTCCAGTTCTCTTATGGGGTTCTTCGATTGTGATTTTGCGATGCAATAAATATCGAATTTTATATATGGGGTGTACTTCACCTTTTTTTAGGGGTTTTGTTTCAGGCTGAAGCTCAATACGATATAACGGTTGAGGTATATTGCTCTTGTTGAGAATGTTGAATACTGTTTTGGCTTGAAACCCTTCTTCCTGGAGGGCAAGTTTGATTTCGTTAATATCAACGTTGGGTTCGACGCCTTTGAGTACAACGATTAAGCCCTTACTACTTTTTAGCTGATATGTGTAGTAATTCTTTTTTACAGCATCAAATTCCGCTATTACTTTGCGATAATGAATTTCGCTGTAGATTTGCACTTTTGTTTCCTCAATTTGGCCTTTGCGAATAGGAACAACATGGAAATTCTTTGGTCCTATAAGACTTGTAATTCTAGAAATCAACTTATCTGAGTTGCGTTCTCTCAAGAAAATGGGTGGGGGTTTGAAATTTTTCTTGGAGATAATATTTTCGTCACTTTCATCACCTGAAAGCAGAGCGTATCTATTTTCCGAACTAATAGGGACAGTGTTCTGCTTTTGAATTTTTGTTGAATTCATTTGTTTTGAATTTTGCGGACTTCTCTTTCGCTTTACTACAGTAATGTAGCGATCAATACCAGTTTGAACAGCAACTGGTGCTTTATTAGTCATCGCACTAGTTGCTTTAACTACTGGGTCATGCACTTCAGTAGAAGTGCCGTTATTTGATTGCTTTGATGTTGTAGCTGTTGGTGTTACAGCAGGAGAAGCACATTGTACACTCCACGGTATAGAGGGAGATAGTATATCACGATAGAACAAATTATTTTTTTTGTCTGTATTTATTGTTGTTGCAAAATTTGATGAATTTTTAATATGTGCAGGCAAAAGATTTGCACTGTTACTTTCACTTGTGCAGTGTGTATCAACTGTTTTATTTGATAATGCACTTATCGGGGGGGTTTGCGCGGGTGACTGCAAATTATTGTTTACACACACATTAACAGGCGATTGCCGTTGCAGTTTATCTCGTATATATACGAGATAAACTGTACAGTATCGAGAACTATCGGGAATTATGATAGGATGATGCTCGTTGTAGTTTAAAGCGGCATGAACGAGTGGGTCATTCACTCTCATAATACTTCTTTTATCTAACATTTATTTTAAAAACAAAGGTGAACTCTTTTTGCTAATTGACTGAGACTGAGTTACTGATGTTAGTCGAAATTTGACAAACTGTATCCCATCATTAAATATAGTGAGAAAAGTTCAAGAATTCGACTTACGAATTTTAGCAGAGCTATTGTGTATCGTATAAAACGAAACGCATATGCAATTACGCGAAAAGGGTATGGAAGTGAATAGAAGCGATCAAGAATGTCATCTTTTCTTCAAGAGTGTGTTAAGCTTCCACTTTTCTCAGCTCCAAAGCAAACTTGTTTGTTGTATGAGGCTTTGTGGTTGGAAAGAATTGAGAGATTTTAAAAACCATGGATGTCCGTCCCATCAGAGAGAATTTTAACTTAATCCTTGTTAGTCCTTAATCCACGTGTTCCTACGACAGCCAAGTTATCAGCGCTGAGAACACGCCGCCACGTAGCATTGTCAACATTCTCCAAAATCTGAGATGTACGATTCGCAACATAAGTTTTCCACATGCAAGGGCGTTTTTGTAGCCGTCAGACCAGAGAAATAACTGACAATCATGAAGTCCAAGTTGCGAACGGATAGACTTGACAAGTTTTGAGAGCAAAATTGATCCACACAATTCTAATCATGGGAGACTAACCGTTCTTATGGGAACAACTTTTTCTTCGGAGACTAGAAGATGTGACGAGAAATTGTCATTTTTTTTGTATGCGTACGTATAAAGCTGTGCAATAAGCTTTCTCAGAAGAGTCACAGAATCCATGTATTCGCACTCTTATATTAGAAGAAAATTGTACCCATCTTGCTCGATTTCGCTAATAGCGGGTAAATGTTTTGCAAACCGATTCCATTTCATGAGAGATTTCGGTTTAACACGCTCATCCCTATCCACACCAGGAAGCCAAAATTCTTGGAGTAGAATTTTCGGGTCAAAAAGTTTTGCAACAGATAAGAGAACATGTTGCTTCGCGGCAGCATTTCATGTAGAAATTGGGATGACACTATACGAGAATGTGTCTGAGAGAGCGTTCCATCGAATTCCGAGAGTTTTCGTGGAACTCGAACTGTGAAACCGCAAGAAATTAGAATCAAGTAGGTGAGTTTCGGGAATTCCGTCCAGTATTTTATGGTGATAATTTGGCAGTAATTTTCTTGAGTGGAAACCTTGCGGAATCGAGGATTTGTATTACATAATCCAATGCTTTACATGTGGACTGGATGTCATGAAGCGTTCTTATGGCCAAGTAAGGAGCACAATTTATACACAATTTAAATGTTACTGTTTTCGGTTTGAATCCTGCATTGAGATATCAGGCGACACATTTTTTGTACATCTCTATTAAAACAAAACGATATAAACCCCATTGGAGAATGAGTATCACTAAATCTGGTTGGAGAGTGGGACCAGTATACAGAATATCATTAGTGAGTTTCCAGAATTCGACATTTTCGACGCGTTGAACACAACACGAACGCTGGAAGTAACTGTTTCTTATCTTATTACTGTATTATGTGGTAAGTAAAACGGGAAATATTTGCCATCTAAAGAGATTTCACCCGAATCGGTGAATTCCATATAGCCAAGAGTGAGATACTTTTTAAAAACCTTAAGAATCATACATCTGTTTGATGCTCTCTTTTCTCTGGAGATTTCGTTCCATAATAACACACTGTTGGAGTGCCGCGTTTCGAGGTTGGCCCAACACTAAAGTTTGCGGAAAATTTTTCGTGAACAGTAATCTTACAGCAAACCACATCTTTATTCCGTGTCTTCGTAGCTTTGTAGAGGCGCTCACAAAACGTATCTTCTAACGACAGTGGAAGAGTTTCACGAATTTCCTCTTGTTCCCAAAATTGTTTTAGCTGGGAACTGAGATCTTCATAGGAAAGTTAATTGACTTGTGTCGAGAATAGTGACACTTTCTGAGGAATCGATCCACTAAGAATGCAACCAAATATTGTATTTTGAGCTATTAGATTTCCACATGAGCTATGGCGCAGCCCTTGGAGGAAGATCTTAGGAATTAAGTCACTTCTTATAACCAAGACGATTTGGGCTAGCATATAACAAGTTGGATCAGAAAGATCAAGGTTAGCAAAGTCTAGCCAATTTGAGCATTTAATACGAAACGTTGGAATCAGTTTTGTTAATTGAGATAATACTATGGCTTTTGCTTGTATTTTTAAGTTAGTCTTTGGACATACTAACGTTAAAGAACAGAGTTGTGTAGAATTTTGTACCATTCTTGAAATTTGGAACAGAGAGTGTTCTGTAAGAAGTTGGATTCGCTTTTGAAATTTGGATGATATAAAAGTTATCTGCTAACCTTGGTCTATTAATGTTTGAACTTTGAACGTTTTTCCCAAATGCTCTATAGAGATCATTGCTGTTGGAAGTTAGACCTGGCTTGACACAGTGGAACATAATGACTCTACTTGAGTACAATTTTTACATTTTGAAGAGCATGGCTGATCTTCTGAAATACTACTTTAGGGCGAGTTCTTATTTGTTTTAGCTCGAGTTCTACGGCGGCTTGTGTAGTGTAGTGTGTAGTATGTAGTAGTTTGAGATCTACCATTTCTTGGAGTTGACACTTGAATGCAAATGAAGCATAGAGTGATGCTTTATTTTAGAATATACACATGAGCAGTTACTGCTGCAATCATTTTTTCAGTGACTGCAGGCGAGACAGTTCCCACAGAAATTATTTTCATGAACAAACTATATCGGTCGGGTACTGAAAGTTGTTTGAATTTCGTGCAATTTTTCACAGAATGATTGCCATTGCATAACCGAAAAGTAAACGATATTTAGAGTTCTGCGACGAAAGTTTGAACACGAATATGGAATTTGTTCACAGAATTGTGCGGCATATTGTTAACAGAGTCATATGAGCACAAGCACGTTCTCGTTTTTGCTGGGCGAATTCAATTGAGCCATCTACGACTACTACTACATATCTACTAGTTAGGAACTCATCCATTTGCGACCATAGATGCAGGTCTCTTTTGGACTTCAAAGATTGTTCCCAGAGCGACAATGTTTGTTAGGGTAACTTAGTCGAGCAGATATATACGAGTATGGGATCCCAGCTCTCTGTTGAGATATTTTAAGAAGCTAGACAATGTGTTATTTAGTGAGTTCTGAAGTCGTTGAATCTCCTCATAGTTTTCAGCGTGAGACAGTTGGCAGATTCAAGAGTCTTAATTTGGTCATCACCTAAGATTCTCTTATTTTCGTATCTTTCGCAAGTTCAAAATTTTGAACGCTTAGGTGATAGTGCTTTACGATTGCATCCGCTTCGCCTTGTGTCTTATAGCTGAGGTGGTATAATTTTTGGGCAGGAGTGAGTTTTGGATGGCTTATATAGACCGCTGTGAACATATCACAGAACGCAGGCTATTCTTCATAACCTCCATAAAAGACTTTAGTATCACATGCAGGAACTTGTAGGCAAATATTTCGGAAATTTGCGGGTTCCTCACAATATTCTCTTGCGGGGTTTGAACTTGCGGGTTGTTGAGGCTACAGAGTCTTGCATTTTAGTTTTGCTAGTATAAAATCGTTGGGAACACAAACTTAGTTTTACTTTAGCAGATATTATGAAGTTGTCGGGTAACTCGCTGCTCTCAGTTGTGAACACTTGTTCGAATACTGCTCGGACTCGAACCCAAGTATCTTCTACGCCCTCACGTCTGACCTCAATGAGAGATTAAGTTTGATCTTCAATTTATATTGAATCAAACGCAGAATAAAACTGAATAAGGCTATTGGATTCGAAAACGATTTTTTGCATCGATGAATTATATAACTTTTGTATGAGTTTTTGAATTATCTCTGGAGGGTTTCTTTGCCTCTAGAGATGACGTGGATCTTTTGGGTTCATTCAATAGTTCAACCAATTCAATCTTGTTCTTTGGAGATCTGTTGATCGGCATATTGAATACTAAAGCAATTTTATTTTAAATTAATTAATTAATTAATTTAATATAGGCTGCTGAGGTGTGTGAGAATGATCAATTTGCTTTAAATGCAATACAATTCGACACATCTTTGTACACACGAAGGTAAAAAAAAGAAAAATATCAAACAAATAATTATATTTATTTATATATGTGGTAACTATATAATTGCGAAGTGGAGTGTATTGGGAGAAACAATGTAATGTGAATTTTAAATAAAAAGAGAGAACAAAATTGTTGTTCAATTTTTAAACCAATTAATGTAATCTTTATTGCGTTCTATAAGGTTAGGTTAGGTTATGTGGCTGCCCTCTCTCTGAGAGAACACACTTAGGCCAGAAAGGCCCATTGTGATACCACTGAGCTTCTCTTCCAATGCTGTTGTGCGTGTTAAATTTGGACAGCATTAGAAGGGACCTACTTATATTAACCGGTTCCGAACGGCAGAACCCTTGTGACATCACTTTAACTTAGTTTTTGTCACAGAGCTCTTTTAAGAAGCACTTTTGGCAAATTGTTACTGCCGGAAAAATTGCCAATTCTTGCCGGCTGGTGGGTACCGTTCGAAAGAAAAATCTTTTCGATATTAAATTTTGTTATGCTTCAGCCGGGGATTGAACCCACGACCTACAGATCAGAAGGCCAACGCACTAACCACTGAGCTACGGCACCCACCCTGCGTTCTATTAGAAATTACAAAATAAGTGGCTGTACTATTTTGGAACGAAGTGTAATATGAGATACACTTCGGCAAGAAAATATTGATATGTCAATTGTGAATATCAGTGGTAACTACAAGTTGTGAGTTGAAGTGTATTTAGAGATACACTATAATATATAGAGCACTATCATAATATGAATTATAACAAACAGAGAGATAAAAATGCGCAATTGTTGAAACAATTGATATAATTTTTATAGTACACAATTGGGAATAAATGGCTTTATAATTCTTCAACGTCTAAAACGCCCAAAATATATTTGTCAATAAATTTTGAGTTTGTGTATATTTCAGAAAAATATTTATAAAATAATATATAGGAAAATATATTTTATAATAGTATACACTACCTACTGTAAGTTACCTTTTTCAGTGTATTTTAATATAAATAATATGGAAATGGTTTAACTTACAGAAATCCGGACTAATTTTTGGAGGTAATTCGTGGTTGCTGGTGGCAGCACGATTTAATGAAATTCAAGTTTTAGTATATAAGAAAAAACCACAGCTGTTGCTGTAAACTATTGTTCTTCTTCTTTTTTTTCTTTTATATATATAACTAATAACTTAATGTGGTCAACCACCTTTGATTTGTCAAATATAACCAATATACTTTACTTACTTACTTACTTATGTGGCCATAACAACCGAATATCGATTTAGGCCGAAAATAATATGCTTCGCCAGCCATCTCTGTTCTTCGCTAGCTGGCGCCAGTTAGAAATTCCAAGCGCCGTCAGGTTCTCCAGTACTTTTCTTTCTACCGGAGGTCAGGTCTTCCTCTTCTGCGTCGTCATCCAGCTGGTTCCGAATATAACACCTTCTTAGCTGGAACGTGTTCTTCCATTCGCTCGAATTTGATCTAGCCAGCGCAGCCTCTGGATTTTGATGCGCTTTACTTTGTCAATATCGGCAACAGCTCATACAGCTCATGGTTGTACCTTATTCGGTACTCGCCACCAACGCAAATAGGTCCAAAGATCTTGCGTAGGACTTTTCTCTCAAAAACTCCAAGCATTCGCTCATCCGAGGTGGAAATTGTCCAGTCTTCAGCCTGTTAGGGCAGGCAGGATGAGAGACTTGTAGAGTGTAATTTTCGTTCTTCGAGAGAGGAATCGACTTCTCAATTGCTTACTCAGTCCAAAGTGACACCTGTTAACAAGAGTTATCCTACGCATGATCTCCAGGCTGACGTCATTACTGCCGTTAATGCTGGTTCCAAGATAGACAAAGTCCCTTACTACTTCAAAAGTGTAGTTGTCAACAGTGACGTGCTATTCAAGACAACGGGACTCTTTGTTTGTTGACACTGGATACTTCGTCTTGCCCCCGTTCACCGTAAGACCCATCCGAAGCGACTCTCTTTCCAACTCTGATAATGCTGCACTGACTGCTTGCGCGTTATAAAAGTGAACGCACGGATCGGTGAGTGATAATAGTAACAGTCCGGACTCCTCTATAAAAACGGGTTGGGGCAGAGGACAATCAAGTATCCGTATCAGCTACAGAAAAAATATTTTCATCAGCTGAAATAAATTATTGAATAAAATATTATATATACAAAAATAAAAATAATTAAGAGTTTTCAATAAACAAGCTTTTACATTGGAAAGTGGAGAGGATATATTAAAGACATAATAGTAGGAATTAAAACCGCAACTAAAACAGCGAAACCGATCATGTTGTGAGTAATTTGTTTTACAATAGGTACATAGTACCGTATTACTCGTGACGGGATATTAAAACTTGATTCATTAAGAAGGTAAGGACTAAATATATCTCCAAGTAAAAGTTTAACTAAAACTGTGACATTTAGCATTAATTGCCGACTTTCCAAAGACTGTAGGTTCAAAAGCTTAATTCGGTATCTGTATGGAGAAAGATTTCATATTGGATTCCAACGCAGGTACTTCAAAGCAAACAGTAGCAATTGTTTTTCAACCGATTCCAGTTTATCTTTATACAATTGATACTGTAAGGTCCAAAGAGCAGATGCATATTCCAGTATAGGTCGAACCAATGTAGTGAAAGGAGTCCTTGTAATATATGGATAATTAACTTCGTTGGACATCTTTTAATGAAGGCTAGATCTCCCTTAGCCTTATTTACACAGATTTTAAGATATCCCAGAAATAGCATCAGTATAAATTTTCTAAATAAGACCTAATCCAACGAATTAAAAGAAAGCTTATGGTTTACTAAAGTCAGTATAAATGACATCAGTTTGACCATTTAAAGTGAAAACGTTTATTACAAGCAAGCCCTAAAAAATAACAACACCAAAGAGTTGTCAGATCACATAGCCAAATTAACACCTGGTGAAGCTTCAGACTACTCTTTGTGGAAATCAGCAAAAAACCCAAACCCAAACCCAAACTCACTGATTCCCCCATCCGTTTGAGTGACGGTAATTGGGCTAGAAGCACCTATGAGAAGGGTTTTGACCACCAAATCCTTCTTTTGCAAACCACTTAAATAGTGTGTTTACACCCAATCAACCCTCTTCACAGTCCTCACTACCAAAATTAACTTGTCAACCATGCTCAATAACACTCAAAATTAAAAAGAAGGGCATATTCTAAGCAATTTACCAAGATTTAGACCTAAAAATCAACTGGTCCAGATAAAATTATCGGTAAAATGATAAAAAAGCTACCTCCAACTTCAGTAATTCATCTCATACACATTTTCAATGCTATCATTCGTATTAAACACTATCCCAAATGCTGGAAAACGACTAAAATTATTATGATAGCAAACCAAAAAAAGACCCTACAAAAGTTGCACCGTACAGACCTATCAGCCTCCTGCCTCTACCCTGTAAAGTATTCGAAAAGCAACTTATCATGAATATAACTCCATTTATTAATCACAACCAACTGATTCCCCAACATCAGTTTGGATTTAAAACACAGCACGGCACAATAGAGCAAGTTAATCGCATTGTAACTCTGATAAGAAACACGTTTGAAAAAGTATTGCTCAGCTGTCTTTCTTAATATCACTCAAGCTTTCGATAAAGTATGGCACGATGGCCTTATTTACAAACTCAAACTATTACTGCCTGCTCATTGGTTAGTAGCTATCTCACGAAAAGACAATTTCTCGTACATCACAAGGAGTACACAACAAATCCATTGTATATTCACGATGGCGTTTCTCAAGGAAGCGTTTTGGGCCCCTTACTGTATCTCTTATACACTTCAGATATGCCCAACAATAAATATAAATTCATATCGACCTTTGCTGATGATACGGAAATATTGTGCTCTCGCTCTAACCCCATAGCAGCTACTAAACTCCTGCAGAATCATGTCGATTCTTTCGAAATCTGGTTAGCAAAAACACCTGTGTCCATTGATCTATCGATTAGTCGACATGTTCTTTAGTCCATTTGAATCGTTTTTGAAGATTTACGGGGAGCAGTAATGGTTTTTTTTCGCAACAACTCTACCATACAAACCAGCTTCATGCAACCGACGTACCACCGCTGTATCGAACATTGGATTAGATAAGGTTCATTAATCTCGGTTAGTAATCTGGCACAATTTTGAATAGGGAACGTTTGCTGGTCATTAATAACAGACGATCATCCCGTTTTTTTGTTTATCTGGGCCTACCAGAGCGTGTTCTGTCATCAAACTAGTTCGTTTTAGCGTATCTTGTCAAGGTTGTCCGAACTCCTTTTAAAGAAACACCCAAAATGTGTGCATTTTTTTCCTTGAATGACCGATTTTTTGTAACTGAACATTATGCACACAAGGGATAAATTGTCAAAATTTACCATTCTTTGTGGTTATTAGTTAACTAAATATTGAAACAATTATTGAAAAAATAATAAATTAAAGATTTTAAAAAAAGTAATTTTTAAGCATTTTTATATCTTACATATTTTGACAGAATAATATAAGAACAATAAGTGAAGTGCATTGAAAATTATTTCTAAAATGTTATTTTACTAAAACAATATAAATAAAGTGTTCGCAGACCAATAAATAAATGCATGAAAAAATATGATTTTTTAAGTGTTCCGAACTTTTGCATTCTATAATATATGCGCATCTTAATTATACAATATTACGTACGAGGGCGGATTGACAAAGAAGCTACCTAAGTACGAAAAAGGTAGCACAAACACAAAAACTTTTTTTTTTTGAAATTGCGATCTGTCAAACGTCAGATGTTAAAATTTTACCCAAATTCTTCGATTAGTTTATTTGTTGTAGTCGTTTGAAGTAACTAACTTTTGTTTTTCTTGAAAAATTGAAAAAAGCGAATTTCGTGCAGTGATTAAACACTATTATTTGAAAGGGAAAACGGCGAAAGAGACAAAAGAAAAGCTCGATAAACATTACGGTGAGTCTGCTCCATCAGATTACATGGTAAAATATTGGATTGCTGAATTTAAACGCGGCCGAACAAGCACTGCCACAATACCATCAACAGGAAGGCCAAAAGAGGTGGTTACTGAAGAAAATATCAAGAAAATCCTCGATATCGTTATGAATGATCGCCGAGTCAAGTTGCGTGAGATTGTTGAAATGGTAAACATCTCACATGAATGTGTGTTCAACATCTTGCATGAACATTTGCATGTAAAAAAGCTATCGGCAAGATGGGTGCCACGTTTGCTCAGTGTCGAACAAAAATGAGTTCGAGAGACCACTTCACAGCGGTGTTTGGAGATAATAAAGCGTAATACTGTTGATTTTTGGCGTCGATTAATAACTGTTGATGAAACGTGGGTCCACCCCTATACACCTGAAACCAAAAATCAATCGAAACAATGGGTGGAAGCTGGTGGAAGTGCTCCGAAGAAGCCGAAGGCAGTGAAATCGGCTGGCAAGGTTATGGCCACTGTATGCACTCGGAATGTTGCTTATCGATTATCTTGAAAAAGGATCCACAATCACAGGAAAGTATTATCGTGCATTATTGAATCAATTGAATGATGCAATCAAGAAAAAACGACCACATTTAAAGAAGAAAAAAATGCTCTTTCTGCGAGACAACGCACAGGTTCACACAGCATTAGATACGATGCTAAAATTACGTGAAATACACTTCGAATTGGTTGATCATCCACCTTATAGTCCAGATTTAGCTCCTAGTGACTTTTTCCTGTTTCCAAACTTGAAAAAATGGCTCGCAGGAAAAAGATTCAGCTCAAACGAAGAAGTGATTACCGAAACTAACGCGCATTTTGAGGGGTTCCCGAAATCGTATTATTCAGATGGTATAAAAAAGTTGGATTATCATCTTACTAAGTGTGTCGAAGTTAAAGGAGACTATGTTGAAAAATGAATGGTTTTTGAAAAAAAAATGTTTTTTTCCTACTTAGGTAGCTTCATTATCAATCCGCCCTCATACATAACGCACGGTGTATATTATACTTAAAAATACAAACATGTGCACGAGTAGTAGTAAGTAAGAATAGAACCTAAGAAACACTAAAAATAAAAGAAGCAGTCTCTGACTTGTCGTCCAGAAACCATTTGACTTGCCTGTCTTTCTCACCCTCACTGTTAGCTTACAGGCGCTCAGTGGAGTACCCATATTTGCAAAATCAGGGGAGAGTTCTAGCGTCGTGCCGTTTGTGGCTAGTTCGTCCGCCCTGCAGTTGCCTAGAAAGAAGAACGTTTTGTATTATTTTATATACTTGCTGCCCTCAGCAGAATACTCTGTAATACTTAAGTTTGGCCGGCTTGGTGAAGAACGTCACGAGCGGATTATGTTAGCAGATTTTGATGTTTATGGTCGAAACGCCATGGCTTAAGTATCACTTCTTTCCTAAAGTTATCACGAATCTCCAGGAGGCTAAAGGGAGGCTAAATTGAGGACACGCTAAATTCCGGTTCAGAAAACAAAAGAGAATAATTTCTTTATCTACGCAATTAATTTAACCTTAACCCTATATCCAATTATTCGTTAATACGCCAAAGCGCTACAACCGGTTGTGACCACTTGGTTTATATGATATACAATTCCAATATTTCAATCATTATGCTTAACTTAGATGTAAATATAATTACTATTATTCCGAGGGACACCTTTTATATTTTCTTAGTATGTTTCACAGTTCACGCCTGTGAACGAACGGCTGGCCAAAATCCGTATCAAGGCAAAATTCTTCAACATCAGTCTTATATGTGCCCACGCTCCGACGGATGAGAAGGAGAATGTGACCAAGGAGAGCTTCTTTCAGAGCCTCGCAGAAGCTTATGACCGCTGCCCCCGCCACGATATCTAAATCGTGCTTGGCGACCTTAATGCCAGGGTGGGCAAAGAAGGTACCTTTGGTCCAACTTTCGGAAAATTCAGTCTCCACCAGAACACCTCCGATAACGGATTGAGGCTGATCGACTTCGCCGCAGCACGAAACATAATAATTGGTGGTACCTGCTTCCAGTATGATGGACATGAAATCGATCCGTGGTGCCAACTTCGACTCGGATCACTACCTTGTTGCAGCTAAGGTGCGCACACGTTTATGTGTCGCAAATAACAAGAGAAGTCCCACACAGAGAAAGCTCGACGTCAGTAAGCTGCGATCACCAGAGACAGCAGATGCATTTTCCACTCGACTATCGGATCTGCTTATGCAGAACACTCCCCCACTTGATGATACATGCGCACGGTGGACACATATATCACACTCCATGACTACTACTGCCGAGGAGGTAATCGGTTACTACCGGCCTCTGAGGAATGAGTGGTATGATCAGGAGTGTCACGACGCCACCGCATAGAAAGACGCCGCCTACAGAAAATCTTGTGTGCAGGCGCAACGCGAGCTGTTAAGGAGCGGTACAGAGAGAAAAGGAGTGCATAGAGACGTCTATTCAGGTGCAAGGAGAGGGAGTTGGATCGACGAGAGTATGAGGAGATAGAGATGTGTACCGACAAGAATGAGACTCGAAATTCTTTGAAAAGATCAAGGGCCTGATTGGCGGCATAAATCCCGGAGCCTCATCTTGTCGTGATGGAAATGGGAATCTGGTTTCAGATGTCCAGAGAGTACTAAGCCTATGGAGGGAACACTTCTCCACGTTACTGAATGGCGATGCTACGAAAAATTCCGCCAGTGAAGGAGATTGCCCGATAACCCCAATTACAGATGATGGTGTTGATGTTCCACCACCCGACTATAACGAGGTTGAAACGGCCATTTTAAGGCTGAAGAACAACAAAGCTGTAGGTGCTGATGGCTTGCCTGCCGAGTTGTTTAAGACCGGAGGATATGAGCTGCTCGCCTGCATGTACCAGCTCATAAGCAGAATATGGTCGGATGAAAGCATGCCTGATGATTTGAGACAGTGTTCTCTGTTCTGTACATTAAAGAGGATACCCCACAATTTGCGCCAACTACCGTGGAATAAGTCTCCTGAGCATCGCATACAAGGTTCTATCGAGCGTACTGTGTGAAATGTTGAAGCCTATGCTCAGCAACCTGATTGGACCGTATCAGTGTGGCTTCAGACCTGGTAAATCCACCATCGACCAGATTTTCACACTGCGCCAAATCCTGGAAAAGACCCAAGAAAACTAGATAGACACACACCACCTGTTTGTTTATTATAAAGCCGCTTTTGACAGTCCGGTAAGGGATTACCTCTACGCAACAATATCTGAGTTCAGTATTCCTCCAAAGCTCATTCGACTTTGTAGAATGTCACTGCATAACTCCCGTTGTGCAGTGAAGATTGGGAAGGACCTCTCCGCACCGTTTAATACCGAACGGGGTCAGACAAGGTGATTCGTTATCGTGCGACTTCTTCAATCTTATTATGGAGAAAATAATACGAGCCGTTGATCTACGACATAATGGCACTGTCTTCAACAAAAGTGTCATGCTGTTAGCGTATGCCGACGATATTGACATTATCGGCATGAACACGTGAGCAGTCACTGCAGCATTCTCAGAGTTGGGAAGAGAGTCGAGTCGGATGGGTCTTACGGTGAACGAGGGCAAGACGAAGTATCTAGTGGCAACAAACAAAGAGTCCCGGCGTCTCGGACAGCACGTCACTGTTGACAACTACGCTTTTGAAGTAGTAAGGGACTTTGTCTCTCTTGGAACCAGCATTAACAACTGTAATGACGTCAGCCTGGAGATCATGCGTAGGATAACTCTTGCTAACAGGTGTTACTTTGGGCTGAGTAAGCAATTGAGAAGTCGAGCCCTCTCTCGAAGAACGAAAACAACACTCTACAAGTCTCTCATCCTGCCTGCCCTAACAGGCTGAAGCCTGGACAATTTCCACCTCGGATGAGCGAATGCTTGGAGTTTTAGAGAGAAAAGTCCTACGCAGGATCTTTGGACCCATTTGCGTTGGTGGCGAGTACCGAATAAGGTACAACCATGAGCTGTACGAGCTGTATGCCGATATTGACATAGTAAAGCGCATCAAAATCCAGCGGCTGCGGTGGCTAGGTCATGTCAAGCAAATGGAAGAACACGCTCCAGCTAAGAAGGTGTTATATTCGGAACCCGCTGGATGACGACGCAGAAGAGGTAGACCTAACCTCCGGTGGAAAGACCAAGTACTGGAGAACCTGACGGCGCTTGGAATTTCTAACAGGCGCCAGCTAGCGAAGAACAGAGATGGCTGGCGAAGCATGTTATTCTCGGCCTAAATCGATATTCGGTTGTTATGGCCACATAAGTAAATAAGTAAGTAAGTAGTATGAAAATGCATTTGGTTATCATCAAAAATTTTTTATTGTTTTACAAAGTATTCTCCATGAAAGTTTATACATTTTTGCATGAGTTGAAACCAATTGTCGAAGCACTTTGCCACTTCGACTGAGACACCTCCAAAATATGGTTTTTGTTGAGTTTAGCTTGTTGGGTTGAGTTTGTTGGGAAAACCCACACGACCGACGCTGTTTTGTTTCGGGCTCATATGCGTATATCCATGATTCGTCACCTGTCACGATTTTATAAACGTCTTTCTAAGCACCGCCACTGAATTTTTTCATAATTTCGTTGCACCAATCGACACGAGATTTTTTTGAAGTGATAGTTAAGTTATGCGGAATCCAACGAGATCTAATCTTTCTGACAGCTAAGTGTTCATGCAATATCGAATGCACGGCGGTGGAACTAATGCCCAAGGATGGCTTTATTCCACGGTATGCAACATTACGATCTGTCATTTTCAGTTGACGCACAGCATCTATGGTTTCTGACACAATGACAGATTTTGGACGATCTGCACGAAATTCGTCTTAGAGCGAACGAAATTGTCTGGAGGGTTGTTGCTTCATCGCCAAATGCCGATGAAGCAAGAACTTTTGTTGAGATAACTCACTTCGAAAATCGTAAAAAATCATAGCGTGTTCACGAGTTAAACCATTTTTTACCGAGATAAATTTTTCAAGTCACTGTAAATAACACAAATAGCGTTTATACATCAAAATGTTCTGACTACGTTTATGCCAAAAAATGTTAAAATTTCCAACGGAAATGTCAGATTTGACGAAAACGTCCTAGATCATACTTTCTAAAAAAATATAAAAGGGTACGTAGGTGGAAACTTCATCAGTTACAATCGGAACGCGTAAGTCTCTGTGGATATTGGAGTTTACCAAGGAGAATTGGTAATTATTCGAAGGATTTTAGATTGTGTTCTTTGGAGTTTTCCCAAATATAAAAGGGTACGTAGGTTGCCTTTTAGGTAATAAATTGAAATAAATGAACTTTGCAACCCCTGTTGGATCACACTAATAATAACTAATGATACTGATGATAACTGCATATATACACACACATAATTCATAATTCTTTTCTTGTTTGTACTGATATCATCTTCTCACAGTGGACAGTTGGTTTCGTTTCGCTTTCGCAAGCTTAGCTAAATAGATCCTAACAAAGGTGGAAACTTCATCAGTTACAATCGGAACGCGTAAGTCTCTGTGGATATTGGAGTTTACCAAGGAGAATTGGTAATTTTTTTTTTTTTTGTTAGCTTATTTTTTTTTGATTGAATCTTTCTTAAATACAAGAAACTAACAATAAGTATTCAAATCTTACAAACTAAATAAAACTATGTGATATCCCCTACGTTCCATCACAATTTGGTGAGTCGCGAAATGTAGCAATTTTACAGCATATTCAGTGTGTCTTTTCTTTTTAATCGACGATGCCCCTTGCTCAGCAACAATTGTCTAGCAAGGGGATTCGGATGATTGTGTAATTTTTGAATGTAGCTTCTGCAGGACATTGCAACTTCCTCAGAAATTGTGGATACATTTAAATCTCGATGGATGTTAACGTTCCTCATATACCAAGGCGCGTTTACAATAATTCGCAGACACTTGGATTGTATTCGCTGCAATTTTTCGATATTAGAGGGAGATGCGGTGCCCCAAAACTGAATACCATAAGTCCAGATTGGTTTCAGGATTGCTTTATATAATAGCACTTTGTATTCAAGATTCAACTTTGATCTTTTGTGTAACAGCCACCATAACTGATTCATTTTAAGCTTGATCTGAGTTTTCTTTGCCTCTATGTGATTTTTCCATGTCAGCCTTCTGTCGAGGTGAATACCCAAGTACTTTGTTGAGGAACATTGTGGAACTGATTGGCCATTAATTTTAAGTGGGGGACATGTAACTATAACTATACATTCATATCGACCTTTGCTGATGATACGGCAATATTGTGCTCTCGCTCTAACCCCATAGAAGCTACTAAACTCCTGCAGACTCATGTCGATTCTCTCGAAATCTGGCTAGCAAAATGGCGTATAAAAGTCAATGAATCAAAGAATTGGTAATTATTCGAAGGATTTTAGATTGTGTTTTTTGGAGTTTTTCCATATTTGATGGTGATGCAGTACTCCAGAGATGGATACCGTAAGTCCATATGGGTTTAATGACAGGATTATAAAGTAGTATCTTATAGTCCACTTTGAGCTTGGCCTATCAATTCATTCACTTTAAGCTTTATTTGGGTTGCTTTGGTACTTGTATGCTTTGTTAAAGTGAGTCTACGATTCAGATGCATTCCAAGATATTTTATGTCTAAAGCCCGAGGGATCGGCTTGGAGTTAATTATCACAGGTGGACAAGAACTCCTGCATAGAGTGAAAGTGATGTGAACACATTTGGACTCATTGACTTATATTATCCAGCAGTCAATCCATTCTTGGTGAGTATTTACATGTTGTGAAGCCAATATCGGGTCTGGATAAGAACGTAATATGTCTTATCAGTAACATGTGGATGTTGAAAGACAACATATTCTTTAATTTGTGCAGAAGTCATTCATGCCAGACAGAGAGGAATACGGCATATCAGCAATGCTGTCTTTCGTATGTGTCTTGTATAGTGTTTACAATGCGGTGGACTTGCTCGATAGTGCTGCACTTCTCTCGGAAACCAAACTGATGCTCGGATATGATGTTTTTGTGGTTAATCGTATTTCTAATGCGATTTATTATGTACATTTTAATGAGTTTTGAGAAAATTGATAACAAACTATTGGGGCTGTAGGACGAGACATTTACGTCTGGGGATCATGATAATTTGGGAAGTTTTCCACAATTGCGGAAATTTAATTAAATTTAATTTAATTTAATTTAATTTAATTTAATTTAATTTAATTTAATATATGCATGAAATGCCGTAGTGCATGGGTGCCGTAGCTCAGTGGTTAGTGTGTTCGCCTTCTGATCTGTAGGTCGTGGTTCAATCCCCGGCTGATGCATAACAAATTTAATATCGATAAGATTTTTCTTTCGAACGGTACCCACCTGTCGGCAAGCAAGTGGCAAATCTTCCGACATTAACAACTTGCCAAGAAAAAGCTTCTTAAAGAACTCTGTGACAAAGCTCAGAAAAAGTGATGTCACAAGTGTTCTGCCGTTCGGAACCGGCTAAAATAAGTAGGTCCCTTCTAATATTGTCCAAAATTTAAAACGCACAACAGTAATGGAAGAGAATGAGCCCTTTGGGGCTTTATGTGCCACATATTTATTTATTTTTTATTTATGAAATGCATTACAACTATTTCTGGGAGCTATTGGAACATTTGTCCTCTAATCAAATCACGTCCTGGAGATTTTTTAGGGTTGAGTCCTTTTATCGCGTTTATAAGCTCCTTATTCTAGATCGATGTACCATTAATGCTGCAGTTAGAGTGAATTGATAGTAATGAGGTATCAAGGCTGGCCACGTTAGGGGTAAACACTTGCAGGAGGTGATTGGCAAAAGCAATTCCCTTTTTTGCATCACTTCTTGACCAATCACCCTCGGAGAGACGAATTGGAGACTTTGCTTGTACATATAGGTTTTTTTAGTTTTTTAGTCGCTCACCATATGAAGAAGTTTGAGTTTTCTGCAGGACAGAGAGCCCCAACATATTTATGAAATTCAAAGATTTCTTCCTTTTTCGAAAGATGATGAACTTTTTTAGTACAAGCGTTCAGCTTCTCTTTCAGATATGGGTATCTATATTTTTGCAATTCTCGCTTTATAGATTTTTTTCAGAGAGAAGCTCTCTTGGGGGTACGTTCTTGCCGGATTGATGGCTTAATGTAGGGTGTGGCTTTTTTTACTGCTCCGTTAGTTCGGAAATCTGAGCTAAGCTTATTTTGTGTTCTGGTTTGAGAGAAATATTGATATGCAGATGTGAGCTGATATTCATTTTATACTTGAGCCCGTCTGTTTGCTTATAGCCAAGATAGTTTTTTCCATTTTTCTGATTAGAGTTTTCAGAGATAAGGGTTATTATCATGGGAGAATAGTCGGAAGATGCCTCCAAAGTGAATGCAAAATCAATAAAATCTGGAGTCTTCAGTCTATGTGATGGGCAATATGTGGAGTTACCATTGGATAAAACGTCAAGTTCAACTAAACTGATGTAGATTTTAGATCTCTTAATTAAAACTGATAGCCGACCAATTTCCACTGCGCCAAACAATGAAGTCTTGTTTAAATAAATTTTGCTTTCTTGTATTTTTATATTAATAAAGATAAAAACTATTTTACAATTTACAAGTTAGATCATATTTTTGTCAATATTCATTTATGTTCTTTAACATACATTTACTATAATTCAATCCAAGAATCGGAATATAGTAAAATAGTGTTAAGTTTTTTAACTGCCTGTTTCGAATATTAATCTGTGTTCCATATTTTGGATTGATATGAAATATCTTGACGCTATTATCTCAAAATGAAGTTCGTGTAAGTTGACATATTGTTGCTTATCTGCATTCATTCAGAATTTTTATTTTTGTTTATATTGTATAGAGTATCCAGAGTTGATTATTTATCAGTAATTGTGAATAGCGCGAATATTGGAACCATCGAATTCCGAAAGCGATAAAGGCAACATAACACCATCGAGTAGAATTAAACACTCACAAAATAAAAACGTAATAGTATTATTTTAACGAGTATAGATGGTTATTGTGAATAGCACGAATAATGGTAACATCGAAACGAATGTCAACTAAAGGGAATAGGCGATAACTAGAACAACCCAACGAGAAAGAAAGAAAAGAAACTCGATTACGATAACTGAAGATCCTGGAGCGTTGCCACAGAGTATAAATAGGGTTAATTTGTTGACAAATAATTCACTTCAATTTCGAAAGTGATAGATGCAACATAATGCCATTAAGTGATCGAGGCAACATTCCACAATAGCAAGTTAAATTAAAGAGTGATTGCAGAGACTAATTAAAGAGAGTTGATTAAATAAATTGTTTTTGCACATAGTACAATATAAGTATAGCAGTTTTTATTGACAGAATCCAGTCATCGAACATAGTTGACTCGAGTAGAATTAAACGCTCATAAAAAAAACTTAACAATTGGTATCAGAAGTAGGATTTTGTTAAGATGGCTGTTGATAGAGATGCATCTATTGCCATAAGGTGCATATGCGGAACTGCTGGTGAGGCTAATGCAAGCAATGGAGGCTAAGGGTATAAATGTAGAAGCGGCTGGGCACAATCCGCATCAGGGTAAAATTCTTTAACATCAGCCTTATATGTGCCCACACTCCCATGGATGAGAAGGACAATGTAACCAAGGGGAGCTTCTTTCAATGCCTCGAAGAAGCTAACAACCGCTGCCCCCGCCACGATATCAAAATCGTGCTTGGCGACTTTAATGCCAGGGTGGGCAAAGAAGGTACCTTTGGTCCAACTTTCGGAAAATTCAGTCTCCACCAGAACACCTCCGATAACGGATTGAGGCTGATCGACTTCGCCGCAGCACGAAACATAGTAATTGGTGGTACCTGCTTCCAGTATGATGGACATGAAATCGATCCGTGGTGCCAACTTCGACTCGGATCACTACCTTGTTGCAGCTAAGGTGCGCACACGTTTATGTGTCGCAAATAACAAGAGAAGTCCCACACAGAGAAAGCTCGACGTCAGTAAGCTGCGATCACCAGAGACAGCAGATGCATTTTCCACTCGACTATCGGATCTGCTTATGCAGAACACTCCCCCACTTGATGATACATGCGCACGGTGGACACATATATCACACTCCATGACTACTACTGCCGAGGAGGTAATCGGTTACTACCGGCCTCTGAGGAATGAGTGGTATGATCAGGAGTGTCACGACGCCACCGCATAGAAAGACGCCGCCTACAGAAAATCTTGTGTGCAGGCGCAACGCGAGCTGTTAAGGAGCGGTACAGAGAGAAAAGGAGTGCATAGAGACGTCTTTTCAGGTGCAAGGAGAGGGAGTTGGATCGACGAGAGTATGAGGAGATAGAGATGTGTACCGACAAGAATGAGACTCGAAATTCTTTGAAAAGATCGTGATGGAAATGGGAATCTGGTTACAGATGTCCAGAGTGTACTGAGCCTATGGAGGGAACACTTCTCAACGTTACTGAATAGTGATGCTACGGACAATTCCGCCAGTGGAGGAGATTGCCCGATAACCCCAATTACAGATGATAGTGTTGATGTTACACCACCCGACTATGACGAGGTTGAAACGGCCCTTTTAAGGCTGAAAAACAACAAAGCTCCAGGTGCTGATGGCTTGCCTGCCGAGTTGTTTAAGACCGGAGGCGATGAGCTGCTCACCCGCATGCACCAGCTCATAAGCAGAATATGGTTGGATGAAAGCATGTTTGATGATTTGAGACAGTGTTCTCTGTTCCGTACATTAAAGAGGATACCCCACAATTTGCACCAACTACCGTGGAATAAGTCTCCTGAGCATCGCATACAAGGTTCTATCGAGCGTATTGAGTGAACGATTGAAGCCTATGCTCAGCAACCTGATTGGACCTTATCAGTATGGCTTCAGACCTGGTAAATCCACCATCGACCAGATTTTCACACTGCGCCAAATCCTGGAGAAGCCCGAAGAAAACCAGATCGACACACACCACCTATTTGTTGATTATAAAGCCGCTTTCGGCAGTCCGGTAAGGGATTTCCTATACGCAACAATGTCTGAGTTCGGTATTCCTGCGAAGCTCATTCGACTTTGTAGAATGACACTGCATAACTCCCGTTGTGCAGTGAAAATTGGGAAGGATCTCTCCACACCGTTTAATACCGAACGGGGTTTCAGACAAGGTGATTCGTTATCGTGCGACTTCTTCAATCTTATTATGGAGAAAATAATACGAGCTGCTGATCTACGACATAATGGCACTATCTTCAACAAAAGTGTCATGCTGTTAGCGTATGCCGACGATATTGACATAATCGGCATGAACACGCGAGCAGTCAGTGCAGCATTCTCAGAGTTGGAAAGACAGTCGCGTCGGATGGGTCTCACGGTGAACGAGGGCAAGACGAAGTATCTAGTGTCAACAAACAAAGAGTCCCGGCGTGTTGGACAGCACGTCACTGTTGACAACTACGCTTTTGAAGTAGTAAGTGATTTTGATTTTGTGGAGATATTGCGAAGGATCACCCTTGCAAACAGGTGCTACTTTGGGTTAAGTAAGCAATTGGTAAGTCGAGCCCTCTCTCGAAGAACGAAAACTACACTCTACTAGTCCCTCATCATGCCTATCGAACAGGCAGGTAACTCACAAGAGTGTACCATGTACACTCTTGAGAGTTACTCAAATGCATTACATCAAGTCACACTAACTGTGTACAGCTAAATACGAACATATAGTTCGTGTTTAGCTGTCGTGAACGTATCACTGCACTCATCTCTCTTTTTGCTTTCGTTAACTTTCGCTTAGCATATTTCATAAGTAATATAATATAAACATTAGGCATCTATTGCTCAGATTAGAATGTCGTCTGTTAATTGTCGCTTGTGGACATACGGTTAGTTTTCTTTTTTTTGTTAATTGCAAATTTTTTAACTGCGATTTTGAAGTATTGGGTTCACAAATATACACCCCCATACTAGAAGCTTGATTTAACAAGAAAAATACTTCTTGTTTTAACATTTTCGCGCTCAACGTGGGGCACGTGTATATTCTGGAAAAATTCATAACTTATTTCGTCATTATACAGTTCGTTCACTGGAGTAATAACAACGGTAAATCCGTTCGCGTTGTAACTAAACACCACTTTGTGTAGTTGGTGCTGAATTTCACAGCTTGCTATCAGTCAGATTCTTACTGTGAATACCGTTGATCATCAACATTTTATTTGGTAGTCATACATGTGATTTTTACAAACGTCGAATTTAATGCTTCTTGGAATCGCAATGCATCTGCCTAGTGATTTTTGTTGCTCTGTTTAATTGTGTTGAGCGGTTGTTATTGCCGCCAACTTGCAGTTGTCGCTCTCAATAACAGAGTGCTCCTCTGCTAACATTAGTCGTCGTCGTTCACAGCGCTGCTGCTCTGCTATCGCTACATTTGCTGCTTTCGTACATTCGAGCAGCGCTGCTAACACTAGTCGTCGTCGTTCACAGCGCTGCTGCTCTGCAATCGCTACATTCGCTGCTTTCGCACATTCGAGCAGCGCTGCTAACATTAGTCGCCGTCGTTCACAACGTTGCTGCTCTGCCATCGCTACATTCGCTGCTTTCCACATTAGAACTGCGCTGTTTGCACATTTCGTATGTCGTTTTACTGTCATCTGCGTCAACATTTCACCGTCAGTCCATAAAACGTCAATAACCCGTAACATCATATCGTTGCTCAGGAACCATGTCTTTTGAGGAATGCAAACGTTAACGTTCTAACATAAAGCGCAACATTTCTCGTATTAAATCGATCGTCGAAGCCATAAAGGCGTCAGATGATAAACTCTCCAATGCTGAACTTCAGTGCCGACTAGGAATACTAGAGTCATATTTCAAGCAGGCCTTGTCCGTTCAAGCTGATATCGAGGATTTAGATCCCACCTACAACGGCCGTGCAGACCTGGAGGACAGCTACGTGGCAGTCAAGCTGAGCTCCAATCACAACTTGGAGAAGATGTCCACACTACAGTACGCTATCCCGAAACACCGTCACCAGTAGCTGTTACACCTTCGTCATATCTACCAATATTGTCATTGCCAACTTTTAGTGGCGACTATGCATGCTACAAAAATTTCATTATGTCATTTACCCAGATCATTACCCGCGAAACAAGGTTGTCGAATATTGAAAAATTTAACTGCCTTTTATCGTGCTTAAAGGGTTCCGCGTTAGAAACTGTGAACGCATTCCAAGTTACTAGTGAAAACTATCGCCTCGCTTTTTACACTATTGTCACCTGAGAAGTCGAACGGTCACCAGCTGCGCAGCTTAATAGACAAGGCATCGGCCATCTTTAGCTTTTTGGAGTCATTAGGAACATTGTACAAGCAATGTTAATCTATATTGTGATGGGCAAGTGTGATCAGCAAACCAGAAATAAATGGAATGAGCCACTGGACTACAAATCGCTTCCAACTTGGTCACAATGCACTCAAGTCTTGGAGCGGCATTGTCAGTTCTTGTACTCATCCGAGTCATCATCGCAACGCAAACCCGAGCCTGGGAGACAAAATCGAATTGTGTTCTTTGTTCTAACTCCAACCATAAAGTTGTCGGTTGTTCGCAGTTCAATAGTATGAACACAAACCAACGGTTTGGACTCGCAAAAAAGGTGTGATCTGTGTATAAACTGCGTAGGAAATGGTCATAGAATGGCTCAATGTCCTTCGAAAAATCGCTGTCTCACTTGTAATCGAGCACACCACACGTTGTTGCGTCATGAAAATGCATCTCAGACAGATCAGGCAACGCAATTAGCTGCTCCTGTAGTCCAGCCGTCAGGATCTACTCGATCGACATTTCAACCACCGTCACTGGAGGCAGCAGCCTATTCACACCTGGGTGCATCGGAAGGCTGTCAAGTAAGACGCTACGGGTACTTACAAGCTGGGTAGAGCACTGTTAGATTCATGCTCTCAACTCAACTTCATCACCGATGATTTCGCGCAAAGACTTCGCCTTCGTCATTTTTCAAGCCTCGTCGCATACACCTCTTGTTAGGAACAGATGCCTTCTTTGACCCTCTAGCTGTTGGCCAAATTCGACTGGGTTCCAATTTACCCACGCTTCAAAAGACGTTGTTCGGTTGGGTCGTCTCTGGAAACTGGAAGCCATTTACAGACCACAAAACCCAATTTAGCCGTACCATCGAATTTGTGAAGAGAATTTCGCAAAAACAACTCATCGAGACAGCACTGGTCGTATAATTGTAAGTCTGCCATTTAAAGACAATCTTATTTGTCTCGGAAACTTCTTCGACATCGCTCGTCAGCGGTTCCTCGCGCTTGATAGACGCCTTATACGTTCGCCCGAAATTCGTCCACAATATATTGCCTTCATGGAAGAGTACGAAAGTCTTGGCCACATGTCAGTAGTACCACAACCCAATTTGAAAGAGCCACACTACTACACATCATTGCGTGCATAAACCTAGCAGCGCATCAACGAAACTGATAGTAGTTTTTGATGCTTCGTGCCGCACCTCAACGCAAACAATCGAGCAAGATTTGTACATGTACATGGCGAGTTTCCCCAGATTCAGATCTCCCTACGTTTCAGCTGAACACGGTGACTTACGGAACAGCTTCGGCTCCTTACCTCGCAATACGTAGCCTACATTATCTGGCAGATCAACATATGACAGAGTTTCCGATTGACGCTTCAGTTATAAAGTCGTCGTTTTATGTCGACGATTTGTTGTGCGGTGCGAACGATGGTAAAGCCTTGAATACAATCAAACACCAAGTTGTTTAAGTCCTCCGTCGCGGAAAGTTTCCGTTATCAAAATGGCATTCAAATCATCCAGATTTTATGGAAGGCCAAACAACGTAAGAGCTTAATAAAAATGACGACTTTGTGACTAGTGCATTAGGAGTAACGTGGCACCAGCGCACCGATGTCTTCTCCTTTACATTCAAGCCAAAACAAGTATATACCTCGGTTACAAAGCGGGCAATATTATCCATCGCCTCATCGTTATTTGACCCACTTGGCTTATTGTTACCACTGTTGATCACAACTAAGATAATCCCGCAAGAGCTTTGGCTATTGAAGCTCGACTGGGATGAGTCAGTACCCCAAAACCTGCAACACGCTTGGAAAAACTGCTTGATATCGATAAACACTATATCATCACTCACCGTACCTCGCTATTGCTTAAAATCGAATGCTTGTAGCATTCAACTACACGGATTTTGCGATGCATCAATTCGCGCTTACGGCTGCTCTGTATATGTACGTACTGAAGACTCCTGTGGTCATGTTGAAGTTCAGTTACTGACATCAAAGTCGAGAGTCGCTCCGGTAAAAAACAGTTGCTCCCCAAATTTGAGCTTTGCGCAGCACACCTTCAGGATTGCTTCTACACTAAATTAAAGGATATTTTCCCCACTAGCAGTTATTTTTGAAATGTTTCACAACTGGTGCTGCATTGCCTTCAACAGCACTCAATTACGCTATCAACCTTTGTGGGAAATGGAATACCCGAGATACAAGAGTTGACTGTTGGTGGACATTGGAGACACGTACCAACGCTCGAGAATCCTGCTGACCTTGTGTCTCGAAATTGTTCTACTGCAGAGCTTAAGTCATCATGTTGGTTTTCCGGTCCGGCAACAACAACAACAGCACTTTTCTGCCGAATTTCAGCTACTAAAGAAAAATCAAGCACTTCAAAGTACCTTGAAATTTGTCACACCATTTATAGACAATTCAACTGGTTTTGACCTTATCAAGGTTGGTGGTCGCCTTGACTACACCGATCTACCAGACAATCAAAAACATCCAATTCTTTTACCCAGCAATTCACAATTTGTTTTGTCGTAAGTACGTCATCTTCATCGACGGAATTATCATGCAGGCCCGAAAGCTCTAGTCGCCTTGATCCGGCTTGAATATTGGATAGTCAGCGCCAGAGATATGACTCGTCGTGTCGTCCGTTCGTGTGTGCATTGTGTTCGATACAAACCCACACTGCAGCAGCAAGTCATGGGACCGCTACCAATAGAACGCCTTCAACCAGCACGACCATTCGAACGTTGCGGAGACGACTTTTGTGGACCAATAAATACCTACGTGCGAATCTGAGGGAAGACACCTACCAAATCATACTTGGCGGTATTTGTTTACTTGTCACTAAGGCGGTTCACATTGGCTAATACAAGATTAACTTTTGAAGAGCTGAGCACTGTTGCCGTTGAAATAGAGGACATACTAAACTCGCGCCCGCTTCCTCGCTGTCATCAGATCCTAATGACTTCGAAGCACTCACTGCTGACATTTTTTGGTCGGTTCTTCACTGCGCACTCTACCGGAACTCTCACTGGAAGATAGAAATATATCGAATTTGGATCGGTATGATTTGATCACGGCTGTCATGCAACGCTTTTGGGGCCGTTGGTACGCAGATTACTTCAATGAACTGCGCTCACGGGTCAAATGGACGACTCCTGCACCCAACCTTCCAAAAGGTACATTAGTTCTCATTTACGACGATAACCTGCCACCACAACGTTGGAAGATTGGTCGCTTTGAGTCCACCGTACTGGGACGAGACGGACACGTTCGTATTGTCCTCTTACGCACTGCCAATAGTGCTTACTGCAGGCCCATACACAAACTTGCCGTCCTGCCAATATCTTGAAAGTGGATCCTTTCAACGGGGCCGGGATGTTGGATCACCATGTACACATTTGAGAGTTACTCAAATGCATTACAACAAGTCACACTCACTGTGTACAGCTAAATACGAACATATAGTTCGTGTTTAGCTGTCGTGAACATATCACTGCACTCATCTCTCTTTTTGCTTTCGTTAACTTTCGCTTAACATATTTCATAAGTAATATAATAAAAATATTAAGCATCTATTGCTCAGATTAGAAGGTCGTCTGTTAATTGTCGCTTGTGGACATACGGTTTGTTTTCTTTTTTTTGTTAATTGCAAATTTTTTAACTGTGATTTTGATGTGTTGGGTTCACATTTAACAAGATAAATACTTCTTGTTTCAAAAATGCCTGTCCTAACATATGGCGCTGAAGCCTGGACAATTTCCACCTCGGATGAACGAATACTTGGAGTTTCGATAGAAAAGTCCTATGCAAGATCTTTCGATCTATTTGCATTGGTGACGAGTACCCAATAAGCTACAACCATAAGCTTTATGAGCTGTAAGCCGACACCGATATAGGCACCGTTGGCTAGGTTATGTCCAGCGAATGCAAGAACACGCTCCAGCTAAGAAGGTGTTATATTCGGAACGCGCTTGAAATTTCTAGCGAAGCATGTTATATTCCGCCTAAATGGATATTCGGTTGTTATGGCCACATAAGTAATTAAGTATTAATGACAAAGTCACAGGGCTGAAAGGACACGTGGATGAGCTGGATGATAACCTGAAGGAACTTATAGGGGACTGGCAAGATAATTTTAAGAGTTATGAGTTATGAGCATATAATTGCACTCAATATTCACACATCGACGAGTTATGAGTTATCATTACACTCGATACTCACTGCACTTATTATCATCATACATTTGTATGTGTGTAACGTACTCAGCTTTACAGCATTACTACACCCGTATAGCAACAGCTTTGACGCTGAGAACCACCGTTGTCGAAGAAAAAGCAACAACACCTTAGACCCGCTAAGCAACGCTCGATATTGGCGCCAAAATCTATAGCTTGTAAAACCAACAACATTCACACCTTTGAAACAATGACGAATGCCAAAAGCTATCTCTTATCCCCACATACCTACTCTCGTGTGAGTACAGTAGTCTCTTGAAATGAAATCGAGTGATAATGCATCATTAAGAAATCAGTAATAAAGCGAGTCACATCGCAGTAAAGCAAACATAAATTTAATAATAATTTAATAATAAATGTAATAATAATTTTATTAATTGGCGCCCAACTTCTAAAGGATTCCTAAAATCGGAACATAATCACCAAGGACATAGAGAGAACCATTTATCCTGAGGAAAAACTTAAATATAGATCCAGAATAAACTACAATTAACATAACCAAATTTTTGACTGTAAGTATTAATTCAAGATCATAAAAAGTGGTAATCTTGTGTTTAAACAAAAAGTAAAAAGTTAATAAAGTTCGTGAAAAATCGTGGGAGGAAATAAAAGTTATTAAAAAAAAGATATATCTCTTTTTTTATTTCCTTTCGAAAAACTTTGTGTTAAAAAAAGGTGACTTACTTATAAGTAAGTACTTTAAATAAATTTATTTAAAATAACATAAAAAATATTTAATTTTTCATTGTGAGTTCTAAAATTAAATTAAAGCTCAATACCATATAACGGTTGAGGTATATTGCTCTTGTTGAGAATGTTGAATACTGTTTTGGCTTGAAACCCTGCTTCCTGAAGGGCAAGTTTGATTTCGTTAATATCAACGTTGGGTTCGACGCCTTTGAGTACAACGATTAAGCCCTTACTACTTTTTAGCTGATATGTGTAGTAATTCTTTTTTACAACATCAAATTCCTCAATTACTTTGCGATAATGAGTTTCGCTGTAGATTTGCACTTTCGTTTCCTCAATTTGGCCTTTGCGAATAGGAACAACGTGGAAATTCTTTGGTCCTATAAGACTTGTAATTCTAGAAATCAACTTATCTGAGTTGCGTTCTCTTAATAAAATGGGTGGGGGTTTGAAATTTTTCTTGGAGAGCGTATCTATTTTCCGAACTAATAGGGGCAGTGTTCTGCTTTTGAATTTTTGTTGAATTCATTTGTTTTGAATTTTGTGGACTTCTTTTTCACTTTACTACAGTAATGTAGCGATCAATTCCAGTTTGAACAGCAACTGGTTCTTTATTAGTCATCGCACTAGTTGCTTTAACTACTGGGTCATGCACTTCAGTAGAAAGGCCGTTATTTGTTTGCTTTGATGTTGTAGCTGTTGGTGTTACAGCACGAGAAGCGCATTGTACTCTCCACGGTATAGAGGGAGATAGTATATTACGAGAGAACAAATTATTTTTTTGTCTGTATTTATTGTTGTTGCAAATTTTGATGTAGTGTTAGAGAGAGGAATATGTGCAGCAAAAGATTTGCACTGTTACTTTCACTTGTGCAGTGTGTATCAACTGATTTTTTTGATAATGCACTTATCGGGGGGGTTTGCGCGGGTGATTGCAAATTATTGTTTACACACACGTTAACAGAGCGCTCCGCTGTTTTTTGTATAAAATATTGGGAAGTGGAAAGATATTGGGAGTCGCATGCATTGGATCGGATGGCCTGTAGGACTGAGGGGTCGTGCGAGTAGAAGAATCCTGCTCATATCATAATGAATCCTGAATTTAAAGATAAGTGTATCAAATACAATATTGATTTGTGAAGAAAAAGTGGTTAATAGGAAAATAGCTGAATGTGCTGTTCTTTTCCTTTTTACATTGTTAGTACAATATTTTGTTGTTATCAATTTGTTAGTTGGTATATTACCAACTACTGTGACGTTAATATAAATTAATTAAAAATAATTAGTGTAGACACACACCTATTAAGAAATTGGAGACTTACATAGTTGAGTTTACTTGGTGGTGTTGCCAGCCAGTACTTGGGAAAATCCCCACAACTGGTCTTACACTTTGTAAGGATTTTTTATATAAATTAGGAAGATTTTAACATTAATCAATTTAATTTAAATTAAAACTTAAATAAAACATGTTCTTTTTATCTCATGACAAACTCAATTGATCTTACACATGTAAGATGGTATGTGTGTATGAGTAGTATATATGTGTGGAGTACATAGCGATGATATGTATTTGAATGCGTAGAATGCGTGCATATGCAGAAATGCACAAATATGTGTGTGTGTGTGTATGTAAGTGTATATGTGTGTGAGAAGTTACATTTTGTGGACACGATCGTGGGCGTATGTGCATATGAGTATTTACATTTTTCGAGCGTGAGCATAGAAATGCATGAATATGAAGGAATATATCTTCAGTGGTGTGTGCAAGGGTGTACCATGTAAGATGTTGTAGAAAGGTATATGGTGGTATGCATGGGGTAAAAGTATGTGTGTAGACATAGATGTGTATATGGGCATGCCTATGGATATGAGTATGCATGGTTACAAATGCATGTATGTATGTACGTGGGCATGTGGGTGTTTGCATTTATGTGTGAATGCTTGTATATATATGCCGAGGTATATGAGAGACCTCATGGGTGTAGATGGGCGTGGGCACAATTATGAGTCCCCACGAGTGTATATATAGACATGGATGCGGATGGCTATGTGTATGTAAGTGCTTGTGTGTGTGTGCATGTATACGTGTGTAGATTTACATTTATGTGGATTAGCGCATGGATTCATATATAGTAAATATATCTCCTGTTGTGCCCGCGTGAGTATATGTGTTGGCACATGTAACGTGTAATTATTTTCGGCCATTGGCATTAAGACCGAGACCAGTAAGGTCTTAATTAAGGTATACTGGAAACAATGAATATAATATGGTAGTTTTGAGCTGGTAATTGTGGTATTCTGTTACCTCAGTATGCAGGGGTGGTACCCTGCAGAAATGGCTTTCGGGCTAATGCCACAATTGCCTCCGCCCCACTAAAACCATGGCAGGCCTCGAAGAACGTCAATGTTCGTCACCATTAAATTGGTCGTGTAGGCTCAGATGTAATATTCCTGACTAGCACTGATCTAGCTCTGTATGCAAGTTCTCATGAAGGCTTGTGTCAGCTCTCGCATGGACCTCACTGCTTGCAAAGAGACCCATGGGATCTTAAGGTGACTACACTACGAGCAGAGATAACGACTTCGAGTTGGGGCCCCTTAAGCATGGAAACAAATAAAATAAATAATAATAATAATAATAGTGAAAATACAAAAGTGGAGGTTTTCACACGAAGACCTAAATTAATGTACTCGCCAGTAAAACGGCCGAGTAAAGAACAAACAAGTCGGCATGAGGCTGAAAAGTCGCCGGCTGTTCGGGTAAATAACCTGGATGAGTGCAACACTCCATCTGTGTCAGAGTTGCCGGTAGAGGTTTACTCACCGATAGCAGCTACAGGTAGAGGAGATAATGTGATAAAACAAAAAGTAATAAATGAGGAGAACGAACAGCAGGAAGGTGAGGAAGACCTAACTTCTGCTGATATACGGAAAAGTGATGCATTTGATATCCTGGGCCACAAAATTGCTGAGCTCCAGAGCATGATTGGATCCCAAAGGCACATTAACCAGACGGTGCGAGATTTGGTATCTAATATTGCAGCCCTTCACGAAGAGGCATCTGAAAGATACTCACATAAGCGGCAAGGCCCAACTATTATGGAGGCAAAGGGTTCACAGACATCGCCTACAAGACAGCATGACAAAGTCATTATTCAGAAGCTGGAGATGCGAAAAGGAGAAGTGAGGGCTAAAGAACTTGACATGGAGACGACACAGAAACCAAAACAACAGAGTAAGGAGGACTGGCAGCCCGTTATAAAGAAGGGAACAAACAAGCCACCACCAAAGAAAGGACTTCCTTTAGAAAATAAAGGAAAAGTAGTTCCAAAGAGTTTCCGTGCTCGACCCGAAGCTATAGTAATAACTAAAACCGGGGACTTATCATACCCTGATATATTAAAAAAACTGAAGACCAATCCAGATTTTAAGCAGCTCGGTGAAGAGGTTAGTAAAATCAAAAAGACCTCTAAAGGTGAAATATTGTTGGAGTTAAAAGGCAAGCCAGGCGAGAAAACAGAAAAATATAAGAAAGCGATGGAACAAGCTCTCCAAAAGTCAGCTAGCATCAAAACACTGCGACCACACATCCTTATTGAATGTCGGGATTTAGATGAAATCACTGTGGCGGAAGACATATGCGCTGCAGTGGTGGAGAAATACCCAGAAATTAGGACACTTGGACGCAAGTGCCGTAAAGTCCATGCGAACGTCGTGGAATGGTTCGCAAGCAGCGCTGATTAGACTCCCTGCAGAAATAGCAAAAGCAATATTAAATGGTGAGCGAATCCGTGTGGGTTGGGTATATAACTCCAACGCGCTACTTTAAGTGCCTTGGTTTTGGACATATATCAAGGCATTGTAAAAGTACTATAGACCGCACAGATGCTTGCATGCGCTGTGGAAACAAAGGCCATCGAGCAAACCTGTGTAAAGCACAGCCCAAATGTGTTATCTGTGAACCAGGAATTAAAGGTGGAAACGAACACCCTACAGGATGCTATAAATGGCCAGCTTATAAAGCAGCTCTACAAGAAATAAGAAAACGGAATGATTAGGTGCATTCAGATAAATCTAAACCACTGTGAACCAGCACAAGATATCCTCCTGAAAACAATAGCTGAACAACAAATTGACGTTGCACTAATAATAGAGCAATACAAAAATCTAGTAAATAATGGAAAGTGGTTAAGCGACATGAGCAGTAAAGCAGCGATATGGACCTGCGGCAATCTGCCTTTTGAACGCAAAAGTAGCACCCAACATGTAGGCTTTGTCTACGCACAAATTAAAGGAGTACATTTCTACAGTTTCTATGCACCGCCAAGTGCAACAATACATGAATTCGAAGATATGGTAGACCGATTGGTGAATGAAGCGAGAGGAAAATTACCCATAATAATCGGGGGTGACTATAATGCCCGGGCTACGGAGTGGTAGTGTACGCACGAACCGTAGAGGGACTCTAGTCTTAGAAGCATTTGCCTGTTTAGACATGGTGGTGCTGAATCATGGTAATGCATTCATCTTCGATAATGGAAGAGGAGGATCAGTTGTGGATATTACATTCGCAAGCCGAACGTTAGCAAGAGTTATGGAATGGAAAGTGTCGGATGTATATACACATAGCGACCATATGGCTATTGTGTTCAATATGAAACCTACTACAAGGTTTCAATTACGCAAAACACAAACAAAGGCACAAAGAAAAGGCTGGAAAGTTAAAAAACTTGATATGGACGTTTTGGAATACGTCCTTAATGATCTGTATACAATCGAAGACAATACTGAAAAACAAGCAGAGCATGTAATGCGATTACTTGAGAAAGTATGTGACGCAGCAATGCCTCGAAAGGGGAAAAGTAACGGGAGGGCCCCAGTATACTGGTGGAACGAAGATATAGCTAGCCTACGCTCACAATGTCATAGAATGCAACAGAGGGGCAGAGGTACAGAACAATATGGGAATTTGCAATCGCAGTAGAAGGCGACAAGGAAACTGCTACGGAAAGCGATATCCAAGAGCAGGCTTTTCTTAACTTAATCCCTGCGGGAGCGCGTACAGGATTGTGCTGAATAAAGTTAATAGCAATAATGCTAATTCCCCCATCTGCCGGACCTTATGTTAAATATCGTAAATGGCTTATTCCCACAACAGAGCTCGGAAATGGTTGAATCTGAAATCCAAGTTGATATAGACACAATTCCACCTATAACCCCAGAAGAAGTTGCCACAGCTGCACATAAAATAAAAAATGAGAAAACCCCAGGACTTGATGATATACCTAACGTGGTACTCAAAACAGCAATTAAAATGAAGTCAGAAGTTTTTGCGCAACTATATACGGCCTGCTTTAGAGAAGGATCATTTCCACGTCGGTGGAAACGCCAAAGACTTGTCCTAATCCCCAAAGGCGATAAACCACCGGATGAACCGTCTTCATATCGTCCACTATGTATGCTGGATACTGCGGGTAAGGTACTGGAGCGGATTATATGCTCTAGACTGGAAAAATACACTGAAGTTGAAACAGGCCTTTCTGAATGGCAATATGGATTCAGGAAAAAGCGCAGTACTGTCGATGCGATGGAAAAAGTGTGTGAAATTGCAAAAAAAGCAATGGAAGGGAAAAGATGGAGAGGGGGCAGTAAAGAATATTGTGCTGTTGTAACCCTAGATATCAAAAATGCTTTTAATTCAGCAAATTGGTCGTATACACTAAATGCTCTTCGAGGTATCCATGCACCGGCGTACTTGATTCGAATAATTACAAATTATTTTAAAAGTAGAACTTTGTACTATGACACAGAAGAAGGACCAAAGCAGTACAAGGTGACGGGTGGAGTACCGCAAGGCTCGGTACTGGGACCACTTCTCTGGAATATTATGTACGACGGTATACTTAAAATACAAAAGCCGAAAGGAGTAAATATCATTGGGTATGCAGACGATATCGCTATCACGGTAGTTGCAAAAACCCTGCCGGAAGTAAAACGAAACGCTGAAGAAACAATTAAAAGTGTTAAACAGTGGCTTGAGTTAGCGGGACTAGATCTCGCGGTTCATAAAACCGGAGCAGTATTAATGAGTAGCCGGAAGAAGGTAGAGCATATTGAAGTGCGTGTTGGTAGCCACATCATATCATCCATGCCATACATTAAAAACTTGGGAGACCTATTGGACCATAGGTTAAATTTTAAAGAACACCTCAAATATGCGGGTGTTAAAGCAGCAAAAGCAAGTGCGGCATTGTTGAGGCTCATGCCGAATATTGGTGGACCACGTCAACCGATTAGACATCTACTCACAGGTGTCAACACATCGATAGTAATGTACGCTGCACCAGTATGGGCTACAGCGACAGGTTGTAGCTCTTACTTGAGAGGGATAAAAGCTGCATATAGATTATCATCCCTAAGAGTCTGTAGCGCATTTCGCACAGTCTCTAATGATGCAGCGAATGTAATCGCATGCCGGTGTCCTATTGATATCATAGAGGCCCAAGCGAGGTCAATTCGTGATAATAAAAAACTACCGCAGGCTGAGCGGATAGAAGTAGAAAATATAATTAGCCATAGTGAGCGAGTATGGCAATATAGATGGGACGCATCGACTAAAGGGCGGTGGACACATACACTAATACCCAATATAAAAACTTGGATAGATAGGAAACATGGAGAGATACACTACCACCTGACCCAGTTCCTCAGTGGCCATGGATGCTTTAGAGAGTATTTGTATAGATGCAAACACGTTGATGACCCTTGGTGCCTATATTGCACGCACGAAATTGAGAACGCACAACATGTGCTATTGAGGTGCGTCAGGTTTGAAAGCGAGCGCTTCCAGCTGGAACGGTTAATGCTACTACCGCTAACACCGGAGGGACTTATCCGATGCATGCTCTCCTCGAAAGAAGCATGGAACGCGTCAGCAGACATCATTACAAGAATGATGCAAAGATTACGACGTGATGAACAGGCAGCACATACAAGAAATAGCAGAGAGTGAAAACACTCAAATCCTGCCTTGCGAAGAAATGCCTTAATTGGTGGTACCGCAAGGATGAACAGGACAGTGATATCGGGGGAGGTGGTTTTAGTACGTAGGTACATATTGTGGCATAGCCCCAATGTGTGAATCGTGCATGCTGAATAGTACGGGCTACTCAGTATCTATGAAGAGTTCCACCAAAATGTTTGCAAACGATATTATTATTATTTTTTCTTTGATTTTATTGTTCTTTTTGCTTATTTGTATAAGCAATAAAGAACCACAGAAATAACTCCTCGAGTTTACTTAGCGTCTTTTCGCAATATATTTAATTTTTTTTTACCGAAATCAATCACTTTTACGACTCTATCAAAGGAGAGATGCGAAACACGTCCACTCTTATTGGTGACTTTTCACAAACTCTCATAATTAACAAACAAATAATGACAACAATTAACAAACAATTTGTCTTGCTCTTAACGATCGAGCAAGAGAAAACGCTTTGCGGGTATTTATATCGGGGCTTCGTCAAAGGATCTTCCCTCCCCACTCGCAGTAGCTCAAGAGCTCGAAATTAGTCACATGCGTCATGCTTTGCTCGTGCTTTTGCCGCAGGAAACTGATTAAAAGTAACACCTCATTTTCAACCTATTCATCGTCATACTCAACCCAATACACGCAATTTTCAAAACGCTCACATTAGACCAAAGCCGATGGAAATCGACAATAATAGCTCTTATTACCATAAACGCTCCTCTCCTCAGAATCAGTATAATCCCCATTATTAGCAAAATAAAAATAATTTTCAACCACATCAGTTAACACGAAATGCTCCGCCGCCGCAGCCTTTTACGATTCATCCTCCGGTATTTAAGCGGCAACGCGAGCAATCCTACTCAAATTAGACACCCCTAAATAAAATGCAAAAAGTTAACTTTATGCCTGAAAAAGAAATGTTCAATCAAGTAGAATGTGAAGGGTATAATTTTTTTTTTTTTTTTTTTTTAACAAGCTTTTTTATTGGATCTTTCTAAAATTACAAATCTTACAAACTAAATAAAATTATGTGATATTCCCAACGTTCCAACACAATCGTTTATAATTGACGATGCCCCGTGCTCAGCAACAATTGCCTAGCAAGGGGATTCGGATGATTGTGATTAATTTTAAGCTTGATCTGAGTTTTCTTTGCCTCTATGTGCTTTTCCAGGTCAGCCTTCTGTCGAGGTGAATACCCAAGTACTTTGTTGAGGAACATTGTGGAACTGATTGGCCATTAATTTTAAGTGGGGGACATGTATCTGGCTTTAGCGTGAAGGTTACATGTACGCTCTTTGATTCATTGACTTTTATACGCCATTTTGCTAGCCATATTTAGAGAGAATCGATATGAGTCTGCAGGAGTTTAGTAGCTTTTATAGGGTTAGAGCGAGAGCACAATATTGCCGTATCATCTGAAAAGGTCGATATAAATGTATAGTTATTGCTGGGCATATCTGTAGTGTATAAGAGATACAGTAAGGGGCCCAAAACGCTTCCTTGAGGAACGCCAGCATGAATATCCAAAGGATTTGTTGTGTAATTCTTGTGATGTACGAGGAATTGTCTTTTCGTGAGGTAGCTACTAAGCAATGAGGAGACATTTGCAGGCAGTAATAGTTTGAGTTTGTAAATAAGGCCATCGTGCCATACTTTATCGAAAGCTTGAGTGATATCAAGAAAGACAGATGAGCAATACTTTTTTTCTTCAAAAGTGTTCCTTATCAGAGTTACAATGCGGTAGACTTGTTCTATTGTGCCGTGCTGTTTTCTAAATCCAAACTGATGTTGAGGAATCAGTTGGTTGAGATTAATAAATGGAGTTATATTCATGACAAGTAGCTTTTCGAATACGTTAGAGAGTAGAGGTAGGAGGCTGATAGGTCTGTACGATGCAACTTTTGTAGGGTCTTTTCCTGGTTTTGCTATCATAATAATTTTTAAAGTTTTCCAGCATTTGGGATAGTGTTTAATACGAAGGATAGCATTGAAAATGTGCATCAGATGAATTACTGAAGCCGGAGGTAGCTCTTTTATCATTTTACCGGTAATTTTATCTGGACAAGGTGATTTTTTGGGTTTAAATCTTTATAAATTGCTTTGAATATGTCCTTTTTTTTGAGTTTGAGCGTTATTTAGCAAGGTTGAGAAGTTAATTTTGGTAATGATGACTGTGAAGAGGGTGGATTGGGTGTAAACACACTTTTTAGGTGGTTTGCAAAAGTCAAACCCTTCTCACAGTTGCTTCTAGCCCAATTACCGTCACTCAAACGGATGGGGGAATCAGTGAGAATTGGCTTATTTTAGTTTTTTGTTGATTTCCACAAAGAGTAGTCTGACGCTTCACCAGGTGTTAATTTCACTATGTGCTCTTCTAACTCTTTGCTGTTTTTATTTTTCAAGGCTTGCTTTAACTTTCGAGTGCAGTGCTGTAGCTGTGTTTTCAGATTCGGTGATCTGAATTCTTGCCATTGTCTTCGGAGTCTTCTTTTCTGTCTTACTAGCAATTCAATATCGGCTGGTGTGTATGGCCTATAGTTTGATTGCTTGCATACCTTTGTGCAGGTGGCTGAGGTGAGAGCTAATGAGAGCAGCTGGTTGAATTTTTCGAGTGCTGAGTCTACATCGTGTCCATTTCTTAATACAGTACACAGGGGAATTGGGAATTTATATATTTCTTGAAGGGTATAATGAAGATTATTTTCAAGGCAACATTTTTAAAAATTATGCTGAAAGTTGTTGTTTTGATGATGATACCAATAACTATAATCACTTTGATATCGATAAGAAACAAGTCGAGGAAATTAATTTTTTAAACTAAAGTCGCTCCTGCCGTTTATAACTAAAACTTCCAAAAGCGGTCGGGAGCTACGCCTTTTAATCGACACCGGAACTGCTAAGAACTATGTAAAAAATTTTTCGTTTCTATATGGCATCAAAATTATCGATAAACCCTTCAAGTTAAAGTCTATCAATGGAAGAATTTAATTAATAAAAAATGCCTAATGAATGTTCTTGACCATATCTCAACGTTTTACTTACTTCCTAACTTAAGTACGTTTGATGGTATCATTGGATACGATTTTTTTAGAGAAATTGAGGCAAATATTGATACTGAAAATGGATATTTGTTTTACCGTAATAGTAGAGAAAAACTAAAGCATCTCTCATGCAATCAAAGCAATTTGATTACAATAGAAGAAGACTCCGTTCCATTTCACATCAAATCTCAATTTCGCGATATGAATAACAAAACATAAATGAATTTGCTGACCCAGATTTAGCACTACCATTTAACACTAATATTAAGGCTAGGATTCGTACTCAAACAAATGATCCAATTTATAACAAAAGCTATCCGTATCCGGTTTCAGTTGCGCCGTTCATTAATAACGAAATAAAAACACTCCTCAAAAAGGGTTTAGATGAAAGCGGTAACCGAAGCTACGGCTGGTAATCGATTATAGGAAAAGTAACGAAAAAACTATTCCTGATCGATATCCAATACCGGACACAACTATAATTTTAGCCAACTTGGGAAATTCAAAATATTTACCACCTTAGATTTAAAATCCGGTTTCCATCAGATTGTTATGTGCGAGGAAGATAGAAAAAAAACTGCGTTTAGCATTAACAATGGAAAGTATGAATTTTGTAGGCTACCCTTCGGTTTAAAAAATGCGCCAAGCATTTTTCAGAGAGCGTACGACGACGTCCTGCGCGAAGACATCGGAAAATGTTGTCACGTTTACATCGATGACATAATTATTTATTCACCCGACGAAAACTCGCATTTGGCTAGCATCGATAAAATCTTAGGCAAGTTAGAAAAAGCGGGAATGAGAGTGTCGACAGAAAAATCGAAGTTTTACAAAACTGAAGTTGAGTTTCTGGGTTTTTTGGTTTCAGAGAAGGGTATAAGAACTTGTCCAGATAAAGTCCACGCCATTTTGAATTATAATCTTCCAACAACACTGCGCGCACTGCGATCATTCCTCGGTCTATCAGGATACTATCGTCGCTTTGTACAAAATTATGCCGATATGGTAAAGCCATTAACCAAATATCTTCGTGGTGAGAATGGACATGTAGGAGCAAAAAAATCGAAAAATTTTGAAATTACACTCGATTGTGAGGCGCTAAGTGCTTTCGAAAAAATAATGCGAGCTTCCGAAGACGTTCTTCTTCAATATTCAAATTACAACCGACCTTTCGAACTGACGACGGATGCCTCGTCAAGCGCTTTAGGTACAGTTTTGTGTCAAATCGTCTCCCCATTACAATGATTTCTTGAACTTTTTCTGCTACAGAACAAAATTACGCCACCAATGAACTCGAACTGCTTGCAATCGTATGGGCTTTGAAAACGTTGCGACATTACCTTTACGGAATAAAAAATATAAACATTTTTACTGACCACCAACCACTTATTTTTTCCATATCAGAAAAAAATCCAAATAGTAAAATGAAGAGATGGCGCGCATTTATAGAAGAATTTTCGCGAAACTTTCACTATAAACCTGGAAATTAGAATAAGGTAGCTGATGCGCTCTCTAGGCAGTACGTTAATATTTTGGACGAATCTGAATCAAACGAAACTGCTCACAGTGAAGAGTCATCTAGTAACACTCTAAAAACTATAAAGCAACCCGTTAATCAATTCAAAAATCAAGTAATATTATCTAAATCGAATACTTTCAGTGAAAAATTTTTTTTCAGAAATTTATTAGACACACCATTTTTTTGACACTATTGAAAAATTGATACACTGTTTAAAATCTTCACTAAATTATAACGCCACAAATGGAATTCATTGTGACCTCTCTACTTTAATGGAAATACAGAATCCCATATTATCTATCTCCAGGTGTAAAATTTGTTCACACCGAATTACTCGTTATTGATTTGACAAACAAGGATGACCAACTGGAAACAGTCGCTACTGAGCATAATCGAGCACACCGCTGCTTATCTGAAAACTTTCACCAATTTTCCAAAGAATATTACTTTCCGAGTTTGAAACAAATGTTAAAAAATTTAATAGCAAATTGTAAGATTTGCTTGGAAAATAAGTACCAGCGCAGGCCACCAAACCCTGGCATTGGCAAAACGCCTATCCCAAACTTCCCAGGGGAAATTCTCCATCTAGACATATTTTTTTACCACCAAACAAAATTTTTTGACATGCGTCGACAAATTTTCTAAATTTGCCGTAGTAAAGCCAATGGCATCAAGATCCACTGTTGATGTTAAAGATGCTCTTCTACAAGTTTTATTAACGTTCAACAATACAAAAACCGTTGTATCCGACAACGGTTCACTCCAATTTAATAAAAACAATACTAAGAGATCACTTTTCTATTGATCAGTTCTTTATACCCACACTTCACAGCGAAAGCAACGGTCAAGTGGAAAGGTTTCACTTCACCTTGCTAGAAATAGCGCGTTGTATTAAGGAACAACAGCAAATATATGAAACTACCGACAAAATTTTACTAGCAACCCACAAATATAATCATAGCATTCACTCTGTCATAAACGCTAAGCCTATTGACGTGTTTCACAATTGTACAGCTGAAAAATTAAATCCTGTTAGAAGAAGGTTAGTAGAAGCACAAGAATAAACCCTTAACAGATTTAATGCAAGTAAAACACTTAAAACATACGAAGTTGGAGAAAAGGTTTTTTTGAGAAGAAATAAACGATTGGGTAATAAATTTGATAAAATTTTTATAAAAAAAGTTATCGAAAGGGATCTCGGTACTGCAGTTATGATTGAAGGGAAAAGAATCCACAAAAGCAATTTGCGATAGTTTTCACTAATGTTTTTCTGAAGAAATGAAATTTAAACAATAAAATAAAATAGAATAATAATTAATAGAATAATAACTAATTAATTAAGAGAATAATAATTAATTAATTAAGAGAATAATAATTAATTAATAGAATAACAGTTTAATAAAAATTAACAAGTCAATGGAATTAAAAGAAAATACCTTTTTTATCTTGAATTATTACCACTTCTTTAAAACAACTTTGTAAACCTAGTTTTAAGCTACTAAACTTGTAAACAATTTTTTTCACCTGTTTCAACTATCACATCGATTTTCGAGATCTAAATTGACTTTATCGAAACGAGGACGTTTCGAATTTGACAAGGGGAATAGTTAAGATGTAATGTTAAAACCGCTTTCTAACACTACAACTGCCGAGCTTATGTGTGGAATCCAACACCAACGAGTTATGAGCATATAATTGCACTCAATATTCACACATCGACGAGTTATGAGTTATCATTGCACTCGATACTCACTGCACTTATTATCATCATACATTTGTATGTGTGTAACGTACTCAGCTTTACAGCATTACTACACCCGTATAGCAACAGCTTTGACATTGAGAACCACCGTTGTCGAAGAAAAGGCAACAACACCTTAGACCCGCTAAGTAACGCTCGATATTGGCGCCAAAATCTATAGCTTGTAAAACCAGCAACATTCACACCTTTGAAACAATGACGAATGCCAAAAGCTATCTCTTATCCCCACATACCTACTCACGTGTGAGTACAGTAGTCTCTTGAAATGAAATCGAGTGATAATGCATCATTAAGAAATCAGTAATAAAGCGAGTCACATCGCAGTAAAGCAAACCTAAATTTAATAATAATTTAATAATAAATGTAATAATTATTTTATTAATTTATACAATTGGGATTGTTTAACATATTGTAACTAGTATCGATGGTTAGTTACTCACCACTATTGCGAATGACACTATTGTGAGTGACACAAATATTGGCAGCATCGAAACGAATGTCAACAAAAAGAAATATGCGATAACCAGAACAAGCCAACGAGAAAGAAAGAGAATAACATCGATTACGATAAAGGAAGATCCTGGAGTGTTACCACAGAGTATAAATAATGCCAGTTGTTGGCAAATGAAATCAACCAAATCCCGAAAGTGATCGCGCAAACATTGGTACAGTATCAGAGTTGCAAGTATATGAAAGTGTTATTGTAAATAGTTGATTGTAAATAGAGTTGATTAAATAAATTATTGCTATGTATAGTTATACAAAATAAGTGTTGCAATTATTATTAACAGAATCCTGTTATAGAAAAAGGTTGATTCAAATAGAATTAAACGTTCACAAAATAGAAACGTAACAATTAGTGTCAGAAGTGGGATTCTGTTAAGATAATTAAAATTGTCCAACTAAAAGTGTACCAGCTTAAAAAGCTGATGGTAGAGATGAATCTATCGTCATCAGGTGCAAAGGCAGAACTGCTGGTGAGGCTAAGGCAAGCCATGGAGGCATGTAGAAGAACATGAATTCTTTGAAGAAGCCGAGATACATGCAATTCTGCACGCTGAAGAAGAGAGCAAGATAGATTTGAGTGGTTAACTCATGGATTTCATGAAAACCATGATGTAACAGCTACAAGAAAATGCATCTTGCATTGACTGCGGACTTCAAGAACATTCGGGAAGCCAAGAGGGCGTTATTAGTGAATTGCATATGGAAATTCAAGAACATTCGGCTTGCCAAGAACACGTCATAGAAAATTTACAAAAAGGAATTGAAATTAGATTTCAGGAAATTTCTGGAGCCATTAATGAAACGGTCACAGATCTGAAGGAATACGTATATAATTTGGAAGATTAGTTCGAAAAATTACAGCACGAACTCTAAACTCCAACTAAAAATAAATGACCAGCCGTATCAGTGATTAGAGATTCAAATACAATTAAACTAAAGCCACCAACAATTGATGGAACCACAGACTCGACATCTTTAGGTTTCAGTTCGAGACAACAGCTGCGAAGTATCAATGGGACGATATCGACAAGACTGCTGCTTTAAGAGTCGCATTAAAAGGTAATGCCTCAGAAATGTTGCAGATGGTTCCAGAGAAAGATCGTAGTAGCTACCAATCACTGATTGCACACTTCAGTGCAAATATAGAAATGAATATAGGAGCCATGTGTAGTTAAGTCAGTATTGCAGCCTGAAACAAAAACAACATCTGGACGCGAAAACAAATTTACGTGCGAATGTTTCATATGCGATAAACGGGGACACACGGAGCGTGATTCCGATCAATCGATTGCGACGCCTAAAGTAAGTACAAGGAATCGACGTAAAAATAAATTTACTGACATCCGACTCATATGCGGCAAAAGAGGTCATATGGCTGGTGATTGCCGCCTACGACGTAAGTAATCAAAATCGAATTCTCCAGGACAACGAAAGGAACATCGTGGTGCAGGTGCTCGTGATAATTCTGATACTCCATCTCATCGTATTTGCACCACAGATTGTAAATATGGAAAGTGTGGGCGATCTGCAATGATCAAAGTTCCCACTAAGAAAATAAGAGTCAAAATGCACCAATACACCGTGGGTGCTCCATTAGCGAATTTCTGTGGATATAGCTGAACCATTTCCAACAAGCAACACAGGGATCAAGTATGTTCTGGTGGTTATAGATTATTTCAGTAAATGGCCTGAAGTATGCCCGATTCCATATCAAAAAGCTAGTCCAGTTGTCGATGTATTCGTGAATCGATGGATTACTCGTTTTGATGTACTGGTGTACGGACCAAGGCCGGGATTTCGAATCAATTGTATTTCAAGAGATGTGCCATATGTTGGACCAACCAATTGCACCCAACACAGTGATAAGGCCAACTGATTCTAAAATAGCAGTAACATCAGCATCGGCTAACACCTTGCCAGCACGCAAAGGTTATGTCGTATTAGCGACAGCAAAGATAATAACACCGGCAGCTAACAGAAGATCAGGTGAATTTCACCGTGAATAGAAGGCATCGGAAAGCCTAAAAAAAGATCCACTCAACGGCTGAATGTCAAATTACAATTTTTGCACGGCTTTTCAACCCACCTAGAAGCGTTTGTACCTCCAACCATCGTTTTTGGCAACCAAGTAGACACCAGTGACACTAATGTCACACTGGACGAGGTGGAAGAACGGCTATGGAGAATGGTTGAAGTAGAACCAAAGGAGAGGGGATCATCGCCAGCAGAACAGCGATGAGAGGCGCATATCGCTCAGAATGCTCACGCCAAAGACGAGGTCGTTTTCTTGTCAAACTACCATTTCTTGAAGACACAGCAACCTTGGGATCGTCAAATTCTAATTCATCCAGAAGATCAGCGGTATCAGAGGATCAATGGTAATAGGATATTAGTAACTCAACACGGTTACCCATGGGACACGAGCAACTCCATATCTTGCAACAAAATACCTTCAACATATCGTGATCGAAAATACTAATGATTTTCCATTGGGAGCTCAGATTCTGCAGCACAATTTCTACATTGACGATAGACTAGGGGGTTCAGACTATCTATTAACGGCCATCAGAGTACAACAGCAACTCATACACATCTTAAAGAAGCATGGTGTCAACTTACGCAAATGGTATGCAAATCATCCACAACTGCTACAAAACATTCCTCGAGACGACCAAGAAGTAAAATTAGACCCCACCAACACCAACAGCAATACAATTATTATGCCTACCAAAATCTGACCACTTTTGCGTTAAAGTCAGACTAGATCGAATAAAAGTAGTCACAAAGCAATCTATTACTTCAGATTTGGCCAGACTTTTCGATCCTTTGGGAATTGTTGCACCAGTCACAGTAATATCCAAGATGTTTATCCAGGAACTTTGGCAATTAAAAATAAATTGGGATAACGCCTTATCAGCTGAATTACATACAAGGTATAGGTAGTTTCACAGCAATCTAAGTGAACTGGATGATTTAAAATTTTCGCGACACATCTTTAATGGAGACATCCTAAAGAAAATTAAACTTCACGCATTTTCTGATGTTTCAGAAAAAGCAATGGTGCTTCGGTCTGCATCAGATCAGTATTGAAGGCGAGTAATTAAAGCGACAAATTCGTCATCGTATTAAACTCTGTGTCTCGGTGTTAGGTGCTCAACTGTCAGCGACGGTCAAAACAGACCTAAAATTAGATGTAACTACGACCTTCTGGACTAATTCACAGATCGTGATGGCATAGATAAATTCACCTTCATCATCGCACCAAAAGTTTGTAGCAAATCGTGTATCTGTCATTCAAGAAAATTCCATTGCTGAACAATGGGTCATGTAAGCTAACAACACAATCACGGGGTTTATCACCAAAGAGGCTAGCAGCCTTTTCCTTAAAAAGGAAGATGAAAGTTATATTGAGAGTAAGAAGGAGAAAGTTCAACTTTTTCTAAACACTCACTTTCTAGGATCTTGTATCACATCAGGAGGAGAGCAAACTGAACGTTTCAGTATAATAAATAGGACAAACTGGAACACTGCAAAGGAGAAAACCACTGAAATCCCATGGTGTGGATGGCATATATCCTGCACTACTACTAAAGGGCCTAGAATATATCCTAAGTACACTAACTAAGATCGTCAGGAGCAGCATTGCATTGGGGTATATACTAAGGCTGTGGAGCAGAGCAAAGGTGGTCTTCATACCGAAGGTCTGCGAGAAGGGTCCTCTTCATCCGAAATCATTCAGGCGAATTTGCCTAACATCTTTCATGCTTAAAGTACTACAGAAAGTTGTAGACAACTACATCAGAATAACCATTCTAGTAATCTATCCGTTACATGCGTGTCAACATGCGTACAGAGCAGGCAGATCTACAGAAGCTGCATTGTACCAAATAGCTAACGCAATCCAGGAAATTATAGAAATTAAAGAGACATCATTATGCGCTTTTCTCGATATAGAAGGTGCTTTTGATAACACTTCACATGAAGCCATCCATAAAGATCTGATTAATAGAGGTGTTAATCAGACTTTAGCCCTATAGATGAGCAACATGCTCTCCACTAGGAAGGTAGAAATATTGACTAGTACAGGAAGCATAATAGCAAACACCTCACGGGGATGCCCACAAGAGGGAGTGCTATCACCACTAATGTGGAGTATGGTAGTGGATGAACTTCTTGTAGAACTAGATAACTCTGGATTACAATTTCATGGTTATGCTGATGATATAGTCATAATACGTAGAGGAAAGTTCGAAAATACTATATGTGACAGAATCATACTAGGACTAAAACTAACAAGAAAATGGTGCAGCAAAGTGGAGCTGAGCATTACCCCAGCAAAAACCAGAATTGTTCCATTCACTAGGAAGTACAAGCTTAGGAATCTAAAAACTATTAGGTTAGACGGTGCAGAGATAGAGCTACAGAAAGAAGTCAAATTTAGGCGTAGTACTAGACCAGCGCCTATGATGGAGGACACATATAGTGGCGAAAAAGGCCACTAGAATATTTATGATTTGTAAATCGAAAGCAGGGATATACACTGTAATCGTTGGACCCATGATAATCTACGGAGCTGTCGTCTGGGAGAAGTGTACAAAGCAGGACTAGAATGCGTTTGTATAACAGAAGCTATGCATACGTATCCAACAGCATCATTGAAGTTCTCTTGGAACTTACACCTCTTCATATTCACATCCAGTCCCAAGCGAAGAGGGCTACCATGAGAATGACTGCTGTTAATAGCGGAACAGGCAGATGGATGGACCGCAAGAAATATGATGTTCTAATAACACAACATCCTGAAGTCGGAATGTCGAGGGACGCAATGCAAATGTAATTCAGCTTTATTAAGCGATTCCAAACAGAGCTCAGTAATAAAAACAAATGCGAAGGTATATCTAAAACATACGGGATAAACCAGAACATGATAATATGGTTCACGGACTCCTTGACTAATAAAGGGGCCGGAGCAGGTGTAATAGGCCCGGGGATAAAATACTCGGAGCCTTTAGGTAACAATACTACTGTCTTTCAAATGGAAATATACTCGTTTGACAGGTGTGCCCACTTCAACATCATGCGCCAATATCGGAATAGAAGAATTGCAATCCTGACAGGCTGCTATCAAGGCACTGAACTCTAACCAGGTGAAAGCAAAACTGGTGTCGGAATATCTTGACGAGCTGAATAAATTTGGTGAAAATAACCAATTATGGACCTTTTGGTTTCCAGGACATATTGGAGTTGGAGGCAATGAGATAGCGGATAGGCTTTCCAGAAAGGGAGCAGCAACAACCTTTGTAGGACCAGAACCCTTCTGTGGTCTGGGCAAAGGAGTTTTACCCATGATCATTAAAAGTAGTGAAGAATCAGAAAGACAATCATAGTGGGAAAACCTACCAAGGTTGTGCCAATCCAAGACACTTTAAGAGTCCTATAACCTAAAACAACTTGAGGAATGTATCAGCTTAAACAAAAATAATATAACAATCATCACGGAATATCTTTAAAAAAGATGATGGAATAGTACGCGTAATTGACTTAAAAACAACAAATGGTAATTGCAGGAGGCCAATTCATAGATTAGCACTACTGCCAATCTAAACAGAAGAATAGAACGTTGAGAATGAAAAACAGCCTCAGATTTCTCTAGTTGTCAGTATTCGTTTAAATGTTGAAACATTACGCAAGAAACATTATCTCGACCTACCAAAGGATAAGCTGATTCACAGGTCAGCAGGACTGCCTAGAGATACAACTGAGCAAACGGAACCTACATTGAGCAATTAACACAATATGGAAGATAATATTCCAACAAAGAAAAGACGTACATCCATGCATCAAGGAATTGCGACGCTATTGATTACACTGATGATCCTGCCAATAAAAAGGGGTTCTCCAATACAAGTCAACCGTTTTGGATCACAACTTGGCATGCGCTTTGAAAGCATAGGAAGAGATGCCGTTTCATCAGCTGACTGGAATTCAATCATTTACTACGATTTGCAACCGTATTGGGCTGAGGCGGAGTCATTGCTGAATAGAACAAGCACTCAGCTTCGACTCTGTCAAGAAATGAAACAAAACGGCACCTGCAGTCAATTAACTAACTAACAATTAACGACTACATAAATAGTTGCGCTTGGATGACAAGCAATTTACAGGCAGTCGTGTCAGAAGAGGGGCAATGAATTTCGTTGGCGGCATCGACAATTCAATATTTGAAGTGTTCGATTCTGAGTACTCCAAGAAGAAGTCGAAAACGATAGAAAGCCTTAAGGATAATGACTCCAACTTATTGCACCTGCTCATAAATCAAACATCCATCATCGATTCTACAATAAACATCATCAAGCGGGACCAAATAACAGCTAAGATAAGTTTTGACCAAATCAACAACCAAATTTGGAACCAAATAAACCATAAAGGTCATCAATTAGAGCTACTACATCTGTTTTATGCGTTGTCCATGCAACTGACTCTAATAATAACTGAACTTCACTTCAGAACTGAACTTCAGACACAGGCAGCCATGCTGGATGTGCTGACAGACACTTACAAATGCAAACTCCATCCATTTCTGCTAACCCCTGATCAGCTACAGACAGAAATTGGAAGAATTAGACAGCATCTGCTAACATTTTTGGAACTTCCTGTAACTCAAGAAGATCTATTGCAGTTATATAAACTAATGACGGCAAAGCGCGGACTCACGCAGGATCAGATTTTATTTAAAATAACATTACCCTTTGTGGAACATGACCAATTTGAACTCTTGCGACTGGCTCCAATTCCGAATTGGGTCAACAAAACAATGGTGGTAGTACACATATGCGCTTCCATTTTGGCCATGAATGCTATCCGTAAGCAATATCTTCTATTCGACGATGACAAATTGAAATCATGCTACCTCTTAAGGCAAGACGCGTACAATATGCAATATGTGAGTGCGAAATTGGACTTTTCAACAACAACGTCACCTGGACACCATTGTATCACAAAAACCAGTGGATATATACCTTCCCGACATCCTCGCGAGCAACTGCTGTTTTGATAAAAAAAGTCATCCTGATGGTTTTGAAAGAGTCCGGCTTATTAACCCTCCAACCGGATTGTGTCCTCAAGCACAAATTTACCTCTATGAAAGGACAAAAATCTTGCAACTATGAAAAGAAGAAAGGCTAGATTCCTTAGTGCATGAAGTGAATAAAAACATTTATACAATGCAAATGAAAAACTTCATCGCGTTACAAGACGTATTAGCCGAAACTAAACTAGTTCAGCTGAATGAGCTCAAAACTACCATCATCATACAGTCAGTTACGCCGCACGTTGCCTATCAACAATATTATTGATTACTGGTCTAGTTTCGAAAAGACGCAGCATCAAACCACCAAGTGCGATCGTACCAGCCAGTTCAGCAAGGATGACTCCTCAACCACACCCACGGCAGCAAACAGATGAGAATTTAGTTCAGATTAAGCCTAGTTGAACAAATTGTTCATCGCGGGGCAGAATGTTTAAGTATTAAGCACTTAAACATATACGTATATATGTATGTATGTATGTACGATACCTATTTTGCATGAGTTTTATTTCATCAGTTTATGAAATATATGTGGCGTTTACTAGCGGTCATATGCTGTCAAGGTTTGAATTAAATACAATAATCATGAGGCTAAGGGTATTAATGTAAAAAAACATGGGTTCTTTGAGGAAACCGAGATACTTGCAGCTGTGCATGCTGAGGAAGAGAGCAAGATATATTCGAGTTGCCAACTCAAGGAATTCATGAAATCCATGATGCAACAACACCAGCAGCAACTGTAAGGAATTAATGCGAATTTACAAGAAATTGCGTTTAGTAAAAGTCACAGAGCTGAAGAAACACGTGGATGAGTTGGAGGATAACCTAAAGGAACATGTCGGCTACTGGGAAGATAAGTTAAAGAAATCAGAGAACGAACTCAATCAAATCATTGATTAGAGAATCAAGTACAATTAACTAAATCCAACAGCATTTTATGGAACCACACCGTCCAACCTCTTCATATTTCAGTTCGAAACAACAGCTTCGAAGAATCAATGGCACGATAGCTTCAACACTGCTGTTTTAAGAGTCGCATTAAAAAATACAATGTTTTACAACACGTTTTCGTTCACACAATCGCGAGAATTCAAATACACCGAATTTCACCAAACGTATCATCAAGCCAAGCCCATTGCGCGAAGAATGCTGGTATCATCAAGTAGTTTCTTCGAGTGATAGCTCCTCGTCATCATAACTGTTAACGCAATTGGCAAACGTTAGCGATTCTGCAACACAACGTAAAATATTCCGCTTGCAAGTGCGTTATCAACTGTCGAATAAAACGTTCCTTGTCTAAATCTGTTGATATTCATCCAACTACAACACGACTCTACGATACCAATTAACATACGCTACCTTTGCCAATTAAGGTTATCGGTGAATATCTAATAAATTTAAATCTTGGTCTGCGTCGTGACTTTCACTGGTCTTTTATGGTTGCCGACGTTGGAAGCCCCATCATCGGTACAGATTTTACTCCTTTTTTCGATATACTCGTTGACTTACATCGCAACTAACTCATAGACAATGTCTCCCAATTAAAGCCGCGGTTCACCACATCAGTAAAATGAAATTCTAATTCGATTAAAACGTTCGATACGACCATTACATTTGCTAAAATACTTTCTGTATTTGTTGATATCACAATTTTACAACATCGCCCTAAATCAACCACTTTCCACCGAATCGAGACTACAGGAACAAATCGCCTATAGTAGGTACACTAGCATAGGAAGCTTTTTAACTCGTGGAGATTCGCCGGAATAGACCATTATTGTACTGCTGCTACTTTCTCCTCGTCGGTATATACCCCTTCTGCTGTTACTTTATGACCAAGATATTTAACTTCTCGCCTGAAGGGTGAAAACTTTTTCGGATACAGTTTAAGCCCTGCTGATTGCTTTCAACTTTTCCCGTGGTCATTAAAATCGTTTCCCATAACGATAAAGTCATCGAGGTACACCAAACACCTTTTCCAGTGTAGTCCTCTGAGTACACGTTCCATCAAACGTTCGAAAGTATCCGGCGCGTTGCATAAGCCAAATAATCAGATCAAGAGTTAAAAATCACTTCAGATAGCGTGTCCAGAGTGTCATCGATTCTTGGCAGTGGATAGCTGTCTTTTTTCGTGATATTATATAGCTTTCTGTAGGCCACACAGACTCGAGTGCTTCCGTCCTTCTTCTTTACCAGCACAATTGGTGAACTCCATGGACTCGGTGATGGTATACCTTGCTTCTGCCTATCGGTAGTCAGCTTCATCTCTTTTGTCCAATGGAACTCGTCGTGGTGGTTGACGGATTAGTCTAGAATCACCGTTGTGAATGTGATGTTTCACGGTGGCTGTTCGTCCAGCAGTTTTTTCATTGGATGAAATATTGAACTGTATTTCTCCAATAGATGTAAAGCTTTTTCCTTTTGCTCTTTGGTAAGCACACCTGCCCATTCTTCCATCTGTGCTTTTAATTCCGCTCTAACAGTTCCTGATCTTCCACTTTTCATCGACGAACACCTTCGTAGTATACTATGGCAATTCTTCACAACTGTAAATGTATTAATTGGATTTAATATTCGCACCGGTACCATTCCATTTCTTTAGGTTCTACTAACGTCCTACCAAGTATTATGTGAATGTGATGTTTCACGGTGGCTGTTCGTCCAGCAGTTTTTTCATTGGATGAAATATTGAACTGTATTTCTCCAATAGATGTAAAGCTTTTTCCTTTTGCTCTTTGGTAAGCACACCTGCCCATTCTTCCATCTGTGCTTTTAATTCCGCTCTAACAGTTCCTGATCTTCCACTTTTCATCGACGAACACCTTCGCAGTATACTATGACAATTCTTCACAACTGTAAATGTATTAATTGGATTTAATATTCGCACCGGTACCATTCCATTTCTTTAGGTTCTACTAACGTCCTACCAAGTATTATGTGTTTATGCGTTACTTCTTTATCCGCTTCCACTACCCACAACCTGCCTGTCTCATCATCCACATTCATCTGCGCCCAAATTACCGAGGCTAATTTTTCTCGAACCTCTTGGCGTTGACATGCCAGTATTCGTTTGATGTTTCCACTCCGCTTGTTACCGATGTTCAACGATAACTCGAGATTTGCATAGCGTAGTATCCGTTGAATTAAATCTAATGTAAATCCATTGTCAATCATAAAGTCAACACCAGTTATTATGTCATCGATGATGTCGAATGAATTCATGTTCCCACGTGCAATTTCCAATAGATGCTTGTTTCTTTATCTTACCCAGAATTTGTATATCCTCACCCGTTGCTGTACGCAATTTTATTCCTAGTAAAGGCGCAAACGTCTTCTCCAAATCGCTCTTGATTATAGAATGTGATGCACAAGTATCCAGGGTTAACATGAACTCCATATTGTCCAGTTTTCTATCAATAGTCAAGCTGCTTGGTACACGCTGTAGTTGTGAAATGTGAATGATGGGGCAACCCACTGTTGGAGTCAGATTACGCCCCACTGAACTGATTCGATTTAGTTTAACGATGGATTTGTGTTAGTGGAGCAATCGCTGTCCACCATATTCTCCTTCTTTTGTCTTCCTGGAGAATGAGATCTTGATCGCCTTCGTCGTAGACGGCAGTCACGGTCCATATGAGTACGTGAGTTCTAATTTCTTGAATATATCTTCCCAGTCCTTTCCACGTGTCTTTTCAGCTCTGTGACTTTGTTACTAGTTGAACCAGAAATTCCTTGAAATCTAACCTCAATTCCTTTTTGTAGATTTTCGATGACGTGTTCTTGGCAAGCCGTACCTTCCTGAATTTCCATGCGCAATTCACGCAATCTTGGCGTATGTAGTCAATGCGAGACGCATTTCCTTGGATTTCCGTATGGAATTCACTAATAACGCCTTCATGGAGATATGCATTTTCTTGTAAATTCGTATCAATTCCTTGCAGTTGCTGCTGCTGTTGTTGCATCATGGATATCATGAACTCCATGAATTTGCCACTCGAATCTATCTTGCTCTCTTCCTCAGCATGCACAACTGCACGTACCCCAACTTCCTCAAATAACTCATATTCTTCTACATTTATACCCTTAGCCTCCATGGGTTGCCTTAACCCCAACAGCGGTTTCGCTTTTGCACGTGATGACGATAGATTCACTTCTACCAACAGCTTTTTAAGATGGTTCACTTATAGTTGGTCAATTTTCACCATCTTTACAGAATCCCCCTTCTGACACTAATTGTTAAGTTTTTATTTTGTGAGAGTTTAATTCTACTCGAATCAACACTCGATCACTGGAATTTTTTAATAATAATTCCAACACTTATTTTGTACAACTATATACAGCAACAACTTATTTATTCAACTCTATTTATTATCAACTATTTACAAAACACTTTAATGTACTTGCAACTTTTGCCTCTGATACTGTATCAATGTTTACTCGATCACTTTCGGAACTCAATTGATTTAATCTGTCAACAACTAAAAAGAAAAAATAAATATAAATATGTGGCACTTAAAGCCCCGGAGGGCTCATTTGCCAAGCTTCTCTTCCATTACTGTTGTGCGTGTTTAATTTGGACAGTATTAGAAGGGACCTACTTATTTCAGCCGGTTCCGAACGGCAGAACCCTTGTGACATCACTTTTTCTGAGCTTTGCCACAGAGTTCTTTTATAAGCTTTTTCATGTCAAGTTGTTACTGTCGGAAGAATTGCCAATTGCTTACCGACAGGTGGGTACCGTTCGAAAGAAAAATCTTTTTGATTTTAAATTTGTTATGCATCAGCCGGGTATTGAACCACGACCTACAGATCAGAAGGCCAACACACTAACCACTGAGCTACTGCACCCATTTCTTGCCCTACTGTTCTGGTCAACAACTGGCCCTACTTATACTCTGTGGCAACACTCCAGAATCTTCTTTTATCGTAGTTACGTAGATACATCTCTTTCTTTCTCTTTCCTTCCATTCACAATTAGTGATGACTAACGAAACACCGATACTTGTTACAGCATCATATTCAATGATATGTCTGGTCCGGCCAAAAATTTATTTGCTTCATATGTTATAACTCCTGTTTTAGTTAATAAAAGTTGTTGTTTGAATTCACTTAACGGTTTCAACGATTCTGGAATTTTGAAATTATTACTACTTTCGAATGTTAATGGTTCGTGGTCTGCACGAATTCCCAAATTCGATACCCCATACAGATAATTTCGTAACAGTTTTAGGGCCCACACAATAGCATAAAGCTCCTCCTTATTTATATTTGGAATCGTAGTCTGGCTGCGCCAGCTCTACCTGCTCTATTAATAATGCCTTAACTTTTTTGCCTCAATTGCTTGTTTGTGATATTCTCCCCTTTTCTCCTGATAAATTAATTGTTAAAGGTTTTGTAACAAGAGCATAATAAAAAGCATTCATGAAAATGAATTTGCGGTAGTGACCCGCCTTTCCTAAAAAGCTTCTTAATTGCAAAGCTTCTTAATTCTTGTATGTCGGCAATGGGTATGTCTGAATTGTTTCAATTTTTTGGATCTGTTTTCATAACATTATATCCTACTATACAGCCTAAAAACTCAACTTCGTTCTGATAAAATCGGAATTTTTCTAATGAAATTTTCATATTTGCTTCTTTTAAGGTGTTTATAATTTCTGAGAGATGAGAGGTGTGTTCTTCTTTGGAGGATGAAAACACAATTAGATCGTCTATATAGACGTGACACTATTTTCCCACATAGTTTCTAAGTATATTATCCATAGCTCCCTGAAATATTCCAGGACCATTTTTTTCAATATCTAACTCCTTCATAAAAATTTGATAAAATCCCGACTGTAAATATATTGTGGAGATACTTCTCCACAAATAAGGGTAAGGCGAAATACTTTTCGCCACCCAAATTTGACAAAATGACATTACAGTCAGGTATAGAGTAATTTAATGATATCGTTTGCTCGTTTAGTTTTTTATAATCATGTACCATTCCAAGTTTTGAGGACCCATCTTCATTAGTTCCCTTTTTCGGTACAACCCAAATCGGTGAGTTGTAGGTACTTCTGCTTGAAGGGATGGCTTTGTCATCCGATAATCTTTGAACTTCTTCATTAACAAATGTGTTAACAGACATTGGGTATACGTATTGCTTTCTCCATTTAGGAGTTTCAGCAGTACGAGAGTACGGATTTCAGCCATTACATCTGTCCTAAATGGAAGCTTTATATTTATATTAGAATGAAGCTGCTTGTTATCCCCTAACATCTTATTTCTTAAGCCATAAATAATTTATTATTATTGTTTCCAGGAATCTTGTCCTGATCCGTTTCTTTATTTTGTACATATTCAAAATTTAAGAATTTTACGGAAAGATCTCCGCATTCCAGGAATCCCTTATCAAAATCTAAAATTATCTCTGTTTAATTCCAAATAACCTTGCTTCACAATTATTTTTAATTATGGTGAAACCATTCACTCTTCGCACTCTTTTCCATACAACTAGGTAGCACCACTATCAATTAAGATTCGATAGCTTCTTCCGGATGCTCCTCTTCTAAGGATGTAGGGCAATTTGGCTCTATTTCTAAACGTGTTGGGGTTGGCTTTTGCCAACCAATAATAATGGCCAATAATGGCCATAGCATTACCGTAATTGGGTCGGAATAGTCTTTGTTGGTTAAGATTATTATTATTAATGTTTTGGAAGAGTGGTACATTGGCAGAACCTCCTAACACCATAGGCTCTGGTTTTGGTTCTATAGGAGAAAAAAAATTGTTATTTCGGCGGTCCCTTTGGTTACGCGACAGAAAACGCAACATGTTTTAGGTTTATGATTGGTGTTATTGCTTGGGATGTTTGCTCTATTAAATTGAAGGGCGAAACTGGCTCGAATGTTATTAGATTCTATTTATTGATCCTTTCGCTAAGACATTTGGAAGATCAGTAGATGAAAGAAAATATATAATATATGCGAGAAGTGGATTTAGGCCGGTTATAAATACCCTTTAATCATATTGCCTGTTTTTCTTATTTAATTCTGTTGTTAGTTCACCATGGCACCCGTGTGTTATTATAGTTTTCGTGATTAGGACAGTTCATTTTTTATCCACTTCATTGTAATAATCGATTATGGTCATGGGGCCTTGTCGCATGATGCTGAGCTCCTATTCTATTATATGTAGCGGTCTCTTATCTGCGTATGCGAAATCTAATCGGCTAAGAATGGCGGCAAAATTTTAAATCGTTCAATGATTCGTAAGTATACCGCTTACGACGTCAGTTATTTTGTTCCTTAATATTGTCAATGCTGCGTAATATCTGCGACTTCCTCTCTGATATAAAATCATTGAATTGTCGGCTGCCTCGCGCCTTTTAACGTATGCCATCAAATTGCGGCAATGGTTTGACTACATCTAACGACTCTTCACAATGTATATTATCATCGATCGTAACTCCAACGATGTTAAATAAGTATAACTTTCCTTCTTCGGTGATATCCTTGATGCTGCAATGATTCCTCCTAATCTTGCTAAGATGCGATACTACCACACTTTTATCGCTCGACAGTTCAGCCTTTATATATTTTTTCGAATACCATTTATTTCGAATAGTAGATTGTCGAGTAGGACTTTATTTAGCTAGCTGGTCCTATATTTTTAGAATGTGTTTTTATACATAATACTTAGGGTATTTTTTTTTAAATATAACTCGTTATATGTATTCATCAGAACATTAAAATATTTTATGAGGATCACGATTTTTCAGTTTAGAATTCTCTGTTCGTTTTTGCACTATTTGTACATTTTACCGCTTTTTGTATTTGAACTTTATTTAAAATAAAATATTTATAATTTATAATTTGGGTGCCGTAGCTCAGTGGTTAGTGTGTTCGCCTTCTGATCTGTAGGTCGTGGTTCAATACCCGGCTGATGCATAACAAATTTTATATCGAAAAGATTTTTCTTTCGAATGGTACCCACCTGTCGGCAAGCAATTGGCAATTCTTCCGACAGTAACAACTTGCCATGAAAAAGCTTCCAAAAAGGAACTCTGTGACAAAGCTCAGAAAAAGTGATGTCACAAGTGTTCTGCCGTTCGGAACCGGCTAAAATAAGTAGGTCCATTCTAATACTGTCCAAAATTTAAGACGCACAACAGTAATAGAAGAGAAGCTCGGCCAATGAGCCCTTTGGGGCTTTAAGTGCCACATATTTATTTTTATTTTTATTTATTTATAATTAATTTTACTCTTGATTTTTATTATATTTTCGTTTTATGCCTCGATCAGAATTAACTGAAGATACAAATTTTAGATACAATTGTGCCTTACCAACTAAGCTAAGTCAGCAGTGGGCATATTTAACCAACAGCCACGTTGCGACTGAGTAGTCGGGTTACACATTCCAGACAGTCAATCGCACAGCCAGCGTGAGAAGTGCTTGCTTTTCAAAATATTTGCGCTCATGGCAGATATGAAGATAATAAAAAAAATATTTTTTTTTCTACTAAATATCTTAACTTGCACATATTTTTGAAGTGTTCGCCTTGGTTGCCCACTTTGATGTCGTTGTCAAAGTCTAGTAACCATTTTTCAACTGGATAAGCGTTATCACCGGAAAAATGACCAGGCGCTTCATCCCTGCGGTGTTTTCCTGATTTAGTAGCATAGAATCCTTTTGAAGTTATATTATTTTCTTCTTTTTCTCCAGCACCGCTATAGCTACATCAAGATCGTTATCTGCCACAGCAGCAGCTTCGCTTACATCGCCATCTCTATCCGCTTCCAACTCATCTGGCTGTACATGTTGGTCATTACATTGCGCAACGCCTAACAATTTGCGCAGTTGTGCTACCGTAGCCGTTGGTGGATAAGCTACAACCATCTCCTCAAGGTCCTGCATTTATTCAGTTTTGTTGCTCAACCTGGTGGACCCCACACCCGACATAATTTTTCAGTCTAGTTTTATTATAATAGTTCTAGAGTTAAACCTATTGAATTCATACTTATACTTACATATTGAATTGCTATTTTTCTTCAATTTTTTTTAATATATTTACCACTATACCTATTATTACATATATCTGCTGTGCTAAATTTACCTTTATACCAAATATTGTAAATACTGAGCGATGGAGTTACGCATTGTACACACTCACCTACACATACCTATAAGTAAAAAATTATAATAAAATCAATCACTTCTTCGCGATATCGATAGCGACACACGTCTTTTGATCTGACTAATTTCATGGTGTTATTTTATTTAAAACTTTGAAAATTCAACAGTAATTGTTATATTGAATATTGTATAATAATAATATTTACGGTGATCACATCATTGTATGTATAAATGGTTAATGGTGAACAGTGTCGGTTAGCAATTATCATATGAGCATATTTGCAAGCATCAAAAGGTTTGAAACAGCATAACAACAAAGTGTAGGTTGTGTCATTTAACGCTCTATATATAAAAATAGTTATATTAAAATATAATATACGCTTTCGTTAATTGCAATATCAGAAGAAAGGAATCGAAAATTACGGTATTACGATCCGTTCTGATACCGGGCATTGCTGCTACAGTTTCGCTGTTGCTATCCCCTAGGTACCAATCGTTGCTGATCACCAATAAGTATATCGAAGTCAACGTTGCTGCACATTATCGCCGTCGTCAACGTCAATTGCTTCTCACGATCACCGCTGTTACCGTCAACGTTGCTGCAAATTATCACGTGATGATAGACGGAAGGCACGCTTCCAGTGTAACTGCTCCAACGGAGGCAAGCCGTTGACACCGGCCACTGAGGAATGAGTGGTATGATCGGGAACGTCGCTATGCTAACGCAGATAAAGGCGCCGTCTACAGAAACACCCTGCGGAAGGTGCTACGCGAGTTATTGTGGAGCAGTACAGAGAGATGAGGAGTGCGGAAGTTCGATTTTTAAGCGCAAGAAGAGAGAACAAGAAAGACGCGAGTAGCAGTTTAAATCCCGGAGCCTCCTCCTGTCGTGACTAAAATGGGAATGTTGTTACAGATGCCCAGAGTGTACTGAGCATGGAAGAAACACTTCTCCACATTACGGAATGGCGACTCTTCGAACAATCTGGCCAATGGAAGAGATATCCCGAACAAACCAATCTCGTTTGATGTTGTAGATGTTCCACTACCCGACCAAGAGGAGGTCAGAGATGCCATTTGTAGGCTAAAAAACAACAAAGCAGATAACGGCCTGCCCGCCTAGCTGTTTAATACCGGCGGCGATGAGCTACACACCAGCTCATAAGCAGAATATGGTCAGCTGAAAGCTTTCCCATTGATTGGAGGATCAGTGTTATATGTATATATATATATATGTATATATATATATATATATATATATATATATATATATATATATATATATATATATATATATATATATATATATATATATATATATATATATATATATATATATATATATATATAGATATTGTTACGTTTTTATTCTGTGAGCGTTTAATTCTATTTGAATTATCTTGTTCGATCACTGGATTCTGATAATAATAACTGCAACACTTATTTTATACAACTATATACAGCAACAATTTATTTAATAATCTCTATTTACAATCAACTCTGTTTATAATCAACTATTTAAAATAACACTTTAATGTACTAGCAACTTTTGCCTCTGTATAGATGTTTGCGCAGTCACGTTCGGAATTCGATTGATTCTCACTTCTCAACACTGGCTCTATTTATACTCTGTTGGCAACACCCCAGAATCTTCCTTTATCGAGATTCTTCTCTTCCTTTCTCGTTGGCTTGTTCTGGTTATCGTTTATTTCTTTTTGTTGACATTCATGTCGATGCTGCCAATAGTGTCAGTCACAATAGTGATGAGTAACCAACTATCGATACTCGTTACACTGCCCTCCTCTTAACCTTGTTCGTCCCGAACAAGTTTTTATACTTCCCCTCGATATGGCCCAAGTCGCTCCAAGTGCACTACTTTAAACTTTGCTCTTTTATTCCAGGCACGTTGAATACGATACACTACGTCATTTATCTTTACTATAATCTCATATGGTCCTTTCCAATGAGTCTGTAGTTTAGGAGACAGGCCTTTCTTTCGTTGCGGATTATGAAGCATTACAAAATCTCCTTCATAGAACACTTTTGAATTTGCTTTCAAGTCATACCTGGCCTTCATCTTATCGCTTATCATCTGCGACCGCTCTCTGATGAACCGATGTACTTCATCCAACTGTTCCCGCTTTTCGCTAGTATAATTACCTTCGGTTGATCTCGTTGGTGTTACAACTCCAAATTTTAAATCAGCTGGCAATCTTAACTCGTTTCCAAAAATTGCCATTGCCGGTGTCGTAGCCGTCGTATCATGTTGTGCGCATCGATATGCCATGAGGAACATTGGTATATGTACATCCCAGTCTCTTTGGTATTTATCTACGACTTTTCTCAAATAGTCCTCCAAGGTACCGTTAAATCGTTCTGCCATGCCATCAGATTGTGGATGCAAAGGTGTTGTACGAGTTTTGTATATACCCAGCTTACGGCATATCTCTTGGAATACAACTGATTCGAAAATTCGACCTTGGTCTGAGTGTAATTCCATCGGTACACTAAAACGAGTAATCCATTGGTTGACGAATACATCCGCAACTGTACTAGCTTCTTGATTTGGAATGGGGTATACTTCAGGCCATTTACTGAAGTAATCTATAACAACCAGAACATACTTGTTTCCTGCGTTGCTTTTTGGAAATGGTCCAGCTATGTCCATAGCAATTCGCTCAAATGGAGCACCCACGGTGTATTGGTGCATCTTACCTCGACTTTTCTAAGTGGGACCTTTGGCCATTGCACATTGCTTACACTTCCGAATCCAATCAGCGACATGGTCATGACATCCAACCCAATAAAATCGTTTCTTTATTTTCTCGACGGTTTTGGTGGTTCCCAAATTCCCTCCACTGGAGGCATTGTGATATTCAGCTATCACTTCATTTATTCTTGCCTTGGGTACCACTAGAAGATGATAAGTGATTTTTCCATCTTCACTTTCCCATGTTCGGAATAAACATACGTCTCGTAAGTGCAGGCTTTGCCACTGCGCCCAGTATGCCTTTGCTATTGGACTCTCATTAGCAATTTCTTGCCAATCTGGACGTATGCCCTGCTCCTTGTATTCCATAATCTTTACGAGATCTGGGTAGTTCCGCTGATTTTCTTGCACTCGTTCGGTGGTCCATGACTCCTCCGGCAATATATTCGTAAGTCGTATGTCGACAATGTGCTCCTTGCTTTCCACTCGAGAACAATGTTTACATTCCATTTTGCAAGGACGACGAGATAGAGCATCCGCGTTGCCGTGCTGTCCTCCTTTACGATGTTCGATGGTAAAATCATAACTCTGCAGCCTTTCAATTGTCCTTCTGGGTTTTTAAATTGCAATAACCACCTTAGCGCTGAGTGGTCAAGTATTTATGGAAATACTTTACACATTCCAGTATTGCGAGCAACTCTCTTCGTGTGACACAGTAATTTCTTTCTGGCTTCGACAGGATTTTACTGTAGTATGCTATTACTTTTTCTTGCCCATCTATGATCTGAGAGAGCACACCACCTATTCCATAGCCACTCGCATCTGTGTCCAACACAAACTTTTGACCAGGTACTGGATACGCTAATACTGGTGCTGAACAGAGTCTTTCTTTCAGCTGTTCGAATGCTTTCTGTTGTTCCTCGCCCCACACAAATGGTTTGTTCTTTCTTGTCAACTTATGCAGACTGCTGGCGATGTTTGCAAATCCAGGAACAAATCGTCTATAGTAGGTGCATAAGCCTAGGAAGCTTCTTAACTCGTGAAGATTCGACGGAATAGGCCATTCTTGTACTGCTGCTACTTTCTCCTCGTCGGTATGTACCCCTTCTGTTGTTACTTTATGACCAAGATATTTAACTTCTCGCCTGAAGAGTGAACACTTTTCCATATTCAGTTTAAGCCCTGCTGATTGTATACGCTCAAATACTTCTTTCAACTTTTCCAGGTGGTCGTTAAAATCTTTTCCCATCACAATAATGTCATCGAGGTACACCAAGCACGTTTTCCAGTGTAGTCCTCTGAGTACACGCTCCATCAAACGTTCGAAAGTAGCTGGCGCATTGCATAAACCAAATGGCATGACTGTAAATTGCCATAGACCATCGCCAATACTGAAAACTGTTTTCTCTTTGTCTTCCTTACCAAGTTCCACTTGCCAGTAGCCACTTTGCAAATCAAGAGTTGAGAACCACTTCGCACCAGATAGTGTGTCCAGAGTGTCATCGATTCTTGGCAGTGGATAGCTGTCTTTTTTCGTAATATCATTCAGCTTTCTGTAATCAACACAGAATCGAGTACTTCCATCCTTCTTCTATACCAGCACAACTGGTGAACTCCATGGACTCGCTGATGGTTCAATAACACCTTGTTTCTGCATATCGGAAATCAGCTTAATGGCTTCGTCTCTTTTGGCCAATGGAACTCGTCGTGGTGTTTGCCGAATTGGTCTAGAATCACCGGTGTCAATGAGATGCTTCACGATGATTGTTCGTCCTCCAATTTTTCCATTTGAAGAAAAGATTGAACTGTACTTCTCCAATAGTTGTAAAGCCTTTTCTTTTTTGCTGGTTGGTAAGCACACCTGCCCATTCTTCCATCTGTGCTTTTATTTCCGCTCTGACAGTTCTTGATCTTCCACTTTTTATCGACGAACCATTTTCGCAGTCTACTACGGCAGTAACTTCCTGGCAATGACCAATCACCATTCCTTTCTTCACAACTGTAGATGTATTAGTTGGATTTAATATTCGCACCGGTACTATTCCATTTTCTTTAGGTTCTACTAACGTCCTACCAAGTATGATGTTTTTATTTTGTATTTCTTTATCTGCTTCCACTAACCACAACTTGCCTGTCCCATCATCCACATTTATCTGTGCCCAAATCACCGCTTCTGATTTTGCTGGAACTTCTTGGCGTTGACATGCCAGTACTCGTTTGATGTTTCCACTCCGCTTGTAACCGATGTTCAATGGTAATTCGACATTTGCATAACGTAGTATCCGTTGATTTAAATCTAACGTAAATCCGTTGTCAATCATAAAATCAACACCAATTATTACGTCATCGATGATGTCGGCCACAATGAATTCATGTTCCCATGTGCAATTTCCAATAGATACTCGTTTCTTTATCTTGCCCAGAATTTGTGCATCCTCACCCGTTGCTGTACGCAATTTTATTCCCATTAATGGCTCAAACCTCTTTACCAAATCGCTCTTGATTATGGGATGTGATGCACCAGTATCCAGCAACTTTTGCCTCTGTATAGATGTTTGCGCAGTCACGTTCGGAATTCGATTGATTCTCACTTCTCAACACTGGCTCTATTTATACTCTGTTGGCAACACCCCAGAATCTTCCTTTATCGAGATTCTTATCTTCCTTTCTCGTTGGCTTGTTCTGGTTATCGCTTATTTCTTTTTGTTGACATTCATGTCGATGCTGCCAATAGTGTCAGTCACAATAGTGATGAGTAACCAACTATCGATACTCGTTACAATATATATATATACTATATATATATATATATATATATATATATATATATATGTATATATATTTATATATATATATATATATATATATATATATATATATGTATATATATTTATATATATATATATATATATATATATATATATATATATATATATATATATATATATATATATATATATATATGTATATAAAAATAATATACATATATATATATATATATAATATATATATATATATATATATAATATATATATATATATGAATAGCTGGGGCGGGAGTGCCGGTGAGCTGCAACGTTGTGGAAATGCTTGCCTGGTGTTACCTTGTTTTGTGGCGCACAATATGTTCTCGAGATAAATGATAAAAAAAACTTGCACACACACTACTTGTATTGGTAGACAATATGATGTTTATTAAATTAAAAAGTAATGTTAGGATTATAATATACGTTATTATAATATCGCGCACTGTTGAACTTTACTTCTTAGACATCAATTTCTAACTAAACTCCATAATTAGAAAACCAATTTTCCTAGCCAAATAAAAGAAAAACGAAAATAAAGAGAAATTGAGAGAGAGAGAGAGAGATCGGAAAAATAGTGTTGTGTGTGTTGAAGTTTGGACAGTATTAGAAGGGACCTACTTACAGTGGCTCCCAGCTTATTTCGTACAGTGACAGTTTAAAAATTGCTGCAGTCGTAATTCCTAATATAGCAAAAATTTGAACAAAATATAAATGCCATTTTAGAAAGGAAGGTTTGTTTTTTATTTTCCAAAATTTACTTTTTCAAAATTTTAGTGTTTGACACTATAAAAAAATAAAATAAGAAAAAAATAGGAAAATTCATGTCACAGCTTATTTCGTACAGTCTCTTTAAGTTCAAACTAAAAACAAAGTAAGTTGATTTTAATATTTAGTTGACATCCCTTAGCGTTAATGACAGCCTGGAGTCTATTTGGCATTGAATCCACCAATTTTTGAGTGATGTCTGGTGTGATTTTTTTCCATTCTTCCATCAGTACCTTCTTTAGGTCTTGCTTATTAGAAATCTTGTGTGTTCTTATTTTATTGTCCAAAATAGACCAAAGATTTTCAATCACATTCATGTCAGGTGACTGTGGTGGTGGAGACATCAAGTGTGGGCAGTTCCAAATAAGCCAAGATTGCACAATCCCAGATTTATGTTTTGGGTCATTATCTTGGTAGTACCGAAATTCTTCCCGCAAACCCAGTTTGTCTGCACTTTGAAGTAAATTGTTTTTCAGAATCTCGAGGTACTTCATTTTGTCCATTGTTTCCTCAATAAAAACCAATTCACCTACTCCGGCTGCTGACATACAGGCCCAAACCATCACGCTACCGCCACCATGCTTCACTGTGGGCTTAAGGTTCTCCTTGTTTAGCTCGGTATTCGCTTTACGCCAAACATATGACATTCCGTCCGAGCCAAAAATATTAAACTTAGACTCATCCGCGAAAATAACGGTATTCCAGAACGCAGGAGTATTAATAATATGCTCTTTGGCGAAGTCAAGTCGGCGTTGTATATTCATTTTCGAAATGAATGGTTTCTTTCGGGCTACTCGACCGTTCAAGTCATGATTGCGCAGCACACGTCGGACAGTTTCAGCACTGGATGATTTTCCTATTTCACGCTGAACCTCTGCAGCCAACTTCGGAGCGGATAACTTTGGATTTTTCTTAATTTTTCGTACAATATAACGCTCGTCTGATGCGTTGAAAATCTTATTAGGTGCTTCTCTGCCCTTGTTCTCCAACCGATTTTCGCGAACGAAGCGTTGAATGATGTATTGGACAGTTGAGGCACTTAAATTTGTCATTTCAGCAATTTTTCGCACACTCTGACCTTTCCTAAAATGGTTAATTACCAGTTTACGCTGTTCCATCGTTGTACGATGACCCATAAAGCTAAATGTTTAATTTACAGCACTTTAACTATTTAAAATAATAATAATAAAAATTGTTATAATAGTTAAAAAGGTCCAAAAACTCATACAATTCAAAAAAACTTTGTAACTGCGCGGCAGAATGAAACTTACTTACATTGAAGTTTGTGTACGAAATAAGATGTGAGCTGAAAATCAGCTGATCAATAGTTTTTCTCTCTTGCATAACAAAAAGAAAAATTTTTGGGGTTCCCCGTTTTCTTATTAGGTTTACTAAACACATACACAGACATCTACATTCAAAACTTATCGATAAGTTTTTTAGTTTCGATGTTACAGCCATGTACATAAAAATATATACACTGTACGAAATAAGCTGTGAGCCACTGTATTTCAGCCGGTTCCGAGCAGCAGAACCCTTGTTACATCACTTTTTCTGAATTTTGCCACAGAGTTCTTTTAGAAGCTTTTTCATGGCAAGTTGTTACTGTCGGAAGAATTGCCAACTGTTTGCCGACAGGTGGGTACCGTTCGAAAGAAAAATCTTTTCGATATTAAATTTGTTATGCATCAGCCGGGGATTGAACCACGACCTACAGATCAGAAGGCCAACACAGTAATCACTGAGCTACCGCACGGCAAATATATACGATATATACATATATATTTTGTTTTTTTGTTTTTTGGTTTAATTTAGCAGAACGAAATGTAGAACGACTGCCTTTCAATCGAGTTACAACAGAACAAAAAGTACATGCAAATTTTATTGTATATGAAAGAAACATCTTAGTAGGAAAAATTATCCAAAAAGCACCGTACAGCCACACACAGCCGTAGTCGATGTCTTCTTCGTTAATGTGGTGTCATGCTGACTTCTGACATCTTGAATGTCAGAATGTTAGAAGTCAGGGAGGCTGTGTAACTGTAGAATATTGTACAGTATACAAGACAGTATAACGTTGATACAACGTGATGATCAATTCATTGACGATAAAGATTAGAAAGCAGATGTTTTGAATACTTTTTTGTAGAATGTATTGTTGAAATAAACAGTAGCAATGATGAAAACAACTACATACTATCACATTGATACGTCATTTAAGCTAGATGAAATAACAATTGGAGACGTAGTACAAATTGTAGTAAAAAAAATTACCAAAAAATGGTGTAGGTGTTGGTTGGTGAAATTGTAATTGAAGATTCTTTGAAATACTTAGGTTACTTTTACATAATGAATATGAACAAAAGTATATCCATTGGCGTTGTGCCTGATGAGTGGAAAATTTCTACAGTGCAGTCAAAAAAGTTAAGAACACAATCAAAACCAACAATATACTAATTAAAAAACAGTCAGGGTTTCGAGCAAATCATTCACGAGAAACGGCAATTAACTGGATTATTTCTCAATGGAAAGAATATTTAAGGTATGGCTGTTTTTATTGACCTAAAATGAGCATTTAAAACTATTATGGTTAGACAGTTTAAAAAAATAAGAAAGCAACGAACAGTTATTGATAAGACTGTGTTAGAGGATGTGGCGCTGAATATTGGACTTCCGCAAGGCTTAACATTGGTGCTGGTCCTTTTCAACATATACATCATAGATGTTTTATCATCAACCTGGCATTGCAATTACTTGGACTCACTATATATTTGGTTATGTCAAAACACGCTAATGTTCAATGTGTAAAAGCCAAATTACATTGCAATTTCGTTAAGAACAAAAATATTGAAGAAGTGACTAATATTAAATATATCAGTATAATTGACAATAAAATAAAATTTCATGCTAATATCGAAAAAAATTGGTTTTATGAAAACAAAAAGTGTATAGATCTGTTATTGAGCCACGCTTCATATACTGCCCTATTATTTTGTTTATAACATCAGATACACCAGCATTTCGGCAATACGGAATGAGTTAAAATGGTCAAATATTAAATAGTTAATTTTTTTCAACACAATAAAATTTATATGTAATATTAAGAATGGAGCTCTTCTGAAATATTTGAATGATAACCTTAGTACTGATAACTGCTGATAGTAGTGACACCCATACATATCAAACAATTTTGCCAAACAGAAAATATCTAACAAGATTCGTATTATAAGGGTTTAAAAATGTATAATGGCCTGCCGGCAAATATAAAGAGCTGCAACAGTTTATTTTAATTCAAAAATCGTTTGTTTAACCACTTTAAATTATATATAAAAAATAAAATTGTTATAATTATCCTTATTGAATATAAATTTTGTAATGTATAATATACATAGGTGTAAGTATATGTGTGGGTCTGTGCCATAGTTCAGTGGTAAGTGTGTTGGCTTTTTGATCTATAGGTCGTGGGTTCAATCCCCAGTGTTGTGTACTATGTTGAGTACTATATTTCCACAACACTCACTAAGTACCTAACGGCTAGACTCAAGGATGTAACGTACAAGATTCGCACCTAGACCTAAATATCCTTCGAGTCTATCACACTAGTTAGCTGAAATAAAATTTTATCAATAATACTTGCGGTTTGGGGATTCGCTTTATGGTGGTGTTACTTTTGATTTTGCACTCTTACTCTAATACTGGAGGGCCTCGTAAGAACCGTAGTATTTCACAATTTCTTAAACGCTAGCACTTCGATGCAAAACACAACTGAAAAGCCACTACCTTCACTAAGCTGGCAGTTTATATACCATTTTTCTAATACTAGCCACATATCAATCTACCCTCATACCAACATATAACATACAATAATATATTCACACCACTTGTGTATATGTATGTATGTGTTTATGTACACGATCGATGCACTCCACATGTGTGTATATATTACGTGAGAAAGCAACTTTTAGATATTCACACACATGAGTATTTCGCGTGATTTTAGTTATCATGTATGCTTACCCAGGTATGCTTACGTAAGTGCAGAACTACGAATTGTATGTGAAAGTGCTTTGTCAGCATTTTCACACCCAACTGCAACTCAATTGGCTCAATGTTCTGGCATTCCACAATTATAAGTAATATTAGTATGGATTGTGTACACTCCTACTTGCGGGGTGCCCCTTTGGGCTTGTTTTTAATGAGACAATTCCCGAGCTTCGCATTGATGGTCCTATGAGTCAACGTAAGGCCTATCAATTGTCTTAGGAAATGATCAACTTCAAGGTTGGATAGAGCTTCGATGATGACTCCAAGAGTTATATTATTGAAGGCACCTGCAATATCAACAAAGGCGACTATTGCGTAGCTCTTGAAGTTCAAGAACTTTTCTATTGATGATAAGTGCGACCCAACAAGTCGTTTAATTGTGTGTTGACAACGATAGGCTGTAAGCAGGCTCAAAGGTTCAAAACACTCTAAATCCAAGTGAAATATATAAAAATGGAAAGTGAAAAGTAAAAAGAAAAGATCGGGAGGGCGAGAGAGGGAAAAGGCAGGAAAGTGAAAAATAGCGAGACGAAATAGAATTAAATTAGGGTTGCTAACCCTTGGAAACTTTATACGGGCAGTGCGCGATACACGTCTTCTGGCGTAGACATTCCGCCCCCCTTGCAGGAATACTGCAAAAGAAACGGAACCTCCACCCGAGACGGAGGGAATGAGAGAAAAAAAAATTAAATAAAAAGTATATACAAATAAAAATACGGTATTTCATATACTTAATTTTAATCTTAAAAATACTTAAAATTAACTATAAAATATTCCTATACGTATATGTGTGATGATACACCATCAGGAAAAGCGGGAAATTGAAACTGAAGGTTGACGTTCACACGAGTGAAAAAGAGCTCTTGAGGAGGGCTGACACATGTTGATTGTTGAGGATGTTGATTGGTGGGTGTGGAACGAATGTTGATTGAAGAGCGTGTTGATTGATGAGTGTTGTCCCATGTTGATTGGTGTGTAGATCGGGGTTGGATCACACCATCTCAGGTGAACAGATTCTATCAGGGCTGGTCGTAGACCAGATCAAAGGTTTCGAGAAGTCAACGTAGTTAACAAACCTAGAGCTCGTAGAGCGCTTGCAGCATGAATTTTTCCATATAGTCGGGATTGCCATAATATGCAACGCTCGTGACAAGTTATAAACTCGGATAGAATCTGCGTGTCTTGGGTTCATGATGACTCAGCTCATGAATATGTAGCAAATTATGTGAAAATAACACATGGGATTATTCATACGCATATACACTATGCCAGTGCATAGTTCCATCGAAGCTTCGTGGAAGCTCGGGAATTAAATCGGGCAGTTACAGTGAACTGAACCATGTGAGAGAGGAATGCGTATGACGGTCAGTATCGTATAACCTGACAAAACGTTGCTACATAATACGGGTGTGGCATCAGAGGCTTATATGTTGCTCAAGCCACAATCTTCAAATCACCTTTTACGTGACAGCAATTTTGGGGGCCCAGTATTAGGCGGGATCGAATGTATTGCTGTTCGAGTACAAGTCCTCTCGTTGATTGAACGAGCCTTTTGTGGGGAGTGATACGTAGAACTCAATAATCCGTTGAATGTCGCTGTACGACAAGTATTACGGGTGGGAAATACATTTGACAGGAGTTGTCCTCTTCCTGGATACGATCTGTAAGATCGATCCTTTGCATCTGGGTGGAGCATTGCATACCGGTGAACTTCCCGCTTTGCTCTCGGGTCATGGCGTGCTTTGTGAAGGAGGGAATGATGTTGCTTCCCACAAAGACGGCATGAAAACTCACTGTGGCATTTTGCAAGGGTATGTGAAGTTGCCAAGCAGTTTATGCAAATTTTATGCTGACGCACAAAGAGTATTCTCTCTTCAACCGTAAGCTTGGAGAACTCTGTGCATTGTCGTAGCGGGTGCATGCTTCTACATAGCGGGCAGCATGTCTTCGAAATAGTAGTGTTTAACGAAATAACGCTCTTACTTGTTTGGAGGGATTTATTGGGAATTGTAGCGTGTTTTCGACTACTCATTTGTGCCCGAAGCTTATCACATCGAGCGTAAGAAGATGGATATGGAAGTTTATCGAAACTGATTCTGCTGTGGAACGATGAAACCGTTCTGCGGGAAGTAGAATTCACTGGTGGGAGGATTGTCGTGATTGGTACTGTATCCAAAGCTGCATTGTGTTTTTTCTTCGTAACAACTGGCAGCAGAGAAGAACGAGTACGCTGACAAGAACGTTCAGCTGTTGTTTCAGTGGGAGTTGAGTCGGGAGTTGATTCACAACGAGTGCTGGAAGCATTCTGTAGCCTATGCAGTAGGGAATTGTGTCTTTGTCTGCAGGAAGAGCACGTGTATCGGCTCTTACAATCACTGTAATCGTGAGAGTTGGCCAAGCAATTGGTACACAGTTTGTGTTTGTTAACTACGCTGTAGCGTTCATCAACCAATAACTTCAAAAAATCGGGACAATGGCGAAGAGAATGTGAATTTCGGCACAATCGACAACCGTGATTTTTAACTTTAACGTGATACGTGTTAATTCTTCTGGGAGTCATTGGAGGAGTGTTCGATCGCCTGGGAGGGTCGAACCGACAGGGTTGCCGATTCGACAGTTTGCTAAATTGACGATTCTGTGGCTGGCTGGGTTGCCGGGAACCACTTCGAATGTCTGAGACCGATTCCAAAGTCTGATACCGCTCTGTTAAAAAGGCGTCGAAGTCAGTCCACTTTGGGATTTCGCGCTTATTCTTCAACGACTGTTCCCAAAGACACAAAGTTGTGCCGGGAATCTTCGTGGAACACAAGTATACGATAATCGCATCCCAATGAGAAGTATCAACATTTAGCAGCCTAAGATGTGTAATGCTGTCATTAATCGTACGTTGTAGTCGTTTCAGGTTTGGGCCGGTTTCTTGTGTTACCGCCTGGAGATTGAAAAGAGATTTCAACTGTAAGTTGAAGAGAATCCTCTTGTTTTCATATCTCTCCTCGAGATTGTGCCATGCTTGTGCGAAGCCATCAATAGTCAAGTGCTTCGAGTGCTTCGCCTCGGGTTTTCTGAAGCAAGTGGTATAATTTTTCCACTGGCGACAGCCGGGGTTTATTGCGATATAAGGCCGTAAACATGTCGCGAAAACTTGGCCATGACACATAATCGCCAGAAAAACATGGGGTGTCGCATGGAGACAGCTGAATAGCGGGAAATGAATGTTCATTATTTATTTTCTTAACGGGTGGATTCGGAATTGCTGGAGAAGAGGAAACTGCAGGGGATGCCACCTCGAAACTCAGCTCGTGAAGCACAGCAGGAAATGAAGGTTGACGGGGTATGTTTTCAACGAGAGAAGAGGAAATTTCGGGGGGTACCACTTCGGATCTCAGGTTGTGAAGAACTGCAGGAAATGAATGTTGATGAGATATGTTTACATCGGGAGCAGGGGGAATTTCGGGAGACACCACCTCAGCGTTCAGTTCATGAAGATGAGCATTAATATTAGAGAGGCACCGGACATACGAGGTGCAACATTTTCTATATACCTCTTTAATTTGGCTAATATCGACATCTTCAGCGACTTCCTCTGTTAGAACATTGTGATATGCTGTTCTGCAATCACTCCACAGGGACTGGAATTGCTTTTGCTGTGCTTCCAAGACAAATTTTTTTATGGTTTTTCGGGTTGATGGCATGAAAATTGCTATCAAAATCAATAATATCTTCCACGGCAGCTCTGAAGAGATCGTAAGCTGCCATCCTTTTAGCAATTGTAGAATTCCAGATGTAATACGGGATAAAATTTAAAAACGAGAGAGCGAATTGCTTGCGAATCTGGAGTTATGTTGCCTGTTCGCACGATTTATCAAAAAAATGGGTTTCCAAACTGTGCCCGGCAAGAAGGTAATCCGAAAGACGTAGTCTTAAATAATAAAGTTAAGTGAAACCATTGTGCGAACTTATGAGAAATGTGATATTTGTATATAAAAATACACGTATGTAATATGTGTAGGAAAATAACTGCGCGACCGAATAACACTTTGGGAACCACTGTATTGTGCTTTCCGGAACTTGTATTATATTATCTCTCACCAAGAAATAAATTCTATTATATTTGATCGCACTGTAGCAACTTAGGGTTGAGAGTGACTATTTTTCTCCCTGGGTATTTTCCAATAGAAAATAGTATACAATTGTTATTGTTATATTACTTCTAGTTTGAAGCACAATGTACTTATTAATGTACTTGTACTTGTTAATGTACAAAACCAAAAATAGGGAGAACGATATTTAGTTATAATATAGTACCGCTATACTTATAATAAAATGCAATCGAAGTCAATTCCTTTGTTGCTGCTTATGTATGACAAAAACCTTTTGCTTACTTTTGGGTGTACTTGTTGTTGATGGTTCATGAATATGCACAAATCACAGCAGGTAGATTAAATACAAGTGTTTACAACAACAGTTAATTGCCTGTGAATTTGAACAAAAAACATTGTTGTTGTCTTTGCATGTAAGCCAAGCAGAATTATATCAAAAAGGGAGAACAAATATTCGTAATATTGGTTTTTATCAACAATATATAAATTATTATTATGAGGTGAAAAGCAACAATTTGCATTTGAGAAGTGGGTTATGCCAAACAATATACGATGTATTGTTGTTAGTTTTTGACGCCAGATATTCTTGTTAATTTGTAATTAGTGGGAATGCATGTATTATGTATGTATGTACAAATCCAAAACAAAAAAAGGCAAAAACAAGGGCTCGCCTTTCCTTTTTTTTTATTGCTGTGATAAACGATCGATTTATCTTAACTCTCGTAGAGAGATTTGAGATGATATTAGAGGGAGATCTGAGAGGGAGTATCACTTGACGCAACAAGAAATATAGTGATATATTACTGCAGATGATTTGGTTTGATCCAAATTTTATGATTTTATGATAGCCGGGAGTATAATATACATGTATACGTATCGGGTTTATGCAATTTATGTATGTATGGATTATGTAAGCAATCACATACGCTTGGAGAGATATATGTATGTGGGTACATAAAATGCATGGAATGCACGTACCTGGGGTGGCAAGATTTGCTTACCAATCGTTGCGAGCCGATCCGGCTCGAAGGACCAATGTTTCAGCGGGGAGCGAGCGGGAATGCCGGTGGGCTTGCTGCGATGTAGTGCACTTGCCTACAAGTCGTGTTGGTGGCAGAGGTGTTGATGACAGTGATGTGAGAGTCGTTGTTGTGGCAACAAAACACAAAACACTTCTTTTCTCACTTTCTTATAAATGAAATGTCTCGCACTTTATTTAAGTTATTAGGTTAATTGTATTTATTTATTATTTAATATATTTAAATTAAATATTTATTATTTAAAAGAATACGGGAGGAAAATGTCGCGCACTGCTTTGTTTAGGGAGTTGATCAACAATGTAAAAATATATAAAAATGGAAAGTGAAAAGTAAAAAGAAAAGATCGGGAGGGCGAGAGAGGGTAAAGGCAGGAGAGTGAAAAATAGCGAGACGAAATAGAATTAAATTAGGGTTGCTAACCCTTGGAAACTTTATACGGGCAGTGCGCAATACACGTCTTCTGGCGTAGACAGATAATTTTTTTAAAATAATATTAAACATTGGATTAACATTATTATATATACCTAATCTTAACAAGATTAGAACAAATTTGTTCACTAGAACAAATTTACATTTTAACATCAAAACATGAAACAACAAAAACACATCTTAACATAAAAAGGAATCGTCAATTAATACAACGTTGTTTTTGTTGGGTCTCACTTCTTATCATTGTTAGTTGTTGGTGGGCCAGCCGATTGATACATACATATTGACAATTAAAATGAAGGATTTCTTTAATCATTAAAGTTCAATACAACATCGGGACATGCATAACATAAAGCATTACAGCAAATAAAAGAAGAGATTGGCTAAACTCACGGGAAAGCTAACCTTTCTTTTAAATTGCAGAGAATATAGTATAAGACCCAATCACTTTACAAATACCGTGGACAGAATCAATTTCATTAACACTACTTGGGAAAACAAGACAAACAAGCTTAGAAAACCAGAACAATTTCCAGAAGAATTTCCAGAACAAGACAAACAAGCTTAGAAAACAAGAACAATTTCCTAATCAAGATTTTAAATTAATTAATTAATAAATTAATTTCGAAATAAAACAGACAAACATAGACATCCAAGTAACTAAAAGGAACATTTTTCAAGGCTAGCGCAGAGCTGTTGGAGTGCTTCCATTTTGCTCAACTCTAGGTCCTAGTCAATAACGCTGCTGAACATGGCGAATAAATGAAGCTAATCGATGGTTGCTGATATAGATTTCGGTATATTTAGCTCGAGAAGGCGAGATTTTCGTATCGATTAAACTATTATTGACCCCGATTCAACCCTTGCGAAATGACTATCGGTGGATGCGTGCCTTACATTTGTTCTGAGATGTAAATTAAGTTCGCTTAACAGCTTCTCAGAAAATCAACTGCCCGTGGATAAAGGATGCTCTTGACCTATTCCATGTGGACGGAAAGTTGGATTTCATAGCTCACCAAAACGCTGTGCCGTCAAAATTTTATATAGTGCCATTAGTTGATGTTTAATCGACTCACTTTTCCCTTTATTAAAAAAGATTGCCTCTGAGCTATTGATCGTTACATCTGATCTGACGTCTAATATGACATCATTGCCCTTTTTCTATTTGTGCCATTTGGCATGTTTATGTTTTATGAACTTTGAATTTGCGAAAAATTTACGAAAATGTTGTTTAGTTAAAACTCGGTATAGTTATAACACAAAAATACTTCTAACCCAACCACGTCAAATGTTTGGAGAAGAAGCAGATTTGCACCAACTATTTGCATAATCGAGAATAGAAACGCTTAAAGAAGTTTTACAACTTTATTGATTCGTGATGGCAGTAGAATTGAAGTCAAAAGTTTTACGATAAAAAACTTAAACTATACTTATGCTCATATGTATGTATGTTAATGCAGGATATCAACAGATAATAAAAAATAACTTTTTACGTAAGGCGAAGTAAACAGCGGTGATCGAGCTGTTAAAGAGATTTTCCTTAATAATGCACTACAGCTGATACACTGCAAGTAAAGGTATGACTGAAACATATATGTACAGTTGTGCATATGGACATCATACGAGGGCGGTCCCAGAGCTACCCGACCTAAGAAAGAAAACAACAAATTTGAGAATATTTTTCTTTGTTGCTCAACATAATCTCCTTTTAGCTCTATACACTTTTCCCAGAGATATTCTATAGCTTTGATACCCTGTTTATATTGGGAGCGCAAATTAAAAATGCGGGATTTACAACAGATGGCGTAGTTCGGGATATAAGCATCAGACAATACTGAAACTATATTCATGTCATAACCTCATTCCATAGCTTTCATTTTCAGTATGTGTCATTTGCCCGGAGTGTAAACAACATAGTTTTTTTTAGCTCTCAATATGTCAAGTTTTGTGCCCACAAAACAGCATTTGCGGGATGTTTTGATTTACTTCTTATCTTACTTCTTTCTTATTTTGACATTTATTTCTTCCACACACGTTAATTGCTGCATACAATTACTCGCTGTTATAATGGAAAGCGGAACGGAATGAACTGCCACTTAATAATCTATTGCATTAAAATGAATGCTAATGGTTATAATTCACAGTGCGAATCGTAAGAAAACTGATTTTAGATCCTTCCGTCATCTTACGACAATTTGACAGTTGTGTTTGTTGTGAGAACAAGTGAAAGCAGCGAAAAAAATAATTGGAAAACGAAAATTAAATTTAAATCAAAACAAAATTAAATTTAAAAACAATGTGTGATTTTGTGAAAATTTAATTGGTGTGGTACGCCGTCATACTATTATATATATGACAAAACTAAAGAGGTTATACGTTGCCTGAAATGAAGACGGCTGCATGGCGGGAGAAAGAAATGTGAATGATCGGTAAGTGAATGTGTGTACACATATCGATGGTGTAGAAGATCGCCCAAACTGACCATAAAATGAATGAATGAATGAACCGAGCATGAATTTCGATAATAAAATTCAATAATCTGCATGCGTTGTTCATTTGTAAGTCGATTCATGGTTAAATTATAGACCAAACTGAACATGTTTTACAGTAAAAGGTTACACGAAAACAGATGAGCTGCCAAAAACATTCTTGCCAAATTATTGAGTATTTGATTAAATGATGTTCCTAAAGGACCATATAAAACCACGAAGGTATATAAATTTCTTTTAAAGTTATTTTACAAATTAATAACTTTTGTAAAAATTTCCAGAACTCGCACTAGCACTAAAATAAAATATTACTAATATAATATAGTATTCACATCTCAGAACTCAAATTAATGACGAGGAGGTGTACACTGTTTCATTGAACAATACTTTTGAAAGCACTCCGGAGCCTAAATCGAAAAAGAAAAAAAATATTTGACACACAGGACCAGCTAAAAGAAGCCGTCGGGGTGTTCAAAGAGCAAGCAAAAATTCATAGCTGTAGAAGCAAAAATAAAACGTGTAAAAATTAGGCCTTTAAAAAGTAAAGCAGTATACGGTATGCTTAACTACTGAGTGGATATGGAAAATTACATAAAGGGTGTGTTCTCCCGAAGTGGTAATTTAGGTTAGAGAATTTATTTTCCAAATTACATATATGTATTTTATTTCGAGTTTTGTATTTAATTTTAATTATTTTTTTATTTGATTATTTTTTATTAATTTTTTTTTTTATATAGAAGAAAACTAGTTTGGATCAGAAAACTGCAATTGTTCTCTTTTTTAAGTCATTGGTTGAATAACACAAAAAAAAAGTATTAATGGATATTAGTCAAAAAATAACATTCACTCATATCCACTCGTACCCGTTTACGCATACACGCCTATTTAGTGTCCGAAAAATAGTAATTTCTTTGCTGACATGAATTGGTGTAGTGTTCAGCTCTCTTATTGGGTCAGTCGACTTATTGTATTATACCGTAATCACTTACAACACCAAGATACACCAATAATTCAATCGATTGACTTAAGTCATTTGAGTCATGTTCAGTTTTCCTTTCTTCTTATTTTATTAATTAATCACCCTTATAGTGAATGCATCATTCGCGCGGAATATTTCACCTTTAAATTTTCCTTATTGGGAATTCCGGGCGAAATATTTTCATGTTCGGAAGATTTTTCCTTATTGGCAACACATATTTCACACAGTGTAAGTAGAATTTTTCTCCAGTAATTTTCACTTGATTTTTTAAAGCGAAAACACCGGAAAAATATAAGTTCCGTGTAATGATTAACTATTAAGACAAAACAACGTAACAAATTTTGATTTTATTTTATGACCAAAACAATGACAAAATCCAATAGAATGCTGGAAGATCCTGATATCGGTAGAAGTTTCGTCAAGGAAAATCGTTATAAAGTGTCGAAATTTGGAAGGAATTACCGTTGGAGTTGAATAGCTCACGTCTACCAGTAAAAACCATACCAGAATGGAAAATACTATGAATTTAATGAATCATATAAGCTTCTTGCTAATAGAATTGTTTTTAATCAGGCTTGGAGAGATCAAAAGCGATACGTACGAAAGAAAGCTTCCTTGAACAAAATTTATGAAAGAGGATTGTGATTATGATTGTGTACGTTGGATTATTTTCACGTTGCTTTTCCTAGCAGTGCCCCATATTTCCATATGGGCATGATTAGTGCTTTATATATTAAACGTTTGTTAGATACTGATAGTTTCGATTGTCTGCCTAAAAGCCAATAGAGATTCTGTATCGATTGTTAATTTCTTGTCGTTTTTGTATTATATGGTCTTTCCAAAAAAGCTTAAGATCAAATGTTATTCCCAGGTATTTAGCCTTTGTGACAATTATAACTGTATGATTATTGTATCTTCTGCTTGTGTAGATTACACCAACCGTTTTATTGCTGTTGATTTCAATGCCCTACTTCTTGAACCATATTAGTATAATGTCCAGTAGCGATTGAAATTTTGTCGTTGCTACGCCTATGTTCTTATTTGACGGTAGCAAAACAGTGTCGTCAGCAAGCGTTGCCAGCATGTTGTCATCTGAGGATAGTGTAGATATATCTACTTTATATAGAAGGCATAATAATGGACCCAGAACAATGCCCTAGGGTACTCCAGCTTCCATTTTTTAATTTCAAAGCATTCGTCCTGCTGTTTAACATAAAAATACCAATTTGTGAGAATAAAGTCAACTAATCAGTTGACGGATTGACCAACTTAACCTCATAGCCGTCTTCCACTTGCGAAAACAAAATCGGATGTTGCAAAGCATCATAAGAGCGATGAAGTTCAGAGACACGTTGAAGTTGTTCATTTCTACGATGAAGGACGTCTACATCGTCTATTGTTACTCGTAGTATATTGTATCTCCTGGCATGCTGTGCAGCGGCCATTTTGTCAGCTCCTATGACAATTCTATGATTATCCGACGTAATTCTGTCCAATGCCGTTTTAAACAAACTCACCAATTCGTTGTGCTGATGAAAATAATTTTGTAAGTCAGCAATTATTTCTCTTCGTACGTTCGGAGAAATACAACACCGTTGATCAATTTCATCATCCAAGGAAATAAACCAATGTGAACTATATCCAAATGGTAATAACGATCCGACTCTGTGGACCTTGAATCTTGTTTTCAAACGATGTCAAGTTAAAATTTTTGTAATCATTGCAATTTTTGCTTATTTCTTCGATTACCTTAAATGTTGGCATGAAATTATCTCTGATGATATTTGTTGCACCAAACGATGTCATTTGAAAGCATGAATTGTATGCCTGAATATTCTTGAAGAAATGCTTCGTTAACCAAGAAATGCAAAGGTTCTGGTGGACAATTCAATGAAGGTAATTTCACTTTGCCATTTACACAGCACAACCCTGGCGTTTCAGTCCTGAATTTGAGTGCCTTGCAATTTTCACAAATTTTGTTCATTGAACCAATGGTCACTAATTGATGTGAACTATAATACACTTTACTATGATAGTTGAATATAACACGATTGAAATTTAAACGTGCTGGATTATCCGTACTCCTTGATTCTCGTAGCCGAGAACGTGACCGCGCATTGCGTTCTCGATTATATTGAGTTCGCTGTGTGCGCTGCATTTCACTTTCGTTTACTCTAGCAGCAGCTTGCCTTTCGACTGATATTATTTTTTCTTCCAAAATACTGGTAAAATAAATAATTGTATTTTCATTATGCACATGCCCATACAACATCACAAAAAACGCACTCAGTTCCATTTAACTTTGAACAATTCCAAATGTAGCCAACGGTTTGTTCGAATATGTTGTCTTTTATGATTTTCTATTACCTTCTTACATATATGTACGTCTCAATATAAGTTATATGCATCTATCCTTATTAAATTTATTGGTTTTTACCCTTCAATTTATGTAGTGGGTAATAGAAGTACTTTTCAGCCACCGCCAGACACATAGTGTAGTAGCCGAGCAGTTAAATCTGAGCTATGCATTCGGAAGAACCCACATTCGAATCCCGAAAAGGCCACAATTACATACAATTTTATTAAGAACAACATAAATTTTTACGTTAAAAAAAAATTAATTACATGAAATTTTATTAAAAATATTCAAAATATCACTCGAAATAAATGCCTTTCATATATTAATTAAAATTGCACTTCCACAACCGGGGATCGAACTCACAACCAATAGATCGGACTCGAACGCGCTATCCACTTAGCTACGGCAACATATAAAAATATTGTTCATTTTTACATACATCTTTGGCAATTAACAAAATGACAACCTCAAAATCAGTGTTTTTTTTTATTTTCTATTAGTTAATTAAGTACTGCTTTTTTGAATCTTTCATAATCTTTTTTTTTTGGCCTATAACTTCAACCGTAATTATCTAATAGGTAATGGACGGAATGGAATTCAAGCTTCAAGTTTTCGAGAGAAAAGTCTTACACAAGATCTTTGGACTTATTTGCGTTGGTGGCGAGTACCGAATAAGGTACAACTATGAGCTGTAAGGGTTGTATGCAGACATCGACATAGTAAAGCGCATTAAGGTTCGGCGGCTGCGCTGGCTAGGTCATGTCAAGCGAATGGAAGGATACGCTCCGGCTAAGGAGGTGTTATATTCGGAACGAGCTGGTGGATGACGCAGAAAAGGCAGTCCTAACCTGAGGTGGAAAGATCAAGTACTGGAAAAATTGACAGTGCTTGGAATTTCTAACTGGAGCAAGCTAGCTAGAGGCTTTGCCCACATTAGGAGAAGGACTTTAATCATATAAGCTTCTCATCCTCTCTTTTAAAAACACTAAAAATATTGATCGACATCTTGTTGTATTCCAAAAAATATAGACTCAAATAGATAATCGAGGTACGGCATGCCTATTGCAAAAATCTCTAAGAGACTGATAGTTGTGTAGGGTAGACCAACACAGGGATTTCCTGTATCCAGCACCCTGACCTCACATCTTAAAAAGGGAAACCTTTTACAGCAATACATAGGAACAACCAACCGGGTAGGGATAGGGCCAGCGTGATTATAAGAGCACTCCTTGGAGTAGTGGGACTACTCGAACGGGTCGTTCAAAATACAGAAAGATCGTATTAATTAGGTCGTATTACGACTTACTCGATCAAGCGTCGGTTCGCGCCATATGTTGGAAATTTAAACACCTTTAGTACATATCTATTTATAAAGCATCTAGGAATTATGCAGTGTAAAACTCATATATCACTACATTTAACGTTGAGTAAAAAATTCATTTGATTGTTTCTTCTTTCTTTGTCGTCATAGCGACTGACAACACTGCACGAGTATGTGTATGTGTGTATACATCTATGACATTATGACAATAACGACGAGATGAAGAAGAAGAATCAAGATAATTTTACTTATGATAACACGTGTTTGGTGATGGTCTATGGTATGTTTCGTAAATTTTTGGTTCGTTGAGTTTTGATGATCTTAGAGTGTAAGTATGTAAAATGTTGCAATATGCTTAGTTTTTAGCCTGTTACATTCCCCCTTATTTACGAGTAAAATTGCTATCCTTTAAAGTGGGCAATTTTACGAATCTATGTAGAATTATTATATATATATATTATATATTATATATATATATAATATATATATTGTATATATATAATATATATATTATATTTATGTAGTTGTATATGTACACAAAAAGAAAAAAAAAAGACCAAATGATACCCTGCATATACAGATATATATATATATATATGTATGTATATATATATATATATATATATGAATGAATATATATATATATATATATATATATATATATATATATATATATGTATGTATATATATATATATATATGAATGAATATATATATATATATATATATATATATATATATATATATATATATATATATATATATTTATATATACATATATATATTGTAGTGGTACCATATCATCGCATATGCATACCATTGTGCATAGCAATATACTGTACTGTACAACAATACATTACTTACATACAAATATGCTTGCATCAACTACACATATGTATATCATTATGTACATACATGTTCATACATACATATCTACTTTTGTTATTCTTTTGTTTACATTTCGCTTTTCTTGAAATGTACAGGCAACATGATATACTGATATTTTCGATCACTTGCATTGATATAGAATATCATTATATTGTGTTTACACAATTATGAATTATTGTGTCGCCACTCTAAGTGTTATGTATGTATGACCAATTAACCCAAATCTAAGCATTGGTTTATGCTGCAACCTAGGTGTTGATTGATCTAGGTCAGCGTATGGAAATGGATGGGAATATTGGAAATTCTGGAAAGAATTATGTGGTATAAATAGAGCCCATATTCGAAAATAAAAATCGGAATTAAACTATCACTGAAACACTGTGGTTTTATTTCTCATAAATGTCAAGCTTGTTGTGGCAACACACGAGCTGTCTATTGAAGGAGCGGTGCAACCGTTTTGACTGACGATTGGACTGAGACAATATTTACTGGTTAGCCAAGCTAGTTAGTCCATCCTTACTTCATTACAATATACAGTGGCTCCCAGCTTATTTCGTACAGTGACAGTTTAAAAATTGCTGCAGTCGTAATTCCTAATATAGCAAAAATTTGAACAAAATATAAATGCCATTTTAGAAAGGAAGGTTTGTTTTTTATTTTCCAAAATTTACTTTTTCAAAATTTTAGTGTTTGACACTATAAAAAAATAAAATAAGAAAAAAATAGGAAAATTCATGTCACAGCTTATTTCGTACAGTCTCTTTAAGTTCAAACTAAAAACAAAGTAAGTTGATTTTAATATTTAGTTGACATCCCTTAGCGTTAATGACAGCCTGGAGTCTATTTGGCATTGAATCCACCAATTTTTGAGTGATGTCTGGTGTGATTTTTTTCCATTCTTCCATCAGTACCTTCTTTAGGTCTTGCTTATTAGAAATCTTGTGTGTTCTTATTTTATTGTCCAAAATAGACCAAAGATTTTCAATCACATTCATGTCAGGTGACTGTGGTGGTGGAGACATCAAGTGTGGGCAGTTCCAAATAAGCCAAGATTGCACAATCCCAGATTTATGTTTTGGGTCATTATCTTGGTAGTACCGAAATTCTTCCCGCAAACCCAGTTTGTCTGCACTTTGAAGTAAATTGTTTTTCAGAATCTCGAGGTACTTCATTTTGTCCATTGTTTCCTCAATAAAAACCAATTCACCTACTCCGGCTGCTGACATACAGGCCCAAACCATCACGCTACCGCCACCATGCTTCACTGTGGGCTTAAGGTTCTCCTTGTTTAGCTCGGTATTCGCTTTACGCCAAACATATGACATTCCGTCCGAGCCAAAAATATTAAACTTAGACTCATCCGCGAAAATAACGGTATTCCAGAACGCAGGAGTCTTAATAATATGCTCTTTGGCGAAGTCAAGTCGGCGTTGTATATTCATTTTTGAAATGAATGGTTTCTTTCGGGCTACTCTACCGTTCAAGTCATGATTGCGCAGCACACGTCGGACAGTTTCAGCACTGGATGATTTTCCTATTTCACGCTGAACCTCTGCAGCCAACTTCGGAGCGGATAACTTTGGATTTTTCTTAATTTTTCGTACAATATAACGCTCGTCTGATGCGTTGAAAATCTTATTAGGTGCTTCTCTGCCCTTGTTCTCCAACCGATTTTCGCGAACGAAGCGTTGAATGATGTATTGGACAGTTGAGGCACTTAAATTTGTCATTTCAGCAATTTTTCGCACACTCTGACCTTTCCTAAAATGGTTAATTACCAGTTTACGCTGTTCCATCGTTGTACGATGACCCATTAAGCTAAATGTTTAATTTACAGCACTTTAACTATTTAAAATAATAATAATAAAAATTGTTATAATAGTTAAAAAGGTCCAAAAACTCATACAATTCAAAAAAAACTTTGTAACTGCGCGGCAGAATGAAACTTACTTACATTGAAGTTTGTGTACGAAATAAGATGTGAGCTGAAAATCAGCTGATCAATAGTTTTTCTCTCTTGCATGACAAAAAGAACAATTTTTGGGGTTCCCCGTTTTCTTATTAGGTTTACTAAACACATACATAGACATCTACATTCAAAACTTATTGATAAGTTTTTTAGTTTCGATGTTACAGCCATGTACATAAAAATATATACACTGTACGAAATAAGCTGTGAGCCACTGTATATATATATATATATATATATATATATATATATATATATATATATATACATATATATATATATATATATATATATATTTATATATATATATATATATATATATATATATATATATGTATATATATATGTATATATATGTATATATATATTTATATGGCCGGCAAAAATCCTCTTCCAAACCCTCCCCATGGGTGCCAGCTGGTGGAAATGACCGCCTTGAGGCGGTTAGCTAAGGATTGTTTTGTAGGCTCGGATGGGCATTCGAGCTTGCAAGCCTTCCATAGAAAATAGGTTCCTGCACCTCCCCTTTTCCCAATCCCACTTCCCACCTACTTTCCGTTCCCCCTGGGCCGGTTTAAGGTGTCGTACGACCCGTGCCGAGAATCAGCCTGGCTGGGGGCCCAGGTTAGAAAATAGCTCAGCTGCAAACGGAGTATACGGATACCTGGCGCCCTCCGTATTATTTAGCCTTCTCTGTGTTCGGATCTCTGCACAGATGGACCTTCCCTTCTCCGATACTCGTGGGATTTATATGGAATTAGAAAAAAACACAAAAACAAAAACAAAGGAAGTAAAATCGGGAGAGGCAGCGAAAGCCGTGGAGGATAGACCAGGGCCTAGCCATGCCGAGAATCTCCCGAGATCAAGTACGAGCGCAAGCTTGCCACTACCAATCAACAGAGCCGACCGACGTTCGCGGCTGTATCCAACCACAAAGACCGTCGTACTGCGACGAGAATTTTAGAAAGATTACGTGCCATATCGGAGAATGAGAGATCTGATAAACAGAAGGCCTCACTGGTATGGGCAACCGACATAACGAATCGCAGCAACATCAAGCGCCAGCGGTCATCTGAAGATACTGCCAAACCAGTTGCTAAAAGAGCCCGTGGCAATGTGGGTCACACTTTTAGCGAAATCCTTCAAGGAGACTTAGTAATGGCGGTGGTCGACAGGAATGACGCTGATGGCTCCATCGCTTCATCGAATTGGAGACTGCTAGAGTGTAAGCTAGCAGAGATCTTCAATCCTCTAATGGAAGAGCATCCCGGACCTCCGCCTATTATACGAGAAGCTGGATGGCATCAAGGCAACATCAAAGTGATTGCCTGTGTCGATCAGCGTACTCTCGACCTGTACAAAATAGCGATCACCAGAGCTGGAGAGTATGGCCGGGTGCGCGCCTAGAGGTGATAGAGAGAGACGCTATCCCGAGTAGGCCGCGCACCTCTGCCTGGATCCCAGCGGAACCTAGTGACCCGGCCATTATTATCAAAAATATAAAGATGTGTAATCCTACCCTCCCAACACACAACTGGCGAATAGCCAAGTTGGATGAGGAGAAGAAAGGAACGTACTGTAGGGCGACCATAATCGTCAACCAAGAGTCCCTGGTAAACTATTGTTTTTCGAGGATCAACCTACGAGTATATCGGAAGGATGAATTAGATACACGCGCAGGCGATCAGTCTGTGACAAAACGGATGGAGACGGAGGAGACGTTCCCTATCTGCTCCAGAATGCTTGTGCGGCAGGACTCGCGCGACTCGTTCTCCTCAGAATCCGATGCTGCAGGGTATGTGGATCGGATTTTACTGGAGGATGAGTTGCTGGACTTTGGAGACAATGAGGTCAACGTCACTATTGTGGAAGCGAAAGTGACCAATGGTGGCGGGGATGCTTCATTGCATACAGATAAACCTGCACAAGTCTAAGGCGGCCTCAGCCGCTCTTATCCTTCGTCTGGAAGCCGACGGAGAAGACATCGTCCAGGTCGAAGAACCGTGGACAGTTGGCAACATAGTTTGTGGACTAAGGACACCTGGATATAACCTAATATACAAGCGTAACACAGGTAGACCTAGGGCTGCATACTCCTAAGAAAATCAATAACCTTTCTTTCACTCTGTAATTACAGCTATTTAGATACGACGGTGATATGCGCAGGGAATATAGGTACGTGCTGCTGGTTTGCATCAGCTTACCTCGCGCACGACCACCTGGAATCACCACCACCAAGCAATCTCAAACATCTACTAGAAGATGCCCAAAAGTCTAGAGCTGGACTCATAATAGGATGCGACGCCAACGCGCACCATACAATCTGGGGTAGCAGGGATATTAACGACAGAGGTGAGTCACTGTTTAATTATATCCTTACAACAAACCTTCTAGTGTGTAAAAGGGGTGAGACCCCAACTTTCATAACAAAAAATAGGCAGGAAGTTCTAGACTTAACTCTTGCCGCCGAAGGCATTGTAGACCATATAAGAAACTGGAGAGTATTGGATCAGCACTCCTTCTCTGATCATAAATACATACTGTTTGCCATAGATTTTAAACCTCCTACTCCAGTGGTCTTTAGAAACCCAAAAAAGACAAACTGGTCACGTTTCAGGGAGTCAGTTAGTTCTAATCTACCCGTAGCTCCTTCGACTATAACTAACATAAATCAGATAGACGCCACAGTCTACTGCCACACAAAAACTCTCAACAAGGCATTCAAGTTGTCCTGTCCGATTCGTAAGAAATGGGTGAAAGGTAAACCACCATGGTGGAACCAGGAGCTCGACAGTTTGAGAAAAGACTTTCGCAAGCCCTTCAATTGTGCTTAAAGGAAATTCCATAGGGAAGCCTGGAAGAGCTTCTGCAGTAATATAGAAGACGCTTCTGAGACTTCTAGACTTATAAAATTCCTTTCTAAATCACCCCATACTCCAAGTGTTCTGGTCAAACCAGATGGAATGTGGACCACAACCTCTACTGAAACGCTGCAAACGCTAGTAAATGCACATTTCCCAAACGATCCGTCTGAAACTGAAACCCCGCTTGATTACAAGTCATTACCGTTAGACTATTCAATAGTTGCATCGGAGAAGATTACTTGGGCGATAAACACGTTCAAGCCTTACAAATCCCCTGGACCTGACAGGATAATTCCAGCACAGCTACAACAGGTAGCCAAACTCATTCTTCCATGGCTAAAGCAGATTTTCATTGCCTGCATAATCCTTGGCTATATTCCGAAACTCTGGAGACAAGTCAAAGTTGTCTTCATTCCTAAGACTGGAAAGAGCTCCCATTCAACCCCAAAGGACTTTAGACCAATTGATCTATTGTCTTTCTTACTCAAAACACTGGAAAGATTGCTAGATATTCATCTAAGATACACAATAAGCAGCGAGATGCTGTCTCCTTCTCAACATGCATACACAAAGGGAAAGTCCGTTGAAACAGCGCTACATGCGTTAGTTTCAACTGTAGAAAAATCTCTTCATAATAAAGAATTTGTACTAGCGGCTTTCACGGACATTGAAGGTGCCTTCAACAATGTTCAGCCCAGAGCAATCACGGAGGCTCTTGCACGACTCGGGGTGGAGGTAACGCTTAGCAGATGGATAGAACGGCTATTGAAAGATAGACTCATTACATCTGAGCTGGGTGGATCTACCATCACGAAACGTGTAAGAAGAGGAACCCCACGAGGTGGAGTACTCTCCCCTGTTTTATGGAACTTAGTAGTTAACGAACTGCTACGGGAAATAGAGAGGAAGGGGTGCGGAGTGATTGCTTATGCCGATGACGTAGTCTTGTTGGTGGCTGGAAAATTTCCGGAAATCCTAAGGGACAAATCAATCTTAATATGTTATCAAAATGGGCTAAGGATAGGGGCTTAAATGCGAACCCACAAAAAACTGAGCTTAGATATTTTCCCCACAAAGCATAAAACACCACCCATAAACGTTCCTACTCTAGGGGGGGGGGGTCCTATTAATTCTGCGAGAAGAAACCCGTTATCTGGGAATAGTCCTAGACCGAAAAGTTACCTGGAAGAAAAACATCACTTGTAGGGTTGAAAAAGCCAGCACTGCACTCTATGCCTGTAAAAAAGCAATAGGGAAAAATTGGGGTATGCAACCGAAAATTGTTTGTTGGATTTACAAGGCGGTTATCAGGCCAGTCCTCCTGTATGGGGTACTGACCTGGTGGACTGCACTTACTAAGACCTCATATGTCAGGGCCCTTGAAAAAATACAAAGAGCGGCTTGTATTTTAATAACAGGAGCACTGAGAACAACTCCAACGTTAGCACTAGAAGTGCTTCTACATCTTACCCCGCTTGACTTACTTGGTAAGCAGCTGGCGGCCAATTCTGCTTTACGCCTTACTGGCCTGCACCAATGGACATCAAAGTCCTTCGGACATGCTAGCATACTGGAAACTTTTAATATTGAAACTTCACTTGATTATATCAACCCGACATATGCCTTTGAACGGAAATTCCTAACCTCCTTCCCTGATAGGTTCGCCTGGGAGGCGGAAGGATTCATGCCAAATTATATTCTCATATTTACTGATGGCTCTAAGCTTAATGGAAAGGTGGGAGCAGGTGTGTATTCCGAATCATTCAACCTTAATATTTCTCTCCGCCTGCCGGACCACTGTAGTGTGTTTCAGGCAGAAGTTAAAGCGATTCACTATGCACTTACTTGGATCAAACAGAGCTTTGTCTCCCGCAGAGACATCTGCATCTTGGGTGACAGCCAAGCTGCAATTAAGGCCCTGGACTCATTTCTCGTGAAATCTAAGACCATTCTTGACTGCCGCAAATCTCTTAACGAGATGGCTGAGAAGCACAATAGTCTCCTGTGTTGGGTACCCGGACACAGGGGTATACGAGGAAACTGGGTACAAATGAGCCTCTAATCCAGGAAAATTCTCGGTAAGGGATCCCCATAGCCACGTGCAAGCTTAAATTGGAGGTTATCAACACTAACGTCTTCCAGAAAAGATGGACGGGTACACCCATCTGTAGGACGGCGAAATTGCTGTGGTCCCTACTCAGCAAGAAACGTTCACGTAAACTTGCCGATCTTAATAGGGTAGATAACTCGACCAATGTGGGAGTGGTCACTGGTCACTGCCACATAGGTCCTCACGCTGTTAGATTAGGTCTGGGCAACCTCACTCATGACTTCTGCAGAAGCTGCAGAGATGAGGAGGAACTCGAGACGGGCCTAATTCTGGCCTATGTGCGCTCTCTCTCATCAGAGAGGGCGGCCGCTCTAACCTAACCTATATATTTATATATGTTTATATATATATATATATATATATATATATATATATATATATATATATATTATATATATATATATATATATATATATATATATATATATATATATATATATATATATATATATATATATATAAATTAAAAAAGATTAGTGGTGGTCTGGTGGTGTTTTCGCAAGGTAACGTGTCTAACTGCCTCAACCAGGTGGGGCTAGCGCAATCCTTGTTTAACTCATCGCAAGTCAACTCACTGGCTATCATGTAGTTTGATCTGACCGCTATGTGATGATACCTTTATTTGTTAATGAGGGGTAGTCATATAGCTTGCTCTGCTTACTCTGTGATGGCGCTTTCATTATTATTAATGGGGGCCCTCCATGTGGCGACCACCGGGCAACGCCTTCCTGGCACCCGCTGGGAGGCGGCTGAAGTGAGTGGCGAAAATCTCCTCGGTTAGAGGTTGTGCGTTGGGTTTGGGACCCGCCACATAAAAAACCCCCCCAATGAAAAAAACAAATATGCCTCGGATAAGGACTACCGCTTTTGTTGATGACCCCCGCAAACGAAAAAAGGACCACGATTTACGGATATGCACCTGGAATGTCCGATCCCTTTATAGGGAGGGTGCCTCTATCCAGCTGGTTGATGTCCTCGAAAAATACAGAGCTGACATCACCGCTCTCCAGGAAATGCGATGGACAGGACAGGGCTGCTCCAAAAGAGCGTCCTGTGACATCTACTACAGTTGCCATGCTGAAAGGCACGAATTAGGATGTGGATTTTTGGTCAGCAAGAGACTACAACATCTTGTCTCACATTTCACGCCTGTGAACGAACGGCTGGCCACAATCTGAATCAAGGCAAAATTTTTCAACATCAGCCTTATATGTGCCCACGCTCCGATGGATGAGAAGGACAATGTGACCAAGGAGAGCTTCTTTCAGCGCCTCGAAGAAGCTTATGACCGCTGCCCCCGCCACGATATTAAAATCGTGCTTGGCGACTTTAATGCCAGGGTGGGCAAGGAAGGTACCTTTGGTTCAACTGTCGGAAAATTCAGCCTCCACCAGAACACCTCCGATAACGGAATGAGGCTGATCGACTTCGCCGCAGCACGAAACATGGTCATTGGTGGTACCAGATTCCAGCATCTCGACAATTCTTTGAAAAGATCAAGCGCCTGAGTGGAGGTTTAAATCTCGGAGCCTCTTCTTGTCGTGATGGAAATGGGAATCTGGTTACGGATGTCCAGAGTGTACTGAGCCTATGGAGGGAACACTTCTCCACGTTACTGAATGGCGATGCTACGAACAATTCCGCCAGTGGAGGAGAATGCCCGATAACCCCAATTACAGATGATGGTGTTGATGTTCCACCACCCGACTATGACGAGGTTGAAACGGCCATTTTAAGGCTGAAGAACAACAAAGCTGCAGGTGCTGATGGCCTGCCTGCCGAGTTGTTTAAGACCGGAGGCGATGAGCTGCTCACCCGCATGCACCAGCTCATAAGCAGAATATGGTCGGATGAAAGCATGCCTGATGATTGGAAGCTCAGTGTTCTCTGTCCTGTACATAAAAAAGGAGACCCCACAATTTGCGCCAACTGCCGTGGAATAAGTCTCCTGAGCATCGCGTACAAGGTTCTATCGAGCGTACTGTGTGAAAGGTTGAAGCCTATGCTCAGCAACCTGATTGGACCGTATCAGACCTGGTAAATCCACCATCGACCAGATTTTCACACTGCGCCAAATCCTGGAGAACACCCAAGAAAAACAGATCGACACACACCACCTATTTGTTGATTATAAAGCCGCTTTCGACAGTCCGGTAAGGGATTACCTCTACGCAACAATGTCTGAGTTCGGTATTCCTGCAAAGCTCATTCGACTTTGTAGAATGACACTGCATAACTCCCGTTGTGCAGTGAAAATTGGGAAGGACCTCTCCGCACCGTTTAATACCGAACGGGGTTTCAGACAAGGTGATTCGTCATCGTGCGACTTCTTCAATCTTATTATGGAGAAAATAATACGAGCTGCTGATCTACGACATAATGGCACTATCTTCAACAAAAGTGTCATGCTGTTAGCGTATGCCGACGATATTGACATAATCGGCATGAACACGCGAGCAGTCAGTGCAGCATTCTCAGAGTTGGAAAGAAAGTCGCGTCGGATGGCTCTCACGGTGAACGAGTGCAAGACGAAGTATCTAGTGTCAACAAACAAAGAGTCCCGGCGTCTTGGACAGCACGTCACTGTTGACAACTACGCTTTTGAAGTAGTAAGGGACTTTGTCTATCTTGGAACCAGCATTAACAGCAGTAATGACGTCAGCTTGGAGATCATGCGTAGGATAACTCTTGCTAACAGGTGTTACTTTGGGCTGAGTAAGCAATTGCGAAGTCGAGCCCTCTCTCGAAGAACGAAAACTACACTCTACAAGTCTCTCATCATGCCTGTCCTAACATATGGCTCTGAATCCTGGACAATTTCCACCTCGGATTAGCGAATGCTTGGAGTTTTCGAGAGAAAAGTCCTACGAAAGATCTTTGGACCTATTTGCGTTGGTGGCGAGTACCGAATAAGGTACAACCATGAGCTGTACGAGCTGTATGCCGATATTGACATAGTAAAGCGCATCAAAATCCAGCGGCTGCGCTGGCTAGGTCATGTCGAGCGAATGGAAGAACACGCTCCAACTAAGAAGGTGTTATGTTCGGAACCCGCTGGAGGACGACGCAAAAGAGGAAGACCAAACCTCCGGTGGAAAGACCAAGTACTGGAGAACCTGACGGCGCTTGGAATTTCTAACTGGCGCCAGCTAGCGAAGAACAGAGATGGCTGGCGAAGCATGTTATTTTCGGCCTAAATCGATATTCGGTTGTTATGGCCACATAAGCAAGCAAGCAAGCAAAAAAGATTAGTTAATATTCAAAATTTTTTTATGTTTTTTATTAAAACTTTTACTTTAGTTACAGGTTTTCACTTTATTCTAAATTTCTTTACATGATTAAGTTACAGGTTTCACTTTATTCTAAATTTCTTTACACGAGAATGTCTTGCTTTCCGCTATGCGGAACTTTTTCGGCAAGATTACCTTTTAAAGTTTTAAAGACTCACTGTCAGAGACTAACTAACTTAGCTACCATTTCCCTTTTATTTATACGAAAATCTTCGCGCTTATTATCGTACCGCGCGTGGGAACGCAAGCTTGCCAAAAAGCCAAAAAGAAAAGAATAAAAAAACGAGGATCAAATATCGTCTGCTGAATGCAGTTACGTGATCGCACCTTGCAGGTGTGGGAACTTTGTCACGTTGAAGTGTAACGTGCGTTACCCAACAGAGTGTGGGAAAGAATTTTCTGGAACGGAATTTTAAAGTGTCACGTTGAGATGCAAGCGCGTGCATTGCAGCGGAAGCAAAAAGTCCGCGCGTGTGTTTGAAACTAGGGCAAGGAAATTTAAATCTTTTGATAAGAATTTACAGACAGACGTTAAAGAATTTACAGACTGACGTTAGACTGTTAACTATTCTGTTAACTACTCCCCCTCTTGAAGATCAGGCGTCCTCGCCTGCTTTAGTTTATTAAGGACATTTACAATCTTAATTCGTTGTTGTCTTCTTTTCATAAGAAGAAAAATAGCTATTACCGCTGCTATTATTACAAAGCAGACGACGGCATAAGATGTTTCTTTTATTTTAGAATGCAACAGGGCAATTCTATCAATGTTTCTGGTGTGCAATTCATGTAAATATGGAAGCGATAAGAGAGAGATATGGTTTGTGAAATTTACGGAGTGAGCCATAGGGGTTTCAGTGCTCATGTAGGCTATTTTCCTTTGGTTTCGTAACTTGGTTCCGTTTATTGCTAGTTCATCATCGAACGTAGGTAGGAATGTTCCCTTGTTGAGGAGTTTCCTTACTCCTTGCTCTGTGATTTCAGAAGGTTGGTTATTTATAACCACAATTCCATCGTCAATTATTGAAAGAATGGAAGATCATAGGCGGGTATTGTTTTGCAAGATACTGTATTGTTATTTAAGAGGTTTGTAAGACATAGGTCTTTTAGATGAAGTAAATTTTGGCAAAAGGAAGTGGTAACTTTTTTCTTACAATTACTTAGTGCTATATAATGATTGTTACATTTAGCAAATTCATTACTTTCAAATAAAAGCATTTTATTCTCATGAATTACAGGTATAATTAATAATTTTTCGCATAATGCCTCGATAATAGGAAACTTAATTATAAATACAATAATTTCTTTATTTTGCAATATTTTTAATTTTGAATTTGCGATGATTTCGCTTACACTTATTTCTATATTACTTTTTTCAGAATTAAAAATGTATTTCGTTTCTCTTATATTTAATAGTAAAGGATTTATGACATTAAGTTTTCCTAACATTATTGATAATGCAATGCTGTCCAGTTCCGTAATTATTGCTTTGTTTCTACTGTTTAAGAGATCGTATAATCGTTCTACTTCGATGTCCGAGGTTTTCGTTTCGTTTACTAATATGTTAACAGTTCGGGTTAGGTTGTTTATCTGGTTTTGCAGTTCGGAATTAATGATTCTCTGCCTATTGTTATTTAAAATGAGTTCATTTTCTTTGCCATGCATTTCTTCAAGATCGTTATAGTCGGGTGTACCTGCAATGTATTTAAGCGCTGATCCCAGAAAGTTAATGCTGCGAGCATGTCGATGGTGGGTTTTCAAGGAATCGACTAGTTTCTCTATTTGTTCTATATCCGCTTCTAAAAGTTTCTTCATTTGGGATTTAGGAAAGAATTCAATAAGGTTGTGCGTCTCATTTATTATTTCCTCGAAGTCAGTCAGATTAGTTTTGTGTAATAGGGTTCTGCTGTCGGTCAAGATTGCCACCTTACCATCCAGTATAGGAATGTAGTGTGAGGAAGAGTAATCCACTATAGTGGTGTGGATGTAAGGAAAGAGTGAAATTATAAGCCTGGGAAAGAGGTGAGAAGAGAAAAAAACGAAATTTAATAGATTTGAAGTGAAGAGCATCTACCTAATATTATCCTTGTGGACTAGTCTGCTATCAATTTGTACTGAATTCCCCATATCTTTTTGCACTATTTTCTTAACAAACAGATTGCTGAACTTATTTCCTATACGCTTATTAGTTTTGACATACACGATATCTCCGGGTTCGAATGTTCTTATATGCCTATCCTTGTTATGATACTGAAGGTCCTTTTCTTGAATCTCGGTCAGTTTTTTTATAATGTATTCCTTTTTTTTCTTCTGGAAGAGAGTGGATTATATCTACGGGTCTGCAATTTGTTACTGAATGGATAGTGTTATTATACTTAGAGGTAGCGATGAGAACAAGGTCTTTGGTGTCTGAGATTTGTCCCTCATTCTTTAAACATCTAGCTATTTAGCCAAGTGTGCTATGTAGTCTTTCTACTTGACCGTTACTAGTGCTGTGTGCTGGGGGCACGGTAAATAAAGATACTCCGAAATTGTTTCTTAGCAAGGATTTTACGGTTTCCGAATTGAAGGATTTTTCGTTATCACACACTATTGTTTCGGCATTCGGGAAGAAATTCATGATTTGTAACATTGGTATTTTTATGTCTACTATGGATCGCGACTCTATGGGGAAAGTAAGGGCATATTTTGAAAATTTATCGATACAAGTAATGAAATGGACCCTGTCAGTAGAAAATATGTCCAAATGGATGATCTGTCCAGGGTGAGCTGGGATTGGTGTCTTGCCAATCTGATTCTTTGTGGGGTGTCTGTCATATTTCGCTTCTTTGCATGTTCTACAGTTAAGGGCAATCTCTTTTAATTTCCTTGACATTTTTGGAAAGTAGTAATATTCAAGAATTTGATTTCTATTTTCTTGGATGTTTCTGTGTGCTCGGTTATGTTCACTGATAAGAATCTCGGACTGATCGTTAGGATTATGTATGTCTATTACAATCTTTTCCGAATGGCGGAATTTAGCCGAAGGGAAGCGTTTGACAACTTCGTTTTGAATTTGTCCTAGGGTGTGCAAATCGCAGTGAATGCAATTTATTACTTGCGGGTTCACGGCATCTTTCAAAAGAGGGTATATTTCGTTAATGGTGCTAAAGTTTATTAAATGCCTGATCTGTTTTTTTAATACCGTTTCGGTTGTGAGTTCTGATATATTGGTCTTATTTAGAATGATTTGATTCCTAAAACAATTTACAGGATTTTGTACTGTCCTAATTATTTCCGTAAGGGATTCTTCACTATGAATGGTTTCTATTTCTGAGTTTTGAGAATCCCCTGGTCCTTGACTTTGTCCTTCAGATGCAGTTTCCGTATATGATCTGGTATCCGATCCAAAATCTGCACCTACAGAGCTAATGGATTCTAAGTCGTCCTCTAAACTATTCTGTTAATTTATATATATATATATATATATATATATATATATATATATATATATATATATATATATATATATATATATATATATATATATATATATATATATATATATATATATATATACATACATATATATATATATATATATATATATATATATATATATATATATAAACACATATAAAATATTTGTTATCATGATATTTTTTTTTTCTTATAAAGTTTGAACGTTGACATTATGTGTGCAATACTACATTACATCATTTAAATGACCACCACGCGAATTATTGCAAGCATCGATTCTTTTGAGGTTATTTTCGACCACTTTTTGACACATATTGGGCGGTATCTCAGCCATAACGTGACGAATGTTGGTTTTTAGGTGCTCAAGAGTTAAAGGTTTATCTACATAAACACGGTCTTTCGCGTAGCCCCACAAAAAAAAAGTCAAGCGGTGTCAAATCGCATGATCTTGGTGGCCACTTGATATCGCCACGACGAGAAATTACGCGGCCAGAAAATTTCTCTTGCAATAAAGCCATATTGGCTCGAGTTGTGTGGCATGTGGCACCGTCTTGTTGAAACCACATATTCTCTAAGTCGTATTCTTCAATAGCAGGCAAAAAAAGTCGGTTATCATATGACCATAACGCTCCGAATTGACGGTGACAGTCGTTCCATCGTCGTTTTCGAAGAAGTAAGGTCCAATCACACCTCCGGACCAAAGAGCGCACCAAGCAGTGACTTTTTGTGGATGTAGTGGCCTCTCTTCAATTACTTGAGGATTCTCAGAACCCCAAATACGACAATTTTGTTTGTTAACATACCCACCGAGTGAGAAATGTGCTTCGTCGCTGAAGAAAATTTTGTTCGAAAAATCGTCGTCCACCGCCTGTTGTTCAAGCACCCATTCGACGTATCTACGACGTTGTGAATGGTCAGCTGGCTTAAGTTGTTGTGTGAGCTGGATTTTATATGGATGTAGGTGTAGAATGGGTGCCGTAGCTCAGTGGTTAGTGTGTTCGCCTTCTGATCTGTAGGTCGTCTTTCAATACCCGGCTGATGCATAACAAATTTAATATCGAAAAGATTTTTCTTTCGAACGGTACCCACCTGTCGGCAAGCAATTGGCAATTCTTCCGACAGTAACAACTTGCCATGAAAAAGGTTCTAAAAAGAACTCTGTGACAAAGCTCAGAAAAAGTGATGTCACAAGTGTTCTGCCGTTCGGAACCGGCTAAAATAAGTAGGTCCATTCTAATACTGTCCAAATTTAAGACGCACAACAGTAATGGAAGAGAAGCTTGGCCAATGAGCCCTTTGGGGCTTTAAGTGCCAGATATTAATTTTTTTTTTTTAGGTGTAGATCCAAATGCAAAATACGCCATAATGTGCCGTAAGACAGTCCTAATTTCTAAGAACGACGAGGAATCGACACATTCGGGTCTTCCGCAACACTTTCACTTACAGCAGCGATATTTTTGGTGGTACGAGCGAAACGATGATGCGCAGGCTTACAATATCTGTAACCGATCCAGTCTCTTCATATTTCTTCACAATTTTGCCAATTTCTTGCGTAGTTGGACGATTATGTAAACCATAATCTCCTATTAAAGTACGATATGTGGCTGTGGCAGAATCACCATTTTTGTAGTAGGTTTTTACAATTTTAATGCGTTGTGCGATAGTTAAGCGATCCATTTTCACAAATGTCAGATTTTGAACTGAAAAAGAAAGAAATTGTTTTAACAACTCAGTTTGACAGATGTCGAATTCTAGCCCTATACTTTTGAAACCGCGAAATGGATAACTTCAATTTCAGCTCTTCTAGTCGTTTTTGACGTGCTTTCCAGCGCGCTTTGTCATCAATTTAAATAGGTTTATGAATTGAATTTTTAAAAAACACACTATGTAAGCTGATTTAGTATTTTTAGCTTAATCCCCAATTTCTTAGCTCATGAAGTAATATGATTACCGGCCTCTTGTAACTTAATCGTGGCGTTTTCAACAGTGTTTTCAACTGCTAAAACTGCGGTATCATCCGAAAATGTTGCAGTTATATGTTAATGCTGACGGTAAGTCATATTTATACAAGAGTTACAGTAGAGGCCCAAAAATGCCCTCCTATGCATTTATCTTTTTTAGAGACAAATAGGCTTTTTCGAATTTTACGCTAAATTACCTGTCATCGAGATATGAGGCATCTTGCGATACGTCAAGGAAAATGGCGGAACACACTTTCTTCTCTCCCATAGCATTTTAATGGTGTTTACAACCCTGTGTACTTGATCAATCGTTGAACGATGTTTCTGAAGTCAAATTGTTAGACATGAATCACATTGTTGTGCTCAATAATTGGCAGTATTCGCGTTAAAAATACTTTTTTGAATAATTTCGATTATGTATCACGGTGAGGAGTAGACGTGTTTTTCTCAGCGATAGATCGTGTTTTTTTAATATTGTTCTATCACTTTTTGTGTCACCTAATTGATAAATAAACTCTTGTTGTGCCGCTAAAATCATTCCTCTTGCCTCTTGATGTAAAAAAAAAAATACTCGCGCTGTCCCTACTCGAAACATACGGTCGTCACATCTCCTCGTGTGCCAAATTCTGCCGACTCCAATTCAAGAGAAACGCCGACTTCTTGGGAACCGAGCATTTATGTGAAGCTGATTTTATTTAAAGATCATTATTAAAGAACTGCATACTTACTTACTTACTTACTTATGTGGCCATAACTACCGAATATCGATTTAGGCCGAAAATAACATGCTTCGCCAGCCATCTCTGTTCTTCGCTAGCTGGCGCCACTTAGAAATTCCAAGCGCCGTCAGGTTCTCCAGTACTTGGTCTTTCCACCGGAGGTTTGGTCTTCCTCTTCTGCGTCGTCCTCCAGCGGGTTCCGAATATAACACCTTCTTAGCTGGAGCGTGTTCTTCCATTCGCTCGATATGACCTAGCCAGCGCAGCCGCTGGATTTTGATGCGCTTTACTATGTCAATATCGGTATTTAAACGCTTTATTAAATAAATGATTACACGAAATATGTACGTAGAATTCACTCTTTATTAAATAAATGATTACACTTAAATTTTATTTAGTTTAGCTATAAAATTGAAAATGCTCGAAATGGCACGATCGTTTCGAAATCTTAAAGGACCGAATGTGAAGATGATAGCATCGGTCAATCATAACGCGAACCGCGAAAACCCAAAAACATAAAAGGGGAATTTATGTGGAGAGTTGGGTTGCCATATGGTAAGTATGCAAGGTAAGGTAAGTAAAAATGGTAAGTATCATTAATTCATTTTATAAATACTATTTCATTATTTTTACTTCCTTCTTTCAGGGACTGACCATATGGTTTGTCTAAAGGGATTTAGACATCGCGGCCCGCATGCACTCGTGCATTAATTGAGTGCATATCGTAGACGGGACAGTGAACCGATCGCGTCCTCGATCGCTCGAGCTGTCCTCCGACGAACATCGGGAGTCGGTCGTTGTTTAGGCTGGGAGCTTCTCGGGGTGGAAGCTACATGTCGTTGCTCGACGCGACGAGAGCGCGGAGGGTTTCGCTGCAATCCGTGGCGGAGATCCTCAGATCTGCGCCGATGCCGGGGTTCAGGACGATGCCTCGTGCGTCCGCCTTCAGGTCGTCCACGTGGCGCACGATTACGTCGTCGACGCTGTTGGGTGGTGCGGCTATTCGGCGGCCCCTGACCAGTAGCGGACCGGACCGGATGGAGGAGCGTGTGATGCGCCAATCTGCATTTTTTGCACGAGTTTGGTGAATCACACGATCCGGTCCCTTGCTACTGAGCCAGGCAGTTGCGGCAGTATCGATGCGCTCGCACCACATCCTCCCTCTGGCTTGTGCTCATCGCCAAAAACCCGCGGCAATACCGCAGAGCGTGGAGCCGATGACAAAGTTGGCACCGATGATGATCGCTATGGGAGGAACTGGAAAGATAGAATTGAAAAAACGAAATTAGCTTAAGAGCTTGAGCCAAAGTCTGATAGCGAAAAAAAAGAGGTTTTTTTGGATATTAAGATTTTACGCGAGCGGCAAAATACATAATTTTACTATGGGCCGCTTGAGAACGGCCGATTTGGTCCGAATATCTGCGACACGAATGTGGTTGTCAGATCCTCGATACAAATGAGTGACGCGTCCGAGACTCCATTCGTTGATGAGCCTTAAAGCTTTTGACTGCCGACTCCCAGAGACCGCCCATGTGAGGCGCACTGGGAGGAATAAAAACCCAGTCAATACCTTGCGGAGAGTATTGGGCCAGAATATCTTTGGACACCTCCTTAGAGAATTTGAGGAATTTTTTACTCATGGCTCTTTGAGCTCCAACGAAAGTTGTACCATTATCCGACATGATTTTGCGGGGAAGGCCTCTTCTGCCAACGAATCTGGCGAATGCGGCGCGGAATGCCTCTGGAGAGAGATCAGTGCACAATTCCAAATGAATGGCCTTTGTGGAAAAGCATACAAATACAGCCTCATACCCTTTGAGAAAGGCAGCAGTTCGAAGCGTAGATGCTTTAATTTGGAATGGGCCTGCAAAATCAACACCTGTGGTCGCGAAAGGTACCGACAAGGTACACGGTTCAGGCGGCAGAGCTGTCATAATCTGTGATCAAACCTTTTGTTTGTGGATGGTACAAACTTTGCATAGAAATATGCATTTCCTTATTTGGGGCTTAAGACGAGGAATATAGAATTCTTGTCGAGCCATTCGGAACATGAGCCTTTGTTCTGCGTGTAGGAGCAGAGTATGGAGAAACTCGAGGTACAGAATGCAAAATCGGGATTTTTCAGGAAGAATTATGGGGTGACGCTCACTATAACTAAGACCAGAATGAGCTAATCGACCATTTACTCTCATGAGATTTTCCTTGTCGAGAAAAGGATTTAAAGTCAGCAAAGAGCTTTTATTGCTGACTGCGGTTGAGCTGAGAAGAGCCTTCAGCTCTTTGGGAAAATATTGCCATTGGGCTAACGAAATTAGCCGGCTTTTTGCGAAACGAATTTCGTCCTGCGAGAGTGGGGAATTCGAAATTGGAGAATATTTTCGCAATTTAGAGAGTCCGTTATGAACAAAACGGAAAACGTAAGAAATCACACGTAGTGCCCTTGAAAATGATTAGAACTGATCGAGAATGTCGGTATGGTCATCTAACGTGAGAAGAACCTCTACTTTCCTTTGCTCGGGGGGAAAAGTACTGGAAAGTGTTGGTTTTGGCCAGGTTTCTTCGGGGTGATGAAGCCATGCAGGGCCATTCCACCAAAAAGTATTGGACACAAGATCTTGGGGCTTGCATCCGCGAGTACCCAAATCAGCTGGATTTTCGCTGCTGATGACATGGCGCCAGATAGCATTTCCAACGTTTTGGAGTATCTGGGCTGTACGATTAGCGACGTACGTTTTCCATGTGTGAGGTGGTTTTTCCAGCCATGCGAGAACGATTTGAGAATCGGACCAGAAAAATATGTCTGAGAATTCGACATCTTAAGTTTCTTTAAGGGACTTGGCTAGGTGCGAAAGTAAAACGGCGCCACACAATTCCAAACGTGGTAAGCTGACCGTCTGCAGAGGTGCAACTTTCCCTTTAGCCACCAGTAAATGACAGGATATTTGATTATTCATGTCCATTGATCGTATGTACAGGGCTGCACAATACGCTTTCTCTGAAGCGTCACAAAATACATGAAGCTGGATTCGCTTCTTGGGAGAGAATTGTACCCATCGAGGGATTTCGATGAGACCAATGGACGAAATGTTCTCCAGAACACATTCCATTTGATGAGCAATCTGGGTTTCACGCATTCATCCCAGTCGGTGCCTTCTAACCAGAGCTCTTGGAGAAGCAGCTTGGCTTGAGTCATGATGGGCGAGAGCCATCCTGCCGGGTCAAAAAGTTTCGCAACGGCAGATAAAATTTGACGCTTGGTAACAGCGGATGTTGTTTCGATGGGCGATACTGAGTACGAGAATGTGTCAGTCAATGCATTCTATCGTATTCCAAGGGTTTTTGTGGCACTTTCAAATTTTAGAAAATCAGAATCGAGAAGTTCAAAATCAGAACTTATATTTTCTAAAATTTTAGGATGATTTGCAGTAATCTTTCGTAATGGAAATCCTGCGGAGTTGAGGGCTTGTATCACTTGAGATAAAGATTCTACTGCATCTGGAATTGTATGTGAACCAGATAATACGTCATCCACATAGGTTTCTTTGAAGATTATTTTTTCCACGAGAGGGAAATTCTTCTTGGAATCCTTAGCCAATTGTTGCAGTGTTCTAATGGCTAAATATGGAGCGCAATTTACACCAAATGTGACTGTCTTCAACCGGAAGTCTTGAATTGGAGAATATGGTGACCTGCGTAAGAGAATTCGCTGGAAATCCTGGTCGTCATGGTGGACAAGAATTTGTCGGTACATCTTTTGTACATCACCATTGAAAACGAATTGATATAGTCCATATGATCCAGCGTGAGGTATTCTTCGAGAACCTCATCGTAAATGGCCTTGAGATCGCCTTTCTTTGAAAAATTTTTCTCCATACTGCGAAATTGATTATAGGCTATGGTTCGGGAGTGACCAAGAGCCGTAAGAGCGGGAAAACTGGATTTAAATGGAAGCCTGACCACATATCTTCCATCTGACCTACGAGATGTGGTTCTCTGAAAGTAGTCTTCACAGGCTATATCTTCTTCTGATACTTGAGCTGGCTGATTGACTTCTTCCTGTTCCCAAAACTTCCTTAGTTGAGAACTAAGAAGTTCATTGGAAACTTCCTCTACCTGTGTCGAGAATGTTGACACTTTTTGAGAGATAGGGCCACTAATTATCCAGCCAAATATCGTATTCTGTGCGAGAAGGCTTCCACAGATATTATAGTTGCTTGCGAAGGAAGCCTCAGCCGATTTTGTACCTTGGTAGAGATGAATGTTCGTTGAGAACCTTGGTCGATGAGCGCTCGAACCTTGTGAAGTTCTCCAAGATGCTCTATAGAGACAAGAGCTGTAGGCAAAAGAGTTCTTTCTTCATTTGAGGTGAACAATGCTTGCACCTTTGAAGAAGATTTGGAGCATGATGAGCAGGGTTGCTCATCTTCGGATGATCGGTCCTGAGATCTCCGGTTTCTCGAGTTTCTTGAGGGGGTTATCGTCTGCTGCGTGCTCTTTTTCTTATTGTGCGGCTGAAGCGTGGAGCTTTGCGCCAAAACCTTGGTGTTCCTACTGGGAATATTGTCTGCTGGTATGTGAAGCATCGTGTGATGCCTTCGCTGACATTGCAAACAGGAGTGTTTGCTCTTGCAGTCCCGTTTATGGTGAGTAAAGGCCAGGCAGTTCTCACAGAGATTGTGTTCTCGAACAAGCCTCACTCTATCACGAACAACTAACTTTTTAAACCGCTCACAGGATTTAAGCGAATGTGCGGCTTCGCAGATTGGACAAGAGAATGTCCGATTGCTTTCTGCAAAAAAGTTTTGGGTTTTGTTCTGGGATCTGTTTTGTGGAAATCCTGATTTATTTGGCTTGACGCTGTTGAGCCTCTCCACGACTTCGTACCTTAGAGTCAGGAATTCGTCCATTTGCTGCCATGTTGGGAGATCCTTGCGGGAACTTAGGGATTGTTCCCAGAGAGCCAAGGAATCTTCAGGCAGTTTTGAACAGCAGATATGTACCAGGATCGGGTCCCAATTCTCTGTCGAGACGCCTTGAGAGGATAAGACGGACAGAGAATTATTGATCGTGGTTTGCAATTTCTGAATTGCTTCGCTATTTTCGTAACTCACTTGAGGGAGGTTCAAGAGAGTTTTTATCTGCTTGTCGACCAGAATTCGCTTGTTTTCGAATCGGGCCTTTAGCGCATTCCATGCCAATTCGAAATTTTCGTTGTTGAGCGCGTACTGCTTCACAATAGCTCCAGCTTTTCCTGCAGTTTTGTATCGGAGATGATACAGTTTTTGGGCAGAAGAGAGTTTAGGGTGGTTTATGTAAACCGCCGTAAACATGTCGCGGAAGGACGTCCACTCTTCGTACCCGCCGGAAAATGTTTCGGTATCACAAGTAGGAACAGTCAGGCAAATCCCGGAATTATTTGCCTGCTCTGTTGCAGAAATAGAGGTAATTTCTGCTTGTGATGGAAGTTCCAATCTGGAGGCTGATTGAACTTCTAAGAGATCCGAAATCTGTGCTTTTATGGTATGCACGCGCTCTTGGCAGAGTTCCATTTTATTTCTCGCTGCCATTTTGAAATTACTGGGCAGTTCGTCCTCATCCGTTAAACCTACTCTTCTAAACGTGGACTTGACTTGATCATAATAGCTCAAGTCCTCGAGCTTAGCTTTCAGGAGAGAAGGTGTTAAGTCTTCAACCAGAATTGTTGAAAACTTCGTGCATAAATGCATCAGGTTGTCCGCCTCGAAAATGTACTCATTCATGGAGGGGTCATAAGCTCTTTTTCTAGGAGTTTTCTTTGTTTCGGATGGAACTTTTGGCATTTTTTCCACTGCGCCTTTTGGAATAGCGCCAGCTGACTCTGCCCTACGACCTTCAGAGGCTATTTCCTGCTTTTCTGGTGATTTCGTCACTGGCATATTTGACCGAATCTATCAAGGTTTGTGGAGTGAAGAGAGTATCAAAAAAATACACCAAAATGCACTGACCGATTATGCGACGATATCGATATAGAGAAATGTATCGATCGATCGATAACAGAAATGTTATCGATATAATGTGTAAATTAGAAAAATATATATATGAGAATATATATAAAGAAGAAATATATATATATTTAAGGGAATATATATATACCGAAGAAAATATATATGAGAGTATATGTATAGATGTATATATATATGTGGATATATAAAATTGAAACGAATTATGTAAATATACCCGTGAATATATATACCAAAATGCAATATATTGTTACGTTTTTATTCTGTGAACGTTTAATTCTATTTAAATTACCTTGTTCGATCACTGGATTCTGTTAATGATAACTGCAACACTTATTTTATACAACTATATACAGCAACAATTTATTTAATAATCTCTATTTACAATCAACACTGTTTACAATCAACTATTTACTATAACACTTAAATGTACTTGCAACTTTTGCCTCTGTATCAATGTTTTCGCAATCACGTTCGGAATTAGATTGATTTTCACTTCTCAATACTGGCTCTATTTATACTCTGTTGGCAACACCCCAGAATCTTCCTTTATCGAGATTCTTCTCTTCCTTTTTCCTTGGCTTGTTCTGGTTATCGTTTATTTCTTTTTGTTGACATTCGTTTCGATGCTGCCAATAGTGTCAGTCACAATAGTGATGAGTAACCAACTATCGATACTCGTTACACTGCCCTCCTCTTAACCTTGTTCGTCCCGAACAAGTTTTTATACTTCCCCTCGATATGGCGCAAGTCGCTCCAAGTGCACTACTTTAAACTTTGCTCTTTTATTCCAGGCACGTTGAATACGATACACTACGTCATTTATCTTTGCTATAATCTCATATGGTCCTTTCCAATGAGTCTGTAGTTTAGGAGACAGGCCTTTCTTTCGTTGTGGATTATGAAGAATTACAAGCTCTCCTTCATAGAACCCTTTTGAATTTGCTTTCAAGTCATACCTGGCCTTCATCTTATCGCTTATCATCTGCGACCGCTCTCTGATGAACCGATGTACTTCATCCAACTGTTCCCGCTTTTCGCTAGTATAATTACCTTCGGTTGATCTCGTTGGTGTTACAACTCCAAATTTTAAATCAGCTGGCAGTCTTAACTCGTTTCCAAAAATTGCCATTGCCGGTGTAGTAGCCGTCGTATCATGTTGTGCGCATCGATATGCCATGAGGAACATTGGTATATGTACATCCCAGTCTCTTTGGTATTTATCTACGACTTTTCTCAAATATTCCTCCAAGGTACCGTTAAATCGTTCTACCATGCCATCAGATTGTGGATGCAAAGGTGTTGTACGAGTTTTGTATATACCCAGCTTACGGCATATCTCTTGGAATACAACTGATTCGAAATTTCGACCTTGGTCTGAGTGTAATTCCATCGGTACACCAAAACGAGTAATCCATTGGTTGACGAATGCATCCGCAACTGTACTAGCTTCTTGATTTGGAATGGGGTATACTTCAGGCCATTTACTGAAGTAATCTATAACAACCAGAACATACTTGTTTCCTGCGTTGCTTATTGGAAATGGTCCAGCTATGTCCATAGCAATTCGCTCAAATGGAGCACCCACGGTGTATTGGTGCATCTTACCTCGACTTTTCTTAGTGGGACCTTTGGCCATTGCACATTGCTTACACTTCCGAATCCAATCAGCGACATGGTCATGACATCCAACACAATAAAATCGGTTCTTTATTTACTCGACGGTTTTGGTGATTCCCAAATGCCCTCCACTGGAGGCATTGTGATACTCAGCTATCACTTCATTTATTCTCGCCTTGGGTACCACTAGAAGATCATTAGTGATTTTTCCATCCTCACTTTCCCATGCTCGGAATAAACATCCGTCTCGTAAGTGCAGGCTTTGCCACTGCGCCCAGTATGCCTTTGCTATTGGACTCTCATTAGCCATTTCTTGCCAATCTGGACGTATGCCCTGCTCCTTGTTTTCCATAATCTTTACGAGATCTGGGTCGTTCCGCTGATCTTCTTGCACTCGTTCGGTGGTCCATGACTCCTCCGGCAATATATTCGTAAGTCGTATGTCGAGAACAATGTTTACATTCCATTATGCAAGGACGACGAGATAGAGCATCCGCGTTGCCGTGATGTCCTCCTTTATGATGTTCGATGGTAAAATCATAACTCTGCAGCCTTTCAATCCAGCGCGCCAATTGTCCTTCTGGGTTTTTAAATTGCAATAACCACCTTAGCGCTGAGTGGTCAGTTCGTAGATGAAATGACTGACCGTACAAGTATTTATGGAAATACTTTACACATTCCAGTATTGCAAGCAACTCTCTTCGTGTGACACAGTAATTTCTTTCTGGCTTCGACAGGATTTTACTGTAGTATGCTATTACTTTTTCTTGCCCATCTATGATCTGAGAGAGCACACCACCTATTCCATAGCCACTCGCATCTGTGTCCAACACAAACTTTTGACCAGGTACTGGATACGCTAATATTGGTGCTGAACAGAGTCTTTCTTTCAGCTGTTCGAATGCTTTCTGTTGGTCCTCGCCCCACACAAATGGTTTGTTCTTTCTTGTCAACTCATGCAGACTGCTGGCGATGTTTGCAAATCCAGGAACAAATCGTCTATAGTAGGTGCATAAGCCTAGGAAGCTTCTTAACTCGTGAAGATTCGACGGAATAGGCCATTCTTGAACTGCTGCTACTTTCTCCTCGTCGGTATGTACCCCTTCTGTTGTTACTTTATGACCAAGATATTTAACTTCTCGCCTGAAGAGTGAACACTTTTCCATATTCAGTTTAAGCCCTGCTGATTATATAAGCTCAAATACTTTTTTCAACTTTTCCAGGTGGTCGTTAAAATCTTTTCCCATCACAATAATGTCATCGAGGTACACCAAGCACGTTTTCCAGTGTAGTCCTCTGAGTACACGCTCCATCAAACGTTCGAAAGTAGCTGGCGCATTACATAAACCAAACGGCATGACTGTAAATTGCCATAGACCATCGCCAATACTGAAAACTGTTTTCTCTTTGTCTTCCTTACCAAGTTCCACTTGCCAGTAGCCACTTTGCAAATCAAGAGTTGAGAACCACTTCGCACCAGATAGTGTGTCCAGAGTGTCATCGATTCTTGGCAGTGGATAGCTGTCTTTTTTCGTAGTATGATTTAGCTTTCTGTAATCCACACAGAATCGAGTACTTCCATCCTTCTTCTTTACCAGCACAACTGGTGAACTCCATGGACTCGCTGATGGTTCAATAACACCTTGTTTCTGCATATCGGAAATCAGCTTAATGGCTTCGTCTCTTTTGGCCAATGGGACTCGTCGTGGTGTTTGACGAATTGGTCTAGAATCACCGGTGTCAATGAGATGCTTCACGATGGTTGTTCGTCCTCCAGTTTTTTCATTGGATGAAATATTGAACTGTATTTCTCCAATAGATGTAAAGCTTTTTCCTTTTGCTCTTTGGTAAGCACACCTGCCCATTCTTCCATCTGTGCTTTTAATTCCGCTCTAACAGTTCCTGATCTTCCACTTTTCATCGACGAACACCTTCGCAGTATACTATGACAATTCTTCACAACTGTAAATGTATTAATTGGATTTAATATTCGCACCGGTACCATTCCATTTCTTTAGGTTCTACTAACGTCCTACCAAGTATTATGTGTTTATGCGTTACTTCTTTATCCGCTTCCACTACCCACAACCTGCCTGTCTCATCATCCACATTCATCTGCGCCCAAATTACCGCGGCTAATTTTTCTCGAACCTCTTGGCGTTGACATGCCAGTATTCGTTTGATGTTTCCACTCCGCTTGTTACCGATGTTCAACGATAACTCGAGATTTGCATAGCGTAGTATCCGTTGAATTAAATCTAATGTAAATCCATTGTCAATCATAAAGTCAACACCAATTATTACGTCATCGATGATGTCAGCCACAATGAATTCATGTTCCCACGTGTAATTTCCAATAGATACTCATTTCTTTATCTTACCCAGAATTTGTGCATCCTCACCCGTTGCTGTACGCAATTTTATTCCCATTAAAGGCTCAAACCTCTTTACCAAATCGCTCTTGATTATAGAATGTGATGCACCAGTGTCCAGTGTTAACATGAATTCCATATTGCCCAATTTTCCATCAATAGTCAAGCTGCTTGGCACACGCTGTAGTTGTGAAATGTGAATGATGGGGCAACCCACTGTTGGAGTCAGTTCACGCCCCGCTGAACTGACTCGATTTAGTTTAACGATGGATTTGTGTTAGTGGAGCGATCGCTATCCACCTTATTCTCCTTCTTTTGTCTTCCTGGAGAATTGGATCTTGATCGCTTTCGTCGTAGACGGCAGTCACGCGCCATGTGTCCTGGTTTGTCGCAAATAAAGCACTTACCAGTAAATTTGTTTTCGCGTCGACCTGTTGTTCTTCCTTCAGGCTGCACTACAGATTTGAATGCCTGACACACTGCTTCAACCAGATCTGCTGTTTCTGTTTCTAGTTGGCGTACCCGTGGCATTGGTCGACACATCAAACTGGCGGCTTCAAACGTCAAGGCACTACTGACTGTTTCGGCATAAGTATTCCTTGGTGACATGACTAGGGCACGCTTTGTCTCTCCATCACGTATGCCATCTATGAAAGCCACTATTTTGATTTTTTCGACGAACTCTTCCGAATTACCGGAGAACGCTAGATGACATAAGCGCTCAATATCGGAAGCGAATTCCTGAAGGCTCTCATTACTCCGTTGCACTCGCGATCTCAATTCAACTCGATGTAATTGACTCTTGTATTCATTTCCATATTTTCGCTGGAGTGTGTCCATCAGTGACTGATAGCTACCACGATCTTTTTCTGGAACCATCTGTAACACCTCGGAAGCATTACCTTTTAATGCGACCATTAAAGCAGCAGTCTTGTCGCTATCATCCCATTGATTCTTCGAAGCTGTTGTCTCGAATTGAAGCTTAAAGATATTGAATGGCGTGCTTCCGTCAAATGTTGGTGGCTTTAGTTTGATTGTGCTTGAATCTCGAATCACTGATGTGGCTGGTCCATTTATTTTTAGTTGATTGAGTTCGTGCTGTAAGTTCTCGAACTTATCTTCCAAGTCATCTACATGTTCCTTTAAATCCGTGCCCTTTTCATTAATGGTTCCGGAAATTTCCTGAAATCTAAGTTCAATTCCTTTTTGTAGATTTTCGATGACGTGTTCTTGGCGAGCCGAATTTTCTTGAATTTCCATACGCAAATCACTAATAACGCCCTCTTGGCGAGACGAACCCTCTTGAATTTCCATACGCAATTCAGCCGAATGTTCTTGAAGCTTGGAGTCAATGCGAGACGCATTTTCTTGTAGCTGTTGTTGCTGCTGTTGCATCATGGTTTTCATGAATTCCATGAGTTGACCACTCGAATCTATTTTGCTCTCTTCCTCAGCGTGCACAACTGCTTGTATATCGGCTTCCTCGAAGAACTCATGTTCTTCTACATTAATTCCCTTAGCCTCCATAGCTTGCCTCAGCCTCACCAGCAGTTCCGCCTTTGCACCTGATGACGATAGATTCATCTCTACCAACAGCTTTTTAAGCTGGTCCACTTTTAGTTGGTCAATTTTCACCATCTTTACAGAATCCCACTTCTGACACCAATTGTTACGTTTTTATTCTGTGAACGTTTAATTCTATTTGAATTACCTTGTTCGATTACTGGATTCTGTTAATGATAACTGCAACACTTATTTTATACAACTATATACAGCAACAATTTATTTAATAATCTCTATTTACAATCAACACTGTTTACAATCAACTATTTACTATAACACTTAAATGTACTTGCAACTTTTGCCTCTGTATCAATGTTTTCGCAATCACGTTCGGAATTAGATTGATTTTCACTTCTCAATACTGGCTCTATTTATACTCTGTTGGCAACACCCCAGAATCATCCTTTATCGAGATTCTTCTCTTCCTTTCTCGTTGGCTTGTTCTGGTTATCGTTTATTTCTTTTTGTTGACATTCGTTTCGATGCTGCCAATAGTGTCAGTCACAATAGTGATGAGTAACCAACTATCGATACTCGTTACAATATATATGAAAATATATAAAGAGATGAATATATATACCGAAGAAAATATATATGAGAATATATAGAGATGAAATGTGTATATATATAAGTGAAAATATATATGTGAATATATAGAAATGAGTATATGATATATATGGGAATATATAAAAAATGTGTAAATAATATATGAGATTATATTAAAAAAAATATGTATATATATATATATATATATATATATATATATATATATATATATATATATGGGAATATATATAAAAAGAAATGTGTATATATTTAAGGGAATATATATATACCGAAAAAAAAAATAATATATATATGAGAATATATGTATATATGTATATATATATGGATATATAAAAATTGAGACGAATTATGTATATATACACGTGAATATATTACCAAAATGCAATCTATATATGAAAATATATAAGGAGATGAAATTTGTGTATATACAAGTGAATATATATACAGAGGAAAATATATGTAAGAATATATAAAACGATGAAATGTGTGCATATATATATATGGGAACATATAAAAAAAGAAGAAATATGTATATATATAAGTAAATATATACCAAAGCGAAGTATCTATATATGAGAATATATTTAAAAAATATGTGTATCTGTATATATGAGAATATATATATGTATATATAAGTGGATATATAAGTGACTATATAATGTATGTATATAAAATCGAGAAATTTAAGTCCTTATCTGTTTGTTCGGCTGCTGGCGCTTATGCTAATGATGCGCTGCTGCCCCACTATAAGATTGTTGTCGTTACTATCCTTGTGTTTTGTTTTCAGTAAAAAAAAACTTTTTTTTTTTCAAAAAATTTTATTTGGACCGCACTAATCTGTCTAGATGGTACCGTGTATTTAATTTTTATTAATTTTCGTTATTTAAGTATTTTGTTTCTTTGTAGTAAAAGTAAAAAAATTTTCTCGACGCACTCTAATGCAGTACGCTTTTTAATTTCTTATTTATTTGCTTGTCTTGTTTTTTTTTATGTTATATGTAGGTGTACCTTATATGTTCACTGCACTTTATTTATGTACACTTTTTACTTTTGTTTCTTTTATATACACGGTTTGTTTTTGTTTTTTCTTAACTACACGATACGCGTATATGTATGTGTATGTATTAATTTGTAATGCTTTCGCTTTATGTATTATTATTTTATGTTTGTTTTTTTACTGTTTTTCACTGTCACTCCATATACATAATTAGCACGGATTTACTTTAATTTATTTATGCATTTCTATTTTTTTTAGTTTTGAACAACACAATGCTTCATTGCTTTTAACTTTGTCACTTTACCTCATTTCTTCTCTATTTATCTGATTCTTGTTTTTGCCTCGAAGGACCAATATTTAAACGCTTTATTAAATAAATGATTACACGATATATGTACGTAGAATTCACTTGATTTTATTTAGTTTAGCTATAAAATTGAAAATGCGCGAAATGGCACGATCGTTTCGAAATCTTAAAGGACCGAATGTGAAGATGATAGCATCGGTCGATCATAACGCGAACCGCGAAAACCCAAAAACATAAAAGGGGAATTTATGTGGAGAGTTGGGTTGCCATATGGTAAGTATGTAAGGTAAGGTAAGTAAAAATGGTAAGTATCATTAATTCATTTTATAAATACTATTTCATTATTTTTATTTCCTTCTTTCAGGGACTGACCATATGGCTTGTCTAAAGGGATTTAGACAATCGGCATACAGCTCTTACAGCTCATGGTTGTACCTTATTCGGTACTCGCCACCAACACAAATAGGTCCAAAGATCTTGCGTAGGACTTTTCTCTCGAAAACCCCAAGAATTCGCTCATCCGAGGTGGAAATTGTCCAGGCTTCAGCGCCATATGTTAGGACAGGCATTATGAGAGACTTGTAGAGTGTAGTTTTCGTTCTTCGAGAGAGGGCTCGACTTCTCAATTGCTTACTCAGCCCAAAGTAACACCTGTTAGCAAGAGTTATCCTACGCATGATCTCCAAGCTGACGTTATTACTGCTGTTAATGCTGGTTCCAAGATAGACAAAGTCCCTTACTACTTCAAAAGCGTAGTTGTCAACAGTGACGTGAATACAAAACAAAACAAAAACAAAAAAATATCACGAAAAAAAAAACAAATACATATATACGTAAAAGTAAGATGAAATATATGTAACAAAACACGTTCCGTTTTCAACGGATAATATTGAAAATCGTACCAGCTACAAGTACGAAAAGTTGGTCATTGCAACTATGAAGAGAAAATGCAATGTGGTCCCTATATTTTTGTCCAAACAACAATGCATTTTTAATACCTTTTAAAAAATTAAGTATCGATTATAAATGAATATTGCAAAAAAAAAAAAAAAGAAGTTAATTAATTAAGAATATATTAAATAAGAATATATTTATAAGAAAAACTAACTAAATGAGTGTTATAGTAGATATAGTAGTTATAATATATATAGTAGATGCAAGTGATCTATTATTGAAAAAGAATCTGGTAATTCCCATACAAACACAAGAGAGCAGCAGTATGTCCACGAGAATCCAAAATGAACTCATACTGTAAAATTGCGGAGATGCAAACGCAGCAACATTAACAGCTTTAACCACAGTAACATCCAAGAGAAGGATGACACAAAACTATTACAACCGAATATCGATTTAGGCCGAAAATAAATGCTTCGCCAGCCATCTCTGTTCTTCGCTAGCTGTCGCCAGTTAGAAATCCCGAGCGACGTCAGGTTCTCCAGTACTTGGTATTTCCACCGGAGGTTTGGTCTTCTTCTTCTGCGCCGTCCTCCAGCGGGTTCCGAATATAACACCTTCTTAGCTGGAGCGTGCTCTTCCATTCGCTCGACATGACCTAGCCAGCGCAGCCGCTGGATTTTGATGTGCTTTACTATGTCAATATCGGCATACAGCTCGTACAGCTCATGGTTGTACCTTATTCGGTACTCGCCACCAACGCAAATAGGTCCAAAGATCTTTCGTAGGACTTTTCTCTCGAAAACTCCAAGCATTCGCTCATCCGAGGTGGAAATTGTCCAGGATTCAGCGCCATATGTTAGGACAGGCATGATGAGAGACTTGTAGAGTGTAGTTTTCGTTCTTCGAGAGAGGGCTCGACTTCTCAATTGCTTACTCAGCCCAAAGTAACACCTGTTAGCAAGAGTTATCCTACGCATGATCTCCAAGCTGACGTCATTACTGCTGTTAATGCTGGTTCCAAGTTAGCCAAAGTTCCTTACTACTTCAAAAGTGTAGTTGTCAACAGTGACGTGCTGTTCAAGACGCCGGAACTCTTTGTTTGTTGACACTAGATACTTTGTCTCGCCCTCGTTCACCGTAAGACCCATCCGACGCGACTCTCTTTCCAACTCTGAGAATGCTGCACTGACTGCTCGCGTGTTCATGCCGATTATGTCAATATCGTCGGCATACGCTAACAGCATGACACTTTTGTTGAAGATAGTGCCATTATGTCGTAGATCAGCAGCTCGTATTATTTTCTACATAATAAGATTGAAGAAGTCGCACGATAATGAATCACCTTGTCTGAAACCCCGTTCGGTATTAAACGGTGCGGAGAGGTCCTTCCCAATTTTCACTGCACAACGGGAGTTATGCAGTGTCATTCTACAAAGTCGAATGAGCTTTGCAGGAATACCGAACTCAGACATTGTTGCGTAGAGGCAATCCCTTACCGGACTGTCGACAGCGGCTTTATAATCAACAAATGGTGTGTGTCGATCTGTTTTTCTTGGGACTTCTCCAGGATTTGGCGCAGTGTGAAAATCTGGTCGATGGTGGATTTACCAGGTCTGAAGCCACATTGATAAGGTCCAATCAGGTTGTTGGGCTTCAATCGTTCACTCAATACGCTCGATAGAACCTTCTATGCGATAGTCAGGAGACTTATTCCACGGTAGTTGGCGCAAATTGTGGGGTCTCCTTTTTATGTACAGGACAGAGAACACTGAGCCTCTAATCATCAGGCATGCTTTCATCCGACCATATTCTGCTTATAAGCTGGTGCATGCAGGCGAGCAGCTCATCGCCTCCGGTCTTAAACAACTCGGCAGGCAGGCCATCAGCACCTGCAGCTTTCTTGTTCTTCAGCCTTAAAATGGCCGTTTCAACCTCGTCATAGTCGGGTGGTGAAACATCAAGAACTGTATACAGTGGTGATGAAATCAGAGTAGAGAATACTCGATCGTTTCGATGAGCTCGTAGCTGAATTAAACAACATTAGGAGAAAATTATGTGATCTAACGGTTAGAGTTACAAAAGTTGAGAGGATATGCAGTGATATTGATGTTATGAAAGAGGAGATGGTATCTTTTCATCAACAAAGAAACTTCGTTGAGAATGTTGATGTTTCTGCTGAGGTATTCTGATAAGAAAAATCTTCATAACACCTTTGAAAACATATGTAAGCTTTGAGATGCCTATGCTGCGTGATGTTTTTAGAGCAAAATAAAAAAATTTTGAAGAGCAGAACAACAACAACACTTCTGTTGTTATCAAGCTGTTTTCATCATATGTTCGTGGTCGTTTAATTAAAGCTGTTGCTACTTTTCAAACAGACCGATTTCACTCAATGACATCTCTTGTCGTGGGAATCAGTTCATTTACATGCACGAAAGCTTTACAAAGAGAACCCGTGATTTATTAAATTATGCCAATAAACTTAGAAGGGACGATCGATTGGCTGATGTTTTATCTTTGCGCAGCAATGTATATGTCAAAGTTATCATGAATTATAAATGATACAACTAACATATATATTATTGCTGGTAATGAGACATATGTTTACTGAGTTTTGGGCTTCTGTTGTCTTTATTTTAATCACTGTTTGAATCAGTTTGATTATTAATTATATACATAATGTTTGAAATTTTAGTTTTAAGATATATAACAAATTTTCTATGTCAAGCTTATTCTTCATATCTATCACTTTGCTTTTCTTAACCTCTCGTATTTTATCTTCTTCCTTTCTTATTTCTTTATTCTTCTTCTTCTTATTTTAATGTTCTAGTGGTTTGTTTTTGAATCCGCTTGCCGATATTGCAATTCATAACATTCACTCTGGAATGTCTGGTGGTGTTGATGAGAACACAAGAGCTCTAGTTCACATGCTCTGTAAGCAACGTAATGATCCAATGTTGCTCATTTTAACGCTCAAAGCTTAAATGGTCTCAACTTGGACTATATAAAGTATATCTTTGAAGTCTCCCTTGTCAATATTGTGCGTATATCTGAGACGTGGTTTAGATCTGATCTTTCAGACCAGCTTAATTCCATTAACGTATACAAACTTTTTAGGAATGGTAGATGATCGTTAGAAGAGAGGTGGTGGCGTTGCGGTCTATTGTAAATGTGATTTTGATGTCAAAGTCGTAAGCCAAAGCAATAGCTCTATGAATGAATTTATTAATGTTGAAATATTTGACAGTTGTACCAAGCTTTTGATATCCTGTGTTTATAATCCACATCGCGGCTTCAGCCTTGATACTTTTTTCCTTGATATTTCTGAAAGACTGATTGACTATGACAATCTTGTTATATGCGGAAATTTTAACATTAACTTATTAATAAATGATAATACCGCCCGTGGTTTCTTAAACTACATCTCTAATCTTAAGTTTTTTTCGGACATTATTTCCAGTTTATTTGAGAGGTTTGTGCCTCTTTAAACCTTTAAAGTTTCTAATAAATCCTCTCCTAAAACTAAGTCTGTTACAACCTTTTACATACCTACCTGCGAACACTCCATAAATCATTAAAATATTCAGCGTACAAATAATACACAAACCATACCCAATATGTGTATAATAGAAAAGTTAATTTGATTCTTCTTCTTCTTCTCCTTATTGCCGTCATACAGTAATATCAGTAAATGTATACACACATACACATACTTGTGTAGTCAGTCGCTATGACGACAGAGAAAGAAGAAATAATCAAATGAAATTTTCACTGAACGTAAAATGTAGCATCATAAAAGACTTAGACTACATAATTCCTAAATGCTTTATACATGTATATGTACCAAAGTTGTATGACTTGCCGACGTAAGATATGATAAAAAATAATAAAAACCAATCGGTGCTTGATCGAGTAATTCGTTACGCGACCTACTGTTTAACACAATCTTCGTTAATTTTTAAATCGGCCCGATCGAGTATCTTGCTACCCGAACGAGTGCTCTTATAGTCGCGCTGGCAGTAATTCGCTGAGCAGCTATAAGTAGTTGCTTTAAGCGAGGCTGTCTGAATTCCATCGCTCGCTTAAAGTACTTGACTGAGAGCCATCAGCTCTGCTCGGGGTCATTTTGACCAACGGCATATACCAGGGGCGACCATCCGCCATCCCGTTGGTTGTTCCTACATGTTGCTCTAAAAGGTCTCCCCTTCTAGATGTGAGGCCAGGGTGCTGGATACAGGAGACCTCTGTATCGGGCTACCCTACACAACTATCAGTCGCTTGGAGAATTCTGCTGAGGAGGATCTACCAGACAACTTATTCATTAGGTGTAAGTAAGGTTAGTTAGGGTTAGGTATTCCATTAAGGCATAGAATAAGGAATTGAATTTGTATTCTTAAAAAATTGTAAAAAGGGAAAGAAAGGAAAATAAAAACAAAGAAAAATAAAAATAAATCAAAGTAGTGGTAGTTCCATCAGTACCGAGCCGAACAATCTTCCAGTATCGGTGAATTGATTCCCAATAGGCAATCGTGCGGAATTCGGTACTCCTCCTACAACAAGAGTTTTTACGCTGCCCTCTTGTTTGACCCTGGCTGACTGAGTAATACCCCAGCTGGAAAGCAAAAGGCACGCCTTACAACCTATTAGTATTTTGCCTGCCTTAGGCAAAGTTTGTGAGCATCTAATTTCTGCCTGCATACATAGCAGAGGGCTTATGTCATACCCTCAATCTGGGATTCGTTCCATTCACAGCTGCACCACCACAATGCTGAAAGTTATTGACTATAAAAATGTTCCTTATGATCAGGATAAGTTAATCTTGCTTTGTCTCTTAGATTTCTTGACTCAGCATGCCATCGGTTGCTATGTTTCAAGTTGAAATACTACTTTAACTCAGAAATAGGCAACAACAAGTAACAGTAGGGAATGACTTTTCATTCTTCTCTTTGCTCCTTGCTGGTGTACTTCAGGGGTCAATTTTGGCTTTTTTTCTTATTTGCTGATTCTAGTCTACATGTTTGTAAGCATTCTACGATCCATGCCTACGCTGACGATATTTCCGTAATCCTTACAGAGGTTGATGATATCATCATAAAACTTAATGCTGACGTCTAGTCCATTAACTCGTGGGCAGACAAAAACATGTTGAGACTTAATCCTTTGAAATCCAAAGTATTGCTTATATCGAAGAAGACTATATGCTCTTTAATTATTCAACCGATCTAAATTGGGAGTTCGAAGCTTGAACTTGTCGATACTGTCGTGAGCTTAGGTTTTTCGATTACCTCGAACCGAACTCTAAAATATATTATACTGTACGTTCCCTTCGATTTCCAGCTGAATACACTGCCTTATCAGTTAGAGTTAACTTTGTTAAGCAATTAGTAGTTCTTCACATTACATACTGCAATGTTAATTATAGTCAATCGGATTCCACCCCAACATAAAGTTTCACTAGCATTCAACAGTCCGATTCGATATGCTTTTGGCCTGCGTTTCTGTGCTCACATTTCTCACAAATCTACCGGTATTTTAGGAGTTGGACTGACTGCCTTTTTGGAAATCCGTAATATAATTTATCATCATCAACTCATCACTTGCAAAACACTAGGGTATCTATATGAGAAATTGCGATTTTTACAATCTAGGTAGGTATACTCATTTGTATCTCGTCGTATGATTTTTGTGAACGCCATTATACTATGGAACTCGTTTTCATCCGGACTCAAGCGAATTCTTTATGCTGGCGGTTTCTAGTGGCGTGCCCAGGATTTTAGCAAAGGGTGATGAGATGAAAAAGATGTATAAGAACAAATTTATAATGAAAGATTTTTAAATATCTATATATAATTAATTATCCTTTTCAAAAAGTCATTTGGTCAAGGGGGATTTATTCTCCTGATCTTCCCCTGGCTACGCCACTGGCGTTTTCAGCAACTTCATCCGGAACTACATTAAATCTCGTTAACTCCCTTATATATTATTCGGTTTTTATGATCCCGGGATTTAGGTGTTTATTACTTGCTGTGTTTCTGGTTGGATCAACTGGGTGTGAATAGTTTGGAAAGGGCGGTTCTGGCACAGACGAGCAATGACGTCATCGGTTTATTTTCAGGATATTTTATTAGGTTGTGGGTATGTGTCTAGAATATTTTACTGTGTTGTGGGTGTGTGCCTAGAATAGTTTACTATGTTTTGGTTGTGTGTCTTGGGCGAGAGCTTTTCAGTTATGGTTTGTTGTAAAGCTTTGATTGTTTTTTGGTAATGGCGTTAATAAGAGGTTGATGTCGGGGATATAAATAATGGTGTGTTGAGTCAGTAAGATTAAATTGGAGTTGAGCTTTAACGATCACGGTAAATGAAAAATGTTTTGGATTCAAAAAGTAAAGGAGGGTGACAAGTATTGTATATGCAAGGGCGGTTGGAAATATTTTAAGATTATTCAAGTTGTTGTCGTTCAGGAGTACTTAAAAATCTATTTAACTCCAGAAGATGGGATTAGCACATCATTGTTTACTATGGCAAGAAGAGGACAGAGACCTGAAACCATACTTGAATCAAGTTTTATGTTTACTATAAAGGAGCATGTAAAAATTGAAGTGATTGGTGGATCGATTACATTGATGGGAATTTCACATCCAGGCATAGAACGTTTTACATATGATTCACAATTTAGATCGTCCTGTATATTCGTTGACATTGACAGCACAAATCAAAAAATCAATGAGACTGAGAAGATTAATAGTTCGACTCAAAAAATATATGAGACTGAGAAGGCTGATAGAGCAGCTGTTAGAGCAGCTGATATTAAGAAGATACGAACAAAATATCAGATCCTTTAGGTTGAGAGGACAAAACACAGATAATATTATTATATAATAGTTGTGTTAATTGTACAAATTTAAAGTTTATTTCAAAACAAATTTTATAATTAATGATCATATAAATATAAACTAATGTCTGGTGGTTTTGGTGCCACCTTTATAGAAGGCGAATGCAACTCTGACTTGATCAGTCAGCAGTCGATTCGTTTTTTCTTGTTCTTCTTTTTTTCTTGCTTACTTAAATTTTTTTTCTCGAACAACACGAGCAGTGCGCGCATTTTTTGTTCATTTTTTTTTCTCGAGTGTTTTTGAATTAATAATCTCCATTCTGGAACATATTTTAGTTCGTTTTAATAATAAATTGTGTATATCCCGTATAAATACTTCTTATAATAAATTATATTTGTCTCGCATATATACAAGTATATCTCTTGTTTTTGTTTCTTTGTACAAAGTGATATACACGAGAAACAATTGGTTTGCAATTTACGTGCATTTCTTTTTCGTCTCAATACGGTATTTCTCTCGATAACCAAATTAATTAAATAAATCAAAATTTGATTTAAACATACATTTGGAGCAATGGTATTGGTCACCAACGAAAGGCTTAACAATTTTGAAGGTGATAAAAAACTGTGCTGATGCGAATACAATACAACAACAACGGCAAGTAGCAACAACAATAAGTAAAGTAGAACAAATTGAAGAAAATCAACAGCGACAACAACAGCAGATTTGGCATCAATTATCTACAGCAATAGTTTGCAATTGGTAAAGATGATGGCGCAAAATGACATTACCAGCAAACATCATCAACAGAGAAAACACCGGCAACTACATCAACAATACAATTTCACATGGCCTGATAAAGTCAGCGAAAATTTCGGATCATAGTTAAGACAAGTAGATTTCTATTTTTATTATGTATTATTCTCTTATTTAAAACCGATTAATTAAAAATAACTTTAATTTTATGAGAAAGCAAGAATAATTGGTAATTGAGAACATATCGGTACAACTCAACCAAGGTATGAGCCCACCGGCATCTCTCTCACATACACACTAATGTATTTGTGTTATTATCTATTTCATTCTCATTCTTTGATCAAGTTTTTTGTACATAGTCATACATTTTTCCAATCCAACCATTTTTTTTCAAAAGTGTAACAGGCATAAGTGTCAGGTCCAACAGTTGCCTCATCATTGCTACAAGGATAATTGGAAATATGAATTCCATATTTTGATTCTATGAATCCGATTTTTTTGACATTTGTTATAAGTTCTAATAAACTTTGTACTTTTAACCAATACGATTCTGTTATAATATCACCATATTTTAGAATGAACTCTTTAATTTTTAATGGTAACATAATCGAATGATCTTGCAAATACAACTGATGAGAGGCACATGTATTTCACAATAATTATGGGTGTAAAAATTCAAACAGTAAATGATTGTGGTTTTACTGATAAGAACTTCCTGTCGGTAAAAAACATTTATTGAGCGTGAGAAAGAATTCAAACAGGAAATGATTGCGATTTTACTGATAAGAACTTCCTGTTTACAAAAGCATTCGAATGAGCTTGAAAATACAACTCTTAAAAAGTACATGTATTTCTCAATAATTGCGCGTGTAAAAATTCAAAGAGGAAATGATTATAGTTTTATTGATAAAAACTTCCTGTTGATAAAAAATATTTATAGATCGTGAGAAAGAATTCAAACAAGGAATGATTAGGGTTTTGTTGATAAGAACTTCCTTGAATAATAATCTTATAAAAGTCGTATAAAGTTGTCTACACCTCAGTATACATTCTGTCAAATAAGTACCCGGAATTTCTCATTTTTAATTTTGCCTCTGAGAATATTTAAAAAAAAATTTTTTCCCAGGTTGGCACATCTGTCAGCCACTATTCTGTGAATTTTTATTGCTATGTGTCATTTAGTTTGGTTACGGCGTCATTAGGAACAAGTCTACCTACCTACAAGTCTACAAATATGCCCACTGTTGAAAACGGTAACAATAAGTTAAAATTTAGTTCTTTCAAGTCTAAACTTAATGTTCCATTCGCTATCTATACAGATTTTAAGTATATTATAGAGAACGTAAATGTAAATGAGTCTAATAATGTGTTAGCTACTCAAATTCATAGGCCGATAGCATTTTCGTATTACGTCAAATGTAGTTTCGATCAAAGTCTAGATAAATTTGTAATTTACTCTGGCAAAGATTGTACAAAAATATTTGTAAGTAATTTTTAAATGATGCCACAAATATTTATAAAAATGATTTAAGTATAGTTAGAACAATGAACTCCCTCACACCAAAAGAAGTTTTCGATCATTGTCATTTAACGGGAAAATATCTCGGTCATGCTCATTCAAACTGAAATTTGAATTTTCAAATTGCAAAGTAAATTCTAATTTTCTTCCACAATTTTTCGGGATATGATTGTCATCTTTTTGTTAAAGAATTAGAAGCGTTTCCCGGCATTATTAAAATTATTCCTCTAAACAAAGAATTATATATATCACGTCCAAAATATATAAATATAGCAGAGAAAAAATATGTAGAGTTACGGTTTCTGGATTCATTCAGATTTATGTCCTCTGGTTTGGAAAGTTTAGCTAAAAATTTAAACAGCGAAGATTTTCATGATTTATAGTCAGCATATCCATCTAGTAAGAATTTAACTTATTGAAACGTAAAGGAGTATTTCCATACGAATATTTAAATTCAGTTGATCGTTTAAAGGAAAATAATCTTCCTCCTCGAGAACAATTCTTCTTCACTTTAAATAATACAGAGTGTTCTGTTGTTGATTATGAACATGCTGTAAGTGTTTGGACTACATTTAAATGTAAAACTTTGCTCGACTACATGTTCTTGTATTTGAAAACAGATGTTTTATTGGTGGCACATGTAGTTGAAAATTTTCGCAAAGTTTGTAAAGATATCTATCAATTAGATCCTTGTCATTATCGTACTCCACCAGGTTTATCCTGGGATGCTATGTTGAAAACCACCATGATTGAATTAGATCTTTTTCAAGACATCAACATGTATAATTTCATAAATGGAATAAGAGGTGGTATTGTTCAATATAGCAATCGCTATGCAAAGCAAATAATAAATATCTACCAGAATATGATTGCACTAAACCATCTGAATATCTGATGTATTTAGATGCCAATAATTTATATGGTTGGGCAATGTCAGAGTATTTACCCTATGGTGGATTTGAGTGGGTTGAGAACATTACAGATTTCAATATTTTCTCAATAAGCGATACTTTAGATATAGAATTTATTCTAGAAGTTGATCTAGATTATTCTACATCTATTCAGGATTATCATAATGATTTCCCGTTCTGTGCTGAAAATAAAAAGTCACCAATTGGTAAATCAACAAAATTAATTCCAGACTTAAATAACAATAAAAATTACATCATTCATTACCGCAATTTGAAACAATGTATTATGAAAGGCTTAGAACTTGTAAAAATTCATCGTATTTTAAAATTTAAACAATCAAATTGGCTGAAGAATTACATTGATCGTAATACATATTATAGAACTCTACCAAAAAATGAGTTTGAAAAAAATTTTTTAAACTTTTAAACAACGCTGTCTATGGAAAAACCATGGAGAATGTCTATAAAAGAAAAGATATTAAAATTGTGACTGAGTGGGAGATCAAAGGAACAAATCTAGGAGCGCGAAGCCTTATTGCGAAGCCTAATTTCCACAGTTTAAAACACTTTGCGGATACCATGATAGCAATAGAGTTGAGACAAGAGAATGTTATGTATAATAAACCTACAGTGGCTCCCAGCTTATTTCGTACAGTGACAGTTTAAAAATTGCTGCAGTCGTAATTCCTAATATAGCAAAAATTTGAACAAAATATAAATGCCATTTTTGAAAGGAAGGTTTGTTTTTTATTTTCCAAAATTTACTTTTTCAAAATTTTAGTTTTTGACACTATAAAAAAATAAAATAAGAAAAAAATAGGAAAATTCATGTCACAGCTTATTTCGTACAGTCTCTTTAAGTTCAAACTAAAAACAAAGTAAGTTGATTTTAATATTTAGTATGACATCCCTTAGCGTTAATGACAGCCTGGAGTCTACTTGGCATTGAATCCACCAATTTTTGAGTGATGTCTGGTGTGATTTTTTTCCATTCCTCCATCAGTACCTTCTTTAGGTCTTGCTTATTAGAAATCTTGTGTGTTCTTATTTTATTGTCCAAAATAGACTAAAGATTTTCAATCACATTCATGTCAGGTGACTGTGGTGGTGGAGACATCAAGTGTGAGCAGTTCAAATAAGCCAAGATTGCACAATCCCAGATTTATGTTTTGGGTCATTATCTTGGTAATACCGAAATTCTTCCCGCAAACCCAGTTTGTCTGCACTTTGAAGTAAATTGTTTTTCAGAATCTCGAGGTACTTCATTTTGTCCATTGTTCCCTCAATAAAAACCAATTCACCTACTCCGGCTGCTGACATACAGGCCCAAACCATCACGCTACCGCCACCATGCTTCACTGTGGGCTTAAGGTTCTCCTTGTTTAGCTCGGTATTAGCTTTACGCCAAACATATGACATTCCGTCCGAGCCAAAAATATTAAACTTAGACTCATCCGCGAAAATAACGGTATTCCAGAACGCAGGAGTATTAATAATATGCTCTTTGGCGAAGTCAAGTCGGCGTTGTATATTCATTTTCGAAATGAATGGTTTCTTTCGGGCTACTCGACCGTTCAAGTCATGATTGCGCAGCACACGTCGGACAGTTTCAGCACTGGATGATTTTCCTATTTCACGCTGAACCTCTGCAGCCAACTTCGGAGCGGATAACTTTGGATTTTTCTTAATTTTTCGTACAATATAACGCTCGTCTGATGCGTTGAAAATCTTATTAGGTGCTTCTCTGCCCTTGTTCTCCAACCGATTTTCGCGAACGAAGCGTTGAATGATGTATTGGACAGTTGAGGCACTTAAATTTGTCATTTCAGCAATTTTTCGCACACTCTGACCTTTCCTAAAATGGTTAATTACCAGTTTACGCTGTTCCATCGTTGTACGATGACCCATAAAGCTAAATGTTTAATTTACAGCACTTTAACTATTTAAAATAATAATAATAAAAATTGTTATAATAGTTAAAAAGGTCCAAAAACTCATACAATTCAAAAAAACTTTGTAACTGCGCGGCAGAATGAAACTTACTTACATTGAAGTTTGTGTACGAAATAAGATGTGAGCTGAAAATCAGCTGATCAATAGTTTTTCTCTCTTGCATAACAAAAAGAAAAATTTTTGGGGTTCCCCGTTTTCTTATTAGGTTTATTAAACACATACACAGACATCTACATTCAAAACTTATCGATAAGTTTTTTAGTTTCGATGTTACAGCCATGTACATAAAAATATATACACTGTACGAAATAAGCTGTGAGCCACTGTATATACTTGGGATTTTGTGTTCTAGAATTATCAAAATACAAAATGTATGATTTTCACTATGGATACATGAAACCAAAATTTAATAATAATTTAGTACTGAATTATATGGATACAGATTCATTTATTTATTCTATTAAAACATCTGATTTTTATAGTGATATTTGTAATGTTATGGACTCTAAATTTGACATGTCGGAATATTCAAGCGATAATCGATTTAAATTTCCATTAAAAAATTTTAGGTATGATGAAAGATGAAAACAATGGTTTCGTTATGAGGTAGTTCATTGGTCTACGATCAAAAGTGTATTCAATAGATACATTTGAGGGTAGAGAGATAAAAAAAGCAAAAGCAGTTAAAAAATGTGCTTTAGCTAAGTTAAGTATAGATGATTATAGAAAATGTTTATTTCAAAATAGATTTTATTATAATAAGATGTGTTTTTTAAATCTAAAGTCCATACATTATATACACAACAGTGGACAAAAGTAGTATTAACCAATAATGATGATAAGCGTTATATTAGAGAAGATGGGACACATATTTATGCTTGGGGTCACTTTAGAATAAGTGATCAAAATTAATAACGCCTCTGTATATATGTATGTTAATAAAGAAAAAATATGTAAATGTAATTTATATATATTTGCTGAAATAAAAAATAAATAAAAATTAGAATGTTTTCTTTTATTTCTATAAATATTTAGGGTTATTAAAAACACAGTCTTCCTCTTTCTATTAAAAATGTATGAAGATAATTGTGCGTACGTGCTGGATGTGTGAAAATATTATTAGACAACGTTCGACTGAAGAATAAATATTACATAGTCATTGTGGATTTCTGAATTATCGAATTTTTATTCATTAAGTGATAAGAATGTTGGAATCATAATATTATTATAATATTAAATAAGACTAATAATATATTATATTATTAAAAAATTACTGAATTCTTTGTTGACCTGTGATACGCATGATCCAATAATATTTGTACATCGTGTGGATATTGCGGTTGACGTGTGATAAGAATGTTCTAATATGAGAAAAAAAAATCTATTGGGGAATATTTGCCTGGGGAATAAATATTGTATTGCCATTGTGGTCGAGGTGATAAGAATGACTAACGAATATGAATCGTTTCAAAGCATATAAAAACCTAGCGGATTGAGAGACTGTATCAAACGTAATTGTAACCCTATAGAAGTAAGATAATTTAATATATACATATATATTAAATTTGTATTAATTTAAAATTTTATTTTCAAAATAAATAAAATGGCCTCAACAACAGCCACAAAATTTGCAAAAGTTAGACAGGACTTTTATAGTAAGAACTATAAACCGTCTTTGGGCATCAATAAGATGCCTAAAGATATACTATTTAAGGTGCTGCGGATGAAGGTCTCCAGCACCAAATATGGTTAAAAGTTAGTTTGTGATCTGGAAGATCACAAACTCTTCTTACGGAAGCATATCTTTTCGAGCTGTACTCAATAATTCGCTGCTTACTGTCGTTTTCATTCTTGTTGGTTCTGGTGAAGTCAGCTATTTCTTTCGCTGTCGTTTTCGTTTTGCTGACAGACTTCCAGATCCTTTTCGATTTAAACACAAGCCACAGGTCAAAGCAGCGAACTTGTCGAATATTTAAATTATATACATAGTTTCAAAAAATGAGTAAACCAAAATCTACTATTTAGAGTCTTTCTCCAAGCAAGGAGATGATTGTTTTAAAATCCTTGAAGCGCCAAAAGACAGTTGCTAAAAGCAGAATACTACGCATAAAAATGGTGCTTCTTGAAAAAACCATGTCACTAGATCCCATCGAATTGGAGTGCCGACTTGAGATACTAAATTCACATAACCAGAAGCTTATGAAATATCAGTCGAAGATAGAAGAAATTGATGAGGAAGACATGGCACGTGGAGAGTTAGAGGACATAATTGTCGAAACAAAGTCCATAATTAAATCGATATTGGCGAAAAATAAGTCCTCGATTGCTGAAGCATCATTTATTGCACCCCACAGTTCGCGACTTCCAAAGATATCACTACCAAAAATTAGAGGAGAACACTCTGAATTTAAAAGTTTTATGAGTTTGTTTGAGAGTTTAGTTCATAACGATCCAACAATCCCGGATATAGAAAAATTTAATCATTTGGTGTCCTGTTTATCTGGTGAGGCCTTGGGCACAGTGAAGTCTTTCCAAATTTCGGAAGAAAACTATCCAAAGGCGCTGGCTAGTTTAAAGAAAGTCTATGACAATAAATGTCTGATATTTTTTAATACAATTTCAAAGCTCTTTGAACTTTCGAAAATTCAGAGACTTTCTGCATCCTCTTTGCAATCTATGATCGATACAGTGTCTGTGGTATACGATTCTCTTTTATCGCTGGGTGACGATAAACATATTTTAACCGTGATGATAATTCACATGGTCATGTCAAAGGTTGATCCCACTTCTCGGTCAAAGTGGGAGGAGCAACTTGATTACGATAGCTTGTCGCTTTGGGCTAAGTGTGTAGCAATGCTCAATAAGAGGTACCAGCACTTATCTGCTGAAGAAGCTTCCTCATCACAGACTCGGCTTTTCATTGCAGAAATTCGACAGAGGGGAAGAACTCAACAAGTGGAAAGATCAAAGGCATCATTTGTCGCGGCAAATTCGAAACAGCCAACTTGCCTTCACTGTGGTTCAAAGAACCATTACATAATATCTTGCCAAAAATTCCAAGCTCTTACCGCTTTTGAAAGATTCGACTTCGCCAAATCATTATCCTTGTGCATAAATTGCTTGCGCAAGGGACACACCATCTCAAAGTGCAAAGCAGATCGTTGTCGTGTGTGCAATAGATCGCACCACACGCTGTTTCATCAATATCCGATCTCCTTTGAGACAGAGCCGCAACCTTCGTCATCGCAGGCCATGCATACTAGCAGCGTGCCCAACCGAGTAATGTTAGCTACAACCGTAGTTGATGTAAAATCTCGCTCCGGCGATTACGTGCGAGCACGACATCTACTTGATTCAGGCTCGCAAGTTAACTTTATGACCGAAGGAATTAGCACAAAAATTGCGAATTCAAAGAGAAAAGTCGACTCTGAATATAATTGGAATTGGCAATGCAAATAAAAGGGTCCAAGGCAAATTAAATACTTATGTGAAATCAAGGATCAACGACTATGAACTTTCGGCAGACTTTTGGGTAATGCGATCATACAGTGAATACTAATGGCTGGAAAATACCACATAATATCGAGCTGACTGTCCCAAACTTCTTCAAGTGTCAAAAGATTGACATTTTAATAGGAGCTGAAACATTCTTTGATGTGTTGTCAGTGGGTCAGATCAAAACTAGTCCAAAGCAGCCTACGCTGCAAAAGACATTATTGGGCTGGATAATTTCGGGCAAGTACGCCACAAACCAAAGCTCCAGTGGACAAGCAAGTAGTACACTATGCCAGTCCGAGGAAAGCATTTCAAATATCGACGCCACTGTCCACAAATTCTGGGCGTTGGAGGAAATACCCTCGGATATAAATACCACAAGGCTGACTCCTGAGCAAGCTGAATGTAAGCAATTTTTTTGAAAACCACGAGGGTTTTACCAAATGGAAGGCTTCAAGTCAGATTGCCTTTTAAAAAAGAACGTCAGTTACCTTATGAAACCGCAGCTCGGCGGTTTCAGGCGCTGGAGAGAAGGACTCTGAAAGATCCACAACTTCGGAAAATGTATCTGGACTTCATGAAGGAGTACCTAATGTTAGGCCATATGAGTCCTACAAAGAACCAAATTTAGAATGAACCGCATTACTTCGTTCCATCTGCAAATGCTAAGCGATATGAATACATCACAATATCCAGTCGGTGCCAAAGTTATTCGAAATGACTTTTATGTCGATGACCTCCTAACAGGATCCGACAGCTTGAGGTCACTCATTCAAATTCAAACTTTTTTTTTTTTTTTTTTTAAACAACAAGCTTTTTATTGGATCTTTCTAAAATTACTTAGAAACTAACAATATGTAATCAAATCTTACATTACAAACTAAATAAAATTATGTGATATTCCCAACGTTCCATCACAATTTGTTGAGTCACGAAGTATAGCAATTTCACAGCATATTCAGTGTGTCTTTTCTTTTTAATCGACGATGCCCCGTGCTCAGCAACAATTGCCTAGCAAGGGGATTCGGATGACTGTGTAATTTTTGAATGTAGCTTCTGCAAGACATTGCAACTTCCTCAGAAATTGTGGGTACATTTAAATCTCGATGGATGTTAACGTTCCTCATATACCAAGGCGCGTTTACAATAATTCGCAGACACTTGGATTGTATTCGTTGCAATTTTTCGATATTTGAGGGAGATGCGGTGCCCCAAAACTGAATACCATAAGTCCAGATTGGCTTCAGGATTGCTTTATATAATAGCACTTTGTATTCGAGATTCAACTTTGATCTTTTGTGTATCAGCCACCATAACTGATTAATTTTAAGCTTGATCTGAGTTTTCTTTGCCTCTATGTGATTTTTCCAGGTCAGCCTTCTGTCGAGGTGAATACCCAAGTACTTTGTTGAGGAACATTGTGGAACTGATTGGCCATTAATTTTAAGTGGGGGACATGTATCTGGCCTTAGCGTGAAGGTTACATGTACGCTCTTTGATTCATTGACTTTTATACGCCATTTTGCTAGCCAGATTTCGAGAGAATCGATATGAGTCTGCAGGAGTTTAGTAGCTTCTATGGGGTTAGAGCGAGAGCACAATATTGCCGTATCATCTGCAAAGGTCGATATAAATGTATGGTTATTGCTGGGCATATCTGTAGTGTATAAGAGATACAGTAAGGGGCCCAAAACGCTTCCTTGAGGAACGCCTGCGTGAATATCCAATGGATTTGTTGTGTAATCCTTGTGATGTACGAGAAATTGTCTTTTCGTGAGGTAGCTACTAAGCAATGAGGAGACATTTGCAGGCAGTAATAGTTTGAGTTTGTAAATAAGGCCATCGTGCCATACTTTATTCAAACTGAGGTGAATAAAATTTTAGATTCGGCAGGTCTCACACTAGCAAAGTGGTTTTCCAATCACTCCAACCGGTCAAACAGTGAGAGTCACGAAAAGTTATTGCAACTTAGCGATACCGACTCTACGAAAACACTGGGAATTCATTGGTAGCCGAAAGATGACATTTTTCGCTTCATTCTAGAAGATAATTTTAGTGAGCTGCGAGCAACCAAGCGCAATATTTTCTCCGTGTCTGCTCGCCTCTTTGACCCTCTTGGTCTACTATCCCCGCTAGTTACCAAAGCCAAAATCATACTGCAAGAGCTTTAGATTCAAAAACTAGATTGGGATGAGTCGATTCCATTTCACCTCGACACTAGCTGGCAAAACTTTATGGGCAATTTGTTGCAGCTTCCATTAATTAGCATTCCTCGGTATATAAATACAGAGTCGAGTGCCATCTGCCAAATTCATGGCTTTTCCGACGCGTCAATATGAGCGCACGGGTGCTGCTTGTATATACGTACCCAATCCGCAAGTGATACGAGATGTACGCTGCTTACTGCGAAGTCCAAAGTAGCTCCGCTGAAGACTAAATCTCTTCCGCGTCTAGAGCTCTCGGCGGCGCATCTTCTGGCGAAATTGTGGTCAAGAATTTCGCCAATGTTGAATCGACCAATAGAAAAAGTTATTTTCTGGACAGACTCCGAAATAGTTTTTCATAGGATTAAAACGCACCCATCTGCATTACAAACGTTCGTTGCAAATAGAGTGTCCGAAATCCAAGAGTTAAGTGAAAACGTCACTTGGCGACATGTGCCAACAAAACAAAATCCAGCGGATCAAGTGTCTCGGGGTTGTAACGTGGACGAATTAAATACATCAATATGGTTCTCCGGTCCGGTGTTCCTTCTAGAAGACCCTGCGTTATGGCCACAAAATATAAATTTTAACCTCTCTTCAGAGCAGCAAACACTTGAGATGAAAAAGAGCGCAATTACTTCAACCGCAATTAACACTATAAATCCACTGCTAGAAATAATTGAAAAGTTCTCATCTCACAGAAAGATGCTTCGGATTTTCGCTTACATACTAAGGTGGCTTCAAAAAAGTTTAGATCGAAAGCTGGAATTTGAAGTGGTACCAACCGCAAAGGAATTACAACTGAGTTTCCTTAAAATTGTCGACATAATTCAATAGTTTGAATTCAGTGAAGAAATTAGTAAGTTATCGAAAAATATCGTACTTCCTACTAACTTACAGAAATTAACTCCGTTTCTGCACGAATACTCGGAATCTCCGTTATCGTTCAAATTAATTAGAGTAGGTGGCCGTTTAGTAAACGCGCCAATCCCATACGATGCCAAATTTCTTCTGTTATTAAACAAGATTTCCCACTTTGTGAAAGCATATATCCGGTTCCTACATTTTCGCAATCACCACGCAGGCCCAAAGGCATTAGTAGCGTTTCTATGAGAAAAAATATGGCTAGTAAACGCTCCAAAGGCCTGTAGTAGAACTGTCAGAGATTGCATTCACTGTTTCCATTATAAGCCGAAACTTCAAGGTCAGATTATGGGCAATCTGCCCGCCGACAGATTACGAGCCTAAAGGCCATTTACAATATGTGGGGTAGATTATTGAGGGCTCATTCACATTTCTTTGAAAATTCGCGGTCGACCACCCGTTAAAATGTATATTGCCATTTTCGTTTGCTTCGCTTCAAAAGCAGTGCACCTAGAACTCGTTTCTGACTTAACGCCTGATAAATTTATTTTCGCCCTCAAAAGGTTCATTGGACGCCGCGGAATACCAGCCACAATATACTGCGACAACGCGACAAACTTGGTGGTAGCGGAGAGGAAATTTAGGGAACTGCGGGAAGCATTTCTGAAGCAGAAGCCGGAAATTCTCCAATTCGCCGCCGACGAAGGGTTCGCCTTCGCCTTCATACCTCCAAGGGCGCCCCATTTCGGAGGACTTTGGGAAGCAGGATTGAAGTTGGCGAAACATTTACTAGTTCGGACTGTAGGCAGCGCATTGCTAACCGCCGAAGAAGTAGAAACGCTGCTCATAGAGATCGAAGCGGTGCTAAACTCACGCCCTTTGTTACCACTGAGTCAGGACCCCAACGATGGAGAGGCCCTAACACCAGCACACCTTCTAATTGGGTGCCCACTGCGGGCACTGCTACCAACACAAGCGCCAATGGATCCAATGCGTTGTTGCGACAGATGGCAACTTGTTTGCTGTCTCGAGCAATAGTTTTGGCGACAGTGGTCTAAGTGTTATCTCTTGGAACTTCAACAGAGAACCAAATGGCTCTACCCTCAACGCAACGTCCACCCCAACGACCTCGTAATCGTTCAAGAGGACAACGTTCCGCCACAGCAGTGGGTACTCGGCCGCATCGCCACAACCGTCGCAGGGCAAGACGGCAAAGTTCGAGTAGCAGACGTCGTCACCAAAACGGGCACAATAAGACGCCCAATTCACCGACTAGCGGTGCTACCTCTAGAAATTGAAGGATCATGATCCTGTCAAGGTGGCCAGTGTTACGTCAAACATAATGTATACATATTAATGTTAGACACTGTATATCATTATGTTACAAATTTTCTCGCTATATATTTATTACCTACATACTTACCTATACATGAATTTATTACCTACATAATTAATTACTTCTAGATATTTGAATATTATATACTGAAATACTTGTACATACTTACCTCCATTGAAACCGTTATTTTTAGTTTTAATAGGCTAAGTGAAAAATAGAAATAAGAAATAAAGTTAGTCATAATTAGTGATTGGTAAATTCATCTTGAATTACCTCATGATTTTTCAATTGGGTTTCATCTGAATGGTGCGATGAAGTTTATTGTTGTACACATCAATTAAATCTTGATAATTATCAGTCAATTTATAAGATCTATGATAGCTAAACTCCTTCCACATCATACCTTTTAACGTTCTGTTGAAGTGTTCAACAATTGATGCTTTCAACGTACTATTTGTTGAATAATGATTGATATTATATAATTTCATTAGTTTTGAAATTCATTGTTGAAAAATTCGTTATCATCATCAGTTTGAAGATTTTTCGGAATTCGTCTGTTGACAAATATTGATTTCATCACTTTAGCAACATCCTGAGCATTTTTCGTTTTGAGTGCTGCACCCCAAGCAAATTTGTAAAATGTATCTATAACTGTGAGCAGAAGCGAAAACCTTTGTTATATGTGAGTAAGTACCCATTTCAACAAGATCAGCTTGCCAAAGATCATCATTGCCTTTTGTTACAAGTTCTCTACGTGGAAAATTTCTTGACTATATTAAGTCTTCTTTTTGAGCTATTTCAATTGCGTCCAAATTTATCAACACTCATACATTCAAATAATAATATTCGCTTCTTTCAACTCTTCGATAATTGATACAATTTTATTATTGCGATTATTGTGTCCAGCTTATTGTGATAAAATTAAAAGTCGTGAACGATCAACAATTTCATTGGTATCAACCCAATAAATATAATTGGTTTTATTACTATTTAGGGTCATTAAACCTTCACCTCTACGTGGAGATGATATCGAATCAGATTTCGCACTATCATACATTCTAGGTCCTTTGAATTGTTAATGTGAATCAAAATTTCGTGAGCATTCGTTGTGGTCCAGATATCTTTGTAAATCTCTAATTCAGCCTCAGTATATTTTGTTGGATGTTTAAGGAATAATAAGTCAAACAACCCCGTTGTTAATGGCCAAGTCTTATCACCAATTTTTATTAGATCATTTTTTGACTCCAAGGTTGATTCAGCAAATTTCCAGTTTTCCCTTGAATCGTTATGAGAACCATACAACTTATCCAACTTATTTTCTTTATTTAAAATTGATAACTCTGATTGCAATGTTGATTAATCGATATATACAGTATCATATTGATCGCTACTCGTTTCATTGTTATCATCAGCATCATCATCATCATCACCATTATAAGCACAGCTTGTAGAAGTTGTTGGTTTATCTTTTTTTATTGGTGCGCTAGACTTTATTTTTTCAAATTTCTGAACAACTTTATCTTTAATAGAGTTGTCTATTTTATTTTCATCCTTCTTATCTACTTCATTTTTTTGGTACTCGAAACTAGTTGTTTTAATGGTTATTTTATAGGTGAAAAAGTTTTCCCCAGATTATCCAGTGCATTTAATTCTCCTAATTTTAACAAAGTGAATTTTCGTTTGAGATTATTTCTGCTCCGTATAACATTTCTCTTCACTTGTTCATTCATGTTTTATGATTAGATCAGATCAGATCAGGTCTGGTAGTATCAGATCAGATCAGGTCTGATAGTATCAGATCAGATCAGGTCTGGTAGTATCAGATCAGATCAGGTCTGGTAGTATCAGATCAGATCAGGTCGGATCTGGTAGTATTAGATTAGATCAGGTATGGTAGTATCAGATCAGATCAGGTCTGGTAGTATTAGATTAGATCAGGTACGATAGTATAAAATCAGATCAGGAATGGTAGTATCAGATCTGATCAGGTCTGGTAGTGTTAGATCAGATCTGGTCTGGCAGTATTAGATCAGGCCTGGTAGTATCAGATCAGATCAGGTCTGATCAATTCAATCTGATATAATGTACTAATGTTGATTGTCAAATAGTTGAACTTTTACAGATGAATAAAAACGTTGAATCCTTTTTGATATCTGCCACCATTAATAAAATCATCTTTGCTTATCACAAGAAATCCATATTTATCCTTCCAACATACTCCACACATTTTTATAAACTTATCAAAACTCGTATCTGCACGCACATGATCATTGTATATATGCTTCACATTTAATCCATCTTGTTTAAAGCGTATGGGTTTTCTTGCTCATAAATAAAAGCAGTCTATGTTCTGATGACGACCCATACAGAAATATGATCTTATATTATTTTGTTTCTCACAAGCTACAAGGTGGTCTGGTGGTGTTTTCGCAAGGTAACGTGTCTAACTGCCTCAACCGGGTGGGGCTAGCGCAATCCTGGTTGAACTCATCGCAAGTCAACTCACTGGCTGTCATGTAGTTTGATCTGAGCGCTATGTGATGATACCTTTATTTGTTAATGAGGGGTAGTCATATAGCTTGCTCTGCTTACTCTGTGATGGCGCTTTCATTATTATTAATGGGGGCCCTCCATGTGGCGACCACCGAGCAACGTCTTCCTGGCACCCGCTGGGAGGCGGCTGAAGTGAGTGGCGAAAATCTCCTCGGTTAGAGGTTGTGCGTTGGGTTTGGGACCCGCCACATAAAAAAACCCCCCCAATGAAAAAAACAAATACGCCTCGGATAAGGACTACCGCTTTTGTTGATGACCCCCGCAAACGAAAAAAGGACAACGATTTACGGATATGCACCTGGAATGTCCGATCCCTTTATAGGAAGGGTGCCTCTATCCAGCTGGTTGATGTCCTCCAAAAATACAGAGCTGACATCACCGCTCTCCAGGAAATGCGATGGACAGGACAGGGCTGCTCCAAAAGAGCGTCCTGTGACATCTACTACAGTTGCCATGTTGAAAGACACGAATTAGGATGTGGATTTTTGGTCAGCAAGAGACTACGACATCTTGTCTCACAGTTCACGCCTGTGAACGAACGGCTGGCCACAATCCGCATCAAGGCACAATTCTTCAACATCAGCCTTATATGTGCCCACGCTCCGACGGATGAGAAGGACAATGTGACCAAGGAGAGCTTCTTTCAGCGCCTCGAAGAAGCTTATGACCGCTGCCCCCGCCACGATATCAAAATCGTGCTTGGCGACTTTAATGCCAGGGTGGGCAAGGAAGGTACCTTTGGTTCAACTGTCGGAAAATTCAGCCTCCACCAGAACACCTCCGATAACGGAATGAGGCTGATCGACTTCGCCGCAGCACGAAACATGGTCATTGGTGGTACCAGATTCCAGCATCTCGACAATTCTTTGAAAAGATCAAGCGCCTGAGTGGAGGTTTAAATCCCGGAGCCTCTTCTTGTCGTGATGGAAATGGGAATCTGGTTACGGATGTCCAGAGTGTACTGAGCCTATGGAGGGAACACTTCTCCACGTTACTGAATGGCGATGCTACGAACAATTCCGCCAGTGGAGGAGAATGCCCGATAACCCCAATTACAGATGATGGTGTTGATGTTCCACCACCCGACTATGACGAGGTTGAAACGGCCATTTTAAGGCTGAAGAACAACAAAGCTGCAGGTGCTGATGGCCTGCCTGCCGAGTTGTTTAAGACCGGAGGCGATGAGCTGCTTACCCGCATGCACCAGCTCATAAGCAGAATATGGTCAGATGAAAGCATGCCTGATGATTGGAGGCTCAGTGTTCTCTGTCCTGTACATAAAAAAGGAGACCCCACAATTTGCGCCAACTACCGTGGAATAAGTCTCCTGAGCATCGCATACAAGGTTCTATCGAGCGTACTGTGTGAAAGGTTGAAGCCTATGCTCAGCAACCTGATTGGACCTTATCAGTGTGGCTTCAGACCTGGTAAATCCACCATCGACCAGATTTTCACACTGCGCTAAATCCTGGAGAAGACCCAAGAAAAACAGATCGACACACACCACCTATTTGTTGATTATAAAGCCGCTTTCGACAGTCCGGTAAGGGATTACCTCTACGCAACAATGTCTGAGTTCGGTATTCCTGCAAAGCTCATTCGACTTTGTAGAATGACACTGCATAACTCCCATTGTGCAGTGAAAATTGGGAAGGACCTCTCCGCACCGTTTAATACCGAACGGGGTTTGAGACAAGGTGATTCGTTATCGTGCGACTTCTTCAATCTTATTATGGAGAAAATAATACGAGCTGCTGATCTACGACATAATGGCACTATCTTCAACAAAAGTGTCATGCTGTTAGCGTATGCCGACGATATTGACATAATCGGCATGAACACGCGAGCAGTCAGTGCAGCATTATCAGAGTTGGAAAGAGAGTCGCGTCGGATGGGTCTCACGGTGAACGAGGGCAAGACGAAGTATCTAGTGTCAACAAACAAAGAGTCCCGGCGTCTTGGACAGCACGTCACTGTTGACAACTACGCTTTTGAAGTAGTAAGGGACTTTGTCTATCTTGGAACCAGCATTAACAGCAGTAATGACGTCGGCTTGGTGATCATGCGTAGGATAACTCTTTCTAACAGGTGTTACTTTGGGCTGAGTAAGCAATTGAGAAGTCGAGTCCTCTCTCGAAGAACGAAAACTACACTCTACAAGTCTCTCATCATGCCTGTCCTAACATATGGCGCCGAAGCCTGGACAATTTCCACCTCGGATGAGCGAGTGCTTGGAGTTTTCGAGAGAAAAGTCCTACGCAGGATCTTTGGACCTATTTGCGTTGGTGGCGAGTACCGAATAAGGTACAACCATGAGCTGTACGAGCTGTATGCCGATATTGACATAGTAAAGCGCATCAAAATCCAGCGGCTGCGCTGGCTAGGTCATGTCGAGCGAATGGAAGAACACGCTCCAGCTAAGAAGGTGTTATATTCGGAACCCGCTGGAGGACGACGCAGAAGAGGAAGACCAAACCTCAGGTGGAACGACCAAGTACTGGAGAACCTGACGGCGCTTGGAATTTCTAACTGGCGCCAGCTAGCGAAGAACAGAGATGGCTGGCGAAGCATGTTATTTTCGGCCTAAATCAATATTCGGTTGTTATGGCCACATAAGTAAGTAAGTAAGTACAAGCTACATCATTAAATATTATTATTGAATTACTTTTTGCTCCCTCGAGTGGTAAAGTATTATCATTTTAGGAGAATGTATAAAAGCCCATCCCTTTGATGGGCTTAATTAATTTTCTCAAATACTGATATTTTGGTTGATGTTTTTGTTTTTGAATCGTAATCCACTTGCTCTTTCTATTAAACTCAGGATGACGTTGGTCTTTCCACAATTTGATGGTCCAACTATTAATTCTCTTATAGTGTTTGGTAACAATGAACTATGTCTAATTTGTCTTCTAGAACTTCCTGTTATTTTAAAGTTTTTTATAACGATATTTTTTTGTTGCTTTATGAAACAATCACTATAACCGTTATGACAACACTTGTTTTATGTTTTAAATATATAAGCTGTAAAGATAAATTTCTATTTTTTAGTCAGTCAATAAACGTCATCGTTTTTATACATACGATTACAAAATTAATATAATGGTTGTTAAATATTCAAAACGTGGACGTGGACGTGGACTAGTTAATAACGTTATAAACTCTTTAGCAATCGAGCTTGGGAGAGAGTATCATCTAAAGACAGTAGTTTGGGAGAGCGCGCAAATGCTTGGTTAGTAACAAACGCAATGAAATCTAAAACAAAACTTGGAATAGCGTGCATTTTAGCTAAGAAGAAGAAAAAAAAATTCAGCAAGTCACGAAAGGATATTCACTTTAGCAATAAAAAAAGCTACAAAAATTTTGAAAAAACTTAAACCTGAGAGTATTGAGTATTAAATAAACTGATGTTATTCCTCGGATTATAACTGTTCCATAAGTAGGAGGGTTTTACCAATTATTCCAATACTCGGTGCAATAGGTGGACTTGCAACAGGAAGTTCAGCAATTGCAAAAACAGTCTATGAATTTAAAATATCTAAGGAACAACTAGAAGAAGCAAAATGTCACAATAACACCATGGAGGCGATAGCAATGGGAAAAGGATTTTACCTTAAACTGTACAAAAAAGTTTGGGATTTTATTATAAACCGTATCCAAAAAACTCCTAAGCAAGCTACCGAAAAGAGCACTTACTGATGGCGATTTACGAAAGTTAACTGTATACATAACACATTTTAGAGAGATTTTTATACGTGATACTTTACCAAAACATGTTCGTCAAATTGAAAGTGGTATTGTAAACCTTGATCCTAGTAGCGGAGATGGCACACATTGGTTAGCATACTATAAAATCAAAAACCATAAGGAATACTGTGATAGCTTTGGGAATTTACCACCATCAAAGGAAATCATCATTGATTTCGGAAGTAATAATCTTAAATATCATTACAATCAACTGCAAACTTATATCTCATATAATTGTGGTCACTTGTGTTTGGAATTTCTTTATAATTTTATTTAATAAAATGTTTATAATTCAAACAAAACCCATGAATATATTTTATTTTTTCACTTTATTTTTTATAATCTTTTAATCTTTTATGTGAAATATTGCTTGTTGAATGTTTTTTACTTGTGTTATCCGTTTTAAAAGGATTCCTCATTGTTTTGTACACCTTCTCATTTCTCTCATTTTTAGCAAATTTCTTATCTAATAGCGGCGTTGAATCCTTATTATTGAGTTATCTGAATAAGACTTAAACTCTTCTATTTAGATTGTATACAAGAAAACTCGCAAAATTCTTTTGTTTATAAATTCAAACACAGCTGAAAAAATAGTGTTGTTTATACAATAAATTCAATCTCAGATCAAAAAGCATTCATGTATGATCATGAATGAAAATTGATCCTTATCCATACAATATATTTATGATCACTATTCAAAACTTACCAACAACAACAACTAAAGACCTGATGTGCTATAAGCTAAATCGACAACAAAAACTATGACATTCCGTGAGCTATGATCATATTACCAGAGAACGTTTAATACCAGAGAAGTCCTACTTTGGCTTTTGAGCTTATTTCTGATTACAAATATCTGGGTCACTTAACAGAGTTGTAGAATACAGAGATTTTGAAGAGTAATGTCATGACCAGGAGAAAAATTCTGTAAATTAACATAGCAAATTAACATATATTATGGTAAATATTACTACTATTTCGACTATTACCTTTAAAACTATTACTAAAATGATATTAAATATTGTTACTGTTACTACTTTCCGATTATCATGCACTAAAATTATACTATTGTTATATTATTACTATACTATTACTAAAATAATTCTAAATATTGATATTATTACTACTTTTGGATTATTATGTAATAAAATTATACCATTATCATATTTTTATTAATAATATTACTAAAATAATATTACTACTCGTACACTAATAAATTAATAAATATGATTAATTTGGATTTTTGATAGAATAGAAATTAAATAAATGACATAATTATCATTATCATTAAGGTAAGTATTATTTAAATTTGTTTGAAGTAAATCAAGGAATCAATGACAATCAATTAAAAATGATAAAAGTATTTTGTATACATTCTGCACAGAATACGATTGTATCAAAATCCTAATCAAAACAAAACAAAGAAATAAAAACACTTCCATCCTCCCCATACAACCCACCAATCCAGATATATTCATATATGGTGCGCGCATGCAAAATCGAGTTTGTCGCTTTTTTGTTTCTAATTTCTAATTCTTCATGTAATCAATCAAGTAAATAGCAAAATTCACATATGAATATAAAAAAGGAGCGCTGCATATAAAATTCAATATTATTTTGCCATGTTAATTTACAGCATCCGCTTTCCTGGTCATGGCAATGCTCTCTTCAAAATTTCTGTATACTACAACTTTGTTAGGTGACCCTGATATTGTAATCAGAAATAAGCTCAAAAGCCAAAGTAGGAGTTCTCTGGTATTAAAACAACGAGGGTAGAATAACAAGAGTAGACGGATAATAATTTCTGCCGCAAATTCATCTGTAGGAAATATAGTTGCACGGTAACATTTTGAGTGATTGTGCAATAATTACTCGATTATTCTAATGCCATCATATAAACTTGCTCTCTCAATGTATTCTTTTAATGAGTCAAATAAAATAGAAGCCATTGAAATTATAAAATATAGTTGCAAATTGTTGTGAATTTTGATACATGAACCACAAATTGGCATATTATCATTTCTCTCTCCCTCTCTGTATATATTTGAAAATTTTGTAATAACATTCTGGGTGATGTTTGAATATGAGAAAATACAAAGGCAATCATTCATTTGATATTTTCATATACTTATATCCCTATATAGAGATTACAGGAAATTATCAAGCCCATAATGCTACACAATTTTAAATATTTTTTTCTATTGTCGTCTGCTCAATCTTTATTTGTACTATACATATAACCTTAGATGGCATAAAAATGTGCAGGAGAAAAATTTTGAACTCGAAATTATTTATTTCATTTAATTTTTTCAAAAACATCTTATTTTATAAAAAAAAATTAGAATTGAAATTAATTACAAAAAATGTATGTATCATAATAAATATCATTATATGAAAAATAAAAGTGCGTTATCAATATCCAGTACACATGTACAATTAATTTTCATTCTGTACATATATGTACATGCGTACACATATCTGCAATATATAATCAAATTAAGAAAAATTTCACACGCACGTCAACCACCGTTTGCAAACTCTCTCAATTTCGTTTCTTTCTATTTGCCTATATGAAAAGTATATGTAAGTATGCTCAGCAAAATACTATATTTTTCATTCATAATTGCACGCAAGCGGCAACACAGTACTTGCGATTGAATTTTTGGCATTTTTTGAAGATTTTGTCATTTCATGCCACCAAAATCAAGAGGAAGACATTTCAACACATCAAATTGTTCGTCTTTCGTCGATTTCAGTCGCATTGGTTCACACACTCAACTACTTACGCCTGCGTATTTGTTGTTGCCTTTGCTCTCGTTTCTTGTTGAAGAAAAATTATTAAAATATATTCTGTGAGAAATTTGTGCTCATTTTCTTTTTGCCATTATAATCTCATTGATAATTCAGAGAGTGAACAACTAATATGGCAGCCGAGTCTACTCACATAAAACTCAGTCACTCATAGATAAAGTGTGCAACTATATTTTCTACAGATAAGTGGCGCTGCGCAATTATCCGTCTACTCTTGTTATTCTACCCTCTTTGGTAATACATAATTTGATTTCATTTTTGAAGTAAAACTTCTTACGCGGCGGTGTCGCAAATGGAGTGTGAAATTTTTAAAGCTATTTTCGTTACATGAGTAGGAAGGAATATATAGCTTAGAGAAAGGGAGAATGAAAAAGAAATCAACATATGCACAACGATGCAAAGCAATAGATCATAATTCAATGGTTCATGGCAATAGATAGTGTGTGTGTGTTGAGAGAGAGAGAGAGAGAGCAACCAGCGAATAACAATGGAACATTCTACAAAAGCGTCCTATTGCCAAAAAATTCAAAATTATATTATTCTATAGTGGACTATATCTAACATATAACTATTTCCTCTTCATCAGATGGATCAGGTTGGATGAACTACTATTTAAATATATATCCTTATGAGCTGGGCTGCATTCCAGTATTAAAAGGTACTGTAGCCGTGTCGAATGCTCAATAAGTCAAAGTTTTGGTTGCGATTTGCAATATCGAATCTTTTGTCAGTAAGCCAATATACTCGAACTTTTTAGTTGTATATCCTTTAATAGAAACAAATATTCTGCGCAATACAGCTGACTATTTAACATAAGAGAATGATAATGGCGGCAAATATGTTGGACCATATGTGATGCTGCTAGATGATAATTTCCATAAAAAAAGTCTCTTCGCTTTGTAACACAGCGTTGCACTGAATTTATACAATATCTTGTATTGTATGTGCAGAGGATTATCATAAAAAACAACCATCCAAAAACAATCAACTAATAAAGTTGATTTAGATGGCAGTTGTTCTTCCGAATCTGAAAATTAAGAGGAACCAGAAAATTAACACCTCCTTGTGGAACTTACATACAAGAAAAAGAAATATTAAGTATTTCGTATTTAATATACTAAAAATAAAAAAATCCAAAAAATATGTTAAAAATAGAAAAGATTGATTTTGTTCTGTTTTTAAGCCTTTATTTAAGTAAGAAAATAGGTATACATAAGTATTGTCCATAGTTAGTTACGATAATCAATCAAAAGAGAGCGTGATGTTGGAACAAGGACATAATCCTTGTTCATCAAGTGGACCAAGGTCTGTTAAAGGATATGAGCCCTATAGCTGATACCTCTGGGGGCCAACCACAAGTGTTACGGGCACTGCTACCAAACGAGATCTTTTGCACCCAAGCCCGTCTACGAAACGAGAATCTCCGCTACCTTTTTAATGAAGGATGGAATTGATCTTGTCGAACTTTTGACGATTGAAGCTGTTGTTGGGAAACTCAGTTGAAAGTGTTTGAGGCGAAGTCTGGCCAAGGTCGGACATTTACAAAGTATGTGGATCGATGTTTCATTCTCCTCCAGACAGAGTCTACACTCCGTGTCAGAGGATAGTCCCATTTTGTGGAGGTGGTATTTTAACTAGTTATGTCCTAAGAGATAGCCGGTTATTAGGCATAGGTTTGTTCTGCTAAGACTAATTCTGTCAAAAGCTGCAATGAAGCTAATGAGAGTTCTCGTTTGGCGGAAACCTGTCGAATTTGTCCATTGTAGTAGGTAATTGTCATGGTAATGCTTTTCTATCATAGCTTTGGCTGATGCCCAGCTTATACCGCAGAAAGGTTTTGGGCCCGCCAGTATAAAAGACGAGCCAGCTCTCGCTAGTTCGTCCGTCACTTCATTGCCCTTAATTCCGCTGTGCCCCTGCACCCAACATAATGTGACCTTATTTCGCATCAAGAGTTTTGTAAGCTATGGAATCATTCGGTACTAGTTTTGAGGAGAACTCCCATGAGGAGAGAGATTTGATGGCAGCTTGGCTATCTGAGCAAATAATAATGCGAGCTCCTTTGAGCCCTTTAGCATGAATATGACATGCACAAAGTTCTATGGCATGCATATTTCTATATTTGGTATATTTTTGATGATTGTTTCGTGTCCACTTGAACTCGAAGTTGAACTGTGAAAAGGTTCATTCAAATGGCACTGATTTCTGCTGATTTTTGAATATAAATGTTAAGGCTCTGGTAGGAGTCCTACCAGAGCCTCTAGTGCAGCCGTGGAATAAGATTTCACAGCCGCGGTTAGAGATAGACAGGCCAGTCTTTGAAATTTATTGCATTCACTTTTTTTTTTTTTTTTTGTTAGCTTATTTTTTTTTTATTGAATCTTTCTTGAATACAAGAAACTAACAATAAGTATTCAAATCATACAAACTAAATAAAACTATGTGATATCCCCTACGTTCCATCACAATTTGGTGAGTCGCGAGATGTAGCAATTTTACAGCATATTCAGTGTGTCTTTTCTTTTTAATCGACGATGCCCCTTGCTCAGCAACAATTGCCTAGCAAGGGGATTCGGATGATTGTGTAATTTTTGAATGTAGCTTCTGCAGGACATTGCAACTTCCTCAGAAATTGTGGATACATTTAAATCTCGATGGATGTTAACGTTCCTCATATACCAAGGCGCGTTTACAATAATTCGCAGACACTTGGATTGTATTCGCTGCAATTTTTCGATATTAGAGGGAGATGCGGTGCCCCAAAACTGAATACCATAAGTCCAGATTGGTTTCAGGATTGCTTTATATAATAGCACTTTGTATTCAAGATTCAACTTTGATCTTTTGTGTAACAGCCACCATAACTGATTCATTTTAAGCTTGATCTGAGTTTTCTTTGCCTCTATGTGATTTTTCCATGTCAGCCTTCTGTCGAGGTGAATACCCAAGTACTTTGTTGAGGAACATTGTGGAACTGATTGGCCATTAATTTTAAGTGGGGGACATGTATCTAGCCTTAACGTGAAGGTTGCATGTACGCTCTTTGATTCATTGACTTTTATACGCCATTTTGCTAGCCAGATTTCGAGAGAATCGACATGAGTCTGCAGGAGTTTAGTAGCTTCTATGGGATTAGAGCGAGAGCACAATATTGCCGTATCATCAGCAAAGGTCGATATGAATTTATATATATGAATTTATTGTTGGGCATATCTGAAGTGTATAAGAGATACAGTAAGGGACCCAAAACGCTTCCTTGAGGAACGCCAGCGTGAATATCCAATGGATTTGTTGTGTAATCCTTGTGATGTACGAGAAATTGTCTTTTCGTGAGGTAGCTACTAAGCAATGAGGAGACATTTGCAGGCAGTAATAGTTTGAGTTTGTAAATAAGGCCATCGTGCCATACTTTATCGAAAGCTTGAGTGATATCAAGAAAGACAGCTGAGCAATACTTTTTTTCTTCAAAAGTGTTCCTTATCAGAGTTACAATGCGGTGGACTTGTTCTATTGTGCCGTGCTGTTTTCTAAATCCAAACTGATGTTGAGGAATCAGTTGGTTGAGATTAATAAATGGAGTTATATTCATGACAAGTAGCTTTTCGAATACTTTAGAAAGTAGAGGCAGGAGGCTGATAGGTCTGTACGATGCAACTTTTGTAGGGTCTTTTCCTGGTTTTGCTATCATAATAATTTTTGAAGTTTTCCAGCATTTGGGATAGTGTTTAATACGAAGGATAATCACTGAAAATGTGCATCAGATGAATTACTGAAGCCGGAGGTAGCTCTTTTATAATTTTACCTATAATTTTATCTGGACCAGGTGATTTTTTTGGGTTTAAATCTTTATAAATTGCTTTGAATATGTCCTTTTTTTAATTTTGAGCGTTATTGAGCAAGGTTGAGAAGTTAATATTGGTAATGAGGACTGTGAAGAGGGTGGATTGGGTGTAAACACACTTTTTAGGTGGTTTGCAAAAGCCAAACCCTTCTCACAGTTGCTTCTAGCCCAATTACCGTCACTCAAACAGATGGGGGAATCAGTGAGAATTGGCCGATTTGATTTTTTTGCTGATTTCCACAAGGAGTAGTCTGACGCTTCACCAGGTGTTAATTTCGCTATGTGCTCTTCTAACTCTTTGTTGTTTTTATTTTTTAAGGCTTGCTTTAACTTTCGAGTGCAGTGCTGTAGCTGTGTTTTCAGATTCGGTGATCTGAATTCTTGCCATTGTCTTCGGAGTCTTCTTTTTTGTCTTACTAGCAATTCAATATCGGCTGGTGTGTATGGGCTATAGTTTGATTGCTTGCATACCTTTGTGCAGGTGGCTGAGCTGAGAGCTAATGAGAGCAGCTGGTTGAATTTTTCGAGTGCTGAGTCTACATCGTGTCCATTTCTTAATACAGTACTCAGAGGAAGATGGGAATTTATATATTTCTTGAATTTTAACCAGTCTATTTTCTTTCTAACGCAATTGCTTTGGGGGCTTGGTGATTTTATAGATATTACCGTGGGTGAGTGGTCAGATGATAGATCATAATTACACTCTGTGGAGATATTTTCCATCTGCAAACCTTTGGCGACTCCAAAGTCTATGAGATCGGGTATTTTCCTCTTGTCCGTCGGCCAATATGTCGGTTGACCATTTGAAATAACATCGTAGCCGTGGTTAGTGATGATTGAACATAGTCTTTTGCCTTTTGGAGTTATTAATCGGGAGCCCCAGTGAGTGTGTTTGGCGTTGAAATCGCCAGCAACCAAGAATTTGCTACCAAGAGTTGAGAAAAATTCTTTATATTGCTGTTCGGTAATACTGTATCTTGGGGGACAGTATATCGCAGATATTACTAGCTTAGAGATGTATTCTTCCAGACATATGGATGTTGCTTGCAAGTAGACGCTACTAAAATCTTCAAGAACATGATGTTTTATTCTGCTTTTTATCAATATGGCAGTTCCTCCGCGTGCCTTACCATGCGGATGATTTGTGGTGTACAGTTTGTAATATGGTATTTGGTAGCAATTTTTGTCAGTGAAATGGGTCTCAGATATCATCATTATGTCGATTTGGCTGGATTCAAGGAATTGAATTAGCTCCAAACGGTGCTGGCTTAAGCCGTTGGCGTTCCAGTGGCATATCTTGAGACAACTCATGGTCTGGATAGCAATGTTTGGAGTAACATCGATTGATTTTTCATCATTTCTTGCATCATTGTTTGCATTGAGTTCATGAATTGGTTCATATTCTGAATCAATGTTTGAAGCAAATGTTCAAGGGTACTTGGCTGTTGGGTGGGCAGTGAGTGTTTCTGCTCATTATTTACATTGCTTTGTTGGTGTGGGTTTTGTTTTAACACGCTAGCGTATGAATTGGTTTGATTCTTGTTTGGGATTGCAGAGAAGAATTGTGTTGCATCAATATTTTGTCTCTTACTTGAGTTGGCTATCTGAGTTTGCTCAACTGGTTTTAGAGGTTGATTGCTAGCGGAGAAATTTAGCTTTAGGGTTGTATATACTGGGCAACCTCTATAATTTGCGGTGTGATTACCTCCACAATTGCTGCATTTTTTCATGCTAGCATCGCCTTTAGATTTTGGGCATATGTTTGATTTATGGAGATCTCCACAAATCACACAAACAGCTGGCAGGGTACAATATGTCTTAGTATGTCCATATTCTTGGCAGTTGCTGCACTGAGGAGGTCCAGTTCTCTTATAGGGTTCTTCGATTGTGATTTTGCGATGCAATAAATATCGAATTTTATATATGGGGTGTACTTCACCTTTTTTTAGGGGTTTTGTTTCAGGCTGAAGCTCAATACGATATAACGGTTGAGGTATATTGCTCTTGTTGAGAATGTTGAATACTGTTTTGGCTTGAAACCCTGAAGGGCAAATTTGATTTCGTTAATATCAACGTTGGGTTCGACGCCTTTGAGTACAACGATTAAGCCCTTACTACTTTTTAGCTGATATGTGTAGTAATTCTTTTTTACAGCATCAAATTCCGCTATTACTTTGCGATAATGAGTTTCGCTGTAGATTTGCACTTTTGTTTCCTCAATTTGGCCTTTGCGAATAGGAACAACATGGAAATTCTTTGGTCCTATAAGACTTGTAATTCTAGAAATCAACTTATCTGAGTTGCGTTCTCTCAAGAAAATGGGTGGGGGTTTGAAATTTTTCTTGGAGATAATATTTTCGTCACTTTCATCACCTGAAAGCAGAGCGTATCTATTTTCCGAACTAATAGGGACAGTGTTCTGCTTTTGAATTTTTGTTGAATTCATTTGTTTTGAATTTTGCGGACTTCTCTTTCGCTTTACTAAAGTAATGTAGCGATCAATACCAGTTTGAACAGCAACTGGTTCTTTATTAGTCATCGCACTAGTTGCTTTAACTACTGGGTCATGCACTTCAGTAGAAGTGCCGTTATTTGATTGCTTTGATGTTGTAACTGTTGGTGTTACAGCAGGAGAAGCACATTGCACACTCCACGGTATAGAGGGAGATAGTATATCACGATAGAACAAATTATTTTTTTTGTCTGTATTTATTGTTGTTGCAAAATTTGATGAATTTTTAATATGTGCAGGCAAAAGATTTGCACTGTTACTTTCACTTGTGCAGTGTGTATCAACTGTTTTATTTGATAATGCACTTATCGGGGGGGTTTGCGCGGGTGATTGCAAATTATTGTTTACACACACATTAACAGGCGATTGCCGTTGCCGGAGAGGAGAGCGCTGAACACTCATATTATAAACAAAATGTTTGAAATTATATTATTTTATTTGTTTTTTTTTTTCTAAAAATCAAAAGAAACACGTCCACTCTTATTGGTGACTTTCACTTTGCATTCACGGATTGCTTATATTTTGGTAACTTTTAGCCACCATACCACTGGAGCGTTGGTCACAATTGGCCTAGCCATGGTGGTGTACATCCAGAAAATTATTTTCTGTGGTAGACCCCATGATTTGCCAAAAATTCGTTTGCAAGTCCCCATAACTTTAGTCGCCTTATTTAGCGTGTAGCTTAGGTGGGAATTCCAATTTAGTCTTTTGTCCAGGATGATGCCTAGATATTTGACTTCATTTGAGAATTCCAGAGTAGTGTTTTGGATTTATACGGAGGCCTTCTGTGGCGCACCATCGATCAGTAATTTGAAAAGCATACCTCATGCGATTTGATATCGTACTACCACTTTTTCCTATAACAAAGATAGCAAGGTCGTCTGCATAGCCGAGTACATAGAAACCGGTTGAAGAGAGTTTGACTAGGAGATATTCTTCATCTATACCTCTACGTGCCAAAGCTCAAGTGATAGACTCATACCAAGTATTATCAAAAGCACCTTCTATGTCCAGAAAAGCACAAAGAGCTAGTTCTTTGGATTAGAAGAATTTTTCGATTTTGGATGCGAGATAATGTAATGCAGATTCGGTTGATTTGCCTTTGGTATAGGCGAATTGGTCCTTGTGTAGGGGGATGGAAGCTTTAAGCCTCTGCTTGATGTGAAGATCTATTAATTGTTCTATTGTTTTTAGAATAAAAGAAGTTAAACTGATGGAACGAAACGATTTCGGGAGTTCTGTTGGTCTATTTCCATGCTTGAGGATTAAAAGCACTTTTACTTTTCTCCACGCGCTCGGAATATACCCAAATTTATAACTGGGTCGTAAGAGACTGATTAGCTATTCCAGAGTTGCATTTAAAGGATAGCTGGGAAGATCCCATACCCCCGTGGGCCTTGTAAGGTAGGAAGGATGACACTGCCCATTTAACTTTGTCTTTGTCGAATATATCACCGGATAGAAACAGTCTACTAGAGCCCATCTACTAGAGTTCCGATGTACAATTGTAGGATAGGGAGCAGGTAGCGTATTGGATTTTGTTACAGATCCTGGAAAATGTACCTGCAATTAATATTCCATAGTTTCTTTGCGATTCTGTGTGAAAGATCCGTCTGGTTTCTTCAGAAGACCAATGCTATTTGAGTGATCCTTGGACAATATTTTTCGAATTCGTGGGGAAAAGTGTGTGACTCTTCACAGTGCCTTCTCCAAGAGTTACGTTATGATTTTCTGATCAGAATGTTATATTCATAAAGAATATACCTCTATTCTGTCCAACGACTAGTTTTTTTCCCCTGTTGAATAGTATTCTAACCTATTTTCTTTTGTCTTTGAGTTGCTTGTTCCACCATGGAACCATTCATTTCAGTACTGCAGGTCGAGCAGAGTTACTGCAGTTTAGGGCAGTGAATAGAAGATTTTGATCATTTTCCGCTGCTACTTCTAGTTCCAGTGGAGAATTTATGCGGAGAGCAAGAGTATGAACTTCAGGGTAAATGAAGGCTCTGAAGAGATTCTAATTTCTTTTTCTCTGTGGGTTTTACAAAAAAATTTTCTTTACCCGCCCTTTGAGATTTAAACGTATGTGTTGATGATCAGATAAGGATGCCTCATCTGACACCCGCCAGTCCTCTATATGGTCAGACGGTATGCCACTTGCAAGAGTGAGATCCAGTACCTCACTCCTAGTGGTGGTGATAAAGGTGGGTTTACCTCCTCTATTAAGAAGTGACTCACCTCTAGAGTTGTTGTCTCTGCTTCCCCACACAACATGGTGCGTCGCACCCGATGGCGAGTTGTTGTTTTTGTGTCCGGCAATATTCAACCAGTTGTTGAACTTCTGCCGGCGGTGAATCCACATGTTCACCGGGAAAATATGCTGGGTCCTTTTGTCAACAGCGAGCTCTATATTTGCCGCTGTGTGGTCTCTGAAAATAAAATTTGTTAGTGGAAGGTGATTGGTTGATTCGTCAATTAAGATAGCTGTGCGTGGCACAGCCACTGACTTATCATAGATCAACTTACCTCCTTATTTGAAATCCTCGGACTTGGCCACCTATGATCCACGGTTCGCGAAAAAGCCCTAGATTGAAAGATCTTTCGGCGGATATGCCTGGAGCACCCTAGTGACGCTCATAGATCCTTCCGTAATTAGCTTTGGACAAGATCACGCTTCTTGTCCTGTCTATTCGCCTTACCTTTCACAGCCCTTGGCGAAATGGGTTTACACCCTACAAGGGCTGAGGATTTTTTGACCTATCACTCATGAAGTGTGATAGGCTGTTGCCTAGCTAGACTTCCGCCATGCCCAATGGCCTGAGTGTCCGACAGCATGCTTCCGGAGGGGGGGCGGGGGTTGATCTTTGGCTTATAAGCCTTGCTTTGCCATTTTAAGTCCTGTGGCTTGATTGGTGTGTGGTTGATTTTTTTTTACATTTGGCTTTCGTTTGTTGGGCCTTTGCTTGCAATAAGCTTGGCCCTACCAACCGGGCTCGGGTCAGAAGTACTGGGCGCGCTTACAGATCTTGCCAGTAAAGAACTGGATCGTTTACTGGTGGAGGGCTGATCGTCCATATCGTCGCGAACCCGAGGTCGGAACCTCTTTGGAGGCAGAAAAATCCTTATGGACCGAGGAATACAGCCCCAGAATTCCGGGCCTTCTCTATCTTTCTGCTGTTCGATGACAACATCGATGATAGCGTCCTGAGTCCGAGCAATTTCCTCGGAAGTCAAAGAACGCGAATCTACGGCCGAAACAACGCCGAGTTTTGTGCAGCCAACGACTTGGCTGAAGAATGGTTTTAAAGGCCCCGAGCGAGCGCACTGCTTTTTCCGTTGCACTGCAGGCGGCTCATCTTCGGAACGGTTCCTCTTCATGGTAAGTTTTTCCGATGAGGTGGACTTGGCGTATTCTGGAGCCTGTATTCTAGAGTAGCAATATTTGGTGGCTTCCTTAAATCTTCTCCTCTCTTTAGAGGAGAATTTAACAAAGCTTGTTTCGCTTGAGAGCGCCATGCGTTCAACCTAGTCGCCCACGTCCGTCAAGCCAAACATTTGTGAGGGGACGTTTTCTGTGATAGCCTGAATGGCTAAAGTGGCTTCAGAGTCGGATGAACTTAAATCTTCTGGCAAATCTGTTACTATTACCCTTGCAGTCAATCCCGAAGAGCCAGTGTTTCCACCGTGTTCCGTTAAAGGTTTGGTGATGGGTAATTCCGGGATTCTCAGATCGGGCTCAGCAGCCGTGATCTGAGAAGTGGTAGCCGGCACCCCAATGAGTGCTAGACTGGATGTATTTGTGTCAGCCGTGTAGGCGAGTTTTGTTTCGGATGGAACCCATCGAATTCTTTTTTTTTTATTTTTATTTTTATTAATTTCCATAATTCCATAAATTATTGTAGTTTGGAAGTAAAAGTTACCCTTGGTAGAGCCAGGTTGCCAAGGGAAGCCTAGTTTAAAATAGAAAGGAGGCAGTTATTCTGAGTTCGCATATTAGAAACCGTGCACCTCCACGGCCATGCATCTATCGGCATTTGCTGTTCCACCTTAGATTTGGGTTTTTGGCTAGGATAGCCGCGGGATTAGTTACGAGAATACAAATAATAAAAAAAAAAAAAACTCTTTTTAATGTTTTCAATATTTAGTATGTTATGCAATATTTAGTTTAGTGTGGATTAATTTCAATTATTATATTTTCAATGCACATTCGACTTTTCACATTATGATCAACACTTTCAATATGTTGTTGTATCCTTTGTGTCTCATTTAAAGCCAATTTTAATCATTTGTTTTGATATGATTTTTAAATACACAGTTAAATAATATGAATTCAAAATTATGTTTTTATTTAATTTTGTATAATATATGAGAACTGTCGGTATAAACGAAAAGATTTGTGGCTGAAGACAGAAGTCATCCAGATAAATAAGCAGACTAGTGCCGAGGCTGATCGCAGCGCCATCTGACGGCAATAAAAAGTGGTGCGCTGCGGAACAGACCACGAGGTGGCCTATACATCCCGCCCTTCTTGCAAAGTGCAACACTGAGAGCATTCTGCAGCTCGCCCAAGATTTTCACGTCAACACCAAGCAAATCGAGCGTCTGCTGACTCCTTGTTTTGAGGCCGCTGGACGTCTTCTTGATGGACTTCAGCTTTGTTTTTGGTCGCAGCTCCTCGTTGAGGCTTTTACGGGCTTGCGATTTCGTTGTCCATGTACCCGTAATACATCTTTAATGACAACGAATTCTTCTCCTTGAAGTTCCTTCAACGGGCGTTTCCATTTGCACCTTTGGTGCATGTTTTTCAGATACTCTTCTTTCCAATTAGTGATGTAACACCTTCAGATTTTCCCAAAGGTTCGCCAGAGAGAGATTCTCGGGGGTGGGTTTGGGTGGTGCCATAAGAGGTGCACCACGAATGAGTAAGAATGGAGTAAGAGTGGTGAGTTCTGAAGGATCCTGAGATAAAGGAGATAGAGGTCGTGAGTTTAGAACGCTTTCTATCTTATCAACATGCTATCTTATTGACATGTGTTTTAAAACTCTTAACAGCGTATTCCCATAAACCACTCATATATGGAGCACCTGGAGAAATAAAACTCCAGTAAAGTTCTTGCGAAACACACAAAATAAAAAAATGAATATGTGGCACTTAAATCCCCGAAGGGCTCTTTGGCCGAGCTTCTATTCCATTACTCGTGTGAGTGTTAAATTTTTGGACAGTATTAGAGGGACCTACTCATTTTAGCCGGTTCTGAACGGCAGAACTCTTGCGACATCACTTTTTCTGAACTTTGTCACAGAGTCCTTTTAGAAGCTTTTCAATGGCAAATTGTTACTGCCAGAAGAATTGCCAATTGCTTGTCGACAGGTGGGTACCATTCGAAAGAAAAATCTTTTCGATATTAAATTTGTTATGCTTCAGCTGGGGATTGAACCACGACTTACCTCTTGAGAAGCACACTTACTGGAAATATCGAAAAAACTTCTTTGAGTAAATCTGAGAATTCTTCGATCAGAGACCGTTGTGCACCAACAAATGTTTTACCACGAAGGAAGTGGTAAAACATTTGAAGTGACCTTTATTAAAGGGTACGGGAACGTTCCCGTACCCTTTAATAAAGGTAGAAGTACGTAAAGTGGAAGCTGTGATTTTAAAATCAATTCCAGTGGTGACAAATGGTAATAAAAAGTTGCAAAGTTCGGGAGGAAGAGCTGTTTTCTGTTTGTGAATAGTACAAACTTTGCATTGGAAAATGCATTTTTTAATTTGTGGTTTTAGACGAGGAACATAGCATTCCTGTTTAACCATTCGAAACATCAAGCTCTGCTCAGCGTGCAGGAGTAAATTACGTATACATGCGAGATAAACTGTACAGCATCGAGAACTATCGGGAATTATGATATGATGACGCTCGTTGTAGCTTAGAGCGGCATGAACGAGTCAGCCATTCACCCTGATAATACATTTTTTATCTCTCATGGGATTTATAAAAAAATAAAAACAAACAAAAAGAGAACACTTTTTGCTAATTAGCTTCGATTCGAGTACCGAAGCTAGTTCTTTTGCATAATAACGAGTTAATGATATTAGTCGAGATTTGACAAACTGTATCTCATCATTAAATAGAGTGATAACAGTTCTAGAATTCGACTTACGAACTTTAGCAGAGCTATTGTGTATAAAACCAAACATATACGCAATTAGGCGAAAAGCGCGTGGAAGCGAAAAGAAGCGTTCGAGAGTGATAAGCTTGAACTCTCCTCAGCTCCAAAAGCAAACTATTTTGTTGTATGAGGCTTTGTGGTTGGCAAAGAATCGGGAAATTTTAAAAGCCATTGAGGTCCATATCATCAGAGAGAATTTGAACGTAATTCTTGTGGGTTGCAACCACGTGTTCCTAAGTCAACCGGGTTATCAGCGCTGAGAACATACCGTCACGTAGCATTGTCAACATTTTCCAAAATCTGAGAAGTACGATTCGCAACATAAGTTTTCACATACAAGGGCAGTTTTGTTGCCGTTTCGGAGTCAGACCACAGAAATAGCTGACAATCATGATAGAATAACCGTTCTTATGGGAGCAACTTTTCCTCAGTATACTCTGGACATCTGTAACCAGATTCCCATTTTTGTCACGACAGGAATATAATGCGGCCGCCTCCCATTAGGGACGCACTTAAGCCAAAGTATTGGCACATTGTGATACCATGCACCAATGATGCTATCTATCCTGTTCACTCATTCGAACGGAACCATTGGGATTCCTTTATGAATAGAACAATGTCCCTGACATCCACGGATGCTAGCTCAGTAGTATCCGTAAAAAAAGGGACTCCCTAATAGGGTATACCTTCTGCGTGCCAAGGCGGAGTATCTACAGAGGAGATTTTAGTAAAGAGGACAGCTCAGTTTTGGCAGAGTTTATGGTCAGACTACAGTTTGAAGCCCATATAGACAGAATTGATAAGATATGGTTCATCACTTCAGTGAGTGTACTTAAATATATTCCCGATACCACAAGTGCCACGTCATCTGCATAAACCACCGCTGTGCAGCCCGTGGTCTGTAAGCTCCATAGAAGAGGCGATAACATAACCCCTTGGGGGATGCCCTCAATCGAAAATCTATATTAATATAATAGATGAAGTACCCAATTTTGAGTTTATCACTTTTTTGCCTTAGCAGCAAGCTGGTGAACCTAATAATAGGTTCATCCACCTAAAGCATAGCAAGAGAGCTTTTAACTGCTTCTGGATTTATACTATTGAAGGCCCCCTCAATATCTAGAAAGTGACCAGACTACATTTTTTGCTGTGCATAGATCTTTCGATCATTTGCATTAGTGAGTGAAGGGCTGTCTCAACGGATTTGTATTTATTATGTACATGTTGCAATGAAGAGATGTTCTTAACATCTTCAGAGCGCCTTATGTGCACAACAATTAGTCTTTTAGGGATTTTTAATAAAAATGATAAAATACTTATAGGTCTAAAATCGGCTTTGAGCGAGACGTTTTTCCGCTTTTAGGGATAAACACCACGTTTACTTTGAGCCATGTCTTGTGGACATGGCATGGCCCTAGCCATGCAGAGAAGATTACCTCCAACCAAGGTGTTAGAAGATCCGCACATTTCTGCATGTCCGAGGGTATATTACCATCAGGTCCTGGTGACTTGAGTGGTTTAAAATTATTTATCGCCCAAGAAATCTTTGTTTTACTGATTATTTTGTGCAAAACGTCATTTCTAATTCTATTAGGATCATAATTGGGAGTTCGACAAAGGCTGTCTTCCAAACAGCCTGGAATATATGCATAAATTAGTACCCGAAGAGTTTCCAGACCTAAAGTAGTCCATTCACCATGAAGGTAGGTATGACTGAATTCGTTGCGAAAATCTTTCGTAGGCGGCTTGCCTCTTAAATTCCCTCTATGTTGCCGCAAAATTCATCCCAAGATGATCTTTGTGCTTTTGTTATTGCCTTTTTAAACACTTGTAGGCTCTCTTTATAGGGTTGTCACTGATGAGTGATTTTGGTTCGGTTGAATTTCTGTCGACACTCCTTCCTTAATGTGATAATCTCTGGCGACCACCACGGATGTCTCTTCTTCTTACGAGCCCTTCTAATTGAACAGGACGCTATAGCAGCTTTCCTGCAAGCTTCTGTAATTTGATGAACAGCATCCTCAAGTTGCTCCTCATTGGTCATTGTTCATTGTTGTAGGAATGCTTTGTAGCATTTATTCACTAAAATACATGAGCGAGGCTTACTTGTATGTTGAATGAAGTATAACCCTTAATTTTGGGGGCTTGGTCCACGCATGTTATCCAAGGATGCTGGGTTAAGATGATGCCCTCCGCTTTATCACTTTGGAGGACAAGAGCAGCAGAAGCTGCTTTAGAGTGGTGCAGATTAACCTGGACCACCCAAATTATCATAAGGCAGTGCGTTAGGCCAGACCTACCCAACATTCGCGATCTGCTAATTGCTGTTTTGCGCAGGACATTCTTTGATGCGTCCTTGATACCATCCGGCATCTCTGCAGCCAACGACAAGGCCAAGGTTCCTCGATAGAATATCCCTGTATATTCGTAGGAGATAAATATCCACTTGACGCCATTGCACAATTGACAGTCCTACATCTTTATGGTTCCTATCAATGACGGCAGGGTTTTCAGAAATGTTGGGGTTTTGTTTATTTTTCATATGCGACCGTTTAAATGACCAATTATTAACACCTAATTATTTAAAAGGGACTCAGAAGTCATCCTGAGCAGATCTACGTAGCATAAAGACATCAAAACAGACAAAATGAGCAAAGTTTAAGAGAACATTTACACCATGACTTTTCATCCTGCTTTAAAAACGCTTGCGTCGCGATCTTATAGGCAACAAGAGCGAGAAGTCAGCAGGGTAGGGAAATACGCACGATAAGCGAATTTTACTTTTCGTTGTTATGCAAATATTTAACTTTCCAGTGCCATATATTCTTGATAAAATATCAAGAAATGAAATTTTATATAATATGCGCAACCAAATTATTTGGATAAAGTAAAAATATCGAACGCCTTATTTAATATATGCAAACATTTGCAAGAAAAATAAAAGACAATAGTGGAAGCAATAAAAGAAAAATTAGCACGTTAAGGGGCCAATGTATGAAAGAGTTGCAAGAATTAGTTAGCAGCAAAAGAAGTGGTGTTGGAGTATAAGACATTCATGTACCAAAACTATGGTGTTCTAATTCGATGGAATTTTTAATGGTACACTGTGTGACAAGAAATAGAACATCAAGCATTCTCATTGTAAATTGTAATATTTTCATTTAAAAGCATTTTATTATATTGAAACGAGTATCGATGGTTGGTTATTCATCACTAATTGTGAATGGCACGAATAATGGCAGCATTCAAACGAATGTCAACAAAATGATATAGGCGATAACCAGAACAAGCCTACGAGAAAGAAAGAGAAGAATCTCGACTGCGATAAAGGAAGATTCTGGAGTATTGCTACAGATTATAAATGTTGACAAATGAAATCAATACAGTTCCGAAAGAGGTCGTGCAAACATTGATACAGTATCAGAGGCAAAAGTTGCAAGTACATTAAAGAGTATTTTAAATAGTTGATTGTAAATAGAGGTGATTAAATAAATTGTTGCTGTATATAGTTGCACAAAATAAGTGTTGCAATTATTATTGACAGAATCCAGTGATCGAGTAGAATTAAACGTTCACAAAATAAAAATGTAACAATATGTGTACATGTTTCTTATAACAGCATCAGAGTCTTGTCATCTGGCGTTGTCGATGCACGGTGTGGTCATACGGCATGTCAAACACATTATGTGTTTGCGTAGCCTCGCATCGACAGCGGTAGATGACAAGTACGATGGTAACCGGACTTCGTTTATTTCAATATCTCTTCTTCTCATCTGTTTTCTTCATTATCAACCATTTATCATAATCATGTATTGATTTGGTAAATCGTTCAAAGACACACTGACTTTGCGACATTTGAAGGTGGAGGAAAGAGAGAGAGAGAGAAGTGGACAGCTTCATACATTTTTGGATATATACTCTCCTCTACTAAAATAAAGAAGAAAACACTCCATGTTCCACCGGTACATTTATTTTACATTTTATATTGAAGAAAATTAGAGTTAATCATTCTTAATAAAGGGGCATATGTGCTGGATCGCACTTGTAAAATGTGAAAACGAAATAATTAAATTATTTTAATTTGTGTTTAGAGATTGTAATACACTTTATGTTTTATTCAACAGTTAAGTACTGTATAAAATAAAATAGTGAACTAAAACGATTACATATCGTTCTTTCCAAAATTAAACGATGTTGTTTTATTGGCCTTTTGATCTGTAGGTCGTGGGTCCCCAGCAGAAGCATAACAATTGTTGCAGTAAGCATAATTATAAATGAAATAAAATAAATATTCAATAAATAAACAACCAAAATAACAGCAATAAGCTCATGCACAAAATGTGAATTATGGAATTACATATACAGTGTGATATTTTAAGAGCCTTCGGATTTGATTTAAAAACAAAAAACATAAAATTTAGAGAAATGTATGAAATCTTTAATATAGTCGATAGAACGATCTATACAAATCAATGTTTAAAGATGATCTCAAGTAAATGTTGACCGTGGCTGCACCTCAAATGGTTCATACGCTGAGTCCATTTTTGGCTCACCCTCTTCAACATATCGGCCGATATCTCACGTCTAAATTCTTCAATATTGGCTACCAATGCGTCAACCGGTGCGGGCTTGCCGCTATAGACATGAGCTTTAACATTGCCCCACAAAAATAGTCTAAAGGCGTTAAATCGCACGATCTAGGCGGCCAATTGACTGACTCCGAGCGTGAATTAAACTGTTCACCGAAGTCGCCTCTCAATTGGACCATTGTTTCGCGTGCTGTGTGGCATGTGGCTCCGTCTTGTGTTAATAACATGTCCATCTCTTCCATCTTGGGCAAAAAAAAAAAAAGTTTGTAATCATCGCACCTTAGCGCTCGCCTTCACAGTAACGTTCGTCGCCTTTGAAAAAGTACGGTCTAATGATGCAAACGGTCCATAATCCACACCAACCAATGAATTTTTTGGGATCCATTGGCAGTTCTTGCAATGCTTCCAATTCCAATGCTTGCTATGGTTCCCAAAGGTTTTAAACCAAAATCCTTCCGCAAAATTTTCCACGTAGTGGAGTAACAGAGGCCCAATTGCTGCGAACGACGCCGAATCGATCATTCACGGTCATCAACAACACTGGCAGATACAGCTGCGATTTTTTTGCTCTGTCCGTACTCTATGTATACGTATTTGTCCTGTCCTATAATAATAATATTTAATGTCCTATAATGTAAATTTGGTTCAAAATTTAGTCACAAGATTCCGCCTCAGAAGGTCGCCCAAACTGACCATAAAATGAATGAATGAATGAATGAATCGAGCATGAATTTTGATAAGAAAATTCAATAATCTGCAAAAGTTGTTCGTTTGTAAGTCGATTCATGGTGAAATTATAAACCAAACTGAACATGTTAGACAGTAACATGTTAAACGAAAACAGTGTTGCCAAGAAGAAAGTTGCCAAAAAATCACCCTGTAATTCAGTGAGTTATAATTCAGTCAAGCAAAAGCAATGACCAAAACAAAGAAAATATAAACAAACTGTTCTTAAGTTAAATTATAAAAATGCAATTTAGCATATTTACATTAAGTATGAATTTTGAATGGATGAGTATAGATCACTAAGCATTACCAGTATTAGTGTAAAAATATATTAGAAATAAAGTATAAAATAAAAACCGAGATAACGTTCCGAAATAAGGCGTTTTCTAATAAAGGACTGAATAGATGGTGAGTTTATTCTAGTAACTTATACTCTATTTTTCAGATAATCAGTTTTGAAGTTCCGAAAGGACACTAAACACTTAGGGAATTAGGCTCATCTGTACTTCACTGTTGAAGTGCCGTTGTGGTACATATATTCGTCGCAAGCAAAAACCAACGTTCTCCCAGTTCATGCGATGGCGGGTCTGTTTGTCGAAGCGAATTAGATAGATTTGTGTGGTCTCAACTATAAAATCCCGGGACATACTCCTGGTCATTTAAGAGGGTCTAATCAAGGATTGGGCTCGATTCACTTGGGGGGTGAGTTTTTTGGCAAAAGGGGTGTCGTCTAAAGACTAGGAGTTTAGTCGTTTAATAAGGTTAAGTTGGTGGTGGAAATAACACGCAACAAGTACAACCATGAGCAGCAACCGACACAGTAAAACACACCATAATTCAGCGGCTGCCCTGGCTAGGTCATGTCGAGCGAATGGAAGAACAGATATGGCTAAGCATTTCTTTGTGATATTTTGTTTTTACAAAAGATATTTAAAAAAAAGCTAAAGCCAGATGGTTTAAATCTGATTAAATTGTCAGAATATACAAAATAACTCACTGAATCGATCACAGATTTAAAAAACAACGATATTATTAGAGGTTGGATGACAGTATTAAAAAGTTCAGTAACAGCAAAAGAAATTTCGGTATCAACACCTGATGAAAATGACACAGGATCAGATAATGAAGTTAAAAAATCGATCCAGATAATGTATTCGCTGAATAATATAGGACTATCCTCGTAAGAATAAAAATATCGAGATGTACGTAATAAAAAAGTGTGCAGTGACTGTTTAAACGTGAAGAAACTCGTCAAAAAATGTACAACTTCAAAAGAGTTTTGTGTAGTTCGAAATTGATTTGTGGTTGGTTGGTTGGTTGGTTGAAGTGATGACTCATCCATAAGTCCAAATACCGCTTATGCACCGTTTTGTTACCACATCCTCGCTTCCAACTGTTCGTTAGGTTGTTTGTGTGGGCAGCACGGTTAAATCCTGTTCGTGCTGTTTAGAAACCTTAGGAGATTAAATAAAAAAAAATAAATATGTGGCACTTAAAGCCCCGAAGGGCTCATTGGCCGAGCTTCTCTTCCATTACTGTTGTGCGTCTTAAAGGGACCTACTTATTATAGCCGGTTCCGAACGGCAGAACACTTGTGAGATCACTTTTTCTGAGCTTTGTCGCAGAGTTCTTTAAGAAGCTTTTTCATGGCAAGTTGTTACTGTCGGAAGAATTGCCAATTGCTTGCCGACAGGTGGGTACCGATCGAAAGTAAAATCTTATCGATATTAAATTTGTTATGCATCAGCCGGGGATTGAACCACGACCTACAGATCAGAAGGCGAACACACTAACCACTGAGCTACGGCACCTTAGGAGATTGTTGATGTTTATTTCAGCCAACTCCTCAATGCTATTGAAGAGTGGTTTACCTAGGGCGTTCATTCTCTGCTTCCAAAGGGCAGGTCATTTACAAAGGAAGTGGAAGACCGTTTACTTTTCTTCTACTTGGTTACAACTGTGACAGAAATCGTTGTGGAATATCCCCATTTTGGCCGCCTGATCTCCAAAGAGCCAGAAGCCAGTAATGACTGCCGTCAGTCTAGAGACGTCTTTTCGGTTCCTGTTTATCAGTAGTGTTGTTTGTTTAGGATTGTATGTAGGCCATAGTAACCTACTAGTCTTACATCTCGTAAGACTTTTCCACCTACAATCCGCTATTTGTAGATATTTGGTATTGAGCTCTTTTAGCTGGTATTGAGCTGAGTGTAGCTCTTTTAGCTACACTCAGCGGTATGAACACCTCTTACATTGCAGATCCGCTTCTTTCCAGTTCGTCGGCTTTTTCGCTTCCCTCTATGTTCCGGTGTGCCGGAACCCAGATTAATGAAACGTTGTGCCGTTCGCTGAGTGTATTGAGACTCTTTCTACTTTGTTCCAGTAGAAAGGAGGATATTACTGCTGAGTTCGAGGCCTGAATTGCAGCTTGGCTGTCCGATAGTATAGCCATGATGAGCTTGAATCTGGAGTCTGCGTTTAGTATCCTACAAGCTTCCCCGATTGAAAACACTTCCGCCTGGAATACTATAGACAGATTGGGAGGCGCACAGACTTGTCCACTTTCAATCTCTCGGAATATATTCCTGCCCCTACGCCACAATCCATTTTGGAGCCGTCCGTGTAAATTGTGGTGTCGAAGCTGTTTAAGAGACATCCCTTACTCCAATCCTTCCTCGAAGGAAAAACTATTGTGAAGTTTCTATTGAAATTCATCTTCGGGATGATGTAATCGGTCCTGTCAGATGCATATTGCGTTTCCTTTGTTAGTATGCATCCATGTCCGTAGGTTCTCTCCTTCCAGTGACTCGCCAACTTTAGCCTCACTGGGGTCTTGGTTGCCGTTTTCTTAATATATAGATCAATAGGGAGCATATGTGTTAAAACGTTAAGAGCATCCCCGGGACACGACTTTATCGCTCCGTCTACCGCTGCACATCCTGATCTTTGTATACTGCTAAGTTTATTAATGGTGTAGGCCTTATCCATAGCTCTCCACCAAACAACCGAACCATACGTACGTATGGACGTACAACCGCTTTGTACATCCATAAAGTAAGTTTTGGTTGGAGACCCCATTTCCTTCCAATTTTACTTTTGCAGGTATAGAGGGCAATGCAAGCCTTCTTTACCCGGTTTTCAGTATTAAACCTCCAACTAAGCTTGGAGTCCAAAATAACCCCCAAGTACTTAGCACTGGAAGAAAGAGTTAACGTTTGATGGTTTAATTTAGGCAAGTCAAATTTGGGTATTTTGATTTTGTTGGTGAAAAGCACCAGTTCTGTTTTTTATCCGGGCTTAACCTTAGGTTACACCTGATAGCCCAAAAGCTGAGCCCGTCAAACGCCCTTTGCGTGGTCCCACTGTTCGTGCTAGGGCACAGTCCTGACCCCATTAACACCACATCATCGGCATACGCCACCGCTTTGACACCCCTTCTATTCAGTTTTATTAGGATGTTGTATATTACGCATAGCCAAAGAAGAGGGGAAATCACCCCCTTTGTGGGGTTCCCCTTTTGACTAGCTTTGTTATCGTGATATTGCCCATGTTAGCACTTATGACCCTAGTCGCTAGCATAGAAATGATCCAATCTGTAACACAGTTGTCCACTCCTATTTCCATCAACGCCCATTTAATAGACTCTGTGCTAACATTGTTGAATGCACCCCCTATGTCCAAGAAAGTCGCCATGGTGTACTGTTTGTTGTCCAGATATCATTCAATTATTTGCATTATCTCATGGAGAACCGTTTCTGCCGACTTCCCCTTTCGGTATGCATGTTGGATGTAACGGAATTCTCCAGAGAATTTTTTAAGTATATATCCAGAAGCCTTTCGAACGTCTTGAATACGAGAGAGGTTAGACTGATGGGTCTGAAATCCTTCGCTGATTCGTGTCCTCTCTTGCCAACCTTTGGTATGTAGACCACCTTTACTAGCCTCCAGCTAGTAGGTACATATTTCAGGTACTGACACGCTTTAAAGATTTGCACCAGCCACGGGAGCACACAGTCCAATGTTACCTGCAACATTTTGGGCATGATCCCATCCGGACCTGGTGACTTCAAGGGTTAAAAACTATTAATTGCCCATGCAATTTTTTCGTTCCTTACTATCTAATTTGTGAGATGCAGTGACTCGTAAGAGTGCCGCTCGATCATACTACTTCCGCTTTCATATTGACTGCATCCCGGAAAATGAGTACTTACTTACTTACTTATGTGGCCATAACAACCGAATATCGATTTAGGCCGAAAATAACATGCTTCGCCAGCCATCTCTGTTCTTCGCTAGCTGGCGCCACTTAGAAATTCCAAGCGCCGTCAGGTTCTCCAGTACTTGGTCTTTCCACCGGAGGTTTGGTCTTCCTCTTTTGCGTCGTCCTCCAGCGGGTTCCGAATATAACACCTTCTTAGCTGGAGCGTGTTCTTCCATTCGCTCGACATGACCTAGCCAGCGCAGCCGCTGGATTTTGATGCGCTTTACTATGTCAATATCGGCATACAGCTCGTACAGCTCATGGTTGTACCTTATTCGGTACTCGCCACCAACGCAAATAGGTCCAAAGATCTTGCGTAGGACTTTTCTCTCGAAAACTCCAAGTATTCGCTCATCCGAGGTGGAAATTGTCCAGGCTTCAGCGCCATATGTTAGGACAGGCATGATGAGAGACTTGTAGAGTGTAGTTTTCGTTCTTCGAGAGAGGGCTCGACTTCTCAATTGCTTACTCAGCCCAAAGTAACACCTGTTAGCAAGAGTTATCCTACGCATGATCTCCAAGCCGACGTCATTACTGCTGTTAATGCTGGTTCCAAGATAGACAATGTCCCTTACTACTTCAAAAGCGTAGTTGTCAACAGTGACGTGCTGTCCAAGACGCCGGGACTCTTTGTTTGTTGACACTAGATACTTCGTCTTGCCCTCGTTCACCGTGAGACCCATCCGACGCGACTCTCTTTCCAACTCTGAGAATGCTGCACTGACTGCTCGCGTGTTCATGCCGATTATGTCAATATCGTCGGCATACGCTAACAGCATGACACTTTTGTTGAAGATAGTGCCATTATGTCGTAGATCAGCAGCTCGTATTATTTTCTCCATAATAAGATTGAAGAAGTCGCACGATTACGAATCACCTTGTCTGAAACCCCGTTCGGTATTAAACGGTGCGGAGAGGTCCTTCCCAATTTTCACTGCACAACGGGAGTTATGCAGTGTCATTCTACAAAGTCGAATGAGCTTTGCAGGAATACCGAACTCAGACATTGTTGCGTAGAGGTAATCCCTTACCGGACTGTCGAAAGCGGCTTTATAATCAACAAATAGGTGGTGTGTGTCGATCTGTTTTTCTTGGGTCTTCTCCAGGATTTGGCGCAGTGTGAAAATCTGGTCGATGGTGGATTTACCAGGTCTGAAGCCACACTGATAAGGTCCAATCAGGTTGCTGAGCATAGGCTTCAACCTTTCACACAGTACGCTCGATAGAACCTTGTATGCGATGCTCAGGAGACTTATTCCACGGTAGTTGGCGCAAATTGTGGGGTCTCCTTTTTTATGTACAGGACAGAGAACACTGAGCTTCCAATCATCAGGCATGCTTTCATCCGACCATATTCTGCTTATGAGCTGGTGCATGCGGGTGAGCATCTCATCGCCTCCGGTCTTAAACAACTCGGCAGGCAGGCCATCAGCACCTGCAGCTTTGTTGTTCTTCAGCCTTGAAATGGCCGTTTCAACCTCGTCATAGTCGGGTGGTCAACACCATCATCTGTAATTGGGGTTATCGGGCATTCTCCTCCACTGACGGAATTGTTCGTAGCATCGCCATTCAGTAACGTGGAGAAGTGTTCCCTCCATAGGCTCAGTACACTCTGGACATCCGTAACCAGATTCCCATTTCCATCACGACAAGAAGAGGCTCCGGGATTTAAACCTCCACTCAGGCGCTTGATCTTTTCAAAGAATTTTCGAGTCTCATTCTTGTCGGTACACATCTCTATCTCCTCACACTCGCGTCTTTCCAACTCCCTCTTCTTGCGCCTGAAAAGACGTCTCTCTGCACTCCTTTTCTCTCTATACCGCTCCTTAACAGCTCGCGTTACGCCTGCACGCAGGGTTTTTCTGTAGGCGGCGTCTTTCTCTGCGGTAGCGTCGCGACACTCCTGATCATAACACTCATTCCTCAGAGGCCGGTAGTAACCGATTACCTCCTCGGCAGCAGTAGTCATGGAGTGGGATATATGTGTCCACCGTGCGCATGTATCATCAAGTGGGGGAGTGTTCTGCATAAGCAGATCCGATAGTCGAGTGGAAAATGCATCTGCTGTCTCTGGTGATCGCAGCTTACTGACGTCGAGCTTTCTCTGTGTGGGACTTCTCTTGTTATTTGCGACACATAGGCGTGTGCGCACCTTAGCTGCAACAAGATAGTGATCCGAGTCGATGTTGGCACCACGGATCGATTTCACGTCCATCACACTGGAAGCATGCCTTCCGTCAATCACCACATGATCAATTTGGTTTCTTGTACGTTGATCTGGAGACAGCCATGTCGCTTTGTGGATGTCGAGATGCTGGAATCTGGTACCACCAATTACCATGTTTCGTGCTGCGGCGAAGTCGATCAGCCTCATTCCGTTATCGGAGGTGTTCTGGTGGAGGCTGAATTTTCCGACAGTTGGACCAAAGGTACCTTCCTTGCCCACCCTGGCATTAAAGTCGCCAAGCACGATTTTGATATCGTGGCGGGGGCAGCGGTCATAAGCTTCTTCGAGGCGCTGAAAGAAGCTCTCCTTGGTCACATTGTCCTTCTCATCCGTCGGAGCGTGGGCACATATAAGGCTGATGTTGAAAAATTTTGCCTTGATGCGGATTGTGGCCAGCCGTTCGTTCACAGGCGTGAACTGTGAGACAAGATGTCGTAGTCTCTTGCTGACCAAAAATCCACATCCTAATTCGTGCCTTTCAGCATGGCAACTGCAGTAGATGTCACAGGACGCTCTTTTGGAGCAGCCCTGTCCAGTCCATCGCATTTCCTGGAGAGCGGTGATGTCAGCTCTGTATTTTTCGAGGACATCAACCAGCTGGATAGAGGCACCCTCCCTATAAAGGGATCGGACATTCCAGGTGCATATCCGTAAATCGTGGTCCTTTTTTCGTTTACGGGGGTCATCAACAAAAGCGGTAGTCCTTATCCGAGGCATATTTGTTTTTTTCATTGGGGGGGGGTTTTTTATGTGGCGGGTCCCAAACCCAACGCACAACCTCTAACCGAGGAGAATGAGTGTTTATTAGTAATTCTAAGGATTGTTCTGCCGTTTTTGATCAAGTTCCATCTTGCTTCCTGAACCAAGAAGCACTCGAATGTTCTTTGGACAAGATACGGCTCAGTCTAGCTGAATCTTTAGTAGATTCAATGGACGTACAGAATTCTCTCCAGTCCTCCTTTTTGGCGCTGCTAATAGCTTTCTTGTACAGACTCCGGCTTTCTTTGTACAATTGCCAATTTCCAGTGGAGTAGCAGATGTTGTAATCTGCTCATACTTTCTTCCTTAGTTCCGACAGTTCCCGGCTCCACTAATGGGGGAAGTTTTTTTGCTATATTTCAGTGGGCAAGACATTTCAAAGGCCTTACCGAAAGCTTTTTCCAATGTTTCGACCATACTGTTTAGTGAATCAATGGATGTTATTCTATTAATGGGAGCCCCTCCTATTCTATTTCTAACTAAATTTTCAAACCTCGCCCAGTTAGTTTTATGGGGATTACGGTGTGGCAAGGGTGGGTCTACCTTAAGATCCAAATCGTAGAGTATCCAGGTATGATCCGAGGAGGAGTTTTAGCTGGAAACTCTCCAATTTTTAACCTCTATCACATCGCTATCTGATAATAGAGTGACATCCCATCCATCATACTGCTCCGAGCTTGGAAAGGTGAAAGTGGGGGTGTCACCTCTGTTGCATACTATTAAGTTTGGGTTTATTAAAAAGTTAAACAAGTACTCACCTCGTTCATTAGTCTCGGAGTTGCCCCATAATGTGTGCCTGGCATCGGCGTCGCACCCGAGAAGAAGGGTCCTGTCACCTCTTTCTTGCGCTAGCCTCCTGACCTCTTTAGGCGGAGCAGGTTTTTCATGTGCCATATACCAGTATACTGATGTGACCCGTAGTGTGACGCCGTCAGCTACTAGGTCAGCAACCGTTACATCCTGTGAACTGTGCAATGGGGTTAGAAAAATATTTAAGTGTTTTTTTTTTGCTACAATAAATGATCTAGGCCTACCTTGGATCCGTATATAGAGCACGTTGTAGTTTTTCCCCGGAAACCCTTTGATCTCGGTGCCCTGCACCCAGGGTTCCTGGACAATGGCTGTATCCACGTCCTCCTCCACCAGTAAGACGGCAAGGTTGTCCGTAGCAGCCCGAGAATGCTGCAAGTTAATTTGGACAACCTTGAAGACCATGGTTAAAATTTATTTTTCGTTTTTTCTAGCGGTTCGAGGCTCTCTTCTGTAATGAGCATAGGGAACGACGCACTTTTCTTTTGAGGAGTCTCCGCTTTGATTACTTTGATGTACCTGCAGATACTTAATCAGCTGGTTCCCATCAAACTTCATGTTTGGTATCCATATACGCGCCCTGGGCCGGCGAGGTATCTCGTTGGCTGGGATAGTTTTGAGCCTCAAGCCTTCCCAGGCGTCTTGGATTTTGGCAACCGCGCCGTTAGAGAATATTAGGAAGTCCTGATCGCCACGTTTGATGACTCTATAACCGCGGACAACCTCTGCTGAATCGAAACGTGGTGGCTCACCCTTCGAGTTTGCCATCACGTGATCGACGATGATTTGAGACAGCCGTGCCTCGATTTAGCCCCACTTGTCCCGCAGCAAGTGGTCTCATCCGATCTTCAGATGATAACGTGCTACCTCGTTGTAGCTACGTGGTTTAGGAGAAGTTTTTGGAGGACGGACAGCAACACTGCTTCCGTTGGCCATTTTGCTTTTTTTAGACACCTCCCCGGATTCATCGTGAGACCGATTCCGCTTTGTTGCCTCGTTTACCCTAGGTTTTTTGGCCGAGTACTCCTTGTAGTCTTGAACCATTTTCCCATACCATAACTCATCCTTTGGATGAACAGTACCAGCGGCCTCGTTTTTGCTTATCCTACCGAGGATGTGCAGAGCCTGCTGGTACTGCTTATACAAGGATGGCTGTTTAAGTTTACGCTTGGGCCCCTTGGCCAAGAGAGATACTGAATATCTCATAATTGAATCTTGTTTTTGTATGTCGGACTGAATAGCAGAAAGAATATAATTGATCATTGAATATGTGGAGAAGTGATTGCCGGTGGGTTGCTTAATGGCAAGGCTTACCTGATGAGGATGTTGCAGTTGTTACTGCTGCTGTTGATGTTGCTCATCGGTACTGTTGACGTTGTTGTTAGCTTATGTCATATGTCGCTGCCGTCACAATTTCACGCACTTTTGGTTTTGCCTATATCAAATGTCACTTTCAATCTATTTTCGTGTTAATTTAATTATATTTTTGATTTTAATTTCTTTTCTTAATATGTTTTTATGTTTTTATTTACACTTATTTATAGGACTTAGCTTATAGTTCTTATTTTTTTCTTATTTTTATTTTAAATTTACAATATAAACGCTTTTTTTTCGTTTGTGGGAAAATAACGAGAGCGGGGAGTAGGAATAGCGCGCACTGTCCGTCCACTTACAGATCTGTCTTGAGAATCATAATAAAGTTAACATGCCATGTTAACGAAGTTAACACGGCAACGAAATATTGTAAAACCAATGTTACCAATACACTCAAAGAAAAGAAAAGTAAATTTTCAAAGCAGTGTACGCGTATTTCATTCTGGCGTAGACATTCCGCCGCCCTTGCAGGAATACTTCAAGTGAGACGCAAAGCCCACACCAGAGAGAGAGATGGAAAGAAGGGGGGAGAGAGAAAGTATAAAGTCTATTTCCAAAATAAAATAAAATTAAAATTAATATTAAAACTAATACTCAAAATGAAGACAAAAAATTGTTTTTAACAAATTTAAAAAGTATAGTAAATTATAAATTCATAAGTCTTCAATTAGTATTAAAACGTAATAATGAAGAAACGTTAAAAGATTATTAAAAATATGAATAAAACGGATTGGAACTTCAAATGGATTAGAAAGAGTATAAAATGGAAGAAAAGCCTAAAATTAAAACAATTCGATTTCTTTTTTAAAAATATAAAATATAAATACATATAAATTATAAAACATATGTAGATGTTGAAGCAGAGATGAACATTGATGAATTCCAGGGAATGTTGAATGGGGTTCAACGTTGATTACTGATTTACAATCCAAATGTGGTTTATAACCGTCGATGGTTGACTCGATTTGTGAAAATGCAGCAATTGTGTGAATTTAAAATCTAACTGATGCGCATGATGTTCAGATTCGAAGAATCTGACAAAAATATTGTGGGTGTGGTTCGGTCGAACATACTGGCCACATTGTTGCATTAAAATTTCTGTGACACTAATTTTGAGGGTACTGTATTAGACAAGATTGGGTTTGGATTGCCAGCTTTCAAATTTTTTATCGTTTACTAAACGATGCTTTTCGTTGCTGATTAAACATCAAGTTTTTTGGTAATGTCGTTGCTCTAGGTGTCAATTAAGCTTTCAACATCTATGACGGGAGTTACGTCCTTGTTGTATGAGAAAATATTGAAAAGTTTGAAGAATTGCGGCCCAAGTTTGTGTTGTGTCTCATTCGATGTAGCAGAAAATGGTGCCGTTTTCACAAAAACGGCAAGAGAAATGGCTTTGGCATTCTACAAAAGTATGCGTAGTTGCCAAGCAGTTGACGCAAATATGGCATTTGTTTACAATGGAGATTTTCTCTTCTACTGTAAGTTTTGAGAATTTTCCACTTTGTCGCAAGGAGTGCATACCTTTACATAGAGCGCAGCATGCCTTCGTAACAGTAACGTTTAACGTGTTTTTGTTTTTGATTTTCATGATGGAAGTTTCACATTTTGAGTACTTCCGACTGTTATTTGCAGTATGATTCTCACAGCGCAGGTCATCAAAAGACGAACAGGGACTTTTCGAAAATTGATACCGGCTTATTTTATTGCAGAATGATGAAATTCTACTACGAGATGTTGAGTTTATGGGAAAGGTAGTTGTCGTGATGGATGTGGTATGCTGTTTCTCGTTGGTAACAGCTTGTCGCTGAGAGTCAGACAATTGAGGAGAAACTTTAACTGATGCCACAGTTGGAGTTGCTGCGGTAACTGATTCATAACATAAGTAATGAGTGATGCGGAGCATGAGAACCAGCAAGAGCAGCTGTTGTAGTCGTGAGAGTTGGCAAAGCAATTAGTACATAATTGGTGCTTTCTGACTACATTGAAAAGTTCACTTACGGTTAATTTAATAAATTAGGGGCAACCACGGAGTGGATGCGGCTTTCTGCACAGCGGATAATTATGCTTGGTAATTCTCTTTTAAAAATCCACCGGGATATAATTTTGACGTTTGAACGGATCGAATCGACCGTGTTGTTGATTCTGACGTTGGCTGGGTTGCTGTTTTTGTAACTGGCTGAGCTGCTGATTCTGCCGGTGTAAGAGATAAGCAGATTCGGAAAATCGATTTTTTTCTTTTTCATTTTCCAAGACAACGGGATTGCTACCGGGAACGTACTTTATGGACCTGGGATCGATGATTCAGTGTAAGTTACAAAAAAATTTTTTTTTTCACTTTTTGAGAAAAAAAAACTTCAAACGTGTTTTTCTGAAAACCAATTTTTCGAAGTCCGTGAACACGATCCTGCAAAATCTACTCGAAAGATTCTTTTCTAACTCGAAACATACTTTTTTGGTATAAAATGCCTCCCCCTCCCGTTATTTATATTTTTCTATTTTCATATTAAGTTAGTTTATCACCGAAAAAATAGCGCAAAATTTAGCGCGAAATCGCGTTTTTTGCTTAAATAGGTCACGAACTGTTGAAAAATGAAAATGATAACTCAACAACGACGGGAGGGTGAGAATTAACTCATAATTTAAGTAAATTTAACAACATTTTGATTTCAGATAATTCTACGCCGAGTTATCGTGTTCACCGAACAACGTATTTTTCAAAAGACGTTTTGGGAAATGCTCTGCTTATTTTTCAATATTCAATTACGAAAATTTAACTAAATATTCTCTAGATGATGCTTTATAATTAAAAAAAAAGTTTGAATAAATTTGCTTAAGCTGTATCTCCGTAAAAAATCAGAGAAAAAAAGTGTTTTTATTTCAAATTATCCCTTACTCCCCCCTTAAGACATGTGTGAAAATATACAGACTTGGGTACATGTGTGTATGCCCGAAAGTCATCAAGTGCATAAAGTGAACAAACCCAATAAATTCGTCCACTATTGTGCAACGGCAATGTAAATGGGATTTAGTGCACTTATACCAATGATAATTATGATGCACAATCCCTCAAACTGCACCAGTACGTGAAACAGGTGGAAGAAGTTATGATTGTAATTACGGTGTTGATTCCAGCAACAACAATTAAAGCTTTATACACCAGGAACAGTCGTTGGAGACGAGTTTTTTTGTTGTTGTTGTTAATGTTTAAGTTTCTCTTTATTGTTGTGAATAAAAACTGTAATTTCAAATAAAACAAAAATAAAAATTTATATATCTTATTGTTAAGATTAACTTAGCCTAATTTAAGGTGAAAAATTAAGTTTTTTGGTCCTATATTTTTCTTTTGTGCTATCACACAAAATTTTCAGGTTATACTTTCGTCGATAAACCACAGCTGTAAAGCCAATTAGTCAACTCAATGTACTAAATTTTCTAACAATGTTTAAGGAATTTAATTATTCACTTTTATCCTTACTCTACCTTATATAAAGCTATACAATTCGCATGTACTTACAAATATATAAAGCTATACAAAATAGTTTGTACAGTATTATATCTTTCAAAATTCCTTTTTTTATTAGAAATTAATTTTTTTGAATGTATTTACAATAAATTTAATTTAATATGGCTGTAATAAGCTAAAAAGTCATGACCATTATTTCCTGCGCACGTCGGAATTGATTGGTGAGAATAGCAAGGGATCGTGACAACAGTGGTATTTGTTTTATTGTCGGACCTCAGGATCATGGTAGGGTGGGTATAAACTGTGGCACCCATATCTAGCAACAGACTTGTACAACACACTACGCACTTAGCTATGAGAATCGTAACTTTTGTCTCTTGCATTATATTTCTTAATTTCTGTTTCTCTCTTCCTTCATTTCTGACTATCTTTTCTCTTAGCACGCGAATCTTATTTTGTTATTAATAAAAAAAGAATATATAAAAAACCAATTAGTGAGAGAGTATAAACACTCTCCCCAATTGTGGACGAGCCAGAGCAGTACAATTAACGCGTGCTTCCTCTTCCTCTTACTAAGAAATTTGTTAACGTTATATGCTACAACTAAATGTTGTTTTTGGTAAATATTGTTTTAAAAACGAAGAAACGAGGTAAAAGTATTCTTTTTGTTTTGCTAAACGACATATGTGGTGCACCCCGGCGGGCAATAAATTGTTTCAGTACCAGCAAAAATGAATCAGTAGATAAAGAAGGAGCTATCTCTAAATGCACTGCACGAACGGTAAGGCATGTGAATAATACTCCCCATCGCTTTTCTCGGCGCCTACCAACAGTTGTTTCGAAAGGACCGAAGTAGTCGATACCAGTGTTTGTGAATGGGCGTGAAAACGCAGAGAATCTTTCAGGTGGTAATGCTGCCATTTCTGGAGGTTGTGGGAGTGCAGGGCGGTTGCAACACATTTGACATTTCTTAGCGGTAACTAGTGCTCTCAAGCCAGCAATACTATACCGTTGCCGCATTTCGTTTACCACGATCTCATTGTGATGATGATGAAATTTGCTATGAAAAAAATCTGCAATAAGATATGTTACCTGTTGACGACGAGGTAGAATTATTGGGCGCCGAGTATCGTAATCAGCAATTCCCACTGCATCAATTCTTCCCTTTACTCTAAGTATTTCGAAACTGTCTAAATATGGCGAATATTTGTAAATTGCACTCTTACGGGATATTGGCTCGCTGAGCTGTAAGTTCTTATCTCTTATCTTTAAAACCTTAGCAGGTCGCTTACATCTCTGTCACAATATACGTAGAAATTTCATAACATACCTTTGAGTACCTCGCAGTTTTTCCCACTTACTAAAACGCATTGGATCAGGGCTGATGACTGCTAATGATGAAAACGTAAGTTTGTCCACTTTTACATGACCAATCAAATCGTTCGCGTTATCTGTAGCGACGTTGAGGTTTGTTTTTGGCCACTGCTCCTCAGGCAAGTACAAAAAGGTCGGTCCACTGAACCATCTGGACGCGTTATTAAATTCTACATGAGTGGACCATTTGGTGGCTTCATCTGCGACATTGTCTGAGGAAGAGACCCATCTCCACTCTTGAACGTCAGAATCTTCAAGTATTTCACCTATGCGAACTGCTACAAACTGGTGAAATTTTCTTCCGTCAGACCTTATCCAATATAGTATATTTTTGGAGTCTGACCAAAAGACGCGCCGATCCAAACGAATAGATAATTCGCTGATAACCAATTTTGCTAAACGTAATCCTAATATGGCAGCCATCAATTCCAACCGTGGAATAGATATAGGCTTAAGGAGCAACTCGCGTTTTTGAGGCGACTAAACTGCAAGCATCTTTATTGTGTTGTATGGCGCGCAAATAAACTGCAGCGGCGTAAGCGTCTTTACTTGCATCTACAAAAACATGTAATTCAATTCGCTCTGCTGAACTTACTGAGCTATAACAACGAGAGATTCGTATTTCCTGAAGAGAATGCAGACACCGAATCCATCGCCACCACTTTTCCAGTTCTTCTTGACGAATGGGCTCATCCCATGTCACGCCAGAATGCCATGCGAACAAAACGCTTTTGGAATTTGAAATCCAATTTCGCATCTCGAATCCACCTTCAGCATGGATCTTTCGTACAGAAGCGGCAAGTTTAATCATATCGCATTCTCGCTTGGTGCTTTGTAACCAATCATCCACAAACGTATTATCTAAAATAGCCTTCACAGCTACAGGGTGCTCTTGCTGAAAACGAGCCTTTGTGGTATCGCCATTTCGCCACAGGAACTGTTGTGCAGCTTGGTCTTCTTTTCCAATGCGAACTTGGTGAAACATTTCACGTATGTCGCCTGACAATGCTATTGGCTGCTCGCGAAAACGTAATAGCACGCCCACTAGCGATCTAAGTAAATCAGGTCCTTTCATGAGAGCTGAATAAGAGCAATGTTATTTACCGCAGCTGCCGCATCCCATACCAATCGTGTTTTATTTTTATTGGTAACAGTAAACATTGGAATATACCAGGCTTTGCCACCTACAGAGATTTCAGTTTCGTTCAATTTTCTGATATACCCCTTCTGCTCGTAATCATGGATGGTGCTAATCATGAATTTCTTTAAATCAGAATTGCTACACATTTTAGCCTCAAGGCATTGTAAGCGCCGTTGTGCCATCAGAAGGGAATCAGGTAGCTCTATTTGATCGTATTTCCATAGAAGTCGAGTTTCCCATCGTATCTCCAGAGGAAGGTATTTTGATGTAGCCGCCATTATGTGCAACGAGCGCTCGTCTTCCTTTGAAATGAGGGGTGCAGATTTGCGAATACCGACAGACTTTAATGAAAAGTGTGCCTTTGCCAATTCTTTCAAGCGCTTATCACCATTGCAAGCGCAGATATGCATTATTAGTTGGGGTGACTCTTTCTTTCCACCGCCACGCCCATACACAGACCAGCCGAGTTTGCATCGAGCTGCAACGAGTTCATCACTTTTACTTTGTCCAGTTTCTTCGGGAATAATAAGCATTAAATTGTCTAAGCCGATAAGAATACGAGCTCGTTCCGTAGTATATGGAGCTATTGGTAGATTTTGTAAATGTTCTCGAGCAGATATGGTAGCAATGTCTAATGATTGTACAGGAAGGTTAAGTTTAGTAATGGTACGCACCTTTTTCATATAAAATTTCTTTGCGTGAGGCATCTGTGAAGAAATATGCAGCGCCACAGATTGAGAATTTGTTTCACTTTGTGTAATATCACCTGTCCATTGTAAACACAACTCCTCCGTTGGACCAGCAATACCTAGCTGTGTTGCCAAACATCACTCCATAAGTGTAAAAGCCGAACCTTCATCAATAAAGCCCATTGTGTTAACAGATTTTCCATTGGCGTGAAGAGTTACACCAATATAGCGAAATACAGTGCCTTTATTTTGATTAGAATGAAATAGAACAGGATTTTGTACGCATTCACCATTACCTTCTTTTGTTGTAAAGGTAACTGAGCGCTCATAATGTGGTGTGTGTAAAAGTGGGTGGTGCTCTCTCTGGCAGGCATCAACACCACATTGCCTTTTAGAACTACAACGACGAATAAAGTGTTTTTTGAAACAACGTATGCACAATTTGGCATCTCTAATAAATTTTCACCGCATATCTTTTTTCAATGCACGAAATTCTTCACATTCCGACAAGCAATGCTCTTTTAAACATTTCGGGCAACTGCTTTTCTCTCGCTCATTAACAGTTACGTCATGTACCATTATTCTCTCATGCTGCTTTTTTCGGCCGCTTTTTCTCTCTTCGCTTATATTGGCTGTTGTTGGTACAAAACTCAGTGGCGTAACTTGACCACTTTCATCACCATATCATTTAGAAGAATATGACCGTTTAAATAGTCTCCTAAATCAATCGCCTACATAGTTTCACGATAATTTTGAACCGCCAATTAAAAACTTATCAAAGTTTCCAATTTCTCCATTTTTACATATGGCTACTGCCATATTGCCAATTGCATACGACACCGTACCAGGCATCATGAGCTTTCCGCGCACAGCTTTCCAAGCAGCACCCTTAAGGCATTTTTGCAGCCGAATCAAATTTTCTTGATCTGTAAATCCGCATCTTTCAGTAGACTGGGCATAATTTGTTATAAAGATTGATCAATCTTCGGAATTTCCAGAAAAAATAGGCAAATCTTTACTCATCACCTGACGCGCAGCAATATTAGAAGAAGAAAGCGTAATGTCTGTCATCAAATTTTGTCTATATGGAAAATTAGTGGCATTTAAACTATGTGAGAGATTTGTATTATGTGAAGGTGCCGGAGCTGTGAAATTAAAAGTGTTACTGCCTTGTACACCTTGAGCAGAACCCGTGGAATTGAATAGATATGCATGCTTCCCTTGTCGCATACGAGAAAACTTCGAAATATTTGGTACGTTAGTTGTATTGGGTCTACCACCAGAGAAAATACCACTAAAATGAGGCGCAGCATGTGAAAAGATCGAAGTGCCTGGTACGCTATCTGAGGTGGTCACTCCACTAGACAAAAAAATACCACTAGCATGAGGTCCATATTCGGTGACAATATTATGTGCTACATTTTCACTAGCGGAAGCATAAGTTGCTCCAAAATGATTAGGTATGTTTTGTTGTGATTGAGTAGCTGTAACATTGTTTTGCAGTCCAAGACTAGCAAATCCAGCATTTAAACTATCTGTAATTATCATATTACGAGTACTATTTGCACTAGGTGCCAATACACCATTAATTCCTGAAGTTGTTGTGGTAGGACGTACTACAACCTGTGGTCCATCTTCATCCACCTCATTAATGGATATGACATCGCGCGTTACACGTGCACGCTTTAGCCGCCTACCTACATGCAGAATTCCAGATCGTGTACGTGGTGGTGAAATATCAGTTCTTAAGTCGTTACTTTCCTCATTATGAGAAATCGGCTGCCCAGTGGCCTGGCGTGGAGTAGATGCTACTGTGGGTGCATGTACTGCCGTAGAATGTGCAGCTGTTGGCACGTGTGTCTCAGTTGGCGCGCGCCTGTTGAGGCGTATGTGCCGGTTGGTGCAGCCAATGTGATGGTACTACCCGAAAGAGACAATGGTGGTGCATCAGGAATACATGAAGCACATTAAACAATATGTTTAATGTTTTCCTTTATAATGTTTCGGTACTAGCAACAATCATATAAACTGCGAAACCAATAAGGTGCAATAGCGATAGATGAGAATAAGAGAGGCTAGTTAATATGTACGTACATAATACAATAAAATGCCTTTCTTTTTTGGGATAGAAATAATAATCACAACAACATAGTTTATTGTAATATTTTTCATGTGCCCAAGTAAACGATTGCATTGATTTGGGCAATACCAACAGCTACAATATCACTTGGAAAGATATTTTTTGTTTGTTTTCAAGTTATTATATGTAATATATATTGAAAAAAATCTTATGTAATATAAAATTTATTTGTAAAATATATTTATTGGTTTCATCTTTAATGTTATTTCCTATATTATATATTTATTGAGAAAGTATTTCCACAAATAAATATGCACATAAAATTGAGAGGAAAGTATTTCCTTGTACCTGTGGTAAGATTGTCTCTTACCAATGTTGCAAGCCAATCCGGCTCGAAGCACCAAAAAATGAGTATGTGGAGAAGTGATTGCCGATGGGCCGCTTAATGGCAAGGCTTGGCTGATGAGGATGTTGCTGTTGTTACTGCTGCTGTTGTTGATGTTGCTCTTCGGTACTGTTGACGTTGTTGTTAGCTGGCATATGTCGCTGCCGCCATAATTGCACACACTTTGGTTTTGCCTATATTAAATGTCACTTAATTTTCGTGTTAATTCAATTATATTTTTGTTTTTAATTTAATTCCAGTTTTAAAATAGTTCACCATTTACGTTTGTTTTTAAGCTTTTTTTTTAATATGTTTTTATGTTTTTATTTAGAGTCAGGATTTTTAACGGAATACCGTAAGGTCAAAGTTGTGAAAAACAACAAAGTTCTATTGATCCGATTTAGTTCGTTCTACATTCTTTAGATAGATAATTTCATATTTTTTTCATATTATACATTTAAAATAAATGTATAAAATGTTGAAGGAAATTGAATTACAAACGGATTTTTAATGAGCGTCGCCAGGGATAAATTTCTTTTTGACAGCACCAAAGAACGCGCCACACATTTTTATATGTTACAAAGACGTGGAGCCCATGTCGTAAGATGAAAAAGATGTATAAAAAAATGTTAAATGAATGATTTTAAAATATCTATATATTATATTATTCTTTTTAACCAGTCCATCGGCCAAGGGGGATCTATCCCCCTGATACCCTGGCTACGCCACTGACCCAAATATATATCTATTCAAACCAATATTGATCACAATAGTAAAATACACAATCCATAACTTATTTCAAATAATTGTGAAATGCTAGAAGATTTAGTTATATGAGGTGTAATTGAGTGTAAAAATCTGACACAGCAGTTTCCCTCATACTTCGTAGTTCTGCTCTTACGTAAGCATACGAACAATCTTTAGACGTACCATAATAACTAAAGTAACGTGAACTACTCATGCTTATTGAAAAGTTACTTTCGAACACAATAGCGTTGATTGATTGTGGATTGTGGGCTGGTAAATGGATATATTTTTATGTGGATAAATTCGGGTAAAACTGCAGTATTAGTGCAGTATTTGTGCCTTCCAATTTTAGTGCAAAAGTAGCAATTAATTAAAGTATGAAACAAAATAAAGGAAAAACAAATCTAATGCCTCATCGTATCAGTTGTCGGGAGCTGGTAGGTAAAACCAGATAGGAATAAGTATAGCTAACCCCATTCTATTTCCAGCATACCATCGTTAAAGTTCCGAAATGACTAGAAACGCTTAGAGAATTAGACAGTTCCTCAAGGTTCAAAGGAGCAAACCTTCCTTCAGAACAAATCAAATATACAAAATTTACCAAGTACCTATGTACTGTGCGTGTGTAACTTCAAAATACAGGTATATTTAAACACAAAAACATTTGTATTGTATTGATTTACTCCATAAACATAAAAATATGATGATATTAACGTTTAATTAGAGACGTAACACAAGCAAATCAAAGGAAAGGTCTACAACACGATCAACAACACAGCAGCCTAAATAATATTAACAATAACAAAACCACCAGTCAAGCCACACCTCCAAAGCGGCCCACCGGCATTTCACTCTCATATAATCATTTTTGGGTTCATTGTCCAGGATCGAGTCACAACGATCGATAAGAACATAAGATGCCTTTCAAGATTGGTCCTATCAGATGTGGAAACTTCGTCAGCTACAATCGGAACGTGTAAGTCAGTGTGGATACTTCAGTTTTTAATGTACCAAGGAGCATTGGCAATCATTCGTAGGATTTTAAATTAGGTTATTTGGAGTTTTTCCACATTTCATGGTGATGCAGCACCACAGAGTTGGATACCGTAAGTCCATTTAGATTTAGTGACAGCCTTATAAAGTAGTACTTTATAATCCAGTTTATTTAAGTTTCTTTGTCTATATGAGATTACGATCGTGATGCATTCCGACATATTTTGTGTGTAAGGCCTAAGAGATCGGCTTGGAGCTGATTAATACAGGAAGACAAGAACTCCTGCATAGAGTGAAATTGATGTAAACACATTAGGACACATTGACAGTTATTAACGTGATAACTGCAGGAAAAGCCAAAAAAGCTAAGACTTTGGCTTTGGGCACTTATAACACTCAATTTCGTTCCTTCAGTGTCATGGCAAAGGATCCTTGCCTTCATTGATAGAAACTATGAAGATGTAGCACTGATATTTGGGTGATGGAGAGTGGAGATGAGTCTCTTACTCTTGCACCGTTGTTTGTTTCAGAGATGCCGGATGGTACCAAAGCGGATCAAATGAATGTCATGCGAGAACCAACGGTCGACAGATCTCTTTAGATAAGTCATTGCATATGTTGGAGAGGTCTGGCCTAACGAACGGCTTTGAAGTCGTTTCTAAGGACCAGATTCTGAGTAGATCCAGGTCACGCGCCTGGATTCCAGCAAAGCCGTCAAATCCTAAAGAGATTTTGGATCATATACGGCCCGCAAACCATTCCCTTCCCACAGACGATTGGTGGATAGGGAAATTGTGAGAGACCAGGGAGAACAGCTCAAGACAGATGGTTGTGATATGTCCTATGAGAAAGACGCAGGAAAATAAGGTCCAAAACTAGGGGATACGAATATGGTCTGGTGGAGCAGAACTGTGGTTAAATCCGCTGCTTCTTCTCTGAACAGACTACAAAGAAGTATATGCCTAGGCATCACTGGTGACACACAAAGGCCTTACTTAATTTGCTTCCATTGGATCTTCATATCCGGTAGGAGGCGATGAAAGCTGCGTTTAGACTCAAAACTTACGGAGTCTGGCATGACAGGGCTTATATGGAACACAGGCAAAGATACCACCAGCTATTGGAGCAGTGCCCACTGTTTGCAATGCCCGTGGAAGATCGTGTGGCCCATATAAGATTCTTACGTAGATTGTATGTTATTTTGCCGGAACGAGATCAATGGTTAAGTCCAGAGACTCTACTACGGGGACTGACTCACATATTCTACACCGACGGTTTTACCAATACCAAGCACTTGTTCTCCACCGGAAGTATTGTGACTGTATTTCTAACAAAAGTCTATGCCATTCTAAACGTGCTCTACTGGATTATTGAAAGGAGATGGCATGGTAAGTGAATTGTCATTTGCAGTGAGAGTCAGGCATGATCCACAAGACTCGATGGACACTTGCAGGGCTGCCAAGAGCTTTGTGAATAAACCTGACAGAAGACGAGCGAACTTTCTTCTACGATTAAGGAGGAAGGATCTCAGGATTCTGATTGGGGTCATTACAGGGCACAACACTTGTGGACAACATATGGAAACTCTACGTGTCATCACCGATCTAACATGCCAGTCTTATTTAGAGGATATGAACACAACAGAGCACTTCCTCTGTCACTGTCCAGCCTTTGCACGAACAAGACTGAGATTGTTTGGAGATGCTTTAAACCTGAACACAGTTTAGTCTCTCCGTCTATCCGATTTTCTTACATTCGTTAAGAGTACTGGGAAGTTTGAGGTAGAGTAGTATTCTCTACTCTATCCCTTCTTTCTGTTCTTCTTTTTATCTCCGCTTTCCTTCTATTTTCTTTTCCGTTTCTGGGTTTAGGTACAATGGTTGTTTCACTGAGTGCTCTGGTTCTTGTCCTGCCCACTTCTTTCACTTCACTTCACTTCACCTTCAGAGGATACGAAAGAAAGTTCGGCCCCGGTGGAGGACATGTCGTGCAACAAAGACAGCGATACGCTGTCAAGGTCTGAGTTGGTTGAAGACCTCTTCCGAAATGTGGAAGTCGGCACAGTGAATGGGGACACTGAGGACGGTAACCCAATTAGCAGACGCAAAGTATTATGCTCTGGGGTCCAAATTAATCTGCACCACTCTAAAGCAACTTCCGTTACTCTTGACCTTCGTCTAAGCAACAAAGCGGAGGATATCATCTTATTCCAGGAGCCGTGTGTCCAGGATGAAAAGATGCGTGAACTAAGCTTCACAAACTACGCATTTTACTACGTTCAAAACGCAAGTAAGTCTCGCTCATGTATTTTCGTGAAGAAACGCTACAAAGCATTATTACTATCTGACTACAGCGACAAGGATACTGTTATCATTGCGTTGGACCATCTGTCCCATATATATTGGCTGATGTCTGCGTCTATGGCACAATAACACTCACTTCTGGCTTAGTTTAAGTTAAGAAATTTTTAGTTGTTTGTTTTAGTTTGTTAGTTTAGTTTGTTTGTTTATTTTAATTCCTGTGTTTTAGTTATTAGTTTCTTACACCTTATTTCACTTATTTTTCTTAGGTTTAACTTACACTTTTAGGTACAAAAAAATGAAATACGTATTTTGATTTCGCTTACTGGCTAATGTGTCGAGATAATTTTTTGTGAAAAATAATACAATAACAGAAAAGGAGTAGAAGCGATAAATGAAGAAAAGGGGATAGAGAGATAGAGAGAAAACTAACGTGATAAACTTACTGGGTTGCCAACCAACTAAATTAATTGTCGACAGTGCACGACGTTTCCATTCTGGCGTAAACATTCCGCTCCCATGGAGGGTTACTGCAAAAGAGATGGAACCTCCACCCTAGACGGAGGGACTGCAAAAAAAGAGATAAAAAATAAATATAATTAAAGATACAATATTTGATATATGTATGTACTTAATACTAATCTTAAAAATACTTAAAATTAACTATAGAAATACTTCTACAATATTTGCGGTTGAATGCGAGTCAAAACATTATGTATACTGTGAATATTCCAATCGGATGGAGAAAAAATGCGAGAATGCGTATATTCGCGAATTCGACTCTCAGTAGAGTGAGGAAAAACGCTTGGAGAGAGATCTCAAATGTCGATTGTTGACAAATGTTGCTTGATGATAGTTGGTAGTAGATTGTTGATTGTAGAGTATTGATTGGTGCATTTATCTGGATTGTATCACTTCATCTCAGGTGAATAGATGCTATAAAGGCTGGTCGTAGGTTAGATCAAAGGATTCAACAAGTCAACATAGTTGCCTCGGGATTGCCAGATTGATTATCTGGATTGCCGGAATATATAACGCTCGTGACACGTTCTGAACTCAAATAGAATCTGTGTGTGTGTTGGGTTCATGATATGACTCAGCTCATGAATATGTAGCAAATAATGTGAAATTAACACATGGGATTATTCATACGCATATAAACTATGCCAGTGCATAGCTTCATTGAAGCTTCGTAGAAGTTCGGGAATTAAATCGGGCAGTTACAGTGAACTGAACAATTTGATATAGAGAAGCGTATGACGGTCAGTATCACATAACATGACAAAACACCTGACGAGTGTGGCATAACAGGCTTATATATTGCTCAAGCCACAATCTTAAAATCACATTTTACGTTACAACAATTTCGGGGGGCCAGTATTAGGCGGGATCGAATGCATTGCTATTCGAGTACAAGATCACTCGCTGATTGAGCCTTTTTTGGGGAATGATAACGATAATCGTTGAATATCGCTGTACGAAAAGTATTACGGGTGGTAAATACCTTTGACGGGAGTTGTCGCGCTGTTATGTACGATTTGTAAAATCGACCCTTAGATGGTGATTTCGGGTCATGCCGCGCTCTGTGAAGCAGGGAGTAATGTTGCTTCCCACAAAGACGGCATGAAAACTTACTATAGCACTCTGCTAAGGTATGTGAAGTTGGGATGCAGTTGTTGCAAATCCTATGTTGACGCATGAGTATGTGTGGAGTTATTGCCAGTGGGCCGCTTAGTGGCAAGGCTTGCCTGATTATGATGCTGCTGTTGTTACTACTGCTGTTGTTGATGATGCTTGTAATGGTTGCTGTTTTCTCGAGCTGCTGTCGCAAAAGAATTTCACACTTTGTATTTATTAGTTTGCCTTGTTTGTCTAGTTTTTGTTAAATTATTTTCACTTTTAGTGTACACTTTTGTTTTTAAGTTTTGATTTATTTCATTTTCGATACTTTCACTTATCTGGAAAACAAATAAAATAGAAGATTTGGCGAATATCGGTGATGCCAGATTATTACATAACCCATTCCCCCAATCCAGAAAAAACTCACAGGGCAGTGATAGGAAATTTGTTCTGGCGTAGACATTCGGCCCCCCTTGCAAGGATATTGCAATTGAGACGCAAAGATTACACCAGAGAGAGAGAGAGGAGGGGAGAGAGAGAGAGAGTTAAAAAGAGAAAGTATAAAATTAATTTTCAAAATAAAATAAAATTAAAATTAATATTAAACTAATACTAATGAGAAAATTTGCAAAAAAAATTTAAAAATATAACAATATAAATAAAAAATTCGGATATCTTAAATTAGAATTAAAACTAATAGTAACAATAAGTAAAGAATTTCACAATAGTATTAAATTTAATAACAATTCTGAGGGAAATTAATAATTTAAAATAAAATTAGGTTCAGTAAAACTTATTTAAAAAAAAAGCGAGAGAACTTAGATACTTTATTACAAAAAAAAACAAAATAAAGTGAAATAATGGGAGAGAAAAAGGGAATTTCCAAAAAGGGACGTAGATGTTACTTAGCCCAGATGTTGCAAGACGCGTCGACTGGAGACGGCACGGCGTAGAGATAACCATCGTATTCGATGGTTTTGAAATGGTCTTTCTTAATGAGAGCAGGAAGCAAACACATTAGTGTGGTGTTAAGAAAAGAGTAAGTAAATTCTTTTGGGAGAACCCGAAAATATATTCGACGCTTGACTCGAAACATGAAATTCTTGTTGAGCTTGACCGGGATAGTTGATTGTTGATCCATGCTGTAACGGAAGTGTGCTAAACGGCGTGCAGACTTTTCCATGTATGGTTTTTGAACTATTCACAAAACCTAAGAATGCGTAAATATCTTTCTTGTTTATTTTAACAGAAATATTAATATATATAATAGATTCCACTTTACTAGAATATAGTAACGACCCTTTCTGAGTGCATTTGTGCCCTAGGTAAATTATATATTTGAATAGAAACAAGCACTTCTCTGTGATTAGCTTCAAGTTATGTTTACGTAAGAGTTCAAAAACTATTCGTGATGAGAGACTTGTGGAGTGTGGTTTTCGATGCTCGAGAGAGGGTCCGACTTCGCAGTTGCTTACTTAGCCCAAAGTAGCACCTGTTAGCAAGAGTTATCCTTCGCATGATCTCCAGGCTGACGTCATTACAGTTGTTGATGCTGGTTCCAAGATACACGAAGTCTTGCACCACCTCGAAAGTGTAATTGTCAACAGTGACGTGTTGTCCAGACGCCGGGATTTTGTTTGTAGACACGAGATACTTCGTCCTGTCCTCGTTCACCGTAAGTCCCATTCGACGTCATTCACGTTCCAACTCTGAGAATGTTGCTCTGACTGCTCGCGTGTTCATACCGATTATGTCAATATCGTCGGCATACGCTAACAGCATGACACTTTTGTTAAAAATGTGTCATTATATTGTAAATCTGCAGCTCGTATAATTTTCTCCACTCACACGATAACGAATCACCTTGTCTGAAACCTCGTTCGGTATTAAACGGTGCGGAGAGGTCCTTCCCAATTTTCACTGCACAACTGTAGTTATGCAGTGTCATTCTACAAAGTCGAATGGGCTGTGGTGGTGTGTGTCGATCTGTTTTTCTTGTGTCTTTTCCAGGACTCGGCGTAGTGTGAAAATTTGATCGATGGTGCATTTATTCGGTCTGAAGATATACGGATAAGGTAAAATCATAGGCTTCAATTTTTCACACAATACGCACGATAAGACCTTGTATGCGATGCTCAGGAGCAGCAGTCATGGAGTGGGATATGTGTGTCCAACGTGAGCATGGATCATCAAGTTTGGGAGGGTACTGCATAAGCAGGTCTGGGAGCAGAGTGGCAAAAGCATCTGCTGTCTCTGGCGATCGCAGCTTAATGACGTCAAGTTTTCTTTGCGTGGGACTTCGCTTATTATTTGCGACACATAAGCGTGTTGGCTGCAACAAGGTAGTGATCAGAGCCAATGTAGGCACCACTGATCGATTTAACGTCCATCATACTGGAAGGATGCCTTCCGTCAATCACCACATGATCAATTTGGTTTCTCGTTCGCTGGAGACAACCATGTCGCTTTGTGGATATCGAGATGCTGGAATATGGTACTACCAATTACCATGTTTCGTGCTGCGGCGAAGTCGATCAGTCTCATTCCGTTATCGGAGGTGTTCTGGTAAAGTCTGAATTTTCCGACAATAGGACCAAAGGTAATCTCTTTGCACACCCTGGCATTGAAATCGCCAAGCACGATTTTGCTATCGTGGCGGGCTCTCTTTGGTCGCATCGTCTTTCTCATCCGTCGCTGCGTGGGCATAGATTAGGCTGATGTTATAAAATTTGGCCCTGATGCGAATTGTGGCCAGCCGTTCGTTCACAGGCGTGAGCTGTGAGAACAGGTGTGGAGTATCTTGCTGACCAAAAATCCACATCCTAGTTCGTGCCTCTCCGCTTGGCAACTATAGTATATGTCACAGGATATTCTTTTGGAGCAGCTCTGTCCCGTCCATCGCATTTCCTGGAGAGTGGTTATGTCAGCCTTGTACTTCTCGAGAACAACAACCAGGTGGATAGAGGCACCTTCCCTATCGAGGGATCGGACGTTCCAGGTGCATATCCATAAATCGTGGTCCATTCTTCGTTTGCGTGGGTCATCATCAAAAGCGTTAGTCCTTATCCGAGGCACTGGGGGAGGGTTTTCATGTGTTGGATCCCAAGCCCAACGCACAACCTCGAATTGAGGGAAGTTTTCGACTTTCACTTAGTGTCTTAGTAACCCCCTCACGATTACTTATTTGCTTAATGCCATATATTTTGGAAATTATATCATTCTCTACATGTTCCAAATGGTTGAACATAATTACAATAACTTTGAAATTATTACTTATGGTATCCGGTTCTGTGTTCTTGTTTAGTATTAAAACATGAACTCTTTTGTTTACTAGATTTTCCAACGTATCACCCAAAAATATTCCAGGGAAAACTTCTTGTTGCTCCACTCTAATTATTTCCAAATTGGTATTTACGTTCAGAGCAACTATTTTTAAGTTCCAATGTGAGGACAAATTCTCCGAATGCGCCACTTAAATTTTCCCTCGAATCCCACTATCTCTTAATGGATTCTGACGATTTTATTAAGCTCGTATCTGCTCCAGAACATACTAATAAAATGAGTATTCCTCAAATGGAAACTCGACGAACACATCATCTAAATTAGATGCTCTGAAACAATACACATGGTTAATGCTATTATATGTGGAAGGCGCCTGCATCTAATATTGCTGGATGAGGAGGATGTGTCAGCAATCTCTGTGGACCGCTGAGTACTAGCTTCCACCATCCTACTATCGTGTGTGGAAGGCGTATCAACAATCTTTGTAGACATAAGATTAACATCTTCCACTATTGTTAATCTAGATTACACGTGATTTTGATTTATTCATAATTTATTGGCCGTACCTGGATCCTAGCAGTTTTCCTGAGACTTTCTCTACTCTTTGCGTTTGTAATAATCTGCAAAGCTATGCAATTTTTTAAATGTACAAAAACTCGGTGCTTTAGATTGATCTCGATTGGCCATATATTTACTTTGGCTTCTCGTATTATTTCCTGTTGATATTGTTTTGCGACTTCCTATTGTTACTAAATGAAATTCAAACTAAATATTATCTGCGGAGACACCATCCTCCATTAGATATTAGCCCAGGACACCAATTGAAATTGAGTCCAAAGGAGCAATGGAGATCTATTTATACTGCTTTAAGCGTATGCCGTAAAATATTTTGTTAGACAAAATATTTCGCAGTATCCTACCAGCTGCTCCAAAATATTGTGTCTGCCTTTTATGATATCATGAGACTTGTCTAGATATCTCGAATATAAGAGAAGGAGATTAGAGTATTCGAGACAAATGACACTCGTACTTCTATATTTTAATTTGTTTACATTAGCTTTTATTTTTTCTTTCACTCATTCACTATGTCATCCGCTTTACATTTTCTTACAGATACTGGATATCAATTGACTGCAAATGAACTGACTAGGTTATATTGACCACTTTCTATGGGTATTTATAACCTATTCAGCTTATTCAGCTAAAATATATTAATTTGATAAAATTGCAATTTACTTAGTAGTCATAATTGCGGTTTCTTAAGTAGGTCATTATAGGGTTGAAGCTCGGTATATGAGTACCCAAGACCATCCATACATAGCGAAGAGTCACATTCGGCTCCACGTGTCCGTGCTTCTTACTGCGTGTGGCGGATCTAGGATTTTAGCATTTCCGAAGTATCCGGGCTATGAATAATGATTAAAAATAATATTAAAAAATCAATTATAACAAAACCAGTAATAATAACGTTAACGATAACTCTGTTGCAACAGAGGTGATTGCGCAAGCCTTCCGCCAAGCAACATCACCAAACAGAAACATACGGTTTGCACACGATGAAATTAGTGCTACGTTTTTACTCATAGTGTTTTCCTAGTCAAAATTAAAAATTTGTTCACATTAAAGTAGCTTTGTTAAACATGTCTAAGCCCTTATGTCAAATTTTGAGATCATTCGATAGTTTTTAGCTTCAAAATGAGCAGCGAAATAGAAGTGCGTGAAACAATGAAAATCCAAAATGGACTTTCAAAGCATTTGCTCGCAAAGCATGAGTTTCGCAAAATACCGTTTCGTGTGTTATTCAAATATAAGGTACAATGAACGACCTGACTAACAATAGGAAGCAAGGAAATGGCAAAAAGAAGAGGTTTAAGAACACTACTATGGCCAAGAAGGCGACAGGTCTTTAAAAAAACTCTCAATACATCAGGTAGAAAAGTGGTTGAAAAATTAAAATGCTTTTATTAGAAAAGTTAAGAAGGTGGTCTGGTGGTGTTTTCGCAAGGTAACGTGTCTAACTTCCTAAACCGCGTGGGGCTATCGCAATCTTTGTTGAACTCATCGCAAGTCAACTCACTGGCTGTTATGTTTGTTCTGAGCGCTATGTGATGAAACATTTATATGTTAATGAGGGGTAGTCATGTAACTTGCTCTGCCTACTATGTGATGGCATCTTCATTATTAATGGGGGTCCTCCACGTGGTGACCACTGGGCAACGTCCTCCTGTCGCCCGATCCGATCCCTCGAGAAGTACAAGGCTGACAACTTTTTTAACATCAGCCTAATATATTTGCCATGCCCCGATGGATGAGAAGTACGAAGCGACCAAAGAGCACTTCTTTCAGTGCTTCGAAGAAGCTGATCGACTTCGCTGCAGCACGAAGCATGGTAATTGGTAGTACCATATTCCAGCATCTCGATATCCTCAAAGCGACATGGTTGTCTCCAGATCAGCGAACGAAAAACCACATTGATCACGTGGTGATTGACGGAGGGCATGATTCCAGTGTGATGGACGTGAAATCGATCCGTGGTGCCAACTTCGACTCGGATCACTACATTGTTGCAGCTAAGGTGCGAACACGTTTATGCTTCGTAAACAAGAAATGAAGTACTACACATCGATAGCTTGACGTCAATAAGCTGCAATTACCAGAGACAGCAGATGCATTTACCACTCGACTATCGGATCTACTTATGCAGAACACATCCCCACGGTGGACACATATATCCCACTCCATGACTACTACTCCCGAGGAGGTAATCGGTTACTACCGGCCTCTGAGGAATGAGTGGTATGATCAGGAGTGTCGCGACGCTACGGCAGAGAAACACGCCGCCTACAGAAAAACCCTGCGTGCAGGCGCAACGCGAGCTATTAAGGAGCGGTACAGAGAGAAAAGGAGTGCAGAGAGACGTCTTTTCAGGCGCAAGAAAAGAGAACAATAAAGACGCGAGTGTGAGGAGATAGAGATGTGTACCGAGAAGAATGAGACTCGAAAATTCTTCGAAAAGATCAAGCGCCTGAGAGGAGGTTTAAATCCCGGAGCCTCTTCTTGTCGTGATGGAAATGGAAATCTGGTTACAGATGTCCAGAGTGTACTGAGCCTATGGAGGGAACACTTCTCCAAGTTACTGAATGGCGATGCTACGAACAATTCCGCCAGTTGAGGAGATTACCCGATAACCCGAATTACAGATGATGGTGTTGATGTTCCACCACCCGACTATGACGAGGTTGAAACGGCCATTTTAAGGCTGAAGAACAACAAAGCTGCAGGTGCTGATGGCCTGCCTGCCGAGTTGTTTAAGACCGGAGGCGATGAGCTGCTCACCCGCATGCACCAGCTCATAAGCAGAATATGGTCGGATGAAAGCATGCCTGATGATTGGAGGCTCAGTGTTCACTGTCCTGTACATAAAAAAGGAGACCCCACAATTTGAGCCAACTACCGTGGAATAAGTCTCCTGAGCATCGCATACAAGGTTCTATCGAGCGTACTTTGTGAAAGGTTGAAGCCTATGCTCAGCAACCTGATTGGACCTTATCAGTGTGGCTTCAGACCTGGTAAATCCACCATCGACCAGATCTTCACACTGCGCCAAATCCTGGAGAAGACCCAAGAAAAACAGATAGACACACACCACCTATTTGTTGATTATAAAGCCGCTTTCGACAGCCCGGTAAGGGATTACCTCTACGCAACAATGTCTGAGTTCGGTATTCCTGCAAAGCTCATTCGACTTTGTAGAATGACACTGCATAACTCCCGTGGTGCAGTGAAAATTGGGAAGGACCTCTCTGCACCGTTTAATAGCGAACGGGGTTTAAGACAATGTGATTCGTTATCGTGCGACTTCTTGAATCTTATTATGGAGAAAATAATACGAGCTGCTGTTCTACGATATAATGGCACTATCTTCAACAAAAGTGTCATGCTGTTAGCGTATGCCGACGATATTGACATAATCGGCATGAATACGCGAGCAGTCAGTGCAGCATTCTCAGAGTTGGAAAGAGAGTCGCGTCAGATGGGTCTCACGGTGAACGAAGTATCTAGTGTCAACAAACAAAGAGTCCCGGCGTCTTGGACAGCACGTCACTGTTGACAACTATGCTTTTGAAGTAGTAAGGGACTTTGTCTATCTTGGAACCAGCATCAACAGCAGTAATGACGTCAGCTTGGAGATCGTGCGTAGGATAACTCTTGCTAACAGGTGTTACTTTGGGCTGAGTAAGCAATTGAGAAGTCGAGCCCTCTCTCGAAGAACTAAAACTACACTCAAATTGCGCTGAAGCCTGGACAATTTCCACCTCGGATGAGCGAATGCTTGGAGTTTTCGAGAGAAAAGTCCTACGCAAGATCTTTGGACCTATTTGCGTTGGTGGCGAGTACCGAATAAGGTACAACCATGAGCTGTACGAGCTGTATGCCGATATTGACATAGTAAAGCGCATCAAAATCCAGCGGCTGCGCTGGCTAGGTCATGTCGAGCGAATGGAAGAACACGCTCCAGCTAAGAAGGTGTTATATTCGGAACCCGCTGGAGGACGACGCAGAAGAGGAAGACCAAACCTCCGGTGGAAAGACCAAGTACTGGAGAACCTGACGGCGCTTGGAATTTCTAAGTGGCGCCAGCTAGCGAAGTACAGAGATGGCTGGCGAAGCATGTTATATTCGGCTTAAATCGATATTCGGTTGTTATGGCCACATAAGGAAGGAAGGAATGTATGTATCATAATAAATATCATTATATGAAAAATAAAAGTGCGTTATCAATATACAGTACGCATGTGCAATTAATTTTCATTCTATACATATATGTACATGCGTACACATATCTGCAATATATAATCAAATTGAGAAAAATTTCACACGCATGTCAACCACCGTTTGCAAACTCTCTCAGTTCCGTTTCTTTCTATTTGCCTATATGAAAAGTATATGTACGTATGCTCAGCAAAATACTATATTTTTCATTCATAATTGCACGCAAGCGGCAACACAGCACTTGCGAAATTTTGGGGTTTTTTGAAGATTTTGTCATTTCATGCCATCCAACGCGCCACCAGCATCAAGAGGAAGACACTTCAACATTGGTTCACACACTCATCTACTGTGAGAAATTGTTCTGAATTTCTTTTTGTCATTATAATCTCATTGATAATTCAGAGAGTGAACAACTAAGATGGCAGCCGAGTCTACTCACATAAAACTCAGTCACTCATAGATAAAGTGTGCAACTATATTTTCTACAGATAAGTGGCGTTGCGCAATCATCCGTCTACTCTTGTTATTCTACCCTCTTTGGTAATACATAATTTGATTTCATTTTTGAAGTAAAACTTCTTACGCGGCGGTGTCGCAAATGGAGTGTGAAATTTTTAAAGCTATTTTCGTTACATGAGTAGGAAGGAATATATAGCTTAGAGAAAGGGAGAATGAAAAAGAAATCAACATATGCACAACGATGCAAAGCAATAGATCATAATTCAATGGTTCATGGCAATAGATAGTGTGTGTGTGTTGAGAGAGAGAGAGAGAGCAACCAGCGAATAATAATGGAACATTCTACAAAAGCGTCCTATTGCCAAAAAATTCACAATTATATTATTCTATAGTGGACTATATCTAACATATAACTATTTCCTCTTCATCAGATGGATCAGGTTGGATGAACTACTATTTAAATATATATCCTTATGAGCTGGGCTGCATTCCAGTATTAAAAGGTACTGTAGTCGTGTCGAATGCTCAATAAGGTCAAAGTTTTGGTTGCGATTTGCAATATCGAATCTTTTGTCAGTAAGCCAATATACTCGAACTTTTTAGTTGTATATCCTTTAATAGAAACAAATATTCTGCGCAATACAGCTGACTATTTAACATAAGAGAATGATAATGGCGGCAAATATGTTGGACCATATGTGATGCTGCTAGATGATAATTCCCATAAAAAAGTCTCTTCGCTTTGTAACACAGCGTTGCACTGAATTTATACAATATCTTGTATTGTATGTGCAGAGGATTATCATAAAAAACAACCATCTCAAAGCAATCAACTAATAAAGTTGTTTCAGATGGCAGTTGTTCTTCCGAATCTTCGCTACCTTTTTAATGAAGGATGGAATTGATCTTGTCGAACTTTTGATGATTGAAGCTGTTGTTGGGAAACTCAGCTGAAAGTGTTTGAGGCGAAGTCTGGCCAAGGTCGGACATTTACAAAGTATGTGGATCGATGTTTCATTCTCCTCCAGACAGAGTCTACACTCCGTGTCAGAGGATAGTCCCATTTTGTGGAGGTGGTGTTTTAACTAGTTATGTCCTAAGAGATAGCCGGTTATTAGGCATAGGTTTGTTCTGCTAAGACTAATTCTGTCAAAAGCTGCAATGAAGCTAATGAGAGTTCTCGTTTGGCGGAAACCTGTCGAATTTGTCCATTGTAGTAGGTAGGTAGGGTGCCGTAGCTCAGCGGTTAGTGTGTTGGCCTTCTGATCTGTAGGTCGTGGTTCAATCCCCTGCTGATCCATAACAAATTTAATATCGATAAGATTTTTCTTTCGAATGGTACCCACCTGTCGGCAAGCAATTAGCAATTCTTCCAACAGTAACAACTTGCCATGAAAAAGCTTCTAATAGAACTCTGTGACAAAGCTCAGAAAAGTGATGTCACAAGTGTTCTGCAGTTCGGAACCGGCTAAAATAAGTAGGTCCCTTCTAATACTGTCCAAATTTAAGACGCACAACAGTAATAGAAGGGAAGCTCGGCCAATGAGCCCTTTGGGGCTTTAAGAGCCACATATTTATTTATTTATTTATTTTAGTAGGTATTTGTCATGGTAATGTTTTTCTATCATAGCTTTTGCCGATGCCCAGCTTATACCGCAGAAAGGTTTTGGGCCCGCCAGTATAAAAGACGAGCCAGCTCTCGCTAGTTCGGCCGTCACTTTATTGCCCTCAATTCAGCTGTGCCCCTGCACCCAACATAATGTGACCTTATTTCGCATCAAGGGTTTTTGTAAGTTATGGAAGCATTCGGTACTAGTTTTGAGGAGAACTCCCATGAGGAGAGAGATTTAATGGCAGCTTGGCTATCTGAGCAAATAATAATGCGCGCTCCTTTGAGCCCTTTAGGATGTATATAACATGCACAAAGTTCTATGGCATGCATATTTCTATATTTGGTATATTTTTGATGATTGTTTCGTGTCCACTTGAACTCGAAGTTGAACTGTGGAAAAGGTTTATTCAAATGGCACTGATTTCTGCTGATTTTTGAATATAAATGTTAAGCGGTAGGGGTCCTACCAGAGCCTCTAGTGCAGCCGTGGAATAAGATTTCACAGCCGCGGTTAGAGATAGACAGTCCAGTCTTTGAAATTTATTGCATTCACAGATTGCTTATATTTTGGTAACTTTTAGCCACCATACCACTGGAGCGTTGGTCACAATTGGCCTAGCCATGGTGGTGTACATCCAGAAAATTATTTTCTGTGGTAGACCCCATGATTTGCCAAAAATTCGTTTGCAAGTCCCCATAACTTTAGTCGCCTTATTTAGCGTGTAGCTTAGGTGGGAATTCCAATTTAGTCTTTTGTCCAGGATGATGCCTAGATATTTGACTTCATTTGAGAATTCCAGAGTAGTGTTTTGGATTTATACGGAGGCCTTCTGTGGCGCACCATCGATCAGTAATTTGAAAAGCATACCTCATGCGATTTGATATCGTACTACCACTTTTTCCTATAACAAAGATAGCAAGGTCGTCTGCATAGCCGAGTACATAGAAACCGGTTGAAGAGAGTTTGACTAGGAGATATTCTTCATCTATACCTCTACGTGCCAAAGCTCAAGTGATAGACTCATACCAAGTATTATCAAAAGCACCTTCTATGTCCAGAAAAGCACAAAGAGCTAGTTCTTTGGATTAGAAGAATTTTTCGATTTTGGATGCGAGATAATGTAATGCAGATTCGGTTGATTTGCCTTTGGTATAGGCGAATTGGTCCTTGTGTAGGGGGATGGAAGCTTTAAGCCTCTGCTTGATGTGAAGATCTATTAATTGTTCTATTGTTTTTAGAATAAAAGAAGTTAAACTGATGGAACGAAACGATTTCGGGAGTTCTGTTGGTCTATTTCCATGCTTGAGGATTAAAAGCACTTTTACTTTTCTCCACGCGCTCGGAATATACCCAAATTTATAACTGGGTCGTAAGAGACTGATTAGCTATTCCAGAGTTGCATTTAAGGCGTTTTAAAGGATAGCTGGGAAGATCCCATACCCCCGTGGGCCTTGTAAGGTAGGAAGGATGACACTGCCCATTTAACTTTGTCTTTGTCGAATATATCACCGGATAGAAACAGTCTACTAGAGCCCATCTACTAGAGTTCCGATGTACAATTGTAGGATAGGGAGCAGGTAGCGTATTGGATTTTGTTACAGATCCTGGAAAATGTACCTGCAATTAATATTCCATAGTTTCTTTGCGATTCTGTGTGAAAGATCCGTCTGGTTTCTTCAGAAGTTTCTTCAGTGCCTTCTCCAAGAGTTACGTTATGATTTTCTGATCAGAATGTTATATTCATAAAGAATAGACCTCTATTCTGTCCAACGACTAGTTTTTTTCCCCTGTTGAATAGTATTCTAACCTATTTTCTTTTGTCTTTGAGTTGCTTGTTCCACCATGGAACCATTCATTTCAGTACTGCAGGTCGAGCAGAGTTACTGCAGTTTAGGGCAGTGAATAGAAGATTTTGATAATTTTCCGCTGCTACTTCTAGTTTCAGTGGAGAATTTATGCGGAGAGCAAAAGTATGAACTTCAGGGTAAATGAATGCTCTGAAGAGATTCTAATTTCTTTTTCTCTGTGGGTTTTACAAAAAAATTTTCTTTACCCGCCCTTTGAGATTTAAACGTATGTGTTGATGATCAGATAAGGATGCCTCATCTGACACCCGCCAGTCCTCTATATGGTCAGACGGTATGCCACTTGCAAGAGTGAGATCCAGTACCTCACTCCTAGTGGTGGTGATAAAGGTGGGTTTACCTCCTCTATTAAGAAGTGACTCACCTCTAGAGTTGTTGTCTCTGCTTCCCCACACAACATGGTGCGTCGCACCCGATGGCGAGTTGTTGTTTTTGTGTCCGGCAATATTCAACCAGTTGTTGAACTTCTGCCGGCGATGCATCCATATGTTCACCGGGAAAATATGCGGACGCCAGAACAATTTCCTGGGTCCTTTTGTCAACAGCGAGCTCTATATTTGCCGCTGTGAGGTCTATGGAAATAAAGTTTATTAGTGGGAGGTGATAGATCGATTCGTCAATTAAGATAGCTGTGCATGCCACAGCCACTGACTTATCATAGTGTGTAACAATGAAACATGAAATTAATATTTTTTTTTATGCATAAGAAATAAATGTGAAATATTACACTTTTTGTTGAATGATAAAAAACGACTTGATAAGCCTCATCATTTTTTACTTCATTAAAATCTACCCTTCCTTCCTACTCACGTAACGAAATTTATTTTAAAATTTCACACTTCATTTCCACCTAAGAAGTTTTACTCTAAAAAATTCATAGAATAGAAGTGATTCGGTTTAGCGTACGATCAACATTTACTCCAAAGTAATGGTTTTCAACGTAGGCAATAGAATTGGTCGGACGACCGCGCAGTATATCCATGATACGATTGTTGGACTCATCCTTCATATTTTACCTCAAGCATTCTTACAGGAATGGTGTGCTGCTGTTGCTTTACACGCCCTTTCCACGCCCTTCCCTTTCCTATCTAAAGTTATACCCAAGTATTTCTTCTGTTCAGTTAGCTTTAGGCTCGTTTTCCCAATTCTAGGTAAGGTAAAAAAAGGTATTTTATGCTTCCTGGTAAAGAGATCCAGCTCAGTTTTGGTAGGGTGGAGGGCGAGACTAGAGTTTGAAGACCATTTAGACAGGATTGATAAGGCATGGTTCATCACTTCAGCGAGTGTATTTAAATATTTTCCTGATGCCACAAGTGCCACGTCATCTGCAGCAAACTAATGAATCTAATAATAGGTTCATCCACCTTAAGCACAGCAAGAGCGTTTTCTACTGCTTTTGGGTTTATGTTATTGAAGGACCCTTCAATATCTAGAAAGTTGACCAGACTATATTCTTTGAAGTGCATAGATCTTTAAATCTTCTGCACAACTGAGTGGAGGGCTATCTCAACAGATTTGCATTTGTTATTTGCCTGTTGCAAATAACAAATGGGTGGGTGGGTGCCGTAGCTCAGTGGTTAGTGTGTTCGCCTTCTGATCTGTAGGTCGTGGTTCAATCCCCGGCTGATGCATAACAAATTTAATATCGATAAGATTTTTCTTTCGAACGGTACCCACCTGTCGGCAAGCAATTGGCAATTTTTCCGACAGTAACAACTTGCCATGAAAAAGCTTCTTAAAGACCTCTGTGACAAAGCTCAGAAAAAGTGATGTCACAGGTGTTCTGCCGTTCGGAACCGGCTAAAATAAGTAGGTCCCTTCTAATATTGTCCAAAATTTAAGACGCACAACAGTAATGGAAGAGAAGCTCGGCCAATGAGCCCTTTGGGGCTTTATGTGCCACATATTTATTATTATTTTTTTTATTTGCCTGTTGCATTGAAGACATATTCTCTGCATTTTCTTAGTAACACAACGTTTACTTTTAGCCATGTTTTGGGGACATAGCATAGCAATAGGCACGCAGAGAAGATTACCTCCAACCAAGGTGCTAGATCAGCACATTTTCGCTTGTCTGCGGGTATTATACCATTAAATCCTGGTGACTTGAGTGGTTTACAATTATTTATCGCAAAATTAATCTTTGTTTTATTGATTATTTGTGCGTTTTCTGTTTAAAAAGTCGACAATTTTTGACAATTTTGAAAAAATTTAATTCATTTAATTTGCAATCAAATTTATTTAATATTATATCTAATATTTAAAGTGAATTAAATCCTTCTTTAGAAAATTAAAAAATGCAGTCTATTCCACTCTGCCTTTGGTTTTCTTCTGAATCGTGTCATTCATGCTGCCGTCGCTTGGTCGAATTACTTCTCCCCTTTATTACTTTTTGACCAATCAGCATTCACCACGCATACCAACTGTTATGTTGGACTTACGTCAACTGCGCTGCCAGATCATTCGTAACAATACCTATGGTCCAGAAAAGAGTGTTTTTTGCCAACCATCCATTCCCTAACTAGAGAATCCGAAAAGTCTTTTGTGTGATATCTAAAGCCTTCTCCCTGTTATAGGTAATAAAGGTCTGTTCTGTACCCATGTTTGAGATAGGAAATGTATAGCTAATAATATATAGAAAAAGTGACTCACCTCGATCGTTGATATCCCAGCTGACCAGACATAATGCTGTGCAATGGCGTCGGCTCCAATCAGCAGCTTTGCCTCGCATTTTTAAGTCTCCAGACTCCCCTTCCTTATCATGGGGTTCGGTGAGGACTCAGTGTGATCGTGAGCCATATATGCAGTCATCAGCCAATATATGTGGGATTTATGATATAACGCAATGGTCATAGTATCCTTGTCACTATAATCAGATAGTATGAATGCTTTGTAGCTTTTCTTCACTAAAATACATGATCGAGGCTTACCTGCTTAGTCCGAGCACCTTGTCATTCTCTACCCACGACTCCTGAATTAGAATAATGTCCTCCGCTTTATCGCTGAGGCGGAGGACAAGACCAGCAGACGCTGCTTTAGAGGGGTGCAGATTAATGTGGACCAGCCTGAGCATCTTCCTTTGGAATCGCCAATAGAGATGCTTCGGTTACCAACGTATCGGTGTCCCCGGAGTCGCAGCATTGGAGGTCGTCCTCTTCTGCTGTGCTGACTCCCACATTTCGGAAGAGGTCGTCACCGTCTCAGAAGTTAACAACGTAACACTGTCTCTGTCATACGGCATATCCTCCGCCGGGGCGGAACTTTCCTTCGTATCCCTTGGTTTTGAACCTTCTTTTCCTGCGTCTTTCTCATAGATTTTTAGGGTATTTGAGAGAAACCATAGTTCATCACCTTGGCGAGAGGTGCCAAGGATTGCTCCTTTAATACCGCAACGATTTGTTTTGAGTTGTTTTCCTTCGCCTCTTCCACCTTCACTATCCTTCAATCGTCTGTGGGGAGAGAAGGATTTCCCAGCCGTATATTGTCCAAGATCTCCTTAGGATCCGACGGCTCTGCTGGAATCCAGGCGAGTGACCTTTGTCTATTGGGGATCTGGTCCCTAGGAAAGCCGTGCATTAGGCCAGACTTCTCCAATATTAGTGATGACTTATCTGAAGAGATCTGCCGATCGCTGGTTTGAGAAGGACATTAATTTTATGCGTCCTTGATGCTATCCAGCGTTTCTGCAGCAAACGACGGGGCCAGGGTTCCTCGCCAGGATATGCCTGTATATTCGAAGGACACTTACCTCCACTTGACACCATTGTCCCAATGGCAGTGTTCCACCTTTATTAGTTCCTATTAATGCCTGCACGGATAAGATGTTCCTTTGCAACGTCATTGGAGGAACGAACTTGACTGTTGTATGTGGCCGAAGCCGAAGTTTTCGACTTTTTTGGCTTAGACAGCTACTCTTCTTGCGAGCGTTGCCGTTTGGTCGCAAGTCCAGAAGAACGGACATTCGTGTTCAGCGATAATGTTTCTTGCCTACCCCAGAGACTCTCTTTCTCTCATTGAGAGTTCTACTGCTGGGACGCCACCGAGCTTTTCACTAATTCTGAATGCGGCTCGACTTTCCCAATATGTACGGAGGGACCCGCTAATTGGTTTAATTAAAGGCAGCAGCTGAAGTTGATGGATCTAAGTCCATCAAATTGTTCCTGAAACGGGAGTCGCAGCCTTTGTGAGTGCCTTAGCAGCAACGGGTCTTGATATAATGGTAACGGACCCTTTGCCACCTTGCACTGATTTCTTAAATCCCAGTGGTTTGGTGGCCAGAACTGGCGTGCTCCTGCGTACAGGCTCTATAGGTATAGCGACCGAGTCTGACTTTGGTATCATATGCCCTCCGCTTCCCGAGAGAGTTCAGGACCGCTTACCTGACGTATCAGACATCGCGGTCTAATTATTTAGGCGGGACGTGGAGGTCTTCCGGAGAACAGCCATATACTCCGGAAAATCCACAGTTACTCCCTGATAAGAACAGGTATCAGAGAGGCTCTGTTAGAATACAGCCAGTATATCCCCCCGGCTGCAAACTATCCATGGGCACGGAAACGCATAACATCCTGGATTGGGGGAAAGATTTTGTCGACTCCGAGGTCTAGATCCGTAGTGTTCTGTTAAGCAGGGTCACATCAAGCAGGATGTGACAGAGAGTCACGCACCAGCGGTCTTGATCAGATAGAGGCTAGCATCGTATATAAAGCTACAGCTGTATTGCGCATATTCTGACCCTCCAAAAAGTGCAGATGTGTAAATAAGCAGACGCGCGAATATGTCTAACTCCAAGCACGCCCGCACATCCACACACCCGCACATTATACAAAAAACATTAATGCGAAAATGCTGATGGTCGAAGCTGGCGTCGGACCTATAAGGGTTATTTTTTTTGCGCCAGCATTCGACCGAGCTATCAATATTTTCCAAAAATATGCTTCGTATATCATTTTTATATGGGCTTAAATAAGGTTCAAAATTTTTTATAGGTCAATAGGGATTATTTAAAAAAAAAAATCGGTTTTTGAAAAAAATATTTTTCAAATTTAAAATTTTGATCATAACTTTTAAAATATTTAAAATGGGTTATAAATATTATACATAACTGAAAAGTAGTAAAAATATTTTTTTGATACCCATATTGTAAGGAAAAATTACGATTTTATTGAGTAATTTCCTTCGTAAATTTGAACATTGACATTGGCACTTGTTGCTGATATGCTACTTCTAGAGTGTCTGGGTGTATGATGATGTGGATAATGTGTAAATTGGGTAAATTGGGATAGATGTTTGAGCTGTTTTATGTGAGACACCACTTGGTGTGTTAGTGATATGTCCTTGGATGAGCAAATTCAACATCTGAATGGATGTGTTTGGCAAGTGAATGGTATCTGATCAATAGGTGGAAGAGAGTGACTAGAAACGTGTGAAGTGGTGGACTCATGAGTTCACCATTTAGAAGCGGCTTGCTCGGCGCCTGGTAAGACGCTTCGAGCTCGCTCAACGGGTCGGTTTCCATGAGTGATTATCTTTCAGAGATGAAAGTGTATAAGAAGCTATTGTGAGGTGACTCTGCTTGTGAAAGAGGATGAATGGAAAAACTTTGTTAGGGGCAAGACGAACGATCCTTGGGGAAGTATATAACATTTTCCATGACCATGGGTCATGGGACCATGGGCTATGGATCGTTGAAATCTCCTGTATGAGAGGCGCTTGAGTGTAAGTGAGGGATATATGTGTGGTATGGAATGGGAATCACACACGGTGACAGGCGTTGGCCACGAAAGAATGTGTGATAGCTTCAGGTAGTTTTGCAGTATGTTCATGTTTTGTTTAAGACGAAATGTGAATGGAATTGCTGATGTTGGAGGGACTGGGGCTTCCGTTCGACATCTCCGGTCACGTTTCGTTTGCGTTTGGCTTCGACTAGCTGCTTCATGCAGCTCCCACATATTTGGGACGACGCATTGGGGTACGTTTCCGTTAACGTTTCTGGGGTTTTTGTATACTGGTGCTTATACTTGGAAAGGCGGCAGTACTTGGCTGCACGGCTGTGAGTCGAGGCACAGCTGTTCGCATTGCGATAAAACTCAACACCTCTAGCGGCCTTGATAGTGCCGATTGTTTTGCTTTTATATTTTTTGTTCGAGTTGTATTACTTATTTTTCTTTTAAGTTGCGTATGAAAGTGCTTGTATTGTTCACCAGTCCCGGGCTGAATAGTCATTTAGCTGGAAGTGGTTTCGACTACGAAGTCCGACCGGAAATTTTAATCTGGTACCATGTGGATCAGGAGTCCGTGGAGTTCGCTCCAATCTAGAAACTGCTTTCGATTTGCTGCGTGGTGGCTGTGGTTTTAAACCAAAGTTACGCAGGTAGAGGTTGTCCTCATTGTGAAGTTGCTTTGCAACCGGGTGCTGGGGCCCACGACCAGCAGAGGTTTAAGATTGTCCTCGATCCTCACCAAGGGTGGGTAGTACGGCCATTCACGTAACACAAATTGGTACCCCGATGCTAGTAGTCTTCTGCAGTTACTCACGTGAAGCCTTCTTTTTTTTCTGTGCATATATGTGTGAATATAAATCTAAAATTGCCAGGAACGAATTGTGTATACCTGGGTGGCAGGATTCTATCTTACCGAACATTGGCGCTGATCCATAAGAACCATCTTAGAACCATAAAAACAAGAGAAGAGAGGGGAGATCGCCGGTATGACGCTTGTTGGTTGAATCCTTTCCTCGGTTGTTGTTGTTAGGTGATTGGTTGGTGTTGATGTATGGCACAATAATACTCACTTTTTATGTTACAGTTAAGATTAATTAATTTTAATGTGTGTTTTACTTTCTATAATAATTGTTTTAATCAGTTAGTTTCAGTGACTGGGTTTCTAGCTTTATTGCACTTATTTAAGTTAGTTTTAATCTATACTGTTTAATTAACTTTTATAGATATACATCAAATATGGATTATAATTTCGTGCACTGTTTGATTTGTACGAGATAGTTCTGGGAATAAAAAAATCATAAACAATAGAACAAAAGGAATACAAGAAGAGAAATTAAGAAAAGAAGAGACAGAGAGAGAGAGATAGGCAAATGGAAAAAATTTACGTGGTAAATTTACGGGTTCTACTAGTGTAGACACATATATATATATATATATATATATATATATATATATATATATATATATAAATATATATATAAAAATATATATATATTTATATATATATATATATATATATATATATATATATATATATATATATAAATATATATATATATATATATATATATATATATATATATAAATATATATATATATATATATATATATATATATATATATATATATATACATATATCTATTTCGCGGTTTCAAAAGTATAGGGCTAGAATTCGACATCTGTCAAACTGAGTTGTTAAAACAATTTCTTTCTTTTTCAGTTCAAAGTCTGACATTTGCGAAAAAGGATCGCTTAACTATCGCACAACGCATTAAAATAGTAAAAACCTACTACAAAAATGGTGATTCTGCCACAGCCACATATCGTGCTTTAAGAGGAGATTATGGTTTACATAATCGTCCAACTACGCAAGCAATTGGCAAAATTGTGAAGAAATATGAAGAGACTGGATCGGTTACAGATATTGTAAGGCCTGTGCATCATCGTTTCGCTCGTACCACCGAAAATATCGCTGCTGTAAGTGAAAGTGTTGCCGAAGACCCGAATGTGTCGATTCCTCGTCGTTCTCAGGAATTAGGACTGTCTTACGGCACATTATGGCGTATTTTGCATTTGGATCTACACCTACATCCATATAAAATCCAGCTCACACAACAACTGAAGCCAGCTGACCATTCACAACGTCGTAGATACGTCGAATGGGTGCTTGAACAACAGGCGGTGGACGGCGATTTTTCGAACAAAATTTTCTTCAGCGACGAAGCACATTTCTCACTCGGTGGGTATGTTAACAAACAAAATTGTCATATTTGGGGTTCTGAGAATCCTCAAGTAATTGAAGAGAGGACACTACATCCACAAAAAGTCACTGCTTGGTGCGCTCTTTGGTCCGGAGGTGTGATTGGACCTTACTTCTTCGAAAACGACGATGGAACGACTGTCACCGTCAATTCGGAGCCTTATGGTCATATGATAACCGACTTTTTTTGCCTGCTATTGAAGAATACGACTTAGAGAATATGTGGTTTCAACAAGACGGTGCCACATGCCACACAACTCGAGCGAATATGGCTTTATTGCAAGAGAAATTTTCTGGCCGCGTAATTTCTCGTCGTGGCGATACCAAGTGGCCACCAAGATCATGCGATTTGATACCGCTTGACTTTTTTTGTGGGGCTACGCGAAAGACCGTGTTTATGCAGATAAACCTTTAACTCTTGAGCACCTAAAAACCAACATTCGTCACGTTATGGCTGAGATACCGCCCAATATGTGTCAAAAAGTGGTCGAAAATAACCTCAAAAGAATCGATGCTTGCAATAATTCGCGTGGTGGTCATTTAAATGATGTAATGTAGTATTGCACACATAATGTCAACGTTCAAACTTTATAATAAAATAGAAATATCATGATAAAAAATATTTTATATGTGTTTTATTTACATTTACTTATGAACCCCCAAAATGGATAACCCTTTATATATATATATATATATATATATATATATATATATATATATATATATATATATATATATATATATATATATATATATATATATATATATATATATATATATATATATATATATATATATATATATATATATATACGAAAAAAGGACCACGATTTACGGATATGCACCTGGAATGTCCGGTCCCTTTATAGGCAGGGTGCGTCTATCCAGCGGGTTGATGTCCTCGAAAAATACAGAGCTGACATCACCGCTCTCTAGGAAATGCGATGGACGGGACAGGGCTGCTCCAAAAGAGCGTCCTGTGACATCTACTACAGTTGCCATGCTGAAAAGAACGAATTAGGATGTGGATTTTTGATCAGCGAGAGACTACGACATCTTGTCTCACTTTTCACGCCTGTGAACGAGCGGTTGGCCACAATCCGCATCATCAGCCTTATATGTGCCCATGCTCCGACGGATGAGAAGGACAATGTGACCAAAGAGAGCTTCTTTCAGCGCCTCGAAGAAGCATATGACCGCTGCCCCCGCCACGATATCAAAATTGTGTTTGGCGACTTTAATGCCAGGGTGGACAAGGAAGGTACCTTTAGTTCAACTGTCGGAAAATTCAGCCTCGACCAGAACACCTCCGATAACGGAATGAGGCTAATCGACTTCGACGCAGCTCGAAACATGGTAATTGGTGGTACCAGATTCCAGCATCTCGACATCCACAAAGCGACATGGTTGTCTCCAGCTAACGAGAAACCAAATTGATCATGTGGTGATTGACGGAAGGCGAGCTTCCAGTGTGATGGACGTGAAATCGATCCGTGATGCCAACATCGACTCGGATCACTACCTTGTTGCAGCTAAGGTGCGCACACGCTTATGTGTCGCAAATAACAAGAGAAGTCCCACACAGAGAAAGCTCGACGTCAGTAAGCTGCGATCACCAGAGACAGCAGATGCATTTTCCACTCGACTGTCGGATCGGCTTATGCAGAACACTCCCCCACTTGATGATACGTGCGCACGGTGGACACATATATCCCACTCCAAGACTACTAATGCCGAGGAGGTAATCGGTTACTACCGACCTCTGAGGAATGAGTGGTATGATCAGGAGTGTCGCGACGCTACGGCAGAAAAACACGCAGCCTACAGAAAAACCCTGCGTGCAGGCGCAACGCGAGCTGTTAAGGAGCGGTACAGAGAGAAAAGGAGTGCAGAGAGACGTCTTTTCAGGCGCAAGAAGTGGGAGTTGGAAAGACGCGAGTGTGAGGAGATAGAGATGTGTACCGACAAGAATGAGACTCGAAAATTCTTCGAAAAGATCAAGCGCCTGAGTGGAGGTTTAAATCCCGGAGCCTCTTCTTGTCGTGATGGAAATGGAAATCTGGTTACAGATGTCCAGAGTGTACTGAGCATATGGGGGGAACACTTCTCCACGTTACTGAATGGCGATGCTACTAACAATTCCGAAAGTGGAGGAGATTGCCCGATAACCCCAATTACAGATGATGGTGTTGATGTTCCACCACCCGACTATGACGAGGTTGAAACGGCCATATTAAGGCTGAAGAACAACAAAGCTGCAGGTGCTGTTGGCCTGCCTGCCGAGTTGTTTAAGACCGGAGGTGATGAGCTGCTCACCCGCATGCACCAGCTCATAAGCAGAATATGGTCGGATGAAAGCATGCCTGATGATTGAAGGCTCAGTGTTCCCTGTCCTGTACATAAAAAAGGAGACCCCACAATTTGCGCCAACTACCGTGGAATAAGTCTCCTGAGCATCGCGTACAAGGTTTTATCGAGCGTACTTTGTGAAAGGTTGAAGCCTATGCTCAGCAACCTGATTGGACCTTATCAGTGTGGCTTCAGACCTGGTAAATCCACCATCGACCAGATTTTCACACTGCGCTGTGAAAATCTGGTGAAAATAGGTGGTGTGTGTCGATTTTCAGATCGACACACACCACCTATTTGTTGATTATAAAGCCGCTTTCGACAGCCCGGTAAGGGATTACCTCTACGCAACAATGTCTGAGTTCGTTATTCCTGCAAAGCTCATTCGACTTTGTAGAATGACACTGCATAACTCCCGTGGTGCAGTGAAAATTGGGAAGGACCTCTCTGCACCGTTTAATACCGAACGGGGTTTAAGACAATGTGATTCGTTATCGTGCGACTTCTTGAATCTTATTATGTAGAAAATAATACGAGCTGCTGATCTACGACATAATGGCACTATCTTCAACAAAAGTGTCATGCTGTTAGCGTATGCCGACGATATTGACATAATCGGCATGAACACGCGAGCAGTCAGTGCAGCATTCTCAGAGTTGGAAAGAGAGTCGCGTCGGATGGGTCTCACGGTGAACGAGGGCAATACGAAGTATCTAGTGTCAACAAACAAAGAGCCCCGGTGTCTTAGACAGCACTTCACTGTTGACAACTAAGCTTTTGAAGTAGTAAGGGACTTTGTCTATCTTGGAACCAGCATTAACAGCAGTAATGACTTCAGCATGGAGATCATGCGTAGGATAACTCTTGCTAACAGGTGTTACTTTGGGCTGAGTAAGCAATTGAGAAGTCGAGCCCTCTCTCGAAGAACGAAAACTACACTCTACAAGTCTCTCATCATGCCTGTCCTAACATATGGCGCTGAAGCCTGGATAATTTCTACCTCGGATGGGCGTATGCTTGGAGTTTTCGAGAGAAAAGTCCTAACCTATTTGCGGGGGTGCGAGTACCGAATAAGGTACAACCATGAGCAGTACGAGCTGTATGCCGATATTGACATAGTAAAGCGCATCAAAATCCAGCGGCTGCGCTGGCTAGGTCATGTCGAGAGAATGGAAGAACACGCTCTAGCCAAGAAGGTGTTTTATTCGGAACCCGCTGGAGGACGACGTAGAAGAGGAAGACCAAACCTCCGGTGGAAAGACCAAGTACTGGAGAACCTGACGGCACTTGGAATTTCTATGTGGCGCCAGCTAGCGAAGAACAGAGATGGCTGGCGAAGCATGTTATATTCGGCTTAAATCGATATTCGGTAGTTATGGCCACATAAGTATATACATACATATACATATATATATATATATATATATATATATATATATATATATATATATATATATATATATATATATATATATATATATATTGTGGAGATATTACTAGTATTGCGCATACACATGTGTAGCAGCAAACTAGAAATATGCTCAAGAAGATCACCGACTGACCTCCTACTCCGGTGCGTCTTCGTTACTAAAACCTACTAACGAAGGCTCAGGCAAGAAATATTTATCAAGCTACTTGCCGTAGCTGCTTATAGGCTAAAGAGCCGAAATGAGAAATAAATTAAGACACAAGACGGTTTGCGTTCCAACTTAATTCTGATTTTATTATACAATTCTAGTAGTATTTATACACAATAAATTGTTGGAAAGTCAACAATGCTCCACCTCCAGTATTTCCATGCTGTCATAGTCAGCCAATCAAAATTAGCTGACTCTTCCAAAATTTTGGGTATTTCATATTATTGTTATGGTATTTAAATGTAAGCACATTCCATTGCATTAGTCAATGTTGACCTAATTATAGTTCGTTCGCATTCTTGCAATGGCATTTGCTGCTTGGTGGTTGCGAATGCAGCGAACTACATAGTGTCAAGTAACACAGCACTTTGCTGGCGACAATGAGTCGCTCAATGCGGTGCATTGCTTGGTGCATTAACGAAAGTGTTAATTGACGTGGGTCAATGCATTGGTTTGTGCATTGGCATATACTGTTAATTGACATGGGTAGTGCAATGTGTGTGGCATAGTGCATGTATGTACACTACACCCATACCATCAAGAAAAAATTTTATTTGAATTTGTAAATGATAAAGAAAATTTTTGTGTGGTGGAGGAGGCATTGCTGGTTTTTTACATATAGTCTTATTTTACTTAAATATGTGTATTGTATATAATAAATTTAGTGTCTTAAGTACAATTTTAAATGGTTATTATGGTATGTCTTATACTTATTGTTTACGTTTAACATTGAATTTACGCCTAATGTTTTTACAATTTCGTAAGGTTCGTGATACGGGCTCTGATTTTTTGTTCTACTTTCTAATTTTACATACACTAAATCTCCTATCTTAAATTTTATTGTATTTGTATTTTTGTCATAATTTTGTTTTCGTTTTTGTTTTGTTATATTAATTATATTTCTGGCATTTTCAATTGATGTCTTGAGTTTCATTTTTAGCTCATTGGCATAATTTTCAATGTCGTATATTTTGTCTGTGTTATTTACATTGTCGCTTGGCAGCGATGGTAATTTACCGAAAACTAATTCGTACGGTGAATAGCCTGTGTCTACATGTGGTGTCGTGTTATACGCGAAAGTGTAATACGGTATCCATTTGTGCCATTCATAATCGTCGGCAAATGTAAGTAGATACTCGTTTAACGTTCTGTGGTTGCGTTCTAGTGACCCAATTGTTTGATGGTGATACGGAGCTGAGAATATTTGTTTTGTACCGAGTAATGTGCATACGTTGCGCATTAGTTCGTTTACAAATTCTGTCCCTCTGTCCGATTTTAATGTATGTATGTAACCGTATTTGAGAATGAGTTGCTCAACGAGCGTAATTGCAATTGTTTTTGCGTCTTTTGTTTCAATGGGGTGCGCTATTACAAATTTGGACAAGTCGCATTGCATTGTCAATATATATCTGTAACCGTTTGATATACGTAGTGGCCCTACTGTGTCAATTGATACTGTATGGAATGTTGAGGTAGGTGTGTCTGCTATGACAAGCGGTTCTTTTATGTGTTTTGTTACTTTATTTTGTGTACATTTCTTGCAGTTATTTATGAATTCTTTGACCATTTGTCGCATGTTTTTCCAAATGTATCTTTGTTTAAGTTTCAAGACAGTTTTTCTGATACCTAAGTGTCCTGATATGTTTGAACAGTGAAATTCGTCAATGAGTTTGTATTTCTCTATGTTTCTTTTGATTTCTTTTGGAGCTTTATATATTAGTAATTTAATCGGCGCGCTTTTATTACTTTCTAATTCGTTATATCTCTTCTTAAATGCATCCATTTTTATCTTTTTAAATATGTAATCATCTTCACAAAGGGCTAGCTCCTTTATACGTGAATTTCTCAATGTACCATGTAGTTTCTCCAGCATTGAATCTTGATTCAAAGGGTCATCGCTACAGGTTACGTGCACTTCGTTATTAATAATTTCAATTGTAGTACTACTTATATCTTTAATTGTGAATTTTAATTTCATCAATTTTTTAACGTCATTAAAAGATGTACATTCCCAAATATGAAGTTGATCAGGCTTCTTAGGGTTTGTGTTTTCTTTAATGCGTTCACCGGTATCAATATTTTTCTGCGCGTCTTTATTCTCATTCATATTTTCTTTACTTAACTTTGCGGCCTTGCTCCTTGTTATAATATTTAATTTTTCTTCTTTTTCTGTCGTTGGTATCATTTGTCTTAATATGTCACTGTCAATTTTGATGCGAGAAAGTGCATCTGCATTTGTGTTAATTTTTCCTTGTTTATACATGATTTCAAAATCATATTCAGATAAATCTATTCTGATTCTTGTCAATTTGGACGATGGGTTTCTGTGGGAAAATAGCGATACAAGTGGTCTATGGTCAGTCACTACAATGAATTTTCTACCATATAGGTATGTCCTAAAATAGTTGATAGCTGTTTGTCTTCTAAGTGGAATACAGCTTGGTATTTGTAGAATATTGTTTTTAATTCTGTTTCTGTTTCTTTATCTAAGTTTTGTAAAGTTTAATGTAATTGGTTAAATTTTTGTCACAACGTATATTCTCAGCTTTCGTTTTTCATCTAATATTCCCCCGGAGGCAATGGGTTGCTGTCCTCCGGGTCGCTCGCGTTTCCTTGGAATTGAACCATATTTACGCGGCGCCCGTTTCTATTTACATTTGTACTTTGTTGGACATTTCGATTCCTATTGTTGTATTTTATTTTGTGAACTACTATAATATGTGCAGACATATTTTAAGAATGTCTTTCCTAAATCTTTATAACTTAAAATATTATTTTTTTTTTTTTTTATAAATAGTTATAAATTGTAATGTTATAAATTGATAACTAATTAATTTATAGTTCAATTAATTTAGTTCAACAATGAATTTAATTATATAAGAAAATATTTAGTCATAAAATATTAATAATATCTATTATTAACTACTATTGGCTCCGTCAAAATATTCTTCTACGTGGAATTTGATTGTTTCTTCTCATTAGACATGTCGGTGGTTGGATAATTTGTCGCCTTGGATGTCTTTGTGGGCAATCAACATCAGTTAATAAATTCATTTGTAGTCGTCGGATTGTTGATGAAGTTGCAAACACTCTTGAATGTGTTGAACCGTTGAAGAAATCTGACAGCAATGCCGCAAAATGTTTATATAGTTGCAAACATTCTTGAATATGTTTGAACTGTCCATGAAACCTTATGTTCATTTCGAAAGAAAATTTAAAAAAATAAAAGAAAAACAATTTTCTACGTCGTTACGATCCCTATTTTTCTTCAAAGGAGAAGGATCAGAAAGTTCGAGGATCCTGGATCAGAATGGCCTGGTCCGAGTTGCAGTTGTATCCATTGATGATTTGTATTTGGCCCAATCCGAAAAATTCAAGAATTTGTCAATGCAATTGGTACGTATCTGATTTAATACAATTGTCGTTTAGGCAGGATCGCCATGTGGAGATATTACTAGTATTGCGCATACACATGTGTAGCAGCAAACTAGAAATATGCTCAAGAAGATCACCGACTGACCTCCTACTCCGGTGCGTCTTCGTTACTAAAACCTACTAACGAAGGCGCAGGCAAGAAATATTTATCAAGCTACTTGCCGTAGCTGCTTATAGGCTAAAGAGCCGAAATGAGAAATAAATTAAGACACAAGACGGTTTGCGTTCCAACTTAATTCTGATTTTATTATACAATTCTAGTAGTATTTATACACAATAAATTGTTGGAAAGTCAACAATGCTCCACCTCCAGTATTTCCATGCTGTCATAGTCAGCCAATCAAAATTAGCTGACTCTTCCAAAATTTTGGGTATTTCATATTATTGTTATGGTATTTAAATGTAAGCACATTCCATTGCATTAGTCAATGTTGACCTAATTATAGTTCGTTGTCGCCAGCACTTTGCTGGCGACAATGAGTCGCTCAATGCGGTGCATTGCTTGGTGCATTAACGAAAGTGTTAATTGACGTGGGTCAATGCATTGGTTTGTGCATTGGCATGTACTGTTAATTGACATGGGTAGTGCAATGTGTGTGGCATAGTGCATGTATGTACACTACAATATATATATATATATATATATATATATATATATATATATATATATATATATATATATATATATTTATATATATTTATATATTTATATATGTATATATATATATATATATATATATATATATATATATATATTTATATATATTTATATATTTATATATGTATATATATATATATATATATATATATATATATATATATATATTTTTATATATATTTATATATTTATATATGTATATATATATATATATATATATATATATATATATATATATATATAAATATATATATATATTTATATATTTATATATGTATATATATATATATATATATATATATACATATATATATATATATATATATATAAATATATATATATATTTATATATTTATATATGTATATATATATATATATATACATATATATATATATATATATATATATATATATATATATATATATATATATACCAAGTGTATACTTCGATCCTACCAGGTGTACAAGCTTAAATCCGCTGTTATTCGTTAAAAAAATCACTTTTTTTTTTCATAGAAAGCCAAAAATTTATTTATTAAAAGTATTTGCCCTCATTAGCAATACATTTTTCCTATCTCTCGGGCAATTTGTGTATATCGTGCCAAAAGAATTCCTAATTTTTCATCATACGAATCGAAGTGCTGTTCGGCGAGCGCGTGACCCATTGATGAAAACAGGTGATAATCAGAAGGGGCCAGGTCTGGTGAATAAGCGGGATGAGGTAGCAGCTCCCAATTGAGTGTGTCCAAGTAGTTTTGGACCAGTTTTAACGTGCGCGATGGGGCGTTGTCGTGGAGAAAAATCAGCTTCTCATGTCTTTATTCATAACCAGGCTTTTTTTTATCCAAAGCACGGCGCAATTTCACTAGTTGTTGGTGGTAGCGGTGAGCATTGACAGTTTCACCAGGTATCAACAGCTCGTAGTATATGACACCCTGCTGATCCCACCAAACGCACAGCATCGTCTTGCATCCAAAGGGATTTGGTCTTGGAGAAGAAGTTGCTGGTTGGCAGGGATCGACCCACGATTTTTTTCGTTTAGGATACTCAAAGTATATCCACTTTTCATCGCAAGTCACCACAAGATACAGGAACGACTTTCTTTTTTGTCTAGCAAGCAAGATTTCGCATGTGTTTAGGCGTCGCTCCATCTGCCTATCGTTCAATTTATGGGGTACCCATTTTCCAAATTATTGAACCTTCCCATGGCTCGTAAACGTATGGAAATGGCTTGTTGAGTAACACCTAACTGTTAGGGAAGCATTTTTTGCGATTGGGTGTCGTCCTCATCCAAAAGAGTATGCAAATCATAGTCTTTGAAAAATGGGGAATTCTTTTGGCACGGTATACACAAATTGCCCGAGAGATAGGAAAAATGTATTGCTAATGAGGGCAAATACTTTTAATAAATAAATTTTTGGCTTTCTATGAAAAAAAAAAGTGATTTTTTTAACGAATAACAGCGGATTTAAGCTTGTACACCTGGTAGGATCGAAGTATACACTTGGTATATATATATATATATATATATATATATATATATATATATATATATATATGTATATATATGTATATATATATATATATATATATATATATATATATATATATGTATGTATATATATATATATATATATATATATATATATATATATAAATATATAAATATATATATATATTTATATATATATATATATATATATATATATATATATATATATATATATATATACCAAGTGTATACTTCGATCCTACCAGGTGTACAAGCTTAAATCCGCTGTTATTCGTTAAAAAAATCACTTTTTTTTTTCATAGAAAGCCAAAAATTTATTTATTAAAAGTATTTGCCCTCATTAGCAATACATTTTTCCTATCTCTCGGGCAATTTGTGTATACCGTGCCAAAAGAATTCCCCATTTTTCAAAGACTATGATTTGCATACTCTTTTGGATGAGGACGACACCCAATCGCAAAAAATGCTTCCCTAACAGTTAGGTGTTACTCAACAAGCCATTTCCATACGTTTACGAGCCATGGGAAGGTTCAATAATTTGGAAAATGGGTACCCCATAAATTGAACGATAGGCAGATGGAGCGACGCCTAAACACATGCGAAATCTTGCTTGCTAGACAAAAAAGAAAGTCGTTCCTGTATCTTGTGGTGACTTGCGATGAAAAGTGGATATACTTTGAGTATCCTAAACGAAAAAAATCGTGGGTCGATCCCTGCCAACCAGCAACTTCTTCTCCAAGACCAAATCCCTTTGGATGCAAGACGATGCTGTGCGTTTGGTGGGATCAGCAGGGTGTCATATACTACGAGCTGTTGATACCTGGTGAAACTGTCAATGCTCACCGCTACCACCAACAACTAGTGAAATTGCGCCGTGCTTTGGATAAAAAAAAGCCTGGTTATGAATAAAGACATGAGAAGCTGATTTTTCTCCACGACAACGCCCCATCGCGCACGTTAAAACTGGTCCAAAACTACTTGGACACACTCAATTGGGAGCTGCTACCTCATCCCGCTTATTCACCAGACCTGGCCCCTTCTGATTATCACCTGTTTTCGTCAATGGGTCACGCGCTCGCCGAACAGCACTTCGATTCGTATGATGAAAAATTAGGAATTCTTTTGGCACGATATACACAAATTGCCCGAGAGATGGGAAAAATGTATAGCTAGTGAGGGCAAATACTTTGAATAAATTAATTTTTGGCTTTCTATGAAAAAAGTAGTTTTTTTTACCGAAAAACAGTGGATTTAAGCTTGTACACCTGGTAGGATCGAAGATATTCATTAAAAGTTCTATGGCTTCTTTCTACAGTTCCAAGAGTCTGGTGATGGTGTGCTGTTGAGGTTATATTTTCTATTTTTAGTAGTTTGCAAATTTCGTCAAAAACTTGATTTTTATATTCGGTGCTCATGACAGTAATTATTTTCTTCATGGGCCGTAGACAAGTATTACATTTTCAAATACTGCTTTTGCTATTGTTTTTGCATCTTTGTTAGCTACTGGTACTGATATTAGATATTTTGTCAGGTCACATATTATGGTGACTGCATATATATTGCCATTCTCTGATTTTGGTAATGGTCGAATGGTGTCGATTTGAACTACGTCAAATCTTTGGTTGTTGTTTCGTTATCATTTCTTGTTTTATATTTCTTTGTGAATTGTTTTTCATACAGTGATCACATTTTTTAATATATCTGGTAATATCTTTGGTCATATTTTTCCAGTAATGGTGTTGTCTTATTTTCTTTAATGTACGACTGATACCTGGGTGGCCTGCCCATAGTGGATCATCGTGATATTTTTGTAAAATCTCTTTCTTATTGTCATCATTTGTTATTTTTATAATTTTGGGCATCAGTTCTATTTTTATATCCTCGAGAATTTTATTTCCTTTTTCTTTATATTCAGTGATCCGGATTATTTTAAATAAGTCATCATCCAATGACTGCTACAGTGTTTTCACCTTATTATTGATTGATATTTTTTCCAGCATAGGAAATAATTGATTTAGACCAATTTTGCCATAATCAAAAATATGGTCTATATTTATTGTGATCACTTTATTCCTTCGTTTAGAGTCGACTTTTCTTATGTATATACAGTCACCATTAATTGCATGCTTGGCGCTGTTCTTTTTTCTTTTTATGCTGAACGCCCCATATATTTTTATATTTTCAGATGACTTTTGTTTAGAAGAATGTGGTTCTTCTTGTTTATTTTCATTTTTACGTTGTAGCCTAGTTGTTACTTTGAATATGTGATTGGCTGTATCTTTCATAATTTTTATTTTGGAAAAATCTATGCGAGATAAAGCGTCTGCTGTATAGTTTTTCTTACCCCGCAAATACTCAACGGTGAAGCCATATTCCTCTAGATCTAATCTCATACGTGTGAGTTTTGAAGATTAATTTTTCATTGCAAATAGATACGACAGTGGTCGATGATCGCTTTTGACCATAAATTTTGTTCCATAGATATATGGACTAAAATGTGTAATGGCCCAGTGGATTGCTGCTAGTTCCTGTTCAATTGTTGACTTATTGCTTTTACCTTTCGTGAAAGATCTTGATGGGTAAGCAATTGCCATTCTTGACTAAGTACCGCACCGCATGCATATTTACTAGCATCTGTGGTTATACAAAATTGTCTTTGAAAATCTGGATATTGAAGTATTTGTGTACTTATTAATGCGTTTTTTAAATATTTGAATGCGTTTTCACATTCTGTAGTCCATTCGAAAGTTACCTTTTTTCCGCAGAGTATTGTTAAAAGACGTGAATGTTCTGCAAAATTTGGTAAAAAAAAACGTCTGTAGTAGTTGCAAAATGCAACAAAACGGTTGGTTTCATTGGCATTTTTAGGAGTTGGATAGTCGAGGATTATCTTGAATTTGCTATCGTCTGTTATCGTCTGTAATGCCTTTATCTGTGCATTTGTGTCTTAAATATGTTACTTCGTGACTAAAGAATGTACATTTTTCTGGATGAAGTTTTAAGTTATACTTTCGGCATATTTCAAATACTTTTGTTAAGTTTTTTTAACATATGATTTTCTGATCGTCCTAATACGACTAAATCGTCCATGTAAAGAAAAGCTTGTGCTGGTGATAAACCTACAAATGCAATTGTCATCATTCTTTGGAATGAGTATGGAGTTATTTTTAATCCATATGGAAGACGTTTGAAACAGAATGAACCCTTATCTGTTGAAAAGGATGTAATATCCCTTGAATTTTCATCTAACTCAATTTGGTGGAACTCTGACGTTAAGTCTAGGCAAGAAAAATATTTTGCTTTACTTAATTGGTCGTCTATTCTTGGCAATGGAAATTTATCCGCTATTATCTTTTTGTTGATTCCTCTGTAATCTACTACTAATCTCCATCTTTTATTTGTGCTACCTGGCATAGATTTTTTCAGTACTAACAAAATTGGGCTATTGTATTCTGATGCTGATGGCTCTATTATATCATCTTTTATTAACTTATTTATTTGTCTAGTGATTTCTTCTTTATACGTGTATGGTATTCTATAGTTTTTGGTGTAGATTGGCTCGTTGTTTTTCAATCTTAGTTTTTGTTTGTAAAAATTATTTACTAATTTTTTTTCGGTTTCGAGCGTAAATACATCTATATAATTTTCCAACAATTTCAGTAATTTTTCTTTTATAAGGGTTGGTAAGTTTTTAAATAGTGTTTGTAGTTTATCGTCTTTATTTTGATGATCGTTCCATGATATTGTTTTATAGTTATCCAGGATTTTATATCAAATTTTGATAGAAGTATGTTATCATTTGTTGTATTGATTATTTTAATAAATGTATGAGTATTAGTTGTTATTGAGTTTGCAACAAATACTCCAGGTTGTAGTTCCTGGTGTGGAATAAATATTTCCTTTTCTGGACTTTGTACGGTTATTTGTCTCAGATCTGGCTGGTAATGCTATTGTATTAAGGTATTTTGAATTTCGCGTAGGGATAGCTATATCTTCATAGAAATCATCTGGCCTTAAAATCAGAGTCTTGATTTTGCTGATAATCGAGAATACATGGAATTGGAAAATCATCTTCTACTACATGAATTCATGTTTAATTAGTAGGTTTTCGATTTTCAGATCAGCTATTACTTTTCCCAATGTTTGTATTGCACCTTTGTTTATGGTGTTATTCTTTATCTGTCCAATTTTGATTATGGAAATATCTGCGCCTGTATCGATTGTTGATTATTTAACGTTGTTCTGGAGAAAATGTATGTAGCTAGATTCTGGTTGATATTGTAGACTCTGCCATTGTTTTTATTGACGCTTATTGAGTATTTGGGGATTGTACGTTTCCCGTACCTTCTGCTGTTACCCGGACGTTTCGACCGGTGTTGTTGTTGTTGTATGAGCGGTTGTTTTGATTCTGGTAGGTATTGTGGTTACTACTCCCACGTCCTCTACCATGTCCACGGAACCTTGTATTTCCGCGTCCACGTCAGCGATAACCAAATAGGGTTTGATTTTGCCTATTGTTTTGCAACTGTTGATGAATTTGGGCATTGCATCATTCATTGTACTGAATTGGCCTGATTCCATTATAAGTTTTACTTTCTCATTAGTACAATTTTAGGTAATTGCACGGACGGCGTTGTTTGTCGCGTATTTTTCTGCCATCTGTAATGTATGTGCTCTGGAGGCTTTATGTTAGTTCCTCCACTTCCTTGACATAATTATTAGCTGTTATATTATTTTGCTTTATATTCATTAACTTAGCAGTCCAAGACACCGGGACTCTTCTTTCTTGACACTAGGTACTTCGTCTTATCCTCGTTTACTGTAAAACCCATCAGACGCAAATATCTTCCCAACTTATATATATATATATATATATATATATATATATATATATATATATATATATATATATATATATATTCATTTATATATATAGACTGATCTAGGCACCATTAAATTTATGTTTGTGGACGGTGCAAAAAAACAGCAAACGTCTGTTTATATGATAATTGTGGCATTTGATTTCCACTTTGAAAATATTAGACCAGTTTATAGCCATTTTGTTCAGCAGACCTGAATAGAATGTTCCCAATTGACTTTGGCCATATAAACGCAAGAATCATGTTTAAAAAATTTATTTTGAAGGGTTTTTTTTTTTAATTTTCGATTTGAACAAGCCTTCACTCAAATGGAAGGTAATTAACCGCTGTAAGACTCTTTCTTACACAGTTACAAAACCGGTTCAAGAATTTAGATGTTATCGACCCTAAAATCTTGAAAAACTCAATTGTTTCTTTGAGTTACCGGCATAGAAATACTCAGTCTCAAATCTATATCCATTTTACCATTTTAAACCTTAATCTGGTTCTTTTATAAGAATAGTAATCCATTATTTTTATAAATCGCTGAATAAGTGGCGAAGCTATGATTTTTTAAGTGAGTGAGGAAATTTTATACTTTTTAGATTTTCATCTTATTTAACAGTTTAAGCTGGGAACGAGCTAGGTATTTTTGTGAATAAAGTACTCTTCATCAAAGCTGTCAGAACCATTTTGAACCTCTGTTTTCATGCTGTTTTAACAGTGAAAGAAATGCGAGATATCAGGTATTTTAATATAGCAATATTGCATCATTCATTGTACTGAATTGGCCTGATTCCATTATAAGTTTTACTTTCTCATTAGTACAATTTTAGGTAATTGCACGGACGGCGTTGTTTGTCGCGTATTTTTCTGCCATCTGTAATGTATAGCTTGCATAGTACTAACAAAAAATATGAAATACTTGTGTCTTCCAGAGTTCCTTTCTAGAGATCTTGTAGCGGTGCAAATCCCGGTCAACATCAACGGTTGTACACGTGAAGTTATATTCGCATGGGGTACCTACCGGGGGATGATGCTTGGGCCCCACCTGAGCTGATCTACAAACTGGTCGAGTACAGCGAAAGGAAGAAGCAACCTCTAATACTTGGATGTGATGCCAATGCGCATAACGAGGCATGGAGGAGCACGGATACCAACAAGCGTGGTGAGTACCTTCTCGAATTTATCATTAGTAATAAATTAGAAATTTTAAATGTGGGAGATACACCAACTTTCGTAACTAGCGTACGAAAAGAAGTTCTGGATTTAACCTTAGGAAACACCTGGGGCTTTAGTCTTGTTAGGAATTGGGTAGTATCCAACGAACCATCAATGTCTGACCACAGCATACTGAGATTTGACATAGAGGGGGAGCAATTAACGCAAAGAATTGTAAGGAATCCGAGAAAAACAAACTGGGAAAAATACTTAAATAATCTGAATGCAAACCTAAGACAACTATCATTAGGCGATTGCATCAGAAATGAAATACAACTAGAAACTACGGTAGAAAATTTCAATAAGATAATTATCAACTCATATGAGGACAGTTGTCCAATAAGCAAGGTGAACTCAACCAAGGATGTACCTTGGTGGAACAACGATCTAATGAAACTAAGAACGGAGGTTCGAAGGTTATCAAATAGATCAAAAACTACCGGGGATTGGACCGAATATAGAAGAACTCTAACACTCTATAATAAAGAGATTAGGGAAGCAAAACGCAAAAGTTTCAGAAACTTCTGCGAAAGTATTGAGCACGCCACTGAGGTGTCAAAACTCTACAAAGTGTTAGCCAAAGGCAGTAGTATATCATCCACCAACCTTAAAAAAGGAGATGGTTCCTTCACGGAAAACGAAGAAGAAAGAGTAAAACTACTTCTTGACACACACTTCCCAGGATCTTCCACACTCGTGGCAGCAGGGACAGACGATGCTGAAAACTTGGGAATACCAAGGACCAGGGAAAAGATACTCTGAACCATTAGGTAAGAACACCTCTATCTTTCAAGCGGAAGTCTACGCGATAGATAGATGTGCGCACTTTAATCTCGAACGGAATTACCGGAATCGCAGAATAGCAATACTGAGTGACAGCCAGGCGGCTATCAAAGCACTCAAATCCCACCAGGTTACATCATATCTGGTGATGGAGTGCATTGAAAAACTGAACATCCTGGGCCAACTCAATCAGGTATGGATTCTATGGGTTCCGGGGCACGTAGGGATCGATGGAAATGAAATGGCAGATAAGCTTGCCAGGAAGGGAGCATCAACCCCATTTGTAGGGCCTGAACCATTCTGTGGATTAGGATCGGGTAACATCTCCCGTATCATCTGGGAAGAAGAGAATAGACAAAGAAGCTATAACTGGGAAAACTTACCGGGGCTAACACACTCCAAACTAGCGCTAGGGACATACAACCTGAAACGCTACGAGGAATGTATGAGTCTAACGAAGAACAACATGCGAATCATTACGGGATTATTAACAGGGCACTGTAGGCTGAATTATCACCTAACAAAACTGGGAATTTTCTCTGATGCTCTCTGTAGGTTCTGCAGGGAAGAGGACGAGACCGCACAACACGTGATAGGAACTTGTCCTGCACTGATGCACAAGAGAAGGAAATACCTGGGAGATTTCATCATACCCGAGGATGAAATTAGACTCTGTGAATTGGGACCAATACTAAAATTCATCGAGGGAACTGGGCTGAGAGACACACTCTAGCTCTGCGAAGGGGGCACAATAGATCTTATAGGTCGCGGTGCAACATCCCCACAACTATAATAATAATAATAATATAGCAATATTCAGTATGAACTCGGCTTTGTTGGTAAAAAGAACGGCATTTTTATGGGTTTTTGGTTTTTTATGGTCTGTTTTCCTTATGAGTGACCAGATATAATCTCCCATCAAGGCAGTATCTCAAAAGCGATGATGCCTAAATTTGCGGGAAAAAGATCTAAATGTGATTCCACGAAATACATTGCTGCATAATTCCATTTTAAATCTTGAAGGCTCTTGTTACTATCCAAACAATTTGTAACTGCAAGCTTAAGGGGAGGTTCTCCTCTTTTTAGCCGAAAATGAAGCGAAATTTGATTGTTTACTGTCGGATAATGAAAAGACATACGAACGAACGGTTTTGATGGTTTATTAAGACAACTTTTAAAAATACAAAAAAAAAATTTTGATGAAAAAATCTAATATTGCGGCCCCAAAATGGCGGATCGTGTCATCCTTTGAAAGCGAGGAGTCGTTCGATAACGTCAAGATTGCAGCCACTTGTAGTAAACTGAAATCAAAAACTTGTATTTTATATTCAAGTTAATAAAATTTCCTATGACTTATACCTATTTATAAAGAGTTTTCAAGAAAAATTATCCAATTTATGCATAGTTAAAGAAAAATTTCGATTTTACCCTCTTCTCTTAAAGTTTTTTTTTTGTTTAACGACAATTATTGAACAATTGTTTATGTTTATTTTAGGTATAAGTCATACGAAAAACCATACTCCTTCAGGAAAATTTTAGATGAAGTAAATCTGAGCAGTAGATCATGAGCTATGCTTGACGCTAGGATAAAAAAAAATGCTTTTGAGATAAACGCGTTTAAAGTTAAAATGCTACATTGTACTCACATCAGCATCTTAGTCGGCTATTCCTGGCTTTAGTGAGATAAATATGTTGTGGATCGAAAAATACGATTGCACAAATATTCTAAGCATTTATACCTTTCATTTCATCAAGAAAAAAAAAGTCGATTTTTGAAAAAAAAAGAGGAGAACCTCCCCTTAAGCGAATTTCAAGCCTATACAAACGTAATCTAAAGATCGCCTTAAAAATCCCATAAAACGTTCACCGATGAGTATATGACTTCACTGTCCGTATGTTTACAACAACATTGCTCCCCCAAAAATTGGATTCATCGGATTGTTTAAAGGCATGCCTCCCATACAAACCTAACCTCAAAAACGCCTTCAAAATGTCGTAAAAAGGGCTGAAGGATAATAATTGTTAATTTTTTAAATATTTAGAACACACATGCATGCTGTGCTTGCAAATTTTACCATGTTCTCATATAGGTCGCGCTAAACAAGAGTTCATATAAAATCTAAAAAAAGTCACCCCATTGTTTCGAAAAGTTCGTATTTTGTAAAAATGTATGTTGCGTTCATTAGTACTGTCCAAAAAATAATTTATCCATGGAGACGAGCATGAAAAACCCTTTAAATTACATTTTATACATTTATTTCAAATCGTAAGAAATTATAAAATATAAAATAATTAAAGTATAAAAAAAATAAATAAATATGTGGCACTTAAAGACCCAAAGCGCTCATTGGCCGAGCTTCTCTTCCACTACTGTTGTGCGTCTTAAATTTGGACAGTATTAGAAGGGACCTACTTATTTTAACCGGTTCTGAACGGCAGAACACTTGTGACATAACTTTTTCTGAGCTTTGTCACAGAGTTCTTTAAGAAGCTTTTTCATGGCAATTTGTTAGTGTCGGAAGAATTGCCAATTGCTTGCCGACAGGTGGGTACCATTCGAAAGAAAAATCTTATCGATATTAAATTTGTTATGCATCAGCCGGGGATTAAACCACAACCTACAGATCAGAAGGCGAACACACTAACTGAGCTACGGCAGAATTAAAGTATAAAAAATTATATATCCACTGGATGTAAAACGATCTAAATCGCACTAGTAAAAGCTGAGATATTGCGATTTAAGTAACTTAGAAATTAACAAAATTTTGTCACTTTTCAACATTTTGACCTAACGATATTCCATACAAAAATTTTTCAGAGAGAAATCCCGAAACACTGAAATAAACATAAAGAAATCCTGATATATATACATACATACATATATATATATATATATATATATATATATATATATATATATATATATATATATATATATATATATGCGTATATGGTATACCTAAAAATATATTATCAATGCTTATTTATATGAACTGTAATTTTTTCTGTTCTCAACAACACCAAAAGTAATTTCTATTCATTTACTGTGTCATCCAATCTGTTAGCCGAAGGGCAGATTGGACCGTAACCGTTTGTTATCATTAAACCTCTCTGATAGGTTTCTTCTGTCTGTTCAGAAATATAAATATATGTACTAATTGTACTAATTATGTACCGTATGCTTTATCAGTTGTAACTAACTAGTGTTGTTGTGACTGTCAGTGCAATTAATGATTAGAAGGCGCAAGTGCATGAATTATTTTGAGAACAAGTTCAATCGTATTCTACGTATTTGCTTTAATTTAATATAGGAAGATGTACATTGTATAATAGAAGGGAGTGATTTTGTGAGCATTTTTTTGTTAATGGAATGGAATAGCAATAGAAAGTTGCCCATATACAGCATGACAAATGAAAAATTATTTTTGACTTGTAACGGAAAATCACAAAGATGAACTTGCACTTAGTGATATATTTAAAAATATTTAGTGCCCAAATAAAAGCAATTATTTAATATTTATTTTCACAAATGGAAAATAGTATCCATAAGGCGAAGAATTCCAATAATAAACAAAAAGATCAGAAATAAATATTTTCCTTGAAGTGCTAAAGAATCAAAGAAAATCTAATTTCCTTGAGCAAGTTAAGTAAAGAGAGAAAAGTAAAAAATAATCATTTATTATAGTGAATCAAAACAATTTCCACTAAAATGCATTACATAAAAACAATATAAGCAATTAGGTACATCGATTCCAAAGACTATTTCAATAATTTAATTTGCAGATATTTGCAGGTGTTGAACCATGTCTTCATTTTTGTAGGCACGTACCATATTAAAAATGGGATCTTATTTAAAGTATGGCACAAGAACGGACGACAATAGCAAAGGAACCCTCCCTTTTTAACCATTTACTAGAAAATATGTGCATTAATAGCTACAAAGAGCTTTTCAATAAAAATTCTAAGAATATTGCCAAAAATATCAATACAATATGGTTAAAAGTACAAAAAAATGTTTGAAAAATATGTTTTAACACAAAAATTTAAGACTAGTTAAGAGGCAAAACAACTATAAAAGGCATAAAAACGCCATCCAAAGGATCTTCGGGGAATCTGAAGGAGCGTTTCGAAATTTTGGCAGCAAAAGAAAATTAATAGTTTTAGTAGCTAGCATTTCCGCGCGAAAAAGTGGAAATTCCTACTTGGCCAAAACACTGCGCCTCAAGTCCGAGCCAAGCCACGGAAATAAAAGAGGCAATATTTTCTAAAGGAAAAAGTTAATAATAATGTAACTATTGTAATATATTAATAAGCAAATAATGTAGTTCAAATACTACAAATTCCTCTCTTTTTGCAACATCTATTATTCCGTTGCGTCTAATATCAACTAGAGAATTGTTTTATACTTTTTTTTGTAATACTTTTTTTGTTAACGCTTATATTGTAATTCAATAAATTTAGGGTATAAAAAAATGTATACATAAATTTAATAAAATAATGACCGTGGGTGCGGTCAATTTTTGAAGATGTCAATATTTCAACCATATTTACCTCAAACCTTCCATAAGTATTGAGTTTTTTTATGGTTTTGAGGATTTGGCCAAAAAAGTTGTAGCTCTACTCATATTGCGCCCGTCTAATTTAATTTGAGAAAATAGGTGGTGTTTAATACTGCTATTATACTGTTTCATACATCTTCATACATATAAATTCAATCATATTTGTAGAATAGAATTTTTTGCAATGTTTAGAATATTCTTGTCAATATAGCATTGAATTAAACTATATAATTCATAAACGTATAAAGTTCGTTCAACCTGTAGAGTTTGCAGCAAAGATCAGTCTTAACCCTCGTGTAACATTCAGCTGTACTAATTTTGCCTTTGAACATAAATTTTTCATACTATTTATTCATTTGTGGCGCTGAAATTTCATCATATCATCAAGTACATATTTTTGAATGAAAGGATTAAATTTGTTTTCTTGGTGTGTGTCTTGTACATCGGTGAATGTGGTAAACATATATCCATACCCCTTGAAGTAGAGATCTATCGATCTCTTTTCTACTCCCATATATATATATATATATATATATATATATATATATATATATATATATATATATATATATATATATATATATATATATATATATATATATATATATATATATATATATATATATATACTACATTTTAGATTGCAGTTATGTATTGCGTTGTATTTGTGATGCTTTCATCATTAAGATCATTTTATTCATGATTTTAGTCTTTGACACGAAAGATCGAATGCTTGGAACGTATACCTGCAAGCGTAGAACTCTACGCTTGTCATACACATTCTTTTTCAATACTTTTGACGTGGACACCCTAGCTGCACACACTATCCTACTTTTTATGCACCACCACGCGCACCATGCTTGCGGGATATAGAATTGTCCTGCATGTGCATAGCATCGTAAACAATACATGTAGACATTTTTTATTTAAATATTTTATGCTTTTGCTTTTTGATCATTCTGCACTTCATTGAATTTATTTCTTTTTTTTTACCCTTTTTTTATTTTTTACTTTTCCAACTACACTAGTAACACTATTAACTATAACATCGTACACTTGAACAGTAATTTAAAATACACAGGGGTACAGCTGTACCAACGGTGTCTAAAGAAGTTTTATAAAAAAGGATGTTGCTAGAGGTTTCACCAATTCCTTATCAACCTGGATAACCTTGTTTGTTTGATGTCGTTTGTGGTGTGCCACCAGTGTTTGACGATAATTTTCTTGATTTAACATTCTCGTATTCAACCCATTCATTATAGCCCGGTTTGATTCGCTCAGAATATGTTGGTTTCGTTGTGTTTCAACAGCGCTTCTTTGATGGTAATTCGGTAAATCAAATTTCTTTTCATTAATTTATGTGGCACCTAAGCACTGAGATTTTTTAAAGTATCCAGCCATTTTTTTAGGGATTCCAAATTGGCATATTTGTAACATTTAGTGTCTCTTGTATATCCTGACAGTTTGCGTGTGGATCTAGTTCAACTAGTTGCAAAATTTCATGAATTTTGGCAGTGACTGGCTGCCAGAGCAAATTACCGATAACTTATTTTTACCTTGTATACGTTCTACAATATTAATACGTAAAGCTTTACAACACCTTGTATAATTTTTGTGATATTGTGAATATAATATACATTTAGTAATCCTACGTTCATGCTACTCTAAATGCTACTAATGTGCATTAAAAATTTGTTTTTTTTTTAATAAAGAGAAGACGTCTTAACTCTAATCTTGAAATAACTAGATGAACAGGCATCGTTCCATCAGCTACTGGTTAATCGCATTGGAAAACTCGAGGTAGCTGTAAATGCGTGATAAACGATAAAAATTTTTAAATCAGGGCTTGGAATGCAAACGAAATCCTCAAGCAAAAATACGAACTAGAGGTGCTACTACACATGGAGAAAATTGATATTTGTTTGATATCTGAGACGCATTTTGCTAGTCAAATGTATACCACTTTTCGAGGCTACAATATGTACTGCTCAAACCATCTTCTACAGAATGCTAGAGGCGGTAACTTCAAATTAGAAGATTAAAGACGGCTTTTCAAAAGAGGAAGATTCATAATCGAAGTAGAATTTAATGGTAAACACGTAAACTGGGGCTCTTGGGTAACAACGACTAAAGGACGCGAGTTATGGAAAGCGGTAACCCGATTTGGTTGTATAGTGATTCCAACTAGAAACCCAATGCATTAGCCTTCTGATACCAACAAAATTCCTGATTTAATAGACTTCTTTGTGGTCAACCAAATACCTAATTATATGATCTCAGTCAAAGATGGCATAGACTTGAATTCAGATCATTCGCCTATTTTCATGTACATTAATGGCAAATTAAAGTTTTATGAGCGAAGGTTAGGTTAGGTTAGGTTATGCGGCCGCCCAACAAAGGGGGGCGCACTTAGGCCAAATAATTGGCCCATTGTGTCACCATGCATCGTTGATGCTTACCATCCTATCTCCTCTGTTAAGCGGAACCATTGGGATTTCCTAATGAATAGAGCAATGTCCCTGACATCCATGGGTGCAAACTCAGTGGTATCTGTAAAAAAGGCACTCCCTAGTAGAGTGTGCCTTCTGCGTGCCAAGGCGGGGCATCTACAGAGGAAGTTGTGAACACTTTCCTCCTCTTCCTCGTCCTGGCAGCTGCGACAGAAATCGTTGGCCGGTAAGCCGAGCCTTGCAGCATGCCTACCCACAAGCCGGTGGCCCGTGAGTACGGCGACTACATTACTTATGGTTTTCCTGCCCATTGACAACAGTGAACGGGTTCGTCTATTGTCAAGAGTTGGCCAGATTTTCCTAGTTGTAGCACAAGAGCTCTCATCCCGCCATCTTCTGTTGGCTATGGTGAGATAATGTTGTGTGATAAGAAACTTGCATGTTGCAAGCGGAATTCCGGCTTGATGAGATGGATAGATCTCCGGCAACTTAGTGCCCGATCTCGCCAATTTATCTGCCTCACAGTTCCCTGGAATGTCCCTATGCCCCGGTACCCATACAATGTGAACATTGTAGTGCTCCGCTAGCTCGTTAAGAGCTATGCGGCATTTAAGGGAAAGTGCCGATTTGGCGAACACTTCTGCGAGAGATTTAATGGCAGCTTGACTGTCTGTGTAGATAAAAACATCTTTGAAGGATATTATATTACAGCTAAGCCACGTTGCTAAGTCGGATAATCGGAACTTGAGCTTAACGCGTAAGGAATCAGAAAAGACGCCACCTCCTACCCTACCCTCCAATTTGGAGCCATCTGTGTACAATTGTACCGATTGAACTCCAGTTTCGTTGACAATACCCTTATTTCATTTTTATTCTAAAGAAGCTGGGTGTAACTGGATTTGTTGCGAGAATCTTTCGTAGGCGGCTTGCCTCTGAAACTTCTTCTATGTTGCTGCAAAAGTCATTCCATGATGATCTTTTTGCTCTCCTAATCGCCTTTTTAAACACTCGTAGGCTCTCCTTATAGGGTTGCCATTGATGAGTGATTTTGACTCGGTTGAATTGCTGTCGACACTCCTTCCTTAGAGTGATGATCTCTACAGACCACCACGGAGGTCTCTTCTTTTTTGGAGTCCTTCTGATTGGACAGGACGCTACAGTAGCTTTCCTGCAAGCTTCTGTAACTTGATCAACAGCGGCCTCAAGCTGCTCCTCATTTTGCAGGCTTGAGGGCGCCTGAGTGAGGGATTTATTCAGGGTGGCCCTATACTTGTCTCAATTTTTGCGTTTCCTATTTAGAAATGGTGTCTACTTTTGTGGCCTTATATCAAGGCGGAAGCTAATATACCTATGATCCGAGAAAGAGTGTTCTTTGTTAACCCTCCATTCCCTAACTAGACAGTCCGAAGAGTCATTCGTAAGGGTTATATCTAAAACCTCCTCCCTGTTGCAGGTAATAAAGGTCAGTTCTCTACCCATATTTGCGAGAGTCAAGTTAGAACTAATAATATATTCAAAAAGTGACTCACCTCGTTCGACTCATCTGAGCTGCCCCAGATATAATGGTGTGCGTTGGCATCGGCTCCTATCACCAGATTAGCCTCGCATTTCTGCGCCTCCCGAACTGCCTTCCTTATTATAGGGTGAGGTGGGGGCTCAGTGTGATCGTGAGCCATGTACGCAGACATCAGCCAATATATATGGGATTGATAATCTAGCGCAATGGTCACAGTATCCTTGTCGCTGTAATCAGAGAGTAGGAATGGTTTGTAGCATTTCTTCACTAAAATACATGATCGAGGCTTACCTGCGTTTTGAGCATAGTAGAGTCCATAATTTGCGGAGCTTAGTCCGCGCACCTTATCATCCAGGACCCACGGTTCCTGAATTAGAAAGATATCCTCCGCTTTATCACTTAGCCGGAGGACGAGAGCAGCGGAAGTTGCTTTAGAGTGGTGCAAATTAATCTGGACCACCCTAAGCATCTTCCTTTGCAGAGTTTAATATAGACGCCTCGGTCACCGTTGTATCGGTGTCCTCGACGTCACAGCTTAATAGTTCGTCCTCATCCGCTGTGCTAACTTCCACATCTCGGAAGAGGTCGCCAACCATCTCAGACGTTGACAGCGTATCGCTGCCCCCGTCACACGACATTTCCTCAACCGGAACCGAACTTACCTTCGTATACCCTGGTTTTGGATCTACTTTTCCTGCGTCTTTTTTTATAGACTTTCAGGGTGATTTGGGAGAAGCCATAGCTTATCACCCCCTTCTGTTTAGCGAGAGGTGCCAAGGATTGCTCATTTAAGATCACAACGACCTGTCTTGAGTTCTCCTTGGCCTCTCCCACCTTCACAACCCTCCAATCATCTGTGGGAAAGGATGGATTTGCTAGCCGCATATGATCCAAGATTTCCTTAGGATCTGACGGCTCTGCTGGAATCCAGGCGCGTGACCTGGGTCTATTGGAGATTTAGTTCCTAGGAACGGCCTCAAGCTGAGCGTTGGACCAAATCACCCCAACATTCGCGATGGCATCTCTGAAGAGATCTGCCGATCGCTGGTCCGCGCAGGACATCAGTTTGATGCGTCCTTGATGCCATCCGGTATCTCTGCAGCAAACGACCGGGCCAGGGTTCCTCTCCAGGATATCCCTGTATATCTTAAGGAGACTAATCTCCACTAGGCGCCATTGCCCGAATGGCAGTGCTCCATCTTCAAGGTTCCTATCAATGACGGCAAGGATAAGGTGGTCCTTTGCGACGTCACTGAAGGAACGCGCTTGGATGTTGAATGTGGCCGAAGCCGAAGTTTTCGCCTTTTTTGGCTTAGACAGCTGCTCTTCTTGGAGCGTTGCCTTTTGGACGCAAGTCCAGAAGAACGTGCATTTTCGCGTTCAGCGATTATGCATTTTGCCCACTCCAGAGATTATTTTTCTCGCTCTGAGAGTTCTGTTACCGGGACGCCACCACGCTTTTCAGTAATTCTGAAAGCGGCTCTTCTTTCCCGATATGTCCGGACAGACCCGCTAATTGGTTTAGCGGGAACTGTCACATTAGAGGCTGAAGTAGCTAAAGTTGATGGAGCTAAGTCCAAAGGGGATGTGGCTGCTGAAACAGGAGTCGCAGCCTTTGATAGTGTTTTAGTAGCAGCGGGTCTTGATATGGTGGTCACAGACCCTTTGCTAACTTGCACTGATTTCGTCGATTCCAGTGGTTTGGTGGCCAGAACTGGTGTGCTCCTGCGTGCAGGTGCTTCAGGGACAGCGGAGGAGCCTGACTTTAGTATCTTATGCTCCACGCTTCCCGAAGAAGTTACAATTTTGGGACGAGTGTCCGATTTGGACGTGGGCCTGCCCTCCAGGGGAGGCCTTTTGGGGTTTTCGGAATTGTCCGAGGCAATTTTTGTTTGTTTTTCCATATTTTCATATACGACCGCTTACCCAACGTATCAGGTGGATACGTTAGGTAAGCCGGATTTAACCATGAATCAACTTACAAACAAACAACGCTTGCAGATTATTGAATTTGATTATCAAAATTCATGCTCAGTTAAGAAAGTGCATCGTGCATTTCTTCCATTTTATGGTCAGTTTGGGCGACCTTCTGAGGAGGCTATTCGGGATCTCGTGATTAATTTTCGCACCAAATTTACATTATTGGTCATTAAACCACCAACACGTATACGTAGAGTGCGTACACAGGAAAATATCGCAGCTGTATCCGCCAGTGTTGTTGATGTACGTGAATTATCGATTTATTCGTGAGATACCGGCCGACACGTTGGAGAGAGTATGCCAAAATTGGACCCAGCGTACGATCCATTTGAGTCACAGCCGCGGTCAACATATACATGAAATCATTCAGAAACTTGGAGAAGTGTTCCCTCCATAGACTCAGTACGCCCTGGACATCCGTAACCAGATTCCCATTTTCGTCACTGCAGGAAGAGGCTCCAGGATTTAAACCGCCACTCAGGCGCTTGATCTTCTCGAAGAATTTTTGGATCTCATTCCTGTCGCCGTACGCCGCACGCGGGTGTGAGAAGATAAAGATCTTCTTTCGTCTTTTTTGTTTTCTCTTCTTACGCCTGAAAATACGTCTCTCTGCACTCCTTTTCTCTCCGTACCGCTCCTTAACAGCTCGCGTTGCGCCTGCACACAAGGTTTTTCTGTAGGCGGCGTATTTCTATGCGGTGGAGTCGCGACTCTCCTGATCATACCACTCATTCCTCAGAGGCCGGTAGTAACCGATTACCTCCTCGGTGGGTCTACCTCTCATTAACATATAAATGTGTCATCACATAGCGCTCAGAACAAACTACATAACAGCCAGTTAGTTGACTTGCGATGAGTTCAACAAAGATTGCGATAGCCCCACGCGGTTTAGGAAGTTAGACACGTTACCTTGCGAAAACACCACAAGACCACCTTCTTAACTTTTCTAATAAAAGCATCTTAATTTTTCAACCACTTTTCTACCTGATGTATTGAGAGTTTTTTTAAAGACCTGTCGCCTTCTTGGCCATAGTAGTGTTCTTAAACCTCTTCTTTTTGCCATTTCCTTGCTTCCTATTGTTAGTCAGGTCGTTCATTGTACTGTAACGAGTATCGATAGTTGATTACTCATCACTATTGTGACTGACTCTATTGGCAGCATCGAAACGAATGTCAACAAAAAGAAATAAGCGATAACCAGAACAAGCCAACGAGAAAGGAAGAGAAGAATCTCGATAAAGGAAGATTCTGGGGTGTTGCCAACAGAGTATAAATAGAGCCAGTGTTGAGAATTGACAATCAATCTAATTCCGAACGTGATTGCGAAAACATTGATACAGAGGCAAAAGCTGCTAGTACATTTAAGTGTTATAGTAAATAGTTGATTGTAAACAGTGTTTATTGTAAATAGAGATTATTAAATAAATTGTTGCTGTATATAGTTGTATAAAATAAGTGTTGCAGTTATCATTAACAGAATCCAGTGATCGAACAAGGTAATTCAAATAGAATTAAACGTTCACAGAATAAAAACGTAACAATTGGTGTCAGAAGTGGGATTCTGTAAAGATGGTGAAAATTGACCAACTAAAAGTGGACCAGCTTAAAAAGCTGTTAGTAGAGATGAATCTATCGTCATCAGGTGCAAAGGCGGAACTGCTGGTGAGGCTGAGGCAAGCTATGGAGGCTAAGGGAATTTATGTAGAAGAACATGAGTTCTTCGAGGAAGCCGATATACAAGCAGTTGTGCACGCTGAGGAAGAGAGCAAAATAGATTCGAGTGGTCAACTCATGGATTTCATGAAAACCATGATGCAACAGCAGAAACAACAGCTACAAGAAAATGCGTCTCGCCAAGAAAACGCTATGGGAGAGTTCCAGAAAACAATTGACTCCAAGCTTCAAGAACATTCGGCTGAATTGCGTATGGAAATTCAAGAAGGTTCGGCTCGACAAGAACACCTCATCGAAAATCTACTAAAAGGAATTGAGATTAGATTTCAGGAAATTTCCGGAACCATTAATGAAAAAGTCATGGATCTGAAGGAACATGTAGATGACTTGGAAGATAAGTTCGAGAAATTACAGCACGATCTCAACCAACTAAAAATAAGTGGAGCAACCACATCAGTGATAAGAGAGTCAACTACAATTAAACTAAAGCCACCAACATTTGACGGAAGCACGCCATTCAATATCTTTAAGCTTCAATTCGAGACAACAGCTTCGAAGAATCAATGGGATGATAGCGACAAGACTGCTGCTTTAATAGTCGCATTAAAAGGTAATGCTTCCGACGTGTTACAGATGATTCCAGAGAAAGATCGTGGTAGCTACCAATCACTGATGGACACACTCCAGCGGAAATATGGAAATGAATACAAGAGTCAATTACATCGAGTGGAATTGAGATCGCGAGTGCAACGGAGTAATGAGAGTCTTCAGGAATTCGCTTCCGATATTGAGCGCTTATGTCATCTAGCGTTCTCCGGTAATTCGGAAGAGTTCGTCGAAAAAATAAAAATAGAGGCATTCATAGATGGTATACGTGATGGAGAGACAAAGCGTGCCCTAGTCATGTCACCCAGGAATACTTATGCCGAAACAGTCAGTAGTGCCTTGACGTTTGAAGCCGCCAGTTTCATGTGTCGACCAATGCCACGGGTACGCCAATTAGAAACAGAAACAACAGATCTGGTTGAAGCAGTGCGTCAGGCAGTAAAATCAGTAGTTCAGCCTGAAGTAACAACAGGTCGACGTGAAAACAAAATTAATGGTAAGTGCTTCATTTGCGACAAACGAGGGCATATAGCGCGTGATTGCATTCAATCGAATATGAAGCCTAAAGGTAGAACAAGGAATCAACGCAAAAATAAATTTGCCGGTAAGTGCTTCATATGCCATCGAAGAGAGCACAAGGCGCGGAATTGTCGTCTACGACACAAGCAACAAAGATCGAATTCACCAGGACAACGAAAGGACGATCGTGATGTCATTCATCGTAGTAAAGCTTATACTCCATATCGTCGTACTTGCACCGTAGATAGTAAACATTGTTCTCGGGAAAGAAACCAGAATCACATTGTTAACCTACGTCTTACGAATGTATTGTCGGAAGAGTCATGGAAAACCGAACGAGTTCAAGAAGATCAGCGGAACGACCCAGATCTCGCAAAGATTATGGAATATAAGGAGCAGGGCATACGTCCAGATTGGCAAGAAATGGCTAATGAGAGTCCAATAACGAAGGCATACTGGGCGCAGTGGCAAAGCCTGCACTTACGAGACGGATGTTTATTCCGAACATGGGAAAGTGAAGATGGAAAAATCACTTATTATCTGCTGGTGGTACCCAAGGCAAGAATAAATGAAGTGATAGCTGAGTATCACAATGCCTCCAGTGGAGGGCATTTGGGAATCACCAAAACCGTCGAGAATGGTTATAGATTACTTCAGTAAATGGCCTGAAGTATACCCCATTCCAAATCAGGAAGCTAGTACAGTTGCGGATGTATTCGTCAACCAATGGGTTACTCGTTTTGGTGTACCGATGGAATTACACTCAGACCAAGGTCGAAATTTCGAATCAGTTGTATTCCAAGAGATATGCCGTATGCTGGGTATATACAAAACTCGTACAACGCCTTTGCATCCACAATCTGATGGCATGGTAGAACGATTTAACCGTACCTTGGAGGAATATTTGAGAAAAGTCGTAGATAAATACCAAAGAGACTGGGATGTACATATACCAATGTTCCTCATGGCATATAGATGCGCACAACATGATACGACGGCTACTACACCGGCAATGGCAATTTTTGGAAACGAGTTAAGACTGCCAGCTGATTTAAAATTTGGAGTCGTAACACCATCGAGATCAACCGAAGGTAATTATACTAGCGAAAAGCGGGAACAGTTGGATGAAGTACATCAGTTCATCAGAGAGCGGTCGCAGATGATAAGCGATAAGATGAAGGCCAGGTAAGACTTGAAAGCAAATTCAAAAGGGTTCTATGAAGGAGAGCTTGTAATGCTTCATAATCCACAACGAAAGAAAGGCCTGTCCCCTAAACTACAGACTCATTGGGAAGGACCATATGAGATTATAGCAAAGATAAATGACGAAGTGTATCGCATTCAACGTGCCTAGAATAAAAGAGCAAAGTTTAAAGTAGTGCACTTGGAGCGACTTGCGCCATATGGAGGGGAAGTATAAAAACTTGTTCGGGACGAACAAGGTTAAGAGGAGGGCAGTGTAACGAGTATCGATAGTTGATTACTCATCACTATTGTGACTGACTCTATTGGCAGCATCGAAACGAATGTCAACAAAAAGAAATAAGCGATAACCAGAACAAGCCAACGAGAAAGGAAGAGAAGAATCTCGATAAAGGAAGATTCTGGGGTGTTGCCAACAGAGTATAAATAGAGCCAGTGTTGAGAATTGACAATCAATCTAATTCCGAACGTGATTGCGAAAACATTGATACAGAGGCAAAAGCTGCTAGTACATTTAAGTGTTATAGTAAATAGTTGATTGTAAACAGTGTTTATTGTAAATAGAGATTATTAAATAAATTGTTGCTGTATATAGTTGTATAAAATAAGTGTTGCAGTTATCATTAACAGAATCCAGTGATCGAACAAGGTAATTCAAATAGAATTAAACGTTCACAGAATAAAAACGTAACAGTACCTTATATTTGAATAACACACGAAACGGTATTTTGCGAAACTCATGCTTTGCGAGCAAATGCTTTGAAAGTCCATTTTGGAATTCATTTTTTCACGCACTTCTATTTCGCTGCTCATTTTGAAGCTAAAAACTATCGAATGATCTCAAAATTTGACATAAGGGCTTAGACATGTTTAACAAGGCTACTTTAATGTGAACAAATTTTTAATTTTGACTAGGAAAACACTATGAGTAAAAACATAGCACTAATTTCATCGTGCGCAAACCGTATGTTTCTGTTTGGTGATGTTGCTTGGCGGAAGGCTTGCGCAATCACCTCTGTTGCAACAGAGTTATCGTTAACGTTATTGTTACTGGTTTTGTTATAATTGATTTTTTAATATTATTTTTAATCTTTATTCATAGCCCGGATACTTCGAAAATGCTAAAATCCTAGATCCGCCACACGCAGTAAGAAGCACGGACACGTGGAGCCGAATGTGACTCTTCGCTATGTATGGATGGTCTTGGGTACTCATATACCGAGCTTCAACCCTATAATGACCTACTTAAGAAACCGCAATTATGACTACTAAGTAAATTGCAATTTTATCAAATTAATATATTTTAGCTGAATAAGCTGAATAGGTTATAAATACCCATAGAAAGTGGTCAATATAACCTAGTCAGTTCATTTGCAGTCAATTGATATCCAGTATCTGTAAGAAAATGTAAAGCGGATGACATAGTGAATGAGTGAAAGAAAAAATAAAAGCTAATGTAAACAAATTAAAATATAGAAGTACGAGTGTCATTTGTCTCGAATACTCTAATCTCCTTCTCTTATATTCGAGATATCTAGACAAGTCTCATGATATCATAAAAGGCAGACACAATATTTTGGAGCAGCTGGTAGGATACTGCGAAATATTTTGTCTAACAATATATTTTACGGCATACGCTTAAAGCAGTATAAATAGATCTCCATTGCTCCTTTGGACTCAATTTCAATTGGTGTCCTGGGCTAATATCTAATGGAGGATGGTGTCTCCGCAGATAATATTTAGTTTGAATTTCATTTAGTAACAATAGGAAGTCGCAAAGTAAATATATGGCCAATCGGGATCAATCTAAAGCACCGAGTTTTTGTACATTTAAAAAATTGCATAGCTTTGCAGATTATTACAAACGCAAAGAGTAGAGAAAGTCTCAGGAAAACTGCTAGGATCCAGGTACGGCCAATAAATTATGAATAAATCAAAATCACGTGTAATCTAGATTAACAGTAGTGGAAGATGTTAATCTTATGTCTACAAAGATTGTTGATACGCCTTCCACACACGATAGTAGGATGGTGGAAGTTAGTACTCAGGGGTCCACAGAGATTGCTGACACATCCTCCTCATCCAGCAATATTAGATGCAGGCGCCTTCCACATATAATAGCATTAACCATGTGTATTGTTTCAGAGCATCTAATTTAGATGATGTGTTCGTCGAGTTTCCATTTGAGGAATACTCATTTTATTAGTATGTTCTGGAGCAGATACGAGCTTAATAAAATCGTCAGAATCCATTAAGAGATAGTGGGATTCGAGGGAAAATTTAAGTGGCGCATTCGGAGAATTTGTCCTCACATTGGAACTTAAAAATAGTTGCTCTGAACGTAAATACCAATTTGGAAATAATTAGAGTGGAGCAACAAGAAGTTTTCCCTGGAATATTTTTGGGTGATACGTTGGAAAATCTAGCAAACAAAAGAGTTCATGTTTTAATACTGAACAAGAACACAGAACCGGATACCATAAGTAATAATTTCAAAGTTATTGTAATTAGGTTCAACCATTTGGAACATGTAGAGAATGATATAATTTCCAAAATATATGGCATTAAGCAAATAAGTAATCGTGAGGGGGTTACTAAGACACTAAGTGAAAGTCGAAAACTTCCCTCAATTCGAGGTTGTGCGTTGGGCTTGGGATCCAACACATGAAAACCCTCCCCCAGTGCCTCGGATAAGGACTAACGCTTTTGATGATGACCCACGCAAACGAAGAATGGACCACGATTTATGGATATGCACCTGGAACGTCCGATCCCTCGATAGGGAAGGTGCCTCTATCCACCTGGTTGTTGTTCTCGAGAAGTACAAGGCTGACATAACCACTCTCCAGGAAATGCGATGGACGGGACAGAGCTGCTCTAAAAGAATATCCTGTGACATATACTATAGTTGCCAAGCGGAGAGGCACGAACTAGGATGTGGATTTTTGGTCAGCAAGATACTCCACACCTGTTCTCACAGCTCACGCCTGTGAACGAACGGCTGGCCACAATTCGCATCAGGGCCAAATTTTTTAACATCAGCCTAATCTATGCCCACGCAGCGACGGATGAGAAAGACGATGCGACCAAAGAGAGCCCGCCACGATAGCAAAATCGTGCTTGGCGATTTCAATGCCAGGGTGTGCAAAGAGATTACCTTTGGTCCTATTGTCGCAAAATTCAGACTTTACCAGAACACCTCCGATAACGGAATGAGACTGATCGACTTCACCGCAGCACGAAACATGGTAATTGGTAGTACCATATTTCAGCATCTCGATATCCACAAAGCGACATGGTTGTCTCCAGCGAACGAGAAACCAAATTGATCATGTGGTGATTGACGGAAGGCATCCTTCCAGTATGATGGACGTTAAATCGATCAGTCTTGCCTACATCGGCTCTGATCACTACCTTGTTGCAGCCAGAGTGCGTACACGCTTATGTGTCGCAAATAATAAGCGAAGTCCCACGCAAAGAAAACTTGACGTCATTAATCTGCGATCGCCAGAGACAGCAGATTCTTTTGCCACTCTGCTCCCAGACCTGCTTAGGCAGTACCCTCCCAAACTTGATGATCCATGCTCACGGTGGACACACATATCCCACTCCATGACTTCGGATACTTCGGAAATGCTAAAATCCTAGATCCGCCACACGCAGTAAGAAGCACGGACACGTGGAGCCGAATGTGACTCTTCGCTATGTATGGATGGTCTTGGGTACTCATATACCGAGCTTCAACCCTATAATGACCTACTTAAGAAACCGCAATTATGACACATATCCCACTCCATGACTGCTGCTGCAGAAGAGGTAATCGGTTACTAGCGTCCTCTGAGGAACTAGTCATATGATCAGGAGTATCGCTACGCTGCCACAGAGAAAGACGCAACGTAGAGAAAGCCCTGCGTGCAGGCGCAACGCAAGCTGTTAGGAGAGGTACAGAGAAAAAAGGAATGCGGAGAGACGTCTTTTCAGGCGTAAGAAGAGAAAACGAAAAAGACGCGAGTGTGAGAAGATCTTTATCTTCTCACACTCCGGATGTCCAGGGCATAATGAGTCTATAGAGGGAACATTTCTCCAAGTTACTGAATGGTGATGTTGCAAAAAATTCCGCCAGTGGAGGAGAGTGCCCGAACACCCTAATTACGAATGATGGTATTGACGTTTCACCACCCGACCATGACGAGGTTAAAACAGCCATAATGAGGCTGAAGAACAACAAAGCTGCAGGTGCTGATGGCCTGCCTGCCTAGTTGTTTAGGACCGGAGGCGATGAGCTGCTCACGTGCATGCACCAGCTCATAAGCAAAATATGGTAGGACGAAAGCATGCCTGATAATTGGAGTCACAGGGTTCTCTCCCACATACATAAGAAACGATACCCCACAATTTGCGCCAACTAGCGTGGCATAGGTCTCCTAAGCATCGCATACAAGGTCTTATCGTGCGTATTGTGTGAAAGGTTCCAGCCTATGCCCAGAAACCTGATTGGACCGTATCAGTGTGGCTGCAGACCTGGTAAATCCCCCATCGACCAGATTTTCACACTGCGCCAAATCCTGGAGAAGACCCAAGAAAAACAAACTATTTGTTAATTATAAAGCCGCTTTCGACAGTCCGGTAAGAGATTACCTCTACATAACAATGTCTGAGTTCGGTATTCTGCAAAGCTCATTCGACTTTGTAGAATGACACTGCATAACTCCCGTTGTGCAGTGAAAATTGGGTAGGACCTCTCCGCACCGTTCAATACCGAACGGGGTTTCAGACAAGGTGATTCGTTATCGTGCGACTTCTTCAATCTTATTATGGACAAAATAATACGAGCTGCTGATCTACGACATAATGGCACAATCTTCAGCAAAAGTGTCATGCTGTTGGTGTATGGCAACGATATTGACATAATCGGCATGAACACGCGAGCAGTCAGTGCAGCATTCTCAGAGTTGGAAAGAGAGTCGCGTCGGATGGGTCTTGCGGAGAACGAGGGCAAGAGGAAGTATCTAGTGTCAACAAACAAAGAGTCCCGGCGTCTTGAACAGCACGTCACTATTGAAAACTACACTTTTGAAGTAGTACGGGACTTTGCCTATCTTGGAACCAGCATTAACAGCAGTAATGACGTCAACCTGAAGATATTCCGAAGGATCACTTTTGCAAACAGGTGCTACTTTGGGCTAAGTAAACAATTGAGAAGTCGCGCCCTCTATGAACATGCCTGGCCTTACAAATTACGCTGAAGCCTGGACAATTTCCACCTCGGATGAGCGAATGCTCGGAGTTTTCGAAAGAAAAGTCCTACGCAAGATCTTTGATCCTATTTGTGTTGGTGGCGAGAACCGAATAAGGTACAACCATGAGCTGTACGTGCTATATGCTGATATTGACATAGTAAAGCGCCTCAATTTCCAGCTGCTGCGCTGGCTAAGTTATTTCGACCGAATTAAAGAACACGCTTCGGTTAAAAAGGTGTTATATTCGCAACCCGCTGGTGAAGGACGCAGAAGAGGAAGACCCAACATCCGGTGGAAAGACCAAGTACTGGAGAACTTGACAGTGCTTGACCGCAGAGTTTCTAAGTGGCTCCAACAAGCGAAGAACAGAGCTGGCTGGCGAAACATGTTATATTTGGCGCAAATCGATTTTCGGCTGTAATGGCCACATACGTAAGTATATATATATATATATATATATATATATATATATATATATATCTATATATATATATATATATATATATATATATATATATATATATATATATATATATATTTATATATATATATTTATATATTTATATATATATCTATATATATATATATATATATATATATATATATATATATATATATATTTATATATATATATTTATATATTTATATATATATCTATATATATATATATATATATATATATATATATATATATATATATATATATATATATATATATATAGCACATTTTGTACATTTTGTAGTTGGATATAAAATTTATATGAGAGTCTTTTACGTATTAATTTTCACACATGTTATTGATTTAAAAGGATTTGTAGTTATTTAATCGCTTTTCACATCTAATATAATCAATACAGCTGAAAAGAAAAGAAATAAGACCTGCGGAAAGGGAAATTATTGTCAAACTATTTAAAGAAGGGGAAACGTATTGCAAAATTGATCGAAGTGTTGGAAGAACACATTCTTCCATTTAAAGAGTGGTAAAAAATTTCCAATGCACTGGTGTTTTTGTTTCTCGCCCACGATCTGGACGTCCCTCAATACTAACAATTCGAGAAACCCGCAACGTTTTACAGTACGTCCTGCAAAATGCAGGTTTTTTACCACTCAAAATTGCTCAGAATGTAAAAGAAAAGTTTAAAAAGGTCATCTGCGCTGACACAATCCGAAAAATCTTAAAACAATCTGGTTATCATGGTCGAATAGCACGTAGAAAGCCGTACATATCATTGATTATTAGACAAAAGCGCATTGTTTTCGCCAAGGAGCACTTAAACAAGCCCTGAGAGTTTTGGGAAAAGGTCATGTTCTCAGATGATAGCAAGTTTTGCGTTTTTAGAATCAAGGGACCTAAGATTGTATGGAGAAAAAAAGGTATAGCACTCGATGAGAAGAATTTGGTACCGACGGTGAAGCATGGTGGTGGTGGCGCTATGATATGGGGATGCATATCAACCAACGGCATGGGACGAATAGAGTTTATTCATTCAAATATGGACAAATATATATACGTAAACGTTTTAAAAGCGAATTTCAAGCAGTGCGCGGAGGATTTGGGTCTGGGCCGTGACTATTATTTCCATCAAGATAATGACCCGAAGCACACTTCCAATATAGTTAAGCTTTGGTTGCTCTATAACGTTCCAAATCAGCTTCGTACGCCTTCACAATCACCTGATCTAAATACCATAGAGCATTTATGGCATTTACTCGAACGCAAAATCCGCCAGCGCCAAATTACATCGAAGACGATGCTGAAAGAGGTGTTGCGCGAGGAATGGAACCAAATATCCTCAACAGAAACTGCCAAGCTAGTTAATTCAATGCCAAAACGCTTAGCAGAAGTTTTAAAAAGAAAAAGCTATCCAACAAGCTTTTAATTTTTGTGAAAAAATATAAAAAAATATATTTTTGTTAGTTTTTTGTCCCTTGTACGAAGACTTTTTCTATTGAATTATTTAGTCATGTTTCTGTTTTTCTTTTTTTTCTTTTAATTGCTAAGAAATTAATTTCCTGAATCTTTATAAAAATGAAGACTGAACGTTATTCAATGAATAAAAAACATATTAGACTTTATAAAACTTGTATTAAGATCTCTTCTTCAACGAAGTATTATTTTTTATACCTTGTACTCAGACTTTTTCTGCTGAGTGTAGCTGCATTTTATTTTACATAGTATTAATTAATTAATTTATGTAATGCTGGCAATACAAATGGAAAATTTTTCTCTGTCTTGAGCGGTGTGTATGTTCTCCTATCGTTCTCAGTCCGGTCCATTCACAGATGTTTCTCAGTCATGACATCTACTTTCGTAAAATACCTCGCTTTCCTTCTATCTTCCCTTGAATTATGAGTATCTCCACGGATGATATGCCCAAAATAAGCTGTTTTGCGGCGTTTGATGTTCAATAGTAACACGCGCTCCATTTTGCATCGTCTTAAGACTACTTCATTTGTGACACAGTCAACCCAAGGGATGTTTTGCATACGACGATAGCACCACATTTCGAAAGCTTCTAATTTACTTATTGTTACAACTTTAAGCGTCCACGCTTCCACTCTATACAATAATATTGACTAAATATAACACTTCATATAACGTATACGCAATTTTATATTTAATTCGCGATTGGTCATAATTTTTGCGTATTTTAAAAAGGCATTTCTGGCTATGTCAATTCGGCATTTAATTTCCTACTCCATGATTGATTTATTCAGCATCCCATATATTCAGAGAGTCTACGGGTTCAACAGATCTGTCATTAATCTTCAAAACGCCGTATAAATAGGGATTCTACGATCTGCTGGCAAACATGAGCTTTGTCTTGTCAATATTTATATTTAGTCCGTAAAAATTATTTTTTTGGTTGACCATATTTATAAGGTATTGTAAGTCATCTAGATTGTCAGCTAAAAGCTTGGTATCGTCAGCATATCGTATATTGTTTATATATTGTCCATTAACTTTTATTCCTTTCTCTATCTCGTCAATTGCCTCTTTAAAAATGCATTCTGAATAGATGTTGAATAGCAACGGACTTAGTATACATTCTTGGAGTACTCCACGATTAATTTTAGTATCATTCGTTATAATATTATTGGCGGGTATAATCTGCGACTTAGTGTTATACTGTACTCTATCGAATGCTTTTCCATAATCCACGAAGCACATAAAACATCTTTGTTCACATCATTACAATTCTGCACAAGAACTTGTATGCTGAAGATTGCTTCTCTTGTCCCCATGGCGTTTCTGATTCACATTAATAACTTTAAGAAATATTTTAAGACTGTGGTTCATCAGGAAAATGAGCCTAAAGTCTTTACCTTTTTTGGCTGATGAGCTTTTTGGAATGGCTATAAAAGTGGATTTCAACCAATCATTTCGATATACACCTGTATTATAAATTGAATTAAAAAGCAAGAAGGCCTACATTATTTTGATCGATTAATTTTATAACTTTTGCAGGCAGATGGTCTGGGCAAACAGCTTTGTTATTTTTGGATGCTTTTATTGCCTTCATTATTTCGGAGCGTGTTATTGGTGGACCAGTTAGTTCTGAACTTATTCCTGAATTAGTAATACTCCGCCTTGTGTTGTCAGCAAATAATTCTTGAATGTAGTTTTCCCAATCGCGAATTTTATATTTTGGGTTATTTAAAATTTTGCCACTATTGTCAGTTAAAATAAAAGCAGAGGAACTTTTATATACGCCGGCTGTTTTTTTTGAATTGTTCATGGATATCAAAGTCATCGTGAAGATTCTATAATCTCTCTATTTCAAAGCATTGCTAGTCTAACCATGATATTTTCGCTTGTCGAATTTTCGTTCCTATTAGTTTTTGCACCCGAACATACTCTTAGTGATTTTTGTTGCATTGTTGACGTCTTATATCCATTAGCTCTGATATTTCAGGTTTTTTTCGTTCCTACTACTTGTTCAGTGAAATCATTCAAAGCATTCGTTGTTTCTTGCCAAGTAGAATATAGTTCTGCATTTTCGCCTAAGTGATCGTTCTGCCAGATATAATGGTTTATCTTATTTGATAAAGTTTCTGCAAAGATACCTTGTTTCCACATATAATCTTTTTATATGTGGGTGTTTCCGAATAGCAGCAAGCTTTAATTTTATTTTGGCAACTAACAGATAATGGTCACTTGGTACATCTGCACCTGGAAATGAACATGCCTTGATTACGGATGTGTTAAATCTTAAACCATTTTTAAAACTGTAATTAAAATAAAAACAAAAATATAATTAAATGAACACGAAAATTACGTGACATTTAATATACACAAAACTAAAAGTGGGTGTGTGCATCAACAACAGCAGCAGTAACAACAGCAACATCCTCATCATGCAAGCCTTGCCATTATATGGCCCACAGGCAGTCGCTTCTCCACATACTCATTTGTTGGTCCTTCGAGCCGGATAAACAAAGGAATTAATTTCTAAAGCCTTTCATTTCGATTGAAAAAATTTTTGGACCAAGCTGACAAGTTATTTTTCTCCAAAACTTTTGTGTTTCATGTCCGATTTTAACAAGTGATATACAGCGATAAATTAATTTGTAAAGTCTTTCGTTTTGATTGTGGATCACCTTAACAAAATTTTTGTTTGATTAATTCCTGACCAATTATTAATTTCATTTTTTCCTAATATCCAATAATCTTAAAAGAATATACTGGTGATCCGCCAAATGTAAATCATTTTAAATCACAAAAAAAAAATTATCGCAAATGTTCTGTATATATATTCCAATATATATTGAACCACGACCTACAGATCAGAAGGCAAACACACTAACCACTGAGCTACGGCACCCACATATATATATATATATATATATATATATATATATATATATATATATATATATATATATATATATATATATATATAAATATATGTATATATATTCCGAAAAAGGCCTCCCCTTGAGGGCAGGCCTACGTCCAAATCGGCAACTGTTGGGTGTCCACCCAAAATCGAGACTTCATCGGAAATCGAGATGCACATGACACGAAGATCATACTCGGCCAATGTTCCAAAAGCGCCTGTATGCAGGACCATTTCACTTTTGGCTACCAAACTACTGGAATTGAAAAAATCTACACAAATCAGCAAAGGGTCTGTGGCCACCATATCAAGACCCGTTGCTGCTATGGAGCTCACAAATGCTGTTACTCTAGCTGCAGCAGCCACATCCCCTTTAAACTCAGCTCCATCTTCTTCAGCTGCAGCTTTCGATTTGAATGCTCCATCAAAACGAATTTGAGCGCTCCTGCTAAACCAATTAACGGGTCTCTTCATACATATCGGGAAACACGAGTCGCAATCAGGTTTATTTTTACATGGTGTATATTTGATTGAATCTTCTAACTTTTGATTAGAATTAACATATATATATATATATATATATATATATATATATATATATATATATATATATATATATATATATATATATATATATATATATATATATATATATATATATATATATATATATATCGGCATGAACACGCGAGCAGTCAGTGCAGCATTCTCAGAGTTGGAAAGAGAGTCGCGTCGGATGGGTCTCACGGTGAACGAGGGCAAGACGAAGTATCTAGTGTCAACAAACAAAGAGTCCCGTCGTCTTGGACAGCACGTCACTGTTGACAACTACGCTTTTGAAGTAGTAAGGGACTTTGTCTATCTTGGAACCAGCATTAACAGCAGTAATGACGTCAGCTTGGAGATCATGCGTAGGATAACTCTTGCTAACAGGTGTTACTTTGGGCTGAGTAAGCAATTGAGAAGTCGAGCCCTCTCTCGAAGAACGAAAACTACACTCTACAAGTCTCTCATCATGCCTGTCCTAACATATGGCGCTGAAGCCTGGACAATTTCCTCCTCGGATGAGCGAATACTTGGAGTTTTCGAGAGAAAAGTCCTACGCAAGATCTTTGGACCTATTTGCGTTGGTGGCGAGTGCCGAATAAGGTACAACCATGAGCTGTACGAGCTGTATGCCGATATTGACATAGTAAAGCGCATCAAAATCCAGCGGCTGCGCTGGCTAGGTCATGTCGAGCGAATGGAAGAACACGCTCCAGCTAAGAAGGTGTTATATTCGGAACCCGCTGGAGGACGACGCAAAAGAGGAAGACCAAACCTCCGGTGGAAAGACCAAGTACTGGAGAACCTGACGGCGCTTGGAATTTCTAACTGGCGCCAGCTAGCGAAGAACAGAGATGGCTGGCGAAGCATGTTATTTTCGGCCTAAATCGATATTCGGTTGTTATGGCCACATAAGTAAGTAAGTATATATATATATATATATATTCATATTGAAATTACTTACATATATACTTAATATACTAAATACTCATTACCAATGCTTAGAGCTATTACGGTTTAGCAAAGAAAAAATATGATATAAATCATTCACAATACATGCAAGTTGCCTTCAATTTTAAAATGTCCCTTCTTTTTATGCGGGTATGTCCTTGGCTTTGTAATAGGCGTACTGTAAAAACATTAGGATGCTTCCCAAGCTTAGCTAAAAAGTTCTTAACAAATGTAGAAACTTCGTCAGTTACAATCGGACTGTGTAAGTCTCTTTGGATATTTGAGTTTTCAATGTATTAAGGAGCATTGGTAATCAATCGAAGGATTTTAGATTGGATTCTTTGGAGTTGTTCCAAAATTTGATGATGATGAAGTACCCAAGAGTTGGATACGGTAAGCCCATATAGGTTTAATGACAGCTTTGTAAAGTAGTACTTCATAGTCCAGTTTGAGTTTGGACTGTCTGTTTAAGAGCCAGGCCAATTAAATTTACATTTTATTTGGGTTGTTTTGGTACTTCTATGTTTCGTCCATGTTAGTCTACGATCGAAATGCATTCCGAGATATTTTGTGTCTGAAGATTGAGGGATCGGCTTGGAGTTAATTAGAACAGGTGGACAAGAACTCCTGCATAGAGTGAATGTGATGTGAACACATTTGAACTCATTGACTTTTATTCTCCAGCAGAAAAGACATTCTTGGAGATTAATTACACGTTCATGGAGAAGTTGTGATGCCAAGGTCGGGTCTGGCTGAGGACATAATATAGGCGTTGGTTGGCATATCATCAGTGTGTAACATATAGAGCAGGGGCCCAATACGCTGCCTTGTGGTACTCCAGCCTAAATGGGGTAATGAATTGAGGTGTAGGTGTCTTACCACAAATTGCCGACGAGTAACACGTAGATGTTGGAAGGTAACATATTCTTTAATTTGTGCAGAAGTCCTTTATAACAGACCTTATCAAACGCCTAAGTTATATCGAGAAATACTGCGTAACAGAAATGCTTTCTTTTGAATGTGTTTAGTATAGTGTTTACAATGCGGTGGCCGTACTCGATAGTGCTGTGCTTTATTAACAAATTTTCAAAGAGTTTTGAGAAAATTGATAACAAGCAATGGGTTGTATGACACGATGTTTGTGGGATCTTTTCCAGCTTTGGGATCATGATAATTTGGGAAGTTTTGCATGATTGCGAAAAGCAGCCGATTCGAAATATATGCATTTTTATGCATATTTAGATGCATTACAGCTATTCCTGGGACCTGTTGGATCATTTGTCCTGTAATCAAATCACAAATTTTGTAGAGTTGAGTCCTTTGATCGCGTTTCTGGACTCTCTTTTCGAGATTGATATTCCATTAATGCTGCAGTTAGGGTGAACTGATGGCAACGTGGTATCGAGTCTATCCCCGTTAGCGGTAAACACTTGCAGTAAGTGATTGGCAAAAGCAATTCTCTTTTCTGCAACACTTCTTGCCAAACCATCATTGCGGAGACAGATTGGAGACTCCGCTTGTACAGGCATTTTTAGTTCTTTAGTCGCTCACCAAAAAAAAAAATTTTAATATATTGAGAAAAGACGCTAAGAAACTCAAGGAGTTATTTCTGTAATTTTTTATTGCGTATACAGATAAGCAAAAAAACATTAAAATCAAAGAAAAAAAAAATTAAATGATAATATCGTTTGCAAACATTTTGTTTGTAATATGAGTGTTCAGCGCTCTCCTCTCCGGCAACGGCAATCGCCTGTTAATGTGTGTGTAAACAATAATTTGCAATCACCTGCGCAAACCCCCCCGATAAGTGCATTATCAAAAAAATCAGTTGATACACACTGCACAAGTGAAAGTAACAGTGCAAATCTTTTGCCTGCACATATTCCTCTCTCTAACACTACATCAAAATTTGCAACAACAATAAATACAGACAAAAAAATAATTTGTTCTCTCGTCTCTCGTGATATACTATCTCCCTTTATACCGTGGAGTGTACAATGCGCTTCTCCTGCTGTAACACCAACAGCTACAACATCAAAGCAAACAAATAACGGCCTTTCTACTGAAGTGCATGACCCAGTAGTTAAAGCAACTAGTGCGATGACTAATAAAGAACCAGTTGCTGTTCAAACTGGAATTGATCGCTACATTACTGTAGTAAAGTGAAAAAGAAGTCCACAAAATTCAAAACAAATGAATTCAACAAAAATTCAAAAGCAGAACACTACCCCTAGTAGTTCGGAAAATAAATACGCACTGCTTTCAGGTGATGAAAGTGACGAAAATATTATCTCCAAGAAAAATTTCAAACCCCCACCCATTTTATTAAGAGATCGCAACTCACATAATTTGATTTCTAGAATTACAAGTCTTATAGGACCAAAGAATTTCCACGTTGTTCCTATTCGTAAAGGCCAAATTGAGGAAACGAAAGGGCAAATCTATAGCGAAACTCATAATCGCAAAGTAATTGAGGAATTTGATGTTGTAAAAAAGAATTACTACACATATCAGCTAAAAAGTAGTAAGGGCTTAATCGTTGTACTCAAAGGCGTCGAACCCAACGTTGACATTAACGAAATCAAACTTACCCTACAGGAAGAAGGGTTACAAGCCAAAACAGTATTCAACATTCTCAACAAGAGCAATATACCTCAACCGTTATATCGTATTGAGCTTCAGCCTGAAACAAAAACCCTAAAAAAAGGTGAAGTACACCCCATATATAAAATTCGATATCTATTGCATCGCAAAATCACAATCGAAGAACCCCATAAGAGAACTGTACCTCCTCAGTGCAGTAACTGCCAAGAATATGGACATACTAAGACATATTGTACCCTTCCAGTTGTTTGTGTGATTTGTGGAGATCTCCATAAATCAAACATATGCCCAAAATCTAAAGCATGAAAAAATGCAGCAATTGTGGAGGTAATCACACCGCAAATTATAGAGGTTGCCCAGTATATACAGCCCTAAAGCTATATTTCTCCGCTAGCAATCAACCTATAAAACCAGTTGAGCAAACTCAGATAGCCAACTCAAGTAAGAGACAAAATATTGATGCAACACAATTCTTCTCTGCAATCCCAAACAAGAATCAAACCAATTCATACGCTAGCGTGTTAAAACAAAACCCACACCAACAAAGCAATGTAAATAATGAGCAGAAACACTCACTGCCCACCCAACAGCCAAGTACCCTTGAACATTTGCTTCAAACATTAATTCAGAATATGAACCAATTCATGAACTCAATGCAAACAATGATGCAAGAAATTATGAAAAATCAATCGATGTTACTCCAAACATTGCTATCCAGACCATGAGTTGTCTCAAGATATGCCACTGGAACGCCAACGGCTTAAACCAGCACCGTTTGGAGCTAATTCAATTCCTTGAATCCAGCCAAATCGACATAATGATGATATCTGAGACCCATTTCACTGACAAAAATTGCTACCAAATACCATATTACAAACTGTACACCACAAATCATCCGCATGGTAAGGCACGCGGAGGAACTGCCATATTGATAAAAATCAGAATAAAACATCATGTTCTCGAAGATTTTAGTAGCATCTACTTGCAAGCAACATCTATATGTCTGGAAGAATACATCTCTAAGCTAGTAATATCTGCGATATACTGTCCCCCAAGATACAGTATTACCGAACAGCAATATAAAGAATTTTTCTCAACTCTTGGTAGCAAATTCTTGGTTGCTGACGCCAAACACACTCACTGGGGCTCCCGATTAATAACTCCAAAAGGCAAAAGACTATGTTCAATCATAACTAACCACGGCTACGATGTTATTTCAAATGGTCAACCGACATATTGGCCGACGGACAAGAGGAAAATACCCGATCTCATAGACTTTGGGGTCGCCAAAGGTTTGCAGATGGAAAATATCTCCACAGAGTGTAATTATGATCTATCATCTGACCACTCACCCACGGTAATATCTATAAAATCACCAAGCCCCCAAAGCAATTGCGTTAGAAAGAAAATAGACTGGTTAAAATTCAAGAAATATATAAATTCCCATCTTCCTCTGAGTACTGTATTAAGAAATGGACACGATGTAGACTCAGCACTCGAAAAATTCAACCAGCTGCTCTCATTAGCTCTCAGCTCAGCCACCTGCACAAAGGTATGCAAGCAATCAAACTATAGCCCATACACACCAGCCGATATTGAATTGCTAGTAAGACAGAAAAGAAGACTCCGAAGACAATGGCAAGAATTCAGATCACCGAATCTGAAAACACAGCTACAGCACTGCACTCGAAAGTTAAAGCAAGCCTTAAAAAATAAAAACAACAAAGAGTTAGAAGAGCACATAGCGAAATTAACACCTGGTGAAGCGTCAGACTACTCTTTGTGGAAATCAGCAAAAAAATCAAATCGGCCAATTCTCACTGATTCCCCCATCCGTTTGAGTGACGGTAATTGGGCTAGAAGCAACTGTGAGAAAAAAGTGTGTTTACACCCAATCCACCCTCTTCACAGTCCTCATTACCAATATTAACTTCTCAACCTTGCTCAATAACGCTCAAAAATAAAAATCAGCACGGCACAATAGAACAAGTCTACCGCATTGTAACTCTGATAAGGAACACTTTTGAAGAAAAAAAGTATTGCTCAGCTGTCTTTCTTGATATCACTCAAGCTTTCGATAAAGTATGGCACGATGGCCTTATTTACAAACTCAAACTATTACTGCCTGCAAATGTCTCCTCATTGCTTAGTAGCTACCTCACGAAAAGACAATTTCTCGTACATCACAAGGATTACACAACAAATCCATTGGATATTCACGCTGGCGTTCCTCAAGGAAGCGTTTTGGGTCCCTTACTGTATCTCTTATTCACTTCAGATATGCCCAACAATAACTATACATTCATATCGACCTTTGCTGATGATACGGCAACAGTGTGCTCTCGCTCTAATCCCATAGAAGCTACTAAACTCCTGCAGACTCATGTCGATTCTCTCGAAATCTGGCTAGCAAAATGGCGTATAAAAGTCAATGAATCAAAGAGCGTACATGTAACCTTCACGCTAAGGCTAGATACATGTCCCCCACTTAAAATTAATGGCCAATCAGTTCCACAATGTTCCTCAACAAAGTACTTGGGTATTCACCTCGACAGAAGGCTGACATGGAAAAATCACATAGAGGCAAAGAAAACTCAGATCAAGCTAAAATGAATCAGTTATGGTGGTTGTATGAGATTGGATGTGACGTCATCATTCTCGTGTATCGACTATGCCTATGTAGCACTAAAATCACCTCATTGTAGCGTTATACCATTGATTTGATCTACGTATGTCAACGACGTCATCAATTTCATTATGTATTAACATGCACCGTTAATACATCGTATGTTTAGAAATAACCAAACATTATGTATATATACATATTTATGTATACATATTTATGTATACCTATTGAACTGCATGTACATAGAAAATATCATTTTTGGTACAGACAAGTACCGTTCATTGTAAGAATTGATCGAATAAAATGAATTGCTTCTTTTCAGTAAGAATTGAATCATCGTGTGTGCGACATCATAAGTCGTTTTACTCTTGAACATTTGTAGTTTTTATTCTTATACAGTGGCTGTTACACAAAATATCAAAGTTGAATCTCGAATACAAAGTGCTATTATATAAAGCAATCCTGAAGCCAATTTGGACTTATGCTATTCAGTTTTGGGGCACCGCATCTCCCTCTAATATCGAAAAATTGCAGCGAATACAATCCAAGTGTCTGCGAATTATTGTAAACGCGCCTTGGTATATGAGGAACGTTAACATCCATCGAGATTTAAATGTACCCACAATTTCTGAGGAAGTTGCAATGTCCTGCAGATGCTACATTCAAAAATTACACAATCATCCGAATCCCCTTGCTAGGCAATTGTTGCTGAGCACGGTTCATCGTCGATTAAAAAGTAAAGACACACTGAATATGCTGTGAAATTGCTATACCTCGCGACTCAACAAATTGTGATGGAACGTTGGGAATATCACATAATTTTATTTAGTTTGTAAGATTTGATTACTTCTTATTAGTTTCTAAGTAATTTTAGGAAGATCCAATAAAAAAAGCTGTTAAAAAAAAAAAAAAAAGTCGCTCGCCATAGTGAGATGTTTCAGTTTTCTATAGTACAGAGATTGCGGACGAGTTTGTTCTGCGCGAGGTAGTGTAATAATTCAAATTGTCCTATTGAAACTGTGTTACCATTAATCTGTTAGTGATTAATTGTTGGTAGTCCGTGTGTTGTTAGCGGAACCTCATAAATTCGCGGAGTTTAACATTTGTGTAACCTTGCTGGCGCAAACCCTAGCGCTCCGTCTTTATTTAGTTGTTAGTGTTTCGTTATTGTTAGCGGAGCAACATAATATTCGCGGAATTTGACTTTGACAAGTCCTTGCGTTGTAGAAGCTCTAGCGCTCCGAATTATTCGCGGAAGTCTCAGTTAGTTGTTGTATCAAACTCTTTAACTTCTTGAACCGAATTGTTGACTTACAGGCGCCATCCGAGTCGGACATGAATACGGCTGCCGAAATTCAGACGGTTGGCTCGTCGGAGGACTAGATCAACCCCTTTTTCTAGACCGTGGCGTGTAAGACGTGGGAGCTGCTGTTAGGATATTAAAATATGTTGGAGAATACGAGGTGCATCTCATGGTAGAAAACGTTGAAATTAAGAGCCAGCTTAAAGTTTATAAGGAGTGTCCCGGAGCTGCTGCGGCTCCGCCTTTGCCGTTTTCTCGCGCACCCCTGCTGCCTGCACGAGTGATGCCGACACCGGTTGTATCCAAGCCGACTGAGACGTGGACGCTCGTCGTAGAAAGTAAGAACAAAACATCTGACGAAATGGTTAGGAATGTGGTAGACGAGATTGCTTCCACTATAAAAATCAGGGTGCGTCCCGTTAAGGGCGGAGAAGCGGGGATTCGGACCCCCTCGGTCGCGTGACCGTGTGGCAAAGAACGCCAAGATCGAGGAATTGGGGCTAAGAAGCGAGACAAGCGTGTTGATGAGGAGAGCAAGTCACCGGTGGCCTTCAAGCAGGGTGTCAAGCTGGTGAGCTCGTCCTGGAACAGTGACGGTGCTGCAGTGAACGTCGTTTCGGATGGATCTGATGTGGTGTTGTCGACCTTCCTGACGAACGGCCGCTGCTACATAAAGTCTGATGCCATGCTGCTTTAGGTGTATGGGTTTTGACCATCGTGTGGCTGACTGTAAGGTGAGGGAGGATGTCTGTCGTCGGTGCGAGTTGCAGGGGCATTGTGTGTCGAGTTGCCGCAATGCAATGCATTGCCGCAACTGCGCCTTCAAGGGTAAGCCAGCTGATCTTCTGATGTCACCGTATTGTCCTGTGTATGCGGCTATTGTTGCGCATGCCAATGCCAGACATTAATGTCTATGAAGCTATTTTAGCTAAATTGCTAAGGGTCTTCCTCGCTATGTGCGAGTTAGGTACGGTGATGCTCACTCGCGGTTGCAGCATCGCGATAGTAGTGTACTTGTAGTTAGTTGTTATTTTAAGTTTAGTTTAAGTGTTGAACCGTATTTAAGTTATATTGATACGGTTATACGCCTGTTATCATAGGTATGGATGAGAACGCTACTCCTCGCTATGGTTCAGTAAGATGTCCCAGCAGTCGCTTGGATATCAGAACCATAGTCGAGGAGTCGTTCTGAGTGATTGGATAATTTCTAAGGTTAGTGATACAATTTGATTTTTTTAGGGTTAGATTGGCTGCACGTGCTGTGTGTGTGCCCCATTTACTCGGAGTTCAGAGATCTGGATGGAATGAGGATCACACACTGACGGGCAGTGTGTCACTCTACTCTATCCCTTCTTTCTGTTCTTCTTTTTATCTCCGCTTTCCTTCTATTTTCTTTTCCGTTTCTGGGTTTAGGTACAATGGTTGTTTCACTGAGTGCTCTGGTTCTTGTCCTGCCCACTTCTTTCCCTTCACTTTACTTCACTTTCAGAGGATACGAAAGAAAGTCCGGCCCCGGTGGAGGACATGTCGTGTAACAAAGTTAGCGATACGCTGTCAAGGTCTGAGTTGGTTGAAGACCTCTTCCGAAATGTGGAAGTCGGCACAGTGAATGAGGACACTGAGGACGGTAACCCAATTAGCAGACGCAAAGTATTATGCTCAGGGGTCCAAATTAATCTGCACCACTCTAAAGCAACTTCCGTTACTCTTGACCTTCGTCTAAGCAACAAAGCGGAGGATATCATCTTAATCCAGGAGCCGTGTGTCCAGGATGAAAAGATGCGTGAACTAAGCTTCACAAACTACGCATTTTACTACGTTCAAAACGCAAGTAAGTCTCGCTCATGTATTTTCGTGAAGAAACGCTACAAAGCATTATTACTATCTGACTACAGCGACAAGGATACTGTTATCATTGCGTTGGACCATCTGTCCCATATATATTGGCTGATGTCTGCGTCTATGGCACAATAACACTCACTTCTGGCTTAGTTTAAGTTAAGAAATTTTTAGTTGTTTGTTTTAGTTTGTTAGTTTAGTTTGTTTGTTTATTTTAATTCCTGTGTTTTAGTTATTAGTTTCTTACACCTTATTTCACTTATTTTTCTTAGGTTTAACTTACACTTTTAGGTACAAAAAAATGAAATACGTATTTTGATTTCGCTTACTGGCTAATGTGTCGAGATAATTTTTTGTGAAAAATAATACAATAACAGAAAAGGAGTAGAAGCGATAAATGAAGAAAAGGGGATAGAGAGATAGAGAGAAAACTAACGTGATAAACTTACTGGGTTGCCAACCAACTAAATTAATTGTCGACAGTGCACGACGTTTCCATTCTGGCGTAAACATTCCGCTCCCATGGAGGGTTACTGCAAAAGAGATGGAACCTCCACCCTAGACGGAGGGACTGCAAAAAAAGAGATAAAAAATAAATATAATTAAAGATACAATATTTGATATATGTATGTACTTAATACTAATCTTAAAAATACTTAAAATTAACTATAGAAATACTTCTACAATATTTGCGGTTGAATGCGAGTCAAAACATTATGTATACTGTGAATATTCCAATCGGATGGAGAAAAAATGCGAAAATGCGTATATTCGCGAATTCGACTCTCAGTAGAGTGAGGAAAAACGCTTGGAGAGAGATCTCAAATGTCGATTGTTGACAAATGTTGCTTGATGATAGTTGGTAGTAGATTGTTGATTGTAGAGTATTGATTGGTGCATTTATCTGGATTGTATCACTTCATCTCAGGTGAATAGATGCTATAAAGGCTGGTCGTAGGTTAGATCAAAGGATTCAACAAGTCAACATAGTTGCCTCGGGATTGCCAGATTGATTATCTGGATTGCCGGAATATATAACGCTCGTGACACGTTCTGAACTCAAATAGAATCTGTGTGTGTGTTGGGTTCATGATATGACTCAGCTCATGAATATGTAGCAAATAATGTGAAATTAACACATGGGATTATTCATACGCATATAAACTATGCCAGTGCATAGCTTCATTGAAGCTTCGTAGAAGTTCGGGAATTAAATCGGGCAGTTACAGTGAACTGAACAATTTGAGATAGAGAAGCGTATGACGGTCAGTATCACATAACATGACAAAACACCTGACGAGTGTGACATAACAGGCTTATATATTGCTCAAGCCACAATCTTAAAATCACATTTTACGTTACAACAATTTCGGGGGGCCAGTATTAGGCGGGATCGAATGCATTGCTATTCGAGTACAAGATCTCTCGCTGATTGAGCCTTTTTTGGGGAATGATAACGATAATCGTTGAATATCGCTGTACGAAAAGTATTACGGGTGGTAAATACCTTTGACGGGAGTTGTCGCGCTGTTATGTACGATTTGTAAAATCGACCCTTAGATGATGATTTCGGGTCATGCCGCGCTCTGTGAAGCAGGGAGTAATGTTGCTTCCCACAAAGACGGCATGAAAACTTACTACTCTGCTAAGGTATGTGAAGTTGGGATGCAGTTGTTGCAAATCCTATGTTGACGCATGAGTATGTGTGGAGTTATTGCCAGTGGGCCGCTTAGTGGCAAGGCTTGCCTGATTATGATGCTGCTGTTGTTACTACTGCTGTTGTTGATGATGCTTGTAATGGTTGCTGTTTTCTCGAGCTGCTGTCGCAAAAGAATTTCACACTTTGTATTTATTAGTTTGCCTTGTTTGTCTAGTTTTTGTTAAATTATTTTCACTTTTAGTGTACACTTTTGTTTTTAAGTTTTGATTTATTTCATTTTCGATACTTTCACTTATCAGGAAAACAAATAAAATAGAAGATTTGGCGAATATCGGTGATGCCAGATTATTACATAACCCATTCCCCCAATCCAGAAAAAACTGTGGTGTTAAAAAAAGAGTAAGTAAATTCTTTTGGGAGAACCCGAAAATATATTCGACGCTTGACTCGAAACATGAAATTCTTGTTGAGCTTGACCGGGATAGTTGATTGTTGATCCATGCTGTAACGGAAGTGTGCTAAACGGCGTGCAGAATTTTCCTTGTATTCTATGTACTATATACTATTCACAAAACCTAAGAATGCCTAAATATCTTTCTTGTTTATTTTAACAGAAATATTTTTAATAGAGTCCACTTTACCAGAATATAGTTTTTTTTTTCTTCAATTTCTTCTATTTATTGTATCTTTCTTACGAAACTAACAATAATTATACAAATCTTATATACTAAAAAATACATTTTGTTGATTCTACACCAATGTGTACATCATTCAAATAAATTAAAGCAAACAAATATAATAGGTGATGTCATGAAGGACATATATAATAGTAATGAGAGATTATGTGAAAGATATATTTAATACATTTTTCCGTTTTAGTCTTTTAATATATTTAGGCTTAAGGAGCTCTGTCGCTAGAGTATTAGGATGATTACTTAGTCGTTCAGAGTAACGTTGGCAATGTTTCCCTATATCTACTGTAATAGTGTCAATCTGTAGGTCCTTGTGTATATTTGTGTTATTGATGTACCAAGGAGCTCGGCAAAGACGTCTAAGGATTTTAGATTGAACACGCTGAATTTTCTCAATATTAGAGTTTGAAGAAGTGCCCCAATGCTGAATGCCGTAGCTCCAAATTGGCTTAATGGTGGACTTGAATATAAGCATTTTATTATGAAGTGACAATTTCGAGGCGTTTCCAATCAACCAATGAAGTTTGGCTGCTTTTAATTTAGCATGCGATTGCTTTGTTTCAATGTGCTTCTTCCAGGTTAGCCTTCTATCGAAATGACAGCCTAGATAGGTCACTTCGTTTTTTTGTGGTATTTTTTGACCATTAACTTCTAGTTGAGGGCATGTTTTTCTGTTCAACGTGAAAGTCATATGGACGCATTTTGATTCGTTGATTCTAATACGCCATGTCTCTAGCCAGTGTTGTACTCTTTTTAAGTGTCTTTGCAGTTTTTATGACGCTTTACTGGGATTATCATCGACGCTCAAGATTGCTGTATCGTCTGCAAAAGTTGATGTGAAAAGATTGCCATTTGTTGGTGTATCTGAAGTGTAGATTAGATATATAAAGGGACCTAAGACGCTTCCTTGCGGGACCCCAGCCATTATCGTACGTGTTTGAGTTAAATACGATCTTTGTTTAACCATAAATTTCCTATTCAACAGATAGCTCTTTAATATTTTGCAAATGTTATCAGGAAAGAGACAACCGATTTTGTGAAGTAGGCCATCATGCCAAACCTTATCAAAAGCTTGTGCGACGTCCAGAAATACTGCTGAGCAGTACTGCTTTGCTTCGAACGCTTTTGTGATGTTAGATACTATTCTGTGAACTTGTTCTACTGTACCATGTTTTGCTCTGAACCCAAATTGATGCAACGGTATAATGTTATTTGCTTCAACAATTGGCTATACAGCCAATTAATAGTTTTACATTAATAGTTTTTCAAACACTTTGGATAGGATAGGCAGCAGGCTAATAGGCCTGAACGACGATACATTAGTTGAATCTTTTACAGGTTTTGCAATCATAATTATTTGGGAAATTTTCCATGCTGAGGGGAAATAACAAAGGCGTGGTATTGCATTCATTATGTGTAACAGCTGTTTTACTGCAATTTGAGGTAGCTCGGCGATTATTTTGGCACTTATTTTATCATACCCTGCAGCTTTTTTGACGTTTATTTCATTTATGATTTTGATAAGTTTCTTTAAAGAAAATCTCACTAAGGTAGTAGACCCGTTATTGGTCATGATTGATAATCCTCCATCTCTTGTAGATTCATTTGGTTTGAAAACGCCTTCTAAGTGATTTGCAAATGCTTCTGCTTTATTTTGATCGCTTCTTGCTCATGATCTATCTGGCATTTGTATTGGAGCCTCTCTTATTATCGGACACTTTACACCTTTGACTGCTTTCCACAGAGAATAATCTGTATCTTTTGTTGCCGCAAGATTACTAATATATACATTTAAACGTCTCTCTTCGGCTTCTTTTAAGATTCTTTTAAGTGTTTTAGTGCAGTCTGCCAATTTTTGTTTTAGGTTTGGTGATCTATGCTGCTGCCATTCTTTCCTGGCTTTCTTTTTAATTTTAATTAATTCCTCAATATCGGCATTGTATGCTTTTTATAATCTTGGAATTTATTTTGAGGTGTTGCAATTTTAGCAGCTTCATGAGCCAACTTGGTGAAATTTGCAACTACACTGTCGACTTGCTTTACTGTCTTAAGAGGTATTTTAAGGCCAATGTGAGAACTAATATATTTTTTATAATTTAGCCAATTAGTGAATTTGTTTGTAAGATACTGGCTTGATTCACTGAAACTAACTAAAACATTTAGTAAAATGAAAAATGGAGAATGATCAGATGAAAGTTCAAAGGATGGCCATGCCTTTAAATGGGTTCTTTTTAGACTTTTAGTTACTGCAAAGTCAATAAGATCCGGTACTTTTCTAGGATCCGAAGACCAGTAAGTAGGTTGGCCGGTAGATATGGCATCATATAGTAACGACCCTTTCTGAGTGCATTTGTGCCCTAGGTAAATTATATATTTGAATAGAAACAAGCACTTCTCTGTGATTAGCTTCAAGTTATGTTTACGTAAGAGTTCAAAAACTCTTCGTGATGAGAGACTTGTGGAGTGTGGTTTTCGTTTCTCGAGAGAGGGTCCGACTTCGCAGTTGCTTACTTAGCCCAAAGTAGCACTTGTTAGCAAGAGTTATCCTTCGCATGATCTCCAGGCTGACGTCATTACAGTTGTTGATGCTGGTTCCAAGATACACGAAGTCTTGCACCACCTCGAAAGTGTAATTGTCAACAGTGACGTGTTGTCCAGACGCCGGGATTTTGTTTGTAGACACGAGATACTTCGTCCTGTCCTCGTTCACCGTAAGTCCCATTCGACGTCATTCACGTTCCAACTCTGAGAATGTTGCTCTGACTGCTCGCGTGTTCATGCCGATTATGTCAATATCGTCGGCATACGCTAACAGCATGACACTTTTGTTAAAAATGTGTCATTATGTTGTAAATCTGCAGCTCGTATAATTTTCTCCACTCACACGATAACGAATCACCTTGTCTGAAACCTCGTTCGGTATTAAACGGTGCGGAGAGGTCCTTCCCAATTTTCACTGCACAACTGTAGTTATGCAGTGTCATTCTACAAAGTCGAATGGGCTGTGGTAGTGTGTGTCGATCTGGTTTTCTTGTGTCTTTTCCAGGACTCGGCGTAGTGTGCATTTATTCGGTCTGAAGATATAGGGATAAGGTAAAATCATAGGCTTCAATTTTTCACACAATACGCACGATAAGACCTTGTATGCGATGCTCAGGAGCAGCAGTCATGGAGTGGGATATGTGTGTCCAACGTGAGCATGGATCATCAAGTTTGGGAGGGTACTGCCTGAGCAGGTCTGGGAGTAGAGTGGCAAAAGCATCTGCTGTCTCTGGCGATCGCAGCTTAATGACGTCAAGTTTTCTTTGCGTGGGACTTCGCTTATTATTTGCGACACATAAGCATGTACGCACTCTGGCTGCAACAAGGTAGTGATCAGAGCCAATGTAGGCACCACTGATCGATTTAACGTCCATCATACTGGAAGGATGCCTTCCGTCAATCACCACATGATCAATTTGGTTTCTCGTTCGCTGGAGACAACCATGTAGCTTTGTGGATATCGAGATGCTGGAATATGGTACTACCAATTACCATGTTTCGTGCTGCGGCGACACTCACACACTAATGGAATGGTTTTAGTATTCGTGTAGCCGGCATTGATTTTTACCTTTGACATCAATCTCTCATCAACGCTTCTCATTAACGCTTTTCATCAATTGTTAACCGAGCACCAAACCACGATCTCATTTAAAGTTTCCACCCAAGATACACACCCATAACAAAATAAAATTTCAAAATACATACCATAACCTAATAAAATAGCAAAAACACACGGTGATGACGTCATTGATCCTCTGATCCTCTGCGCCAGAACGTACACATGCCAACTATTCTGTCGTGACAACAATGGGAATCTGGTCCAGAGCGTACTGAGCTTATGGAGGAAGCACTTCTGCACGTTACTGAATGGCGATGCCTCGAACAATCCCTCCAGTGTATGAGATCTCCCGAAGTTCCTCATCACGGATTATGGTGTAGATATTCCATACCCGACCATGACGAGGTTGGAGAGGCCATTTCTAGGATGAAAAACAACAAAGCTACAGGTGACGATGGCCTGCCTGCCGAGTTGTGTAAGACCGGAGGCGATGAGCTGTTGTATACCCGATGATTGGAGTCTCAGTGTTCTCTGCGACATACATAAGAAAGGAGACCCCATAATTTGGGCCAACCACTGTGAAATAAGTCTTCTTAGCATTGCAGACAAGGTTCTATCTATCGGGCTGTCTGAAGAATTGAAACCTATGCTTAACAACCTGATTAAACCCCATCAGTGTGGCTTCAGAGCTGGTAAATCTATCAACGATCAGATTTTCACACTACGCCAAATCCTGGAGAAGATCCAAGAAAAACAGATTGACACACACCATCTATATTTTGATTATAAAGCTGCTTTCAACAGTCTGATAAGGTATTACCTGTACACAACAATGTCTGAGTTCGGTATTCCTGTAAACCTCGTTGGTCTTTGCAGAATTACAGTGTCACTGCACAACTCCGTTGTTCGAAAGGATTTCTCCGTTTAATACAGAACGGAAAAAAATTACGAGCTGATCTACGACCCAATGGCACTATCTTCAACAAAAGTGTCATGCTGTTGGTATATGGCGATAGTATTGAGATATATGATATTACCATAATCGGCATGAACACTCGAGCAGCCAGTGCAGCATTCTCAGAGTTGGAAAATGAATCGCGTCGAATGGGTCTTACGGTGAGCAAAGTCAAGACGAAGTATATAGTGTCAACAAACAAAGAGTCCCGGCATCTTCGACAGCACGTCACTGTTGATAACTACGGTTTTGATGTAGTGAAGGACTTTATCTACCATGGAACCAGCATTAGCACCAGTAATGACGTCAGCCTCTAGATATTACGAAGGATCACTCTTGCTAACAGGTGCTACTTTGAGCAAAGTAAGCAACTGAATAGTCGGACCATCTCTCGAGAAACGAAAACCACACACTACAAGTCTCTCATCATGCCTGTCCTTACATATGGCGCAGAAGTTGGACAATTTCCACCTCAGATGAGGTGGAAGATCTTTGGACCTATTTGCGTTGGTGGCGAGTATCAAATAAGATACAATCATGAGCTGTATGAGCGGTATGCACCGACATAGTAAGCGTATTAAAATTCAGCGGGTGCGCTGGCTAGGCCATGTCGAGCGAGTGCTAAGAAGGTGTTATACCCGTAACTCGTTGGTGGACGACGCAAAAGAGGCAGACCTAACCTCCGGTAGAAAGACAAAGTACTGGAGAACTTGTCAGCGCTTGGAATTTTTAACTGGCGCCAACAAGCCAACTGGCTGACGAAGTATATTAGATTCGTCCTAAATCGATTTCCGGTTGTAATGGCCACATAAGTAAGTAAGTAAAATCTCGTTTAATCATTTCATCAATGCAATTATAATTTATAATTTTTGGGTTAATGTTGTTTCCGTAATTGCATTACAAACTTTTGGATCGACCATTGTACAAAATAATGTATGTTCGACTTCTATACATTTTTCATCACATATGGTTTTAGGTTTTTCCAGGTTTTCAATTTCCCTGCTTACTCTATTTTTTCACATACAAATTTCAAAATTCTGCAGTAGCGTATTAAGGGTAGAGCTGGATTGGCAGAGAATTTTTTTTTTTTTTGTAATAGCCTGTTTAATGGTACCTACCTATCTACCAGCAATTGGCAATTCGTCCGGCAGTAACAATTTGCCATGGAGAAGCTTCTTAAAGAATCCTTTGTCAGAGCTCAGGAAAAGTTATGTCACAAGGGTTCTGCCGTTTGAACTGGCTAATATTAGTACGTCCCTTCTAATGCTGTCCAAAATTTAGCACACACAACAGTACTGCAAGAGAAGCTCGGCCTTCCGGACTTATAAGTGCTTATTTTTTCATAATAAAGAAAAAAAAACATTACTTAAACATAGTTACATAGCTAAGAATGAAGGTTTCATGGCTAATAAAGCCAAAAACTAATTTACTTCAGCGCGAAAAATGCACGTACACAAATCACTAATACTTAATAGCTAGCATACAACACAAGAGTTTGCTTCACTGTAAAATCAAATTGTGTTTTTTATGGTTTATTTAACTATTGTTAAACAGTACCTTATTAAGTATTCTAATTCACCCTCGTGCGATATCCTTGGTGCAGGTGTACAAAATTTGAATTTGAACACAGATTTTTTATATTATTCATGTATATACAGATATGAAACTTCATGACTTCCTCATGTAGGTATTTTTGAATAGTTACTCTGTTATGTTAGAGTGTACGTCAGTGGAAGTGATATACAGAAATATATACAGTGGCTCCCAGCTTATTTCGTACAGTGACAGTTTAAAAATTGCTGCAGTCGTAATTCCTAATATAGCAAAAATTTGAACAAAATATAAATGCCATTTTTGAAAGGAAGGTTTGTTTTTTATTTTCCAAAATTTACTTTTTCAAAATTTTAGTGTTTGACACTATAAAAAAATAAAATAAGAATAAAATAGGATAATTCATGTCACAGCTTATTTCGTACAGTCTCTTTAAGTTCAAACTAAAAACAAAGTAAGTTGATTTTAATATTTAGTATGACATCCCTTAGCGTTAATGATAGCCTGGAGTCTATTTGGCATTGAATCCACCAATTTTTGAGTGATGTCTGGTGTGATTTTTTTCCATTCCTCCATCAGTACCTTCTTTAGGTCTTGCTTATTAGAAATCTTGTGTGTTCTTATTTTATTGTCCAAAATAGACCAAAGATTTTCAATCACATTCATGTCAGGTGACTGTGGTGGTGGAGACATCAAGTGTGGGCAGTTCCAAATAAGCCAAGATTGCACAATCCCAGATTTATGTTTTGGGTCATTATCTTGGTAGTACCGAAATTCATCCCGCAAATCCAGTTTGTCTGCACTTTGAAGTAAATTGTTTTTCAGAATCTCGAGGTACTTCATTTTGTCCATTGTCCCCTCAATAAAAACCAATTCACCTACTCCGGCTGCTGACATACAGGCCCAAACCATCACGCTACCGCCACCATGCTTCACTGTGGGCTTAAGGTTCTCCTTGTTTAGCTCGGTATTCGCTTTACGCCAAACATATGACATTCCGTCCGAACCAAAAATATTAAACTTAGACTCATCCGCGAAAATAACGGTATTCCAGAACGCAGGAGTCTTAATAATATGCTCTTTGGCGGAGTCAAGTCGGCGTTGTATATTCATTGTTGAAATGAATGGTTTCTTTCGGGCTACTCGACCGTTCAAGTCATGATTGCGCAGCACACGTCGGACAGTTTCAGCACTGGATGATTTCCTATTTCACGCTGAACCTCTGCAGCCAACTTCGGAGCGGATAACTTTGGATTTTTCTTAATTTTTCGTACAATATAACGCTCGTCTGATGCGTTGAAAATCTTATTAGGTGCTTCTCTGCCCTTGTTCTCCAACCGATTTTCGCGAACGAAGCGTTGAATGATGTATTGGACAGTTGAGGCACTTAAATTTGTCATTTCAGCAATTTTTCGCACACTCTGACCTTTCCTAAAATGGTTAATTACCAGTTTACGCTGTTCCATCGTTGTACGACGCCCATAACGCTAAATGTTTAATTTACAGCACTTTAACTATTTAAAATAATAATAATAAAAATTGTTATAATAGTTAAAAAGGTCCAAAAACTCATACAATTCAAAAAAACTTTGTAACTGCGCGGCAGAATGAAACTTACTTACATTGAAGTTTGTGTACGAAATAAGATGTGAGCTGAAAATCAGCTGATCAATAGTTTTTCTTTCTTGCATGACAAAAAGAACAATTTTTGGGGTTCCCCGTTTTCTTATTAGGTTTACTAAACACATACACAGACATCTACATTCAAAACTTATCGATAAGTTTTTTAGTTTCGATGTTACAGCCATGTACATAAAAATATATACACTGTACGAAATAAGCTGTGAGCCACTGTACCTCTCACGACACTCTCGATACTATTTTACCATATACGTAATTGTCTGCAAAATGTACGCATTTTTGTGTTTTGGATAACATTTCCTTCTGATCATATTTTTATTGAAGTAGAGATGTAGCCATATCATTCCAACTTATGTATTTATGTATAGTATTGCATTGTAGTATTATATGTATTTATGTACTGTATTGTATTTCTGATTCGTTGCGTTGTTAGACTAAATAGAGATATTGTTCAGTTCAGCAGTGTGTAGAAATTAGAGTGAAACATTACTTTGTGATTTTTCCACCAGCATTTCTGAGAAGCCGTTTATTGCTTATCTGATTGATTTCTCTGCTGTCTTGATTCTGCAAATCTTCAAAAGCTTAGCATCAAACTAATGTTGGGAGAAAATGTTGTGAAATCTTGAATTTACAGGTATTATAATACCTGTCGAACAGTTGTGGGTGATAACTTTTTTACATCACATAATCTCTTTGTAGCACTCAAAGTTGACAGAAATGGTATTTCAACCAGCATTTTCAAAGAAAAATGGGACAATGATGCCAACGCGCGCACTGTCTATAATTAATTTATAACTTATAACATTCAGTAGGTTGGTAACTCCAGTAAATTTATCACATTAGTTTTTTTCTATTTGCCGCTCTCTCTCTCTCGCTCTCCTTTTCATCATTTACCCTTTCTATTCCTTTTCTATTATTGTATTATTTTTCTCAAAAAATTATCTCGACGCATTAGAGAGTGTGCGAAATCAAAATCCGCACTTCATTTTTTCATATATAAAAGTGTAAGTTAAACCTAAGAAAAATAAGTGAAATAAAGTGTAAGAAATTAATAACTAAAACTCAGGAATTAAAATAAACAAACAATATCCAAACTAAAACATACAACTAAAAATTTTTGAACTTAAACTAAACCAGAATTAAGTGTTATTGTTTAAGCAAAGATATATATATATATATATATATATATATATATATATATATATATATATATATATATATATATATATATATATATATATATATATATATATATATATATATATATATATATATATATATATATATATATATATATATATATATATACACGGTGTCCAATAAGTTTTAATAAATATGTTTTCCGTTAATTTTAAATAACAGAAAGTAGGCGTATGTTTTTATTTTGATATATATGAAATCCCGTTAGATTTCTGAGCAGCGTGTCATAGAATTCATTTCATTTCAGCTGTAGTTGAGTTAAATAAAAACGATGAAGAACGTGCGCGAAGTAATTATTAATCAATTTTTGCGAGGCATAAAGCCATATGCAATTTTCAAATCATTGAAACAAGGTGGAATCAAGTACGATTTTGTTTATAAGTCCATAAAACGATTTAAGGAAACTGGGTCTACTGAAAATCGACCGAAAAGTGGCCGTCCACGCACTGCCCGGACGAAGAGCAAATTCGACGAAAAAGGTGCCGCTCCGTGAGAAAAATAGCTGCCTCTTTAAAAATAAGCAAGTCATCTGCTCATTTGCTTTTAAAAAAAGATGTTGGACTTAAGCCGTACAAAAAACAAAAAATTCACGGCGTTTCCATTTCTTCAAAGGACAAGAGAGCTGAAAGAGTCAGCAGTATTCAGGCTTGGCACGGTGGCGACAAGTTCGTATTTTCTGATGAAAAACTTTTCGTGTTGCAGCAATCGCATAATGCACAGAACGACCGAGTATGGGCTGTTTCATTGGAGGATGTTCCTGAATCAGAATTATTTGTCCCCAGATATCAGAGTGCTCTCTCGATCATGGTTTGGGGCGGATTTTGCAAGAGGGGTAAATTGCCGCTTGTTTTTATTGAAAAAGGGGTCAAAGTAAATGCTGTGTACTACAAAGAGCACGTTTTGAAGTCAGTAGTCCTCCCTGCTTGCAAACACTTGTTTGGTGACGACTACTATTGTTTTCAACAAGACGGAGCGCCATCACATACTGCAAAAATTTGTCAAGACTGATGCGAATAGAATTTGGCTGATTTTTTGAGGAAGGATGAGTGGCCACCAAGCAGCCCTGATCTTAATCCTATGGATTTCTTCGAATGGGGATATATAACAGTAAAGCTCAACGACTATAAAATAAGAAATTTGGGGCAGCTACGTAAAACTTTACAAAAGATATGGGAGGAAATCCCCATGAATCATGTACGTGCCGCATGCGACTCTTTTGAAAAGAGATTGGGCTTAGTAAAAAAAGCAAAGGGGGGGCGTAATAAATAAAAACCTTTTATAATTTTTCAAAATGTATAAGACAACTCATTTGGATAAAATTTTTCCATTCATTTCGTCAACTTGCCTTAATATAGCGAAAAACATTTTTATTAAAACTTATTGGACACCGTGTATATATATATATATATATATATATATATATATATATATATATATATATATATAAAGGGTTATCCATTTTGCGGTTTGAAAAGTAAATGTAAATAAAACACATATAAAATATTTTTTATCATGATATTACTTTTTTATTATAAAGTTTGAACGTTGACATTATGTGTGAAATACTACATCATTTAAATGACCACCACGCGAATTGTTGCAAGCATCGATTCTTTTGAGGTAATTTTCGACCACTTTTTGACACATATCGGGCGGTATCTCAGCCATAACGCGACGAATGTTGGTTTTTAGGTGCTCAAGAGTTAAAGGTTTATCTGCATAAACACGGTCTTTCGCGTAGCCCCACAAAAAAAAGTCAAGCGGTGTCAAATCGCATGATCTTGGTGGCCACTTGATATCGCCACGACGAGAAATTACGCGGCCAGAAAATTTCTCTTGCAATAAAGCCATATTCGTTCGAGTTGTGTGGCATGTGGTACCGTCTTGTTGAAACCACATATTCTCTAAGTCGTATTCTTCAATAGCAGGCAAAAAAAAGTCGGTTATCATATGACCATAACGCTCCGAATTGACGGTGACAGTCGTTCCATCGTCGTTTTCGAAGAAGTAAGGTCCAATCACACCTCCGGACCAAAGAGCGCACCAAGCAGTGACTTTTTGTGGATGTAGTGGCCTCTCTTCAATTACTTGAGGATTCTCAGAACCCCAAATACGACAATTTTGTTTGTTAACATACCCACCGAGTGAGAAATGTGCTTCGTCGCTGAAGAAAATTTTGTTCGAAAAATCGCCGTCCACCTCCTGTTGTTCAAGCACCCATTCGACGTATCTACGACGTTGTGAATGGTCAGCTGGCTTCAGTTGTTGTGTGAGCTGGATTTTATATGGATGTAGGTGTAGATCCAAATGCAAAATACGCCATAATGTGCCGTAAGACAGTCCTAATTCCTGAGAACGACGAGGAATCGACACATTCGGGTCTTCGGCAACACTTTCACTTACAGCAGCGATATTTTCGGTGGTACGAGCGAAACGATGATGCACAGGCCTTACAATATCTGTAACCGATCCAGTCTCTTCATATTTCTTCACAATTTTGCCAATTCCTTGCGTAGTTGGACGATTATGTAAACCATAATCTCCTCTTAAAGCACGATATATGGCTGTGGCAGAATCACCATTTTTGTAGTAGGTTTTTACAATTTTAATGCATTGTGCAATAGTTAAGCGATCCATTTTCGCAAATGTTAGACTCTTTTTTTTTTTTTGTTAGCTTATTTTTTTTTATTGAATCTTTCTTAAATACAAGAAACTAACAATAAGTATTCAAATCTTACAAACTAAATAAAACTATGTGATATCCCCTACGTTCCATCACAATTTGGTGAGTCGCGAGATGTAGCAATTTTACAGCATATTCAGTGTGTCTTTTCTTTTTAATCGACGATGCCCCTTGCTCAGCAACAATTGCCTAGCAAGGGGATTCGGATGATTGTGTAATTTTTGAATGTAGCTTCTGCAGGACATTGCAACTTCCTCAGAAATTGTGGATACATTTAAATCTCGATGGATGTTAACGTTCCTCATATACCAAAGCGCGTTTACAATAATTCGCAGACACTTGGATTGTATTCGCTGCAATTTTTCGATATTAGAGGGAGATGCGGTGCCCCAAAACTGAATACCATAAGTCCAGATTGGTTTCAGGATTGCTTTATATAATAGCACTTTGTATTCAAGATTCAACTTTGATCTTTTGTGTAACAGCCACCATAACTGATTCATTTTAAGCTTGATCTGAGTTTTCTTTGCCTCTATGTGATTTTTCCATGTCAGCCTTCTGTCGAGGTGAATACCCAAGTACTTTGTTGAGGAACATTGTGGAACTGATTGGACATTAATTTTAAGTGGGGGACATGTATCTAGCCTTAGCGTGAAGGTTACATGTACGCTCTTTGATTCATTGACTTTTATACGCCATTTTGCTAGCCAGATTTCGAGAGAATCGACATGAGTCTGCAGGAGTTTAGTAGCTTCTATGGGGTTAGAGCGAGAGCACAATATTGCCGTATCATCAGCAAAGGTCGATATGAATGTATAGTTATTGTTGGGCATATCTGAAGTGAATAAGAGATACAGTATGGGACCCAAAACGCTTCCTTGAGGAACGCCAGCGTGAATATCCAATGGATTTTTTGTGTAATCCTTGTGATGTACGAGAAATTGTCTTTTCGTGAGGTAGCTACTAAGCAATGAGGAGACATTTGCAGGCAGTAATAGTTTGAGTTTGTAAATAAGGCCATCGTGCCATACTTTATCGAAAGCTTGAGTGATATCAAGAAACACAGCTGAGCAATACTTTTTTTCTTCAAAAGTGTTCCTTATCAGAGTTACAATGCGGTGGACTTGTTCTATTGTGCCGTGCTGTTTTCTAAATCCAAACTGATGTTGAGGAATCAGTTGGTTGAGATTAATAAATGGAGTTATATTCATGACAAGTAGCTTTTCGAATACTTTAGAAAGTAGAGGCAGGAGGCTGATAGGTCTGTACGATGCAACTTTTGTAGGGTCTTTTCCTGGTTTTGCTATCATAATAATTTTTGAAGTTTTCCAGCATTTGGGATAGTGTTTAATACGAAGGATAGCATTGAAAATGTGCATCAGATGAATTACTGAAGCCGGAGGTAGCTCTTTTATCATTTTACCGGTAATTTTATCTGGACCAGGTGATTTTTTTGGGTTTAAATCTTTATAAATTGCTTTGAATATGTCCTTTTTTTAAATTTTGAGCGTTATTGATCAAGGTTGAGAAGTTAATATTGGTAATGAGGACTGTGAAGAGGGTGGATTGGGTGTAAACACCCTTTTTAGGTGGTTTGCAAAAGCCAAACCCTTCTCACAGTTGCTTCTAGCCCAATTACCGTCACTCAAACGGATGGGGGAATCAGTGAGAATTGGCCGATTTGATTTTTTTGCTGATTTCCACAAAGAGTAGTCTGACGCTTCACCAGGTGTTAATTTCGCTATGTGCTCTTCTAACTCTTTGTTGTTTTTATTTTTTAAGGCTTGCTTTAACTTTCGAGTGCAGTGCTGTAGCTGTGTTTTCAGATTCGGTGATCTGAATTCTTGCCATTGTCTTCGGAGTCTTCTTTTCTGTCTTACTAGCAATTCAATATCGGCTGGTGTGTATGGGCTATAGTTTGATTGCTTGCATACCTTTGTGCAGGTGGCTGAGCTGAGAGCTAATGAGAGCAGCTGGTTGAATTTTTCGAGTGCTGAGTCTACATCGTGTCCATTTCTTAATACAGTACTCAGAGGAAGATGGGAATTTATATATTTCTTGAATTTTAACCAGTCTATTTTCTTTCTAACGCAATTGCTTTGGGGGCTTGGTGATTTTATAGATATTACCGTGGGTGAGTGGTCAGATGATAGATCATAATTACACTCTGTGGAGATATTTTCCATCTGCAAACCTTTGGCGACCCCAAAGTCTATGAGATCGGGTATTTTCCTCTTGTCCGTCGGCCAATATGTCGGTTGACCATTTGAAATAACATCGTAGCCGTGGTTAGTTATGATTGAACATAGTCTTTTGCCTTTTGGAGTTATTAATCGGGAGCCCCAGTGAGTGTGTTTGGCGTTGAAATCGCCAGCAACCAAGAATTTGCTACCAAGAGTTGAGAAAAATTATTTATATTGCTGTTCGGTAATACTGTATCTTGGGGGACAGTATATCGCAGATATTACTAGCTTAGAGATGTATTCTTCCAGACATATAGATGTTGCTTGCAAGTAGACGCTACTAAAATCTTCAAGAACATGATGTTTTATTCTGCTTTTTATCAATATGGCAGTTCCTCCGCGTGCCTTACCATGCGGATGATTTGTGGTGTACAGTTTGTAATATGGTATTTGGTAGCAATTTTTGTCAGTGAAATGGGTCTCAGATATCATCATTATGTCGATTTGGCTGGATTCAAGGAATTGAATTAGCTCCAAACGGTGCTGGCTTAAGCCGTTGGCGTTCCAGTGGCATATCTTGAGACAACTCATGGTCTGGATAGCAATGTTTGGAGTAACATCGATTGATTTTTCATCATTTCTTGCATCATTGTTTGCATTGAGTTCATGAATTGGTTCATATTCTGAATCAATGTTTGAAGCAAATGTTCAAGGGTACTTGGCTGTTGGGTGGGCAGTGAGTGTTTCTGCTCATTATTTACATTGCTTTGTTGGTGTGGATTTTGTTTTAACACGCTAGCGTATGAATTGGTTTGATTCTTGTTTGGGATTGCAGAGAAGAATTGTGTTGCATCAATATTTTGTCTCTTACTTGAGTTGGCTATCTGAGTTTGCTCAACTGGTTTTAGAGGTTGATTGCTAGCGGAGAAATATAGCTTTAGGGTTGTATATACTGGGCAACCTCTATAATTTGCGGTGTGATTACCTCCACAATTGCTGCATTTTTTCATGCTAGCATCGCCTTTAGATTTTGGGCATATGTTTGATTTATGGAGATCTCCACAAATCACACAAACAGCTGGCAGGGTACAATATGTCTTAGTATGTCCATATTCTTGGCAGTTGCTGCACTGAGGAGGTCCAATTCTCTTATGGGGTTCTTCGATTGTGATTTTGCGATGCAATAAATATCGAATTTTATATATGGGGTGTACTTCACCTTTTTTTAGGGGTTTTGTTTCAGGCTGAATCTCAATACGATATAACGGTTGAGGTATATTGCTCTTGTTGAGAATGTTGAATACTGTTTTGGCTTGAAACCCTTCTTCCTGGAGGGCAAGTTTGATTTCGTTAATATCAACGTTGGGTTCGACGCCTTTGAGTACAACGATTAAGCCCTTACTACTTTTTAGCTGATATGTGTAGTAATTCTTTTTTACAGCATCAAATTCCGCTATTACTTTGCGATAATGAGTTTCGCTGTAGATTTGCACTTTTGTTTCCTCAATTTGGCCTTTGCGAATAGGAACAACATGGAAATTCTTTGGTCCTATAAGACTTGTAATTCTAGAAATCAACTTATCTGAGTTGCGTTCTCTCAAGAAAATGGGTGGGGGTTTGAAATTTTTCTTGGAGATAATATTTTCGTCACTTTCATCACCTGAAAGCAGAGCGTATCTATTTTCCGAACTAATAGGGACAGTGTTCTGTTTTTGAATTTTTGTTGAATTCATTTGTTTTGAATTTTGCGGACTTCTCTTTCGCTTTACTACAGTAATGTAGCGATCAATACCAGTTTGAACAGCAACTGGTTCTTTATTAGTCATCGCACTAGTTGCTTTAACTACTGGGTCATGCACTTCAGTAGAAGTGCCGTTATTTGATTGCTTTGATGTTGTAGCTGTTGGTGTTACAGCAGGAGAAGCACATTGTACACTCCACGGTATAGAGGGAGATAGTATATCACGATAGAACAAATTATTTTTTTTGTCTGTATTTATCGTTGTTGCAAAATTTGATGAATTTTTAATATGTGCAGGCAAAAGATTTGCACTGTTACTTTCATTTGTGCAGTGTGTATCAACTGTTTTATTTGATAATGCACTTATCGGGGGGGTTTGCGCGGGTGATTGCAAATTATTGTTTACACACACATTAACAGGCGATTGCCGTTGCCGGAGAGGAGAGCGCTGAACACTCATATTATAAACAAAATGTTTGCAAATTATATTATTATTTTATTTGTTTTTTTTTTTTTTTTCTAAAAATCAAAAGAAAGACGTCCACTCTTATTGGTGACTTTCGCGAAAGACTCTGAACTGAAAAAAAAGAAATTGTTTTAACAACTCAGTTTGACAGATGTCGAATTCTAGCCCTATACTTTTGAAACCGCGAAATGGATAACCCTTTATATATATATATATATATATATATATATATATATATATATATATATATATATATATTTTATTTTTTTTTTCTTCGACGTATTCACACGAATCGAAGTGCTGTACGGCGAGCGCGTGACCCATCGACGAAAACAGGTAATAGTCAGAAGGGGCCAGGTGTGGTGAATAAGCGGGATGAGGTAGCAGCTCCCAATTGAGTGTGTCCAAGTAGTTTTGGACCAGTTTGAACGTGTGCGATGGGGCGTTGTAGTGGAGAAAAATCAGTTCTCATAACCAAGCTCGCTCCATCTGCCTATCGTTCAATTCATGGGGTACTCATTTTCCAAACCTTCCCATTTCTCGTAAACGTATGGAAATTGCTTGTTGAGTAACACCTAACTGCTAGGCAAGCATTTTGTGCGATTGGGTGTCGTCCTCATCCAAAAGAGCCTGCAAATCGTGGTCCTCAACTTTTCTGGATCTATTTTCATGCTCACTCAAGTCAAAATGGCCTTATTTGAGCAGACGAAACCAGTCTCTGCAAGTGGTTTCCGATTGCGCACTGTCTCCACAAGCATTCGATGTGACTCAGCAACAGATTTTTCAAATTGAAGCAAAAAAGTAGAGCTTCCAGATATGCTCGATAATAGCTCAATATGCTTACTAACGCCATCTACGATCAAACAGAGGATTTAAGCTTGTACACCTGGTATATATACAAGGTGCGACAATTATGTATTAAGACTCGAACCATCTCTCAGCACCCAAGCGCGCCATCTATATGTGAGCACATGCGTTTTGAAGCTTCAACCTTCCTCTACTAACTGTCAAAATTTCATGGCATTTAGTTGACATTTAGTGTTTGTTGATATTCATTTTACAAAACACGTGTTCGTTTGATGTTGAAATTTTAACATGGAGCAAAGAGCGGTCATTAAATTCCACGCAAAAATTGATAAAAGTGCATCAGAAACATTCGGAATGATGCAGCAAGAGTATGGCGATGCTTGTTTATCAAGATCAAATGTTTTTATATGGCATAAACGGTTTGTGGTTGCCAGAGAGTCGCTTGAAGATGAAATAAAAGAAGGAAGGCCAATTTCAGTGCGGACGCCGGAAGCGATCCAGAAAGTTCGGGATTATATTACAGAAGACCGCAATGCTTCAGTGAAAATGATGGAAGAGGCCTTAAACATCAACAGAGAAACTATCCGACTCATTCTTCACGAGGATTTGGGCAAATCAAAGGTCTGCGCGGGATTTGTTCCACACACATTGACCGAGGACCAAAAATTAATGAGAGTCAGTCTCTAGAATGACTGACTGGTTGCAGCTGTAGAAAATGATATAAACTTTATTCATTTATTTTTTAAGCAATTTGTTGTTAATATCTTTGAAGTTGTTATTTCATGTTTACTCTGCGCATGTAAAAGATTATTATGTCTTATATGTGAACAAAAATGAAATTAAATAAATAAAATAAAATAAAATAAATAAATAAATTTCCTGAAAATGGGTGATGAAAAATGGTGTTTCCAATACGATCCAGAAACCAAGCGTCAAAGTGCGGAATGGAATTCAAAAAACTCACCACAAGCCAAAAAAACACGAAAAGTTCCATCAAAAATCAAAACAATGCTCATCACATTCTTCGATAGCAAAGGAATTATCCACAAAGAATTTGTTCCAACTGGTCAAAGAGATACTTCCGCATGTTACCTCGAAATTTTGAAGCGTTTGATGTCCAGAATCCGTCGTGTTCAAACAGAATACCGCGATCCAAAAACTTGGTCTCTGTTGCACGATAATGCACCGATTCACACAGCACTCATTGTTCGTCAATTTTTGGCTCGGAGTCAGGTCTGTGTGTTGAATCACCCGCCGCATTCACCTGATTTGGCACCGTGCGACTTCTTTTTGTTCCCAAAACTGAAATTGAAGTTGAAAGGATGCTTTTTTGAAAACATTCGGATCATACAACGGGCTTCGACGAGAGCACTGGCGGCAATTCCGAAATATGAGCTCGAACACGCGTTTGAATCACTTGTTGCGAGCCAAAATATGAAATATGCACATATGCATATTTTGCCTCGCAACATATTTCCCGAAATTGGGAACTACATATTTGTCAATACACATACCAACATTGTTCAAAGTTGTGATATACACAATCCATACTAATATTACTTATAATTGTGGAATGTCAGAACATTGCGCCAACTGAGTTGCAGCTGGGTGTGAAAATGCTGACAAAGCACTTCCCCACACAATTCGTAGCTCTGCACTTACGTAAGCATACCTGTGTAAGCATACATGACAACTAAAATCACGCGGTTACTCATATGTGAGAATATCAAAAAGTTGCTTTCTCATATAGAATATACACACATGGAGAGTGCATTGATCGTGTACATAAACACATACATACATACACACATGTGGTGTGAATTTATTATTATATCTTATATGTTGGTATGTGGGTAGATTGATATGTGGCTAGTGTTAGAAAAATGGATATAAGCTGCCAGCTTACTGAAGGCAGTGGTTGTTCAGTTTTGAGTCTTACATCGAAGTGTTAGCATTAAGAAAAAGTGTAAATACTGCGATCCTTACGAGGCCCTCCAGTATTAGTGTAAAAGTGAAAAACACCAGCAATAAAGTAGAAACCGCAAGTATCCTTAATAAAATATAATTGTTTTATTTCAGTCAACGAGTGTAATAGACTCGAGGGATATTCAAGAGCTTAGGTCTAGGTGTTAAACTTGTGAGCTAGGTACTTAGTAAGTGTTGTGGAAAAATAATACACAACACACTATTAAATCGATGTCTCAAGTGTATTGAATCAGGAGGAGAATATTTTGAATAAATATACCGAAAAATTAGCAGATATCGTGTTTTAATTGTGTTTTCTAGAGGCAGTCTTAATACATAATTGTCGTACCTTGTATATATATATATATATATATATATATATATATATATATATATATATATATATATATATATATATATATATATATATATATATATATATATGTCTGCGCCAGAACAGAAATGTCGCGCACTTATTAACTTTAAATTATAATTTCCATTGGGCTGGCAACCTACCAATTTGATATGTTATATTTTTTCTATTTGCCGCTTTCTCCCTCTCTCTCTTCCTATTTCTCTTCTCCTGGATTTCTTATACTTTTCATTTTCTATTTTTTTATTTATTCCCGATACTTGAGACAGTGCGCGAATTTCGTATATATATTTTTCTTTTATATATTTTTTTTTATACTTATATTTTCCTACTGCACATTAACTAAAATTATGAAACGAATAAAAATATAATTAAAATTAACAACACAATGTCAACACTACCTAAAGGCAAGTGTGCCTCAAAATTGAGCGAACCGGCAACCACTCGCTCCCCGCTGAAACATTCCCATCGAGCCGGATCGGCTCGCAACGTTTGGTAAGAATATCATGCCACCCAGGTACGTGTCAATAAGCTTATGCACAAGTGGTCTAATTTATATGTATATATATATATATATATATATATATATATATATATATATATATATATATATATATATACATATATATATATATATATATATATATATATATATATATATATATATATATATATACATATATATATATATATATATATATATATATATATATACATACATACATATATATATATATATATATATATATATATATATATATATATATATATATTTATATATAGAAGGTTAATAAAAGTGATTTGGAACCAGCATACAGTGGCTCCCAGCTTATTTCGTACAGTGACAGTTTAAAAATTGCTTGCAGTCGTAATTCCTAATATAGCAAAAATTTGAACAAAATATAAATGCCATTTTTGAAAGGAAGGTTTGTTTTTTATTTTCCAAAATTTACTTTTTCAAAATTTTAGTGTTTGACACTATAAAAAAATAAAATAAGAAAAAAATAGGAAAATTCATGTCACAGCTTATTTCGTACAGTCTCTTTAAGTTCAAACTAAAAACAAAGTAAGTTGATTTTAATATTTAGTTGACATCCCTTAGCGTTAATGACAGCCTGGAGTCTATTTGGCATTGAATCCACCAATTTTTGAGTGATGTCTGGTGTGATTTTTTTCCATTCTTCCATCAGTACCTTCTTTAGGTCTTGCTTATTAGAAATCTTGTGTGTTCTTATTTTATTGTCCAAAATAGACCAAAGATTTTCAATCACATTCATGTCAGGTGACTGTGGTGGTGGAGACATCAAGTGTGGGCAGTTCCAAATAAGCCAAGATTGCACAATCCCAGATTTATGTTTTGGGTCATTATCTTGGTAATACCGAAATTCTTCCCGCAAACCCAGTTTGTCTGCACTTTGAAGTAAATTGTTTTTCAGAATCTCGAGGTACTTCATTTTGTCCATTGTTCCCTCAATAAAAATCAATTCACCTACTCCGGCTGCTGACATACAGGCCCAAACCATCACGCTACCGCCACCATGCTTCACTGTGGGCTTAAGGTTCTCCTTGTTTAGCTCGGTATTAGCTTTACGCCAAACATATGACATTCCGTCCGAGCCAAAAATATTAAACTTAGACTCATCCGCGAAAATAACGGTATTCCAGAACGCAGGAGTATTAATAATATGCTCTTTGGCGAAGTCAAGTCGGCGTTGTATATTCATTTTCGAAATGAATGGTTTCTTTCGGGTTACTCGACCGTTCAAGTCATGATTGCGCAGCACACGTCGGACAGTTTCAGCACTGGATGATTTTCCTATTTCACGCTGAACCTCTGCAGCCAACTTCGGAGCGGATAACTTTGGATTTTTCTTAATTTTTCGTACAATATAACGCTCGTCTGATGCGTTGAAAATCTTATTAGGTGCTTCTCTGCCCTTGTTCTCCAACCGATTTTCGCGAACGAAGCGTTGAATGATGTATTGGACAGTTGAGGCACTTAAATTTGTCATTTCAGTAATTTTTTGCACACTCTGACCTTTCCTAAAATGGTTAATTACCAGTTTACGCTGTTCCATCGTTGTACGATGACCCATAAAGCTAAATGTTTAATTTACAGCACTTTAACTATTTAAAATAATAATAATAAAAATTGTTATAATAGTTAAAAAGGTCCAAAAACTCATACAATTCAAAAAAACTTTGTAACTGCGCGGCAGAATGAAACTTACCTACATTGAAGTTTGTGTACGAAATAAGATGTGAGCTGAAAATCAGCTGATCAATAGTTTTTCTCTCTTGCATAACAAAAAGAAAAATTTTTGGGGTTCCCCGTTTTCTTATTAGGTTTACTAAACACATACACAGACATCTACATTCAAAACTTATCGATAAGTTTTTTAGTTTCGATGTTACAGCCATGTACATAAAAATATATACACTGTACGAAATAAGCTGTGAGCTATATTCACTTCACGCGTATTTTATATAAAATATATATATTTGATGAAAAAATATATATTTTGTAATTTTATATACAATATACATATCACAATAAAGGTCTGTATATAGAAGGTGATTAACCCCGTACATGAATCAAAGTTTTTTTGATTGATTGTACATAGAAGAAACACATACATACGTACAACAAAGGTACTTTGCTCCCATATATCATTTTTCTCACTGCAGTACTTGTTCTTGTTTCATGCGTTGGGAAAAATTCGCAAGTTTTTGTATATAGGCCATTTGTACGTAAGTACTTAGTACTTAAATCGGCAATTTCAAAATCTCTCTTGATAATACAAAATACATACAATACTCGTATAATCGTCAATTTCGCTACTTTGGATTTAGCAAAAACAACAACCCTGTGAGTCGTTTGTTTTGTTTTTTTTCTCATTCTCCCTGTATAATTACTTTATTTACTTATGTGGCCATAAGAACCGAATATCGATTTAGGCCGAAAATAACAGCCGAAATAAGCGCCGTCAGGTTCTCCAGTACTTGGTCTTTCCACCGGAGGTTTGGTCTTCCTCTTCTGCGTCATCCTCCAGCGGGTTCCGAATATAACACCTTCTTAGCTGGAGCGTGTTCTTCCATTCGCTCGACATGACCTAGCCAGGGCAGCCGCTGGATTTTGATGCGCTTTACTATGTCAATATCGGCATACAGCTCGTACAGCTCATGGTTGTACCTTATTCGGTACTCGCCACCAACGCACATAGGTCCAAAGATCTTGCGTAGGACTTTTCTCTCGAAAACTCCAAGCATTCGGCCATCTGAGGTAGAAATTGCCCAGGCTTCAGCGCCATATGTTAGGACAGGCATGTTGAGAGACTTGTAGAGTGTAGTTTTCGTTCTTCGAGAGAGGGCTCGACTTCTCAATTGCTTACTCAGCCCAAAGTAACACCTGTTAGCAAGAGCTATCCTACGCATGACCTCCAAGCTGACGTCATTACTGCTGTTAATGCTGGTTCCAAGATAGACAAAGTTCCTTACTACTTCAAAAGCGTAGTTGTCAACAGTGACGTGCTGTCCAAGACGCCGGGACTCTTTGTTTGTTGACACTAGATACTTCGTCTTGCCCTCGTTCACCGTGAGACCCATCCGACGCGACTCTCTTTCCAACTCTGAGAATGCTGCACTGACTGCTCGCTTGTTCATGCCGATTATGTCAATATCGTCGGCATACGCTAACAGCATGACACTTTTGTTGAAGATAGTGGCATTATGTCGTAGATCAGCAGCTCGTATTATTTTCTCCATAATAAGATTGAAGAAGTCGCACGATAACGAATCACCTTGTCTCAAACCCCGTTCGGTATTAAACGGTGCGGAGAGGTCCTTCCCAATTTTCACTGCACAACGGGAGTTATGCAGTGTCATTCTACAAAGTCGAATGAGCTTTGCAGGAATACCGAACTCAGACATTGTTGCGTAGAGGTAATCCCTTACCGGACTGTCGAAAGCGGCTTTATAATCAACAAATAGGTGGTGTGTGTCGATCTGTTTTTCTTGGGTCTTCTCCAGGATTTGGCGCAGTGTGAAAATCTGGTCGATGGTGGATTTACCAGGTCTGAAGTCACACGGTCCAATCAGGTTGCTGAGCATAGGCTTCAACCTTTCACACAGTACGCTCGATAGAACCTTGTATGCGATGCTCAGGAGACTTATTACACGGTAGTTGGCGCAAATTGTGGGGTCTCCTTTTTTATGTACAGGACAGTGAACACTGAGCCTCCAATCATCAGGCATGCTTTCATCCGACCATATTCTGCTTATGAGCTGGTGCATGCGGGTGAGCAGCTCATCGCCTCCGGTCTTAAACAACTCGGCAGGCAGGCCATCAGCACCTGCAGCTTTGTTGTTCTTCAGCCTTAAAATGGCCGTTTCAACCTCGTCATAGTCGGGTGATGGAACATCAACACCATCATCTGTAATTGGGGTTATCGGGCAATCTACTCCACTGGCGGAATTGTTCGTAGCATCGCCATTCAGTAACGTGGAGAAGTGTTCCCTCCATAGGCTCAGTACACTCTGGACATCTGTAACCAGATTCCCATTTCCATCACGACAAGAAGAGGCTCCGGGATTTAAACCTCCACTCAGACGCTTGATCTTTTCAAAGAATTTTCGAGTCTCATTCTTGTTGGTACACATCTCCTCACACTCGCGTCTTTCTTGTTCTCTTTTCTTGCGCCTGAAAAGACGTCTCTCTGCACTCCTTTTCTCTCTGTACCGCTCCTTAACAACTCGCGTTGCGCCTGCACGCAGGGTTTTTCTGTAGGCGGCGTCTTTCTCTGCGGTAGTGTCGCGACACTCCTGATCATACCACTCATTCCTCAGAGGCCGGTAGTAACCGATTACCTCCTTGGCAGCAGTAGTCATGGAGTGGGATATATGTGTCCACCGTGCGCATGTATCATCAAGTGGGGGAGTGTTCTGCATAAGCCGATCCGATAGTCGAGTGGAAAATGCATCTGCTGTCTCTGGTGATCGCAGCTTACTGACGTCGAGCTTTCTCTGTGTGGGACTTCTCTTGTTATTTGCGACACATAAACGTGTGCGGACCTTAGCTGCAACAAGGTAGTAATCCGAGTCGATGTTGGCATCACGGATCGATTTCACGTCCATCACACTGGAAGCTCGCCTTCCGTCAATCACCACATGATCAATTTGGTTTCTCGTTAGCTGGAGACAACCATGTCGCTTTGTGGATGTCGAGATGCTGGAATTTGGTACCACCAATTACCATGTTTCGTACTGCGGCGAAGTCGATCAGCCTCATTACGTTATCGGTGGTGTTCTGGTGGAGGCTGAATTTTCCGACAGTTGGACCAAAGGTACCTTCCTTGCCCACCCTGGAATTAAAGTCGCCAAGCACGATTTTGATATTGTGGCGGGGGCAGCGGTCGTAAGCTTCTTCGAGGCGCTGAAAGAAGCTCTCCTGGGTCACATTGTCCTGCTCATCCGTCGGAGCGTGGCACATATAAGGCTGATGTTGAAGAATTGTGCCTTGATGCGGATTGTGGCCAGCCGTTCGTTCACAGGCGTGAACTGTGAGACAAGATGTCGCAGTCTCTTGCTGACCAAAAATCCACATCCTAATTCGTGCCTTTCAGCATGGCAACTGTAGTAGATGTCACAGGACGCTCTTTTGGAGCAGCCCTGTCCTGTCCATCGCATTTCCTGGAGAGCAGTGATTTCAGCTCTGTATTTTTGGAGGACATCAACCCGCTGGATAGAGGCACCCTTCCTATAAAGGGACTGGACCTTCCAGGTTTCGTTTGCGAGGGGTCATCAATAAAAGTGGTAGTCCTTATCCGAGGCATATCTGTTTTTTTCATTGGGGTTTTTTTATGTGGCGGGTCCCAAACCCAACGCACAACCTCTAACCGAGGAGATTTTCGCCACTCACTTCAGCCGCCTCCCAGCGGGTGCCAGGAGGACGTTGCCCGGTGGTCGCCACATGGAGGTTCCCCATTAATAATAATGAAAGCGACATTACATAGTAAGCAGGACAAGCTATATGACTACCCCTCATTAACAAATAAAGGTATCATCACATAGCGCTCAGATCAAACTACATGACAGCTAGTGAGTTGACTTGGGATGAGTTCAACAAGGATTGCGCTAGCCCCACCCGGTTGAGGCACTTAGACACGTTACCTTGCGAAAACACCACCAGACCACTTGTGGTCTCCCTGTATACTACACATTATACCGATAAGGAAAAAAGGCCTGCTGATCCCTTGAATTTTTCTCAAAACGAATTGTGAAAAAGAAAAAGAAAATAATTGTTACGCAATTCATATTATCGCGTAATACTCAAGTTTAATTGCGAAAGATGTCTAACGTCAAGGGGTTTGAAGCTGTTGTGGAGGAAATCCTCACATTTGACTGGTATTTCCAAACCCTCAGTGCTGATACCCATAGCATTTCTCGCTGGAAATCCAGAGAAAGGAATTCGAGACCCTGTGGAATAATTACAGAAAAACATGGGAATCGATAATTTCTGCAGAGGAAGAAGTAGATAGAATCGACTGCTGACTGATGATGCCTCTGACAATATTCCCCAATTCCCCTCACAAATAAGATATCCTTCACGACACGAGAGGTCTAATCAATGATTGCCAAATTATTTCACCCTGCCGGATGGTTGGCACCCAAGATTATTGTTGCTAACATATTGATGCAACAATTGTGGCTCGACAACACAGACTGGGATGAAGCGATTAAGCCCTTAACACTTCATAAGTGGCAGCAATTTTTGTCAGATTATCCGAATCTGACAGCCATACGTATTCCCCGATTCGTTCAATTTTCACCCGACTGCAGCTTGAAATTTCATGACTTTTGTGATGCTTCTGAAAAAGCTTTCGCAGCGGCAGTCTATGTGCGTATGGAATATCCCACAGGTGAAGTTTACACTCATTTGTTAGCGGCAAAATCACGCCTCGCTCCCATTAAATCGCTATCGCTTCCTCGTCTGGAACTGTGCGGGGTAGATTTACTTGATCGTGTGATGGATTTCGTAATTCCGCAGCTTTGAATTGCGACATATACTTTATTTGTTTGAACTGACTAGACCATCGTGCTGTCATGGCTTAATAAACCACCATGTCACTGGACGACCTTCTTTTCAAATCGTGTTTCATCCATTTTTGAAAAGATGGGTAGCTAAAAATGGTTTTACCGAATTGGTCAATGTTCGCGAAACTAAGCTGATCAGATCGCATTTCGTTAGATCAGTTGAAAACGCGGATATCCCAAGTGCACTTCTCGTAATTTCACATATATTGCAATTTTATCACAATTGTCAGCCATCTAAACGAGGCCAATGTTGTTTCAATTCCCTAAGCATATCGTCTGAAGAGATAGCTTCCACCCGAAATAAGCTCATTGTATTGTGCCAAATACGACATTTTTCCCATGAATATGCCGATCTGTCCAAAAAGATTGCAATTCCACGAAAGAGTGAACTACTCCCGCTTAATCCGTTTCTCGACTCAAGTGGATTTGTTCATTCCCCGGCTCTCTCTTACAGAGAGAGATTCCCTATAATTCTCCCATATGCTGGGCGTTTTACTCGATTGTTGCTCGAGTTTGTGATTTGGTCTCCATGCACAGAGGTAATCAGCTGCTTTTGCGTCTGATCCGAATAGAGTATTGGGTTTCTAAATTAAAGAACCTAGTGGAAACGACGGTACACAAGTGCAAAGTATGTGTACTTGAGAAACGAAAGCATTACTCACAGATAATGGCAGTGTGGCCACCCGAACGTACCTCTCTCTCAATACCCTTTGCTACGACTGGTGTAGATTTCGCCGGTCCGTTTGATATTAAGGCATATATTGGTCGCGCATGCCGTATCACAAAGGGCTATGTTTGCGTATTCATGTGTTTTGCCACGAAAGCAATATATTTGGAAGCAACGAATGACATGACCACGCCTACATTTCTTGTGGCATTCACCCATTTCTTTTCCCGTCGTGGATGTCCGTCGTTATTATTTTCCGACAACGGAACTTCTTTCGTTGTTGCTTCTCGTGCTCTACGTAACATACGTGAACACGTAGAGTCTTCCCATAGCCATCAAGATGTGGAATGGCGATTTATTCCTGCTGGAGCTCCCCATATGGGTGGGTTATGGGAAGCCGGTGTTAAAAGCTTCAAGGCCCATTTGAAGAAGCTTTCCCCAATCTGAAATACACTCTTGAAGAATTCAGCACGTTACTCTCCCTCATCGAGGCATGTCTCAACTTGAGCCTATAAGTCCTATGTCTGACAATCCTGCAGACTTATCCCCTCTTACACCGGGTAATTTTTTGATCGATTCGGCTTTATTGGCAACCGCCGAGCCCGATGTCTTAGACCAACGCAACGCTTTAAGGTAATTCATCAATCCTTCTGCCTACGGTGGAAGGAGGAGTACCTTAAGGAACTGCACAAACGCTTGAAATGGCAGTCTCTAACGAATTTTGTTCGCATCGGCGATTTAGTAGTAATACGTTAAGAGCACTCACCTCCGAACGAATGGAGACTTGGACGAGTGCAAAAAACGTATCTTGGTCCCGATTCCCATGTACGTGTTGCCGATATTCGCACCACCAAAGGAATTGTAACTCGGCCAATAGTAAAGCTTGTCGCGCCTTCTATGTCCACTCCCTAAAATGTTGTTCCAGTTTCCCATGACGCCCAAATCTAAAACCTCAAAATGACGCAGTCCTGTCCGTCCTCCTCCCGTATTCCGAGGCAGCGTTGAAACGCAAAAACGTCCCGATTGTCGCATATGTATTAAGAATCACCCCCTGCGTTTGTGTTCGCGTTTCTTGGCAATGTCAGTGAAAAGGAGGTGTGATGTAGCGAAGCAATTCGGCTATTGCTTCAATTATTTAGCATATGCGCACGTGGCACGACGATGCCCAAACGTATTGCGATGCCATTTGTGTTCTGCGAAGCATCACACATTGCTTCACGAAAGAATGCAGCAGCGACCCAAGAAGTCCCCAAAAACATCACGGAAACGTCGACCGGGCTCTACTGAAGCTGCAACGTCACAGTCATGCCGATGTGCCCCAGCGCATAATATCCGTCCTCTATCTACTAGTACCTGGGCCTGCACTCAAACCAGGCCTTCTACATCTGGGATACCGTTTAGCATCGTGTTGATGTTGCCCAATGTTCCACCGATGTATCAGGTGCTGTCGCCGAATATGTTCTTGGGCAATATATCCCGTAATTTCTTCGGGCCAGCATCCGTCACTCCCTCATTTCGTCCTCTAGAATGGATGGGCAGCCTATACTAAGAGCTATTACAACAGCAATTATAATATTCAAAGCATTTTGTTTGTCTATTTATATTATATTCTTCCAATTTTTCCTCTGTTTTCCTCTGTAGAAGTAATGTAATTCATTACATTACTTTAAGGCTCTCTTTATAATTTTGAATTTCTTTTATATTATTTCTCTTTTTTGTAATTTTTCTCTTTTTAATTTTGAATTTATTTTATATTATTCCTTTTTTTTTTATTTTTATCTTCCTATAATAATTGAATTTGCTTTTGAATTTATTTCATATTATTTTTTTTTTTAATATATATTTAATTTTAAGTTACTCCCTTTTTTATATATTTATATTGTTCAACGTCCTGGTCGTAGATATTGCGTCTCCTTTGCAGTATTCCTGCACGGTCGGCAGAATGTCTACGCCAGAACAGAAATGTCACGCACTTATTAACTTTAAATTATAATTTCCATGGGGTTGGCAACCCACCAATTTGATATGTTATATTTTTTCTATTTGCCGCTTTGTCCCTCTCTCTCTTCTTCTTGATTTCTTATACTTTACATTTTATATTATTTTTATTTATTCCCGATAGTGCGCTAATTTCGTATATATATTTTCTTATTTATATATTTTTTTATATTTATATTTTCCTACTGCACGTGAACTAAAATTATAAAACGAATAAAAACCTAATTAAAATTATTGTGCTTACAATTCAAGTTCAAGCAATAAATTAACAAAACACAAAGTGTGTGTTTTATTATCAGTGGCATACAATATCGATACATCGTCTTGTTCCCATAGAGACCCAGCATGTCAACACTACCTAAAGGCAAGTGTGCCTTTAGGTAGTGCGAACCGGTAACCACGGTTAGTGTGTTGGCCTTCTGATCTATATATATATTGTTCGCAGCAGCACTAATTTTATATCGGGACTCGCAGCACTATTTCTATTTCGGGACTCGCAGAGCTAACTTTCATGATCATATAATAAACTATCATCTTCTATTGGAATGTACTAAATCTTGAGATCATATACAAAACTGTAATTCTCTTATTCTCTCTGAATTTAGTGATCATACATACAACTGTAAACTCTCTCATTGCTGTTCACTAAAATTTTATCTATTTCTTTCATTATCTCATTCTTATGTACATATAATCATAAGCATAGCCTAACTTTAATATTCTACAACTGTTAACATCACTTCTACTGCAACCACGAATCAATAAAGTTGACAAACTTTTTTAAGAGTTTTAATTTTCAATTTTGCAAATAGGTGGGGCAAATCAGCTCTTCCTCGAAACATATATATTTTAGGGATTAGCCGAATCAGACCACTTATATGGGTCCGTTTCGTCCCTCAAATCGTGTGTTAATTATTTGTTCGGTTGCAGAATTCTTCTACTTCCTTCCTCATAATAACATCACGCGTTATTTTAAGCATGTCTTTGTGGGGTATGTTCCACATTTCGAGTTCATCAATAAATTGGCGACCCAGTGTAGACATCCTCCTGCTTGCCAATGCAGGACACTGGCACACTATGTGCGCCGCTGTCTCTGCCTCTTCCATGCATAATCTGCAAATATCAGCATCCTCCCCATCAACAAGACCCATCTTGCTGAGGTGGTACCTGAAATTGCCATGCCCAGTTATTAATGCAATCAACCAGCTTAGAGTCATTCGTCCTAGACTCTGAGCCCTCCCCGATTCACTGCCCTTTGATAGCCTCAACGAAGCCTTTGCCTGTCGATTGGTGACCAAGTGTGGACATCCTCCTGCTTGCCAATGCAGGACACTGGCACACTATGTGCACCGCTGTCTCTGCCTGTTTCATGCATAATCTGCAAATATCAGCATCCTCCCCATCAACAAGACCCATCTTGCTGACGTGGTACCTGAAATTGCCATGCCCAGTTATTAATGCAGTCAACCAGCTTAGAGTCATTCGTCCTAAACTGAGAGCCCTCCCCGATTCACTGCCCTTTGATAGCCTCAACGAAGCCTTTGCCTGTCTACAAGTAGATAAGTTCTCCCATCTCGTGAGATGAAGTTTCTTTATCCACTGTTCGACCTTTGCCTTCACCGTCCCCTTGCTAAGAGCAACTACTGGTCCCGGTCCACAAAATTCAGTTTCAGATCCTTGTCTAGCAAATGCATCTGCAGCGTCATTTTGTTCTATACCAATGTGTCCCTTCACCCACATAAGAGTAATCGCATTAATACGAGCACACCCATTAAGTTTCTGAATACATTCGAGCGCCAACTTAGAAGATGCCGTAGGTTGTTGCAGCCGCCTGACCATCGCCTGGTTATCGAGTGCTAGCAAGATTTTCTTACCTTGCACCTTTCCATCCAGTAGATAGTCTAGCGCATGCATCAAACCAAGCATTTCTGCTTGATAGACCGATGCGTATCTTCCCAGATTCAGAGTGCATGCCAGTCCCAACACTTTAGAGAAGATTCCAGCACCCGCTCTGCCATCCATTAATGAACCATCTGTAAAAATACTGATGTCATTTTCCTCACATACATCATGTGTGAGGCCGTCTTCAATGAGTGTTCTGTGAGACTTTTAAGTCATCTTCAGCCTACCCATTCCCTCCGTTGGCATTTGCGCCTCCTTTACACTGCTATATAGCAGTGACAGGATGTCCCTGTGCCTTATGTCCGTGCCGAATCCACTCCAATTATTGGTTGTCTTCAGACGTAATGCTGTTAATGCCGCTGACTTCATAATATGCAAGTCCAACGGCAGCAGCCCGAGAAAGACTTCCAATGCTTCTACTGGGATCGTCCAGATAGCTCCGGTAATCCCAATACAAGCCATTCTTTGTACCCTATCTAACTTGCTTTTCGCGGTCTTTTGGGTGACCTTAGGCCACCAGACCACAGCAGCATATGTTATTAAGGGCCTGACCATCGTTGTGTAGATCCAGTGCGCTGCTCTGGGAGTAATTCCCCACATGAGACCGAACACTCTCTTACACTGATGCAATACCCATTTGCCCTTCTGGATCTTGTTATCGACATGACTATTCCAAGTCAGATTGTTATCCAGGATGACACCTAGATACTTTACTTCCTTGGATACGTTGATGTTCGATCCAAAAAGCCTAAGAGGGTCTATTGTTAGTCCTGTCCTCCTTTTAGTAAAGAGTACTGTTTCCGACTTACTACCATTTACAGAGAGACCTTGTTCCGTGCACCATCCTTCAACCATTTTGAGTGCACCTCTCATGGTATCATAAATAGTGTCCAGGAACTTACCGCTCACCGTTACCGCTATGTCAAGGCATACACACCGCCTTTTGAGTCCAGAAGCTGAAGTAGGGAATCGACCGTGATGTTCCAAAGGATGGGCGATGATACTCCCCCCTGTGGACACCCTTTGACTACCCTACCTCTGAGTCTGTAACTCCCATTTTGAAAGTTTATTGCCCTTTTCCTCAGCATGCTGTCCACCCACCTTATAATGGTTGGGCTGACTTCACGAGTAGCAAGGGCCATCCTTAGCTTATCGAAACGAATCTTATCGAAGGTACCTTCTATATCCATAAAATTAGACATAGATATCCCTCCACAAGACAGTTCCCTCTCCGCTACGCGAACGAGTTCGTGCAGGGCCGTTTCAGTGGATTTGCCAGCTCTATACGCGTGCTGACACCTGCTCAGTGGTTTTGTCAGGAGCGTTGTCCTTTCCATGTAGTCCGCCAGTACTCCTTCCATACATTTAAGCAGAAAGGAGGTCAAGCTATCCGGCCGGAAAGATTTAGCCTCTGAGTAGTCCCTTTTTCCCGGCTTTGGAAGAAAGACAACCTTAGTCTCTCTCCATTGAGTCGGGATATATCCTGTAGCCAGGCAAGTAGTAAATATTTCCAGAAGCCTGTCTACCAGAGCTTCTGCACCCCACTGAAGTAGGGCTGGAAATATCCAGTCTGTACCCGCTGTTTTGAATGGAGAGAAACGCTTAATGGCGTTTATCACTCTGGTGACTATCCTTTCAGTTTGCACCCTTGCGGGTGGTTTGCTAAGGATCTTCCGATCTAAAGCTTCCTGAAAAATGCACGTCCATCAGGTATTTCAGTGACTCTCCGATTGTCTCTGTAAAGGATCCATTCATTTTGCGAATTAATCCCAACTTTGACACCGGGTCCTTTGATATGATCCTCTGTAATCTACATACATCGGTCATATCTTGCATATTTGAGCAGAATTCCCTACACGTTTTCCTTTTACGGAAAACCAGATCATCGAGAAGCCAATGCATCCTCAGAGAGTGACAGTTTGGTACGGATTTTGGAGCGGTGGCATCATTGTCCCATTTTTCTATGAAAATGGTGGTTGAAATGCCATTTCTGTCAACGTTGAGTGCTACAAACAGATTATGTGATGTAAAAAAGTTATCACCCACAACTGTTCGACAGGTATTATAATACCTGTACATTCAAGATTTCACAACATTTTCTCCCAACATTAGTTTGATGCTAAGCTTTTGGAGATTTGCAGAATCAAGACAGCAGAGAAATCAATCAGATAAGCAATAAACGGCTTCTCAGAAATGCTGGTGGAAAAATCACAAAGTAATGTTTCACTCTAATTTCTACACACTGCTGAACTGAACAATATCTCTATTTAGTCTAACAACGCAACGAATCAGAAATACAATACAGTACATAAATACATATAATACTACAATGCAATACTATACATAACTACATAAGTTGGAAAGATATGGCTACATCTCTACTTCAGTGAAATATAAACAAACAAAATATGATCAGAAGGAAATTTGATCCGAAACACAAAAATGCGTACATTTTCCAGACAATTACGTATATGGTAAAATAGTATCGAGAGTGTCGTGAGAGGTATAGATTTCTGTTTATCACTCCCACTGACACTCTAACATAACAAAGTAACCAATTTCATTCAAAAATACCTACATGAGGATGTCATGAAGCTTCATATCTGTATATACATAAATAATATAAAAAATCTGTGTACAAATTCAAATTTGGTACACCTGCACCAAGGATATCGCACGAGGGTGAATTAGAATACTTAATATGGTACTGTTGTGTTGTATGCTAGCTATTAAGTATTAGCGATTTGTGTACGTGCATTTTTCGCGCTAAAGTAAATTAGTTTTTGGCTTTATTTAGCTATGAAACCTTCATTTTTAGCTATGTAACTATGTTTAAGTAATGTTGTTACTTGTTTGATAATGCAGAGCATTATCAAACAAATCACTTGATACACACTGCACAAGTGAAAGTAACAGTGCAAATCTCTTGCCAGCACATATTCCTCACTCTAACACTACATCAAATTTGGCAATAACAAACTTATGTCCAATCCCATCAAATGCATGTAAACAAAATAACATGTTCTCTCATGATGTTCTATCTCCCTCTATACCGTGGAGTGGACAATGCGTCTCCTGCTGTAACACCAACAGCTACAACACCAAAGCAAACACATAACGGTCTTTCTACTGAAGTGCATGACCCAGTAGTAAAGGCAACTAGTGCGATGACTATTACAGAACCAGTTGCTGTTTAAACTGGAATTGATCGCTGCAATACTGTAGCAAAGCGAAAAAGAAGACCCCAAAATTCAAAACAAATGAATTCAACAAAAATTCAGAAGCAAAACACTACCCCTAGTAGTTCGGAAAATAAATACGCACTGCTTTCAAGTGATGAAAGTGACGAAAATGTTATCCCCAAGAAATATTTCAAACCTCCACCCATTTTCTTAAGAGAACGCAACTCAGATAAGAAAAAATTGAAGAAACGAAGTGCAAATCTATAGCGAAACTCATAATCGCAAAGTAATTGCAGAATTTGATGCTGGAAAAAAGAATTACTACACATATCAGCTAAAAAGTACTAAGAGCTTAATCGTTGCTCTCAAAGGCGTCGAACCCAACATTGATATTAACGAAATCAAACTCGCCCTCTAGGAAGAAGGGTTTCAAGCCACAACGGTATTCAACATTCTCAACAAGAGCAATATACCTCAACCGTTATATCGTATTGAACTTTAGCCTGAAACAAAAACCCTAAAAAAAAGGTGAAGTACACCCCATATATAAAATTCGATATTTATTGCATCGCAAAATCACAATCGAAGAACCCCATAAGAGAACTGGACCTCCTCAGTGCAGCAACAGCCAAGAGTATGGACATACTAAGACATATTGTACCCTTCCAGCTGTTTGTGTGATTTGTGGAGATCTTCATAAATCAAACATATGCACAAAGTCAAAAGGCAATGCTAGCATGAAAAAATGCAGGAATTGTGGAGGTAATCACACCGCAGATGTTGCTCCGCAGAGGTTGCTCCGTATATACCAGTACAAACCTAAGGCTAAATTTCTCCTCTAGTAAACAACCTCTAAAACCAGTTGAGCAAACTCAGATAGCCAACTCAAGTCAGAGACAAAATCTTGATGCAACACAATTCTTCTCTGCAATCCTAAACAATAATCAAACCAATTCATACGCTAGTGTTTTAAAACAAAACCAACACCAACAAAGCATTGTAAATAATGAGCAGAAGCACTCACTGCCCACCCAACAGACAAGGATCCTTGAACATTTGATTCAAATACTAATCCAGAACATGAACCAATTCATGAACTCAATGCAAACAATGATGCAAAAAATTATGAAAACTCAATCGATGTTACTTTAAACATTGCTATCCAGACCATGAGTCGTCTCAAGATATGCCACTGGAACTCCAACGGCTTAAACCAGCACCGTTTGGAGCTAATTCAATTCCTTGAATCCAACCAGATCGACATAATGATGATATCTGAGACCCATTTCACTGACAAAAAATGCTGCCTAATACCATATTACAAACTGTACACCACAAATAATCCGCATGGTAATGCACGTGGAGGAACTGCCATATTGATAAAAAGCAGAAAAAAATAACATGTTCTCGAAGATTTCAGTAGAGCCTACTTGCAAGCAACATCTATATGCCTGGAAGAGTACATCTCTAAGGTAGTAATATCTGCGATATACTGTCCTCCAAGATACAGTATTACCGAACAGCAATATAAAGAATTTTTCTCAACTGGCGCCAGTTGAGAAAAATTCAGTCGCCAAAGGTTTGTAGATGGATAATATCTCAACAGAGTGTAATTATGATCTCACATCTGATCACTCACCCACGGTAAAATCTATAAAATCAGCAAGCCCCCAAGGCAATAGCGTTAGAAAGAAAATAGACTGGTTGAATTTCAAGAAATATATAATACTGTATTAAGAAATGGACACGATGTAGACTCAGCACTCGAAAAATTCAACCAGCTGCTCTCATTAGCTCTCAGCTCAGCAACCTGCACAAGAGTGTACAAGCAATCATTGAAGCCGACATTGAATTGCTAGTAAGACAGAAAAGAAGACTCCGAAGATAATGGCAAGATTTTCAGATCACCGAATCTGAAAACACAGCTACAGCACTGCACTCGAAAGCTAAAGCAAGCCCTAAAAAACAATAACACCAAAGAGTTGGAAGATCACATAGCTGAATTAACACCTGGTGAAGCGTCAGACTACTCTTTGTGGAAATCAGCAAAAAACTTAAATCGGCCAATTCTCACTGATTCCCCCATCCGTTTGAGTGACGGTAATTGGGCTAGAAGCAACTATGAGAAGGGTTTGGCTTTTGCAAACCACTTAAAAAGTGTGTTTACACCCAATCCACCCTCTACACAGTCCTCACTACCAAAATTAACTTCTCAACCTTGCTCAATAACGCTCAAAATTATAAAGAGGGACATATTTCAAGCAATTTACAAAGATTTAAACTCAAAAAAAAAATCACTTGGTACAGATAAAATTACCGGTAAAATGATAAAAGAGCTACCTCCACCTTCAGTAATTCATCTCATGCACATTTTCAATGCTATCCTTCGTATTAAACACTATCCCAAATGCTGGAAAACTTCAAAAATTAATATGATACCAAAACCAGGAAAGACCCTACAAAAGTTGCATCGTACAGACCTATCAGCCTCCTGCCTCTACTCTCTAAAGTATTCGAAAAGCTACTTGTCATGAATATATCTCCATTTATTAATCTTAACCAACTGATTCCCCAACATCAGTTTGGATTTAGAAACCAACACGGCACAATAGAACAAGTTCACCGCATTGTAACTCTGATAAGGAACACTTTTGAAGAAAAAAGTATTGCCCAGCTGTCTTTCTTGATATCACTCAAGCTATCGATAAAGTATGGCTCGATGGCCATACTTGACGCGTTTTGGACCCCTTACTGTGTCTCTTATACACTTCAGATATGCCCAACAATAACTATACATTTATATCGACCTTTGCTGATGATACAGGAATATTTTTCTCTTGCTCTAACCCCATAGAATCTAAAAACCTCCTGCAGACTCATCTCGATTCAGTTTAGCAAAATGGTGCGTAAAAGTCAATGAATCAAAGAGCGTACATGCAACCTTCACTATAAGGATAGATACATGCCCCCCACTTAAAATTAATGGCCAATCAGTTCCACAATATTCCTCAACAAAGTACTTGGCTATTTACCTCGACAGAAGGCTGACCTGGAACAATCACATAGAGGCACAGAAAACTCAGATCAAGCTGAGAATTAATCAGTTATGGTGGTTCTTACACAAAAGCTCAAAGTTGAATCTCGAATACAAAGTGCTATTATATAAAGCAATCCTGAAGCCAATCTGGACTTATGGCATTCAGTTACGGGGCACCTCATCTCCCTCAAATATTCAAAAATTGCAGCGAATACAATCCAAGTGCCTGCGAATTATTGTAAACGCTCCTTGGTATATGAGGAACGTTAACATCCATCAAGATTTGAATGTACCCACAATTTCTGAGGAAGTTTCAAAGTCCTTCAGAAGCTGCATTCAAAAATTACACAACCATCCGAATTCTCTTGCTAGGCAATTGTTGCTGAGCACAGGGCATCGACGACTAAAAAGAAAAGACACATTGAATACGCTGTGTAATTGCTAAACCTCGCGGCACAAAAAATTGTAATGGAACAACGCGAATATCACATAATTTTAAGTTAGTTTGTAAGATTTAAATACTTATTGTGAGTTTCTCGGATGGTAGAAGATTCAATATATTCATAGTATTAAAAACTGGAGCGATGACTATACTCACTATGAGAGAACTATACGTACTTTTCGTTCAACAGCAAAAAGTGATCAAAATCGTAAATTTCATAATTTGTTTCAGGTTTTTCTATCTCTTTTCTTTTCTTTCATATTGCTCATATATAGCTATATATGTAAATTTTTGTTTTTAGAAAGCTAGTGCCTCTCTTTCTTTTGTACACATCGTCCAAAAAATATAAGATTGATAAACGATTTTCCATATGATATGTGCATGTGTTCGTACTCTTATCACTCAAATATCATCGAAGGTGTTGCTGCGTTTCATAAAATTGTTCCGAACCAAAGACTGTTGGTTTGGACGATTCACAATGGTGCCCTAGAGGAAAAAGTGTTATAGGTCCTCATATATTCTATTTTAATTATTACATGTACCTTTTGTGTGGGTGGTGTGGCTCAGTGGTTAGTATGTTGGCCTTCTGTTCTGTAGGTCGTGGGTGCAATCCCCCGCTGAAGCATAACAAATTTAATATCGAAAAGATTTTTCTTTCGGACGCTACCCACCTGTTGGCAAGCAATCGGCAATTCCCCGAGCAGTAAGAATTTGCCATGGAAAGCTTCTGCAAGAGCACCGTGACAAAGCTCAGAAAAAGTGATGTCGCAAGAAATCTGCCGTTCGGAACCTGCTAAAATAAGTAGGTCTCTCCTAATACTGTCCAAAATTTAACACGCATAACATTAATGGAAGAGAAGCTCGGCCAACGAACACTTCGGGGCTTTAAGTGCCACATATTTATTATTTATTTATTTTTACTTGTACCTTTTATACCTATTGGAATAGAGAGTGAATATCTATTGGACCACTGCAACTTTGTTTTAAGAAATATAAGCCTTAAAAGGAAGATAATGCCAACAGGTTCGTTTTTTACCAAAAATGTAGTAACTTTGGAATTAATATCTATATTATATATATATATATATATATATATATATATATATATATATATATATATATATATATATATTAGGGTGGGTCAAATTTTTTCGACCCAAAGGCTCATCGTGATTCTTATTCTATGGGTCATTCTAAGCAAATTTGCCAAAAAAGCCATAGCTCTAAAATGAATTTCGAGCCCCCGGATTTTTCAAAATAAGTATTTTTTCTAGAAATATTCGAGAATAGAGGCAAAAAAATGCTATTTCCTTTAGCCAAATGTGTATGTGGGGTTTTTTTGGGTCGCGGAAACCATTTTTGACATTAATTTTTATTTTTGAGTGCCGCCAGAGGGCGCTTTCGTACATTTTTTTGGAAAAAATCTCAAGTAATGTGTTCGAATTTAAATGATAAAATTGTATTTAATTCATCTAATCTCTTCTATTTTTAGGCGGTAAACGATTTTGAGATTATCACTCTGGAAAATATACCTGATTTAAGTGCTGTTGAATTAACTACCGACGCAATGTACTTGTACAAAATGGCGCTTGCAATTTCTTCTGGTGAGGTTTTGGCGGATTTGGCCAACATTAAACCAGGGCCAATAGCACATTCTCGTTGGCTCACCAAGGCCAGTAGATTATTACGGTTATATGTGACAACCAACAAGCCATCTAAAATAAAAAAAAAATAAATATGTGGCACTTAAAGCCCCAAAGGGCTCATTGGCCGAGCTTCTCTTCCATTACTGTTGTGCGTCTTAAATTTTGGATAGTATTAGAATGGACCTACTTATTTTAGCCGGTTCCGAACGGCAGAACGCTTGTGACATCACTTTTTCTGAGCTTTGTCACAGAGTTCTTTTTAGAAGCTTTTTCATGGCAAGTTGTTACTGTCGTAAGAATTGCCAATTGCTTGCCGACAGGTGGGTACCGTTCGAAAGAAAAATCTTTTCGATATTAAATTTGTTATGCATCAGCCGGGTATTGAACCACGACCTACAGATCAGAAGGCGAACACACTAACCACTGAGCTACGGCACCCACAACAAGCCATCTACAAATTTAAAAATTCTGGCAAACTATATAATTAAAGTATATACGCCAATGTACTTCAATATTAAATATTACAACTCTGTCGTGCACGGTAGTGTATTATTTTATAAATTCATACGTTGGACTCAATATTTGGATTCGAATTTAAGCCAAATTGTAAATAATGTTGTTAAAGAAAACTCGTATTATGCTCATTCAGAAAACATTTTATTGGCAATGTTGTTCGACAATGAAAAAAAAATACGCGACTTAGCTCTAAAAAAAATTTTACACTACCGTAACCATGTGGAAGATCCGATGCTACTGAGAGTTTATAAAAAGCCTATCATAAACTTCAATTGCACAGATTTTACGAATATGATTGACATGAATGATAATTCAATCTTATTCGAACCACCATTCACTCGAAATATTCCTTATGAATATCTACAACAATATTTAGAAGACATTGATCCACCGCTGCCTGATCCGAAAATTCCAGTACACATACAAGGAACGGAAAGACATGTTCAATTGCTGGCTAGTGTATCCAAAAGAGTTTTAGAACATAATCGAGAAGGAGTTATGGCGGTGACATTAGAAAGTCGTGAAAAATTCGCTAGACTTGACAGCAAGAAAGACTTTCAAAAATAACTCCTTCGCGTTTATTTCCTAAAACTCTTCGTTTTGTTTCTTAATTACTGAATTCAATTAATTTTTTTTATTAATTACATTTTATATGCTTTTATTATTTGTTATGTTGAATTTTAGAAGAAAAAAATAAAGTAAAATATGCTTTGTTTACTCTTTGTCTTAAATTCGATATAGGTCGTGAATGAATAACCCCCCCCCCCCCCCCTTCCCCCATCATTTTTAACGCTAAACACTCTGGGCTATTTAAAGTTTTGGGTTGTCTTATGAGAAAGTCAAATATTCGTCAATTTACACGAAAAATTTCGTAAATTTACCCAAAAAAAAACGATAAAATTAAAAAATGAACGAAAGCGCCCTCTGGTGGTGCTCAAAAATAAAAATAGATCTCAAAAATGGATTCCTCGATCCAAAAACCCCCACATACACATTTGGCTAGAGAAAAAAGCATTTTTTTTTACATCTATTCTTGAGTATTTGGGGAAAAAACCTATTTTGAAAAAGCCGGGGGCTCGAAAATCATTTTAGAGCTATGGTTTCTTTGGAAAAGTATCTTCAAATGACCCGTAGAATAAGAATCTCGATGAGCCCCTTAACATTTTTTCGGCCCCCTACAATTTGACCCACCCTAATATATATATATATATATATATATATATATATATTAGGAGAGACCTACTTATTTTAGCAGGTTCCGAACGACAGATTTCTTGCGACATCACTTTTTCTGAGCTTTGTCACGGTGCTCTTGCAGAAGCTTTCCATGGCAAATTCTTACTGCTCGAGGAATTGCCGATTGCTTGCCAACAGGTGGGTAGCGTCCGAAAGAAAAATCTTTTCGATATTAAATTTGTTATGCTTCAGCGGGGGATTGCACCCACGACCTACAGAACAGAAGGCCAACATACTAACCACTGAGCCACACCACCCACACAAAAGGTACATGTAATAATTAAAATAGAATATATGAGGACCTATAACACTTTTTCCTCTAGGGCACCATTGTGAATCGTCCAAACCAACAGTCTTTGGTTCGGAACAATTTTATGAAACGCAGCAACACCTTCGATGATATTTGAGTGATAAGAGTACGAACACATGCACATATCATATGGAAAATCGTTTATCAATCTTATATTTTTTGGACGATGTGTACAAAAGAAAGAGAGGCACTAGCTTTCTAAAAACAAAAATTTACATATATAGCTATATATGAGCAATATGAAAGAAAAGAAAAGAGATAGAAAAACCTGAAACAAATTATGAAATTTACGATTTTGATCACTTTTTGCTGTTGAACGAAAAGTACGTATAGTTCTCTCATAGTGAGTATAGCCATCGCTCCAGTTTTTAATACTATGAATATATTGAATCTTCTACCATCCGAGAAACTCACAATAAGTATTCAAATCTTACAAACTAACTTAAAATTATGTGATATTCGCGTTGTTCCATTACAATTTTTTGTGCCGCGAGGTTTAGCAATTACACAGCGTATTCAATGTGTCTTTTCTTTTTAGTCGTCGATGCCCTGTGCTCAGCAACAATTGCCTAGCAAGAGAATTCGGATGGTTGTGTAATTTTTGAATGCAGCTTCTGAAGGACTTTGAAACTTCCTCAGAAATTGTGGGTACATTCAAATCTTGATGGATGTTAACGTTCCTCATATACCAAGGAGCGTTTACAATAATTCGCAGGCACTTGGATTGTATTCGCTGCAATTTTTCAATATTTGAGGGAGATGAGGGGCCCCGTAACTGAATGCCATAAGTCCAGATTGGATTCAGGATTGCTTTATATAATAGCACTTTGTATTCGAGATTCAACTTTGAGCTTTTGTGTAAGAACCACCATAACTGATTAATTCTTAGCTTGATCTGAGTTTTCTGTGCCTCTATGTGATTGTTCCAGGTCAGCCTTCTGTCGAGGTAAATAGCCAAGTACTTTGTTGAGGAATATTGTGGAACTGATTGGCCATTAATTTTAAGTGGGGGGCATGTATCTATCCTTATAGTGAAGGTTGCATGTACGCTCTTTGATTCATTGACTTTTACGCACCATTTTGCTAAACTGAATCGAGATGAGTCTGCAGGAGTTTAGTAGCTTCTATGGGGTTAGAGCGAGAGCACAATATTGCCGTATCATCAGCAAAGGTCGATATGAATGTATAGTTATTGTTGGGCATATCTGAAGTGAATAAGAGATACAGTATGGGACCCAAAACGCTTCCTTGAGGAACGCCAGCGTGAATATCCAATGGATTTGTTGTGTAATCCTTGTGATGTACGAGAAATTGTCTTTTCGTGAGGTAGCTACTAAGCAATGAGGAGACATTTGCAGGCAGTAATAGTTTGAGTTTGTAAATAAGGCCATCGTGCCATACTTTATCGAAAGCTTGAGAGATATCAAGAAAGACAGCTGAGCAATACTTTTTTTCTTCAAAAGTGTTCTTTATCAGAGTTACAATGCGGTGGACTTGTTCTATTGTGCCGTGCTGTTTTCTAAATCCAAACTGATGTTGGGGAATCAGTTGGTTGAGATTAATAAATATAGTTATATTCATGACAAGTAGCTTTTCGAATACTTTAGAGAGTAGAGGCAGGAGGCTGATAGGTCTGTACGATGCAACTTTTGTAGGGTCTCTTCCTGGTTTTGGTATCATATTAATTTTTGAAGTTTTCCAGCATTTGGGATAGTGTTTAATACGAAGGACAGCATTGAAAATGTGCATGAGATGAATTACTGAAGCCGGAGTTAGCTCTTTTATCATTTTACCGGTAATTCTATCTGGACCAGGTGATTTTTTTTGGGTTTAAATCTGTATAAATTGCTTTGAATATGTCCTTTTTTTTAATTTTGAGCGTTATTGATCAAGGTTGAGAAGTTAATTTTGGTAGTGCGTACTGTGAAGAGGGTGGATTGGGTGTAAACACACTATTTAAGTGGTTTGCAAAACCCAAACCCTTCTCATAGGTGCTCCTAGCCCAATTACCGTCACTCAAACGGATGGGGGAATCAGTGAGAATTGGCCGATTTGAGTTGTTTGCTGATTTCTACAAAGAGTAGTCTGACGCTTCACCAGGTGTTAATTTGGCTACGTGCTCTTCTAACTCTTTGTTGTTTTTATTTTTTAAGGCTTGCTTAGCTTTCGAGTGCAGTGCTGTAGCTGTGTTTTCAGATTCGGTGATCTGAATTCTGATGATAAATCATAATTCTACTCTGTGGAGATATTTTCCATCTGCAAACCTTTGGCGACTCCAATGTCTATGAGATCGGGTATCTTCCTCTTGTCCCTCGGCCAATATGTCGGTTGACCATTTGAAATAACATCGTAGCCGTGGTTAGTGATGATTGAACATAGTCTTCTGCCTTTTGGAGTTATTAAGCGGGAGCCCCAGTGAGTGTGTTTGGCGTTGAAATCTCCAGCAACCAAGAATTTGCTACCAAGAGTTGAGAAAAATTCTTTATATTGCTGTTGGGTAATACTGTATCTTGGGGGACTATTACTAGTTTAGCTAGCTTAGAGATGTATTCTTCCAGACATATAGATGTTGCTTGCAAGTAGACGCTACTGAAATCTTCGAGAACATGATGTTTTATTCTGCTTTTTATCAATATGGCAGTTTCTCCGCGTGCCTTACCATGATTTGTGGTGTACAGTTTGTAATATGGTATTTGGTAGCAATTTTTGTAAGTGAAATGGGTCTCACATATCATCATTATGTCGATCTGGTTGGAGTCAAGGAATTGAATTAGCTCCAAACGGTGCTAGCTTAAGCCGTTGGCGTTCCAGTGGCATATCTTGAGACGACTCATGGTCTGGGTAGCAATGTTTGGAGTAACATCGATTGATTTTTCATCATTTTTTGCATCACTGTTTGCATTGAGTTCATGAATTGGTTCATGTTCTGAATTAATGTTTCAAGCAAATGTTCAAGGGTACTTGGCTGTTGGGTGGGCAGTGAGTGCTTCTGCTCATTATTTACATTGCTTTGTTGGTGTGGGTTTTGTTTTAACACACTAGCGTATAAATTGGTTTGATTCTTGTTTGGGATTGCAGAGAAGAATTGTGTTGCATCAATATTTTGTCTCTTACTTGAGTTGGCTATCTGAGTCCTAAGTGACATCTGCTGACGTTTATATGGAAGCCTTTCATGACATGTTCATACAAATATTCATTTCTTTTCTAAGTGACTATTGCATGAAATATCATGCAGCTGGTCACATGTGTTTCTAGCATGACATGTCATATAGAGATAGTCGATGGTAAATAAATAATAACGCTTATGATTTTGAATGATTTTAAACATTTTAATTTTTTAACTTTACTTATTTGATATTGCTGCAGCAAACTTGCATGCAAAAAAATACATATACACTGGTCCACACCCAGACGCACAGATAATAGTCCACTATAAAACGAAAATATCAAAGAAAAACACAAATCCACAAAACATACTTTGAAATTGCCACAGTAAATTTGCAAAATGCCTAAATAAATAAAAATATAAATATAAATACTATTAAACTAAATATGAATTTCTATAATTACCTGAAAATAACTAGAACAAACTTGAATTGAGCCCACTGAACAGAAATATTTCCTACTAAATGACCGAATAAAAGCAAAAACGAAACAAAAGGCAAATCGTACTCTGGTTTCTATTTGTTTAGTTTCGCAACTCAAATAGAAACGTAACGAATGAAAGGAATCGTAGAAACGAAGTAAAGGCGTATGATTCGTGGTTTAAGGGAATCATATTGGTATGGGTGTGAACATGCTCAAACTGACGTGCCATTATAGTAGCGTCTTTTGGTGACAAATTACTTTTCTTTTGGTATCTTTGCCCTGAACATTAAAAGAGAACGGACGCATGCCCATTGAGTTAATAAAGGATTTGATTAAACATGAATTTTCATCTAGTTTCATTTGATAAATCATTGTCTTTCATATCACATCTCAGAAGTGGGATAATTTCTTTAAACAAAGTGCCAACTGACGTATTAAAGTGATATTTTTAGCCTGCTGATCACTTCGAGCTTCGATGTGCTGCGGGCCCGAACAACTTTTGTTTGATTTGGCTCGTCTTGGAACACGCACACGGTCGATTGCTGTTTTGTTTCCTTTTTTTAGCTATTGATAAATTATCGGGTATCCAACGACTGCAATTTTTTTTTATAACTAACTGTTTATGCAAAATCTAATGTATTCAAGTGGAACTAATGTGCAAAGATGCTTCTATCTCACGATAATAAAAACGTCAAACTTTATTATGGTGTGGCGAGATTTTAGCTATTGACATTAGTGTTGCTAGATACAGAAGTATAAATAGTAGCCCTCGTACATTCCCTACAACGAAACTCAATGGAAATGTGAGTTTGAATAATCACTTCCCAAAGAAGTCTCGTTCATTCGACGAGATAAATGATTTAGGAATGTCAACGTATTCGATCTCGCCAAATACTGGTCCCCTAAGATTACTCTCGCGGAAATGCTGATATGGGAATTGTGGCTCCGGCGTTATATAACATTTTTAAGCCACACCCGCAAGTTTTAAAAAACGTTCTTGAAGATTACATAATACTGACCGTCATACTTATCCCTCTCTCGCTCCCTCTCTCACTGCAGTTCTTTGAAACTGCACTCATCAACTTCTGCTAAGCATCAAAGGAAGTGTGCGGTGCCATAGTGTATCTGCGTATGTTCAGGTGTTAAATTCCCACTATTTGATACAATACTTTTTCATGATCAGAATCAGCCACCGTGACATCATGAAGCATTTTCGCTAATATTAGATTCATGAAATATTTTTCGTATATGATTTAAGCTTCATTTGCGAATTTCTTTGTGTCTAGCTTTTAATGCCTCTTCGGGAAGCATTCCAATAGGAATTTTGAAATGCCTGATTATATCCTCATCATGAACTAAAATCTTATGAACAGTCACAGGAATGTTTAACCATGAATAGATTTCTATGTATGTATATGTTGAATGTTTCTTTAAATAAAACTTTATAATGTTTATATATTTGCCGGAAGACAATGTTTTAAGTAATAAACTGCAATTTAAAATTATCTTTAATGCAACTTGATATAACGAAATTTTGGAAATATTTTTTTGCAGTATTTTCATCATTTGTAGTTATCCATTTTTTGCTATATCTACAACTAAACTTATTTTATTTTTTTCTCAATGGATGTGTTTTTATTTGCTTCCCCAACCACTCTGCACGTTTTAGTGCAAGTAGCATTCCATAATTTTTATCAACGCATGTGAAGTCGATAGTCCATACTTGGAAAAGTCTTTCTTAAAGGGACTTTCAAAAGCACGAAACGTGTTCATGTGTGTAGGTCAGGGATGGGCACATTTTCAGCTCATAAAACAATCAAAGAGCCAGCGAGTACTAGGTAAGAGGTTAATATCTTCTCAGGGGTCAGGGAAGTAAGAAATACATTACAGGCATAACACATTACCACTTCTATGATCTTCATCGCACTTGCGGAAATACTAAAGATCAGAAAAGAAACACACCATCTCTCAAGCAAGAACAATAATTCTCAAACAGTGTTGCCATAGTATGGAAAGAATGTAATACAATTTTCGGCAGAAATTATGTAAAACTTACTAAGCATAGTAACTGCTATCAATGTTGCACATTTTTTGTTTGCACTTATTTCTATTACATGTAAAACGGACTTTTCTTGCAAACTATAAAATTTTTATGTTTTTTTTAAATGTCTTTTATATTGTAAAAGTAGTAGTAGTAGGAGAAATAGTAGTAGAAGTAAGTAGTATTGCCATTTTTTTATAAAATCGTTTGATAACGAAACTCTTGCCTCAGAGTTGCCGCATCTCAAATATTTTTTTACACGGACATAATATCACGATTATTAAAAGCAGTCAAATTCGTTTCAGTTCAAATAAAGTTTTATATTGTTTCAGCAATGATAAGATGTAGATCGTGGTTCAATCCCCGGCTGATGCATAACAAATTTAATATCGAAAAGATTTTTCTTTCGAACGGTACCCACCTGTCGGTAACCAATTGGCAATTCTTCCAGCGGTAACAATTTGTCATGAAAAAACTCCAAAAAGAACTTTGTGACAAAGCTCAGAAAAAGTTATTTCACAAGGGTTTTGCCGTTCGGAACAGGCTAAAATAAGTAGGTCCCTTCAAATACTGTTCAAAATTTAACACGCACAACAGTAATGGAAAAAAAGCTCGGCCAATGATCCCTTCGGGGTTTTGAGTGCCACATATTTATTTTATATATATATATATATATATATATATATATATATATACATATATATATATATATATACATATATATATATATATATATATATATATATATACATATATATATATATATATACATATATATATATATATATATATATATATATATATATATATATATATATATTTGTATATATATATATATATATATTTATATATATATATATATATTTATATATATATATATATATATATATATATATATATATATATATATATATATATATGTGTGTGTGTGTGTGTTTTTTTTTTTTTTTTTTTTTTTGTATTCGAAGGGGGAATCTTTCTTAGATACCGTCCACCATAGACGGCATGTACGATTCATACTGTCCGCTAAAGGTACACCTCATTCGGGACCACGCCCAGTCAGTAATATCTTACTATGCTGGACTTGCGAACCAGTACGCCTACGTACTAAACCCTTAACTCCGACCTCTATAGCTTGTTTGTGTCCTGCGGGACCGCCGTTAAGCACTACTTCGCAGGACTAAGCTGAGCTAATATGCCTCTTCAAACATCCCGTACATGGCGTTCACACAGCTGCAGTTATATTTCTCCGCTGCCACTCCTTCTTCCTGAGCTCCTTGAGAGCTATTGCAGCCCATTCTTTCATCTTAAACCACACTAAACTCGATCGCAGCATATGGCTCACAATGTTATCAGGTGTTATCCTTTCATTTATTATCTTCTCTATGGTCATTCTCTGCGTCTCAAATCTTAGGCAGAAGAAAAAGATATGCTGAGCGTTTTCGCCAACAGTGTTGCAGAATGAACATTCTGTCGCGTCATCATGACCGAATCTGTGGAGGTACTCTCTGAAACAACCATGGCCCGTCAAAAACTGCGTAAGGTAGTAGTCTGTCTCTCCGTGTCCTCTTTCGACCCAAGCTTGCACGTTTCTGATGAGCCTGTGGGTCCACCTCCCTTTTCCTGCGGCGTCCCATTGACTTTGCCATTCATCTAGGCTCCTCTGTCTCTCCTCTTTCCGTTCGGTTGCCGTTAACCGTCTATTCAGGCTTTTGGTTCTGTTATATACTCTGCCCAACTCCGAGGCCATTATGTCCGGCGGCATAATGCCGGATATAATACCGGCACCTTCTTGTGACACTGTCCTAAATGCACATGCAACTCTAATAGCGCTTAACCTGAAAACTATCTTCGCCTTCTTCGAGTATGTCTTTTGCCGCAGAGCTGCCCCCCATATAGGCGCCGCGTACATCAATATTGATTGACTGACTTTAGCCAGGAGTGCTCTCCTACTCTGGCTGGGGCCACCAATGTTGGCCATGATTCTCGTCAGAGCCGCTGTCATTGTTGCCGCCTTCCCGCAGGCTTTTTCGATATGCGCCTTGAAGTTGAGCCTCGTATCAATCATTACACCTAGATACCTCAACGAAGGTTGCGTTGTAATGTTGTAGCCGTCAATGTTTAGGGTGATTTTTTCGAGTTTTTTCCTGCTCGTGATAAGTACAGCCTCTGTTTTCTGTACCGCAAGCTGGAGCTTTGTCGTCGTGAGCCAATCCTTAATTTTCGAAGCTGTCTCTCTGCAGATGCTCTGAACTTGGGAGAGCTCCTTCGCAACGATCGTCACGGCAATGTCGTCCGCGTAGCCAATTATCTGGGCTTCTTTTGGCAATGGAAGGTTTAACACCCCATCGTACAGCACGTTCCACAGTAGCGGGCCAAGTACAGATCCCTGCGGCACTCCACCCGTCACCACGTAGCTTTTGGGCCCTTCGTCCGTGTCATACAACAGTAGTCTGTCAGACAGATAACTATTTATTATTCGCATTAGGTACGCTGGCGTTCCCTTTGCCTCCAATGCCCTCATAATAAGATGCCAGTTTGCCGAGTTGAAGGCATTTTGTACGTCTAGTGTCACTACTGCACAATATTTTTTATCGCCATGCATCCATCTAGTGCCTTCTATGGCCTTGCCAGCAATGTCCGTCAATTTTCTAATTGCGTCTATGGTCGACCGATGTCTCCTGAAACCAAATTGGTTCTCGGACAGACCAGGTGGTTCCCTTTCTAGATGTTGTTCCAGACGCGTGCATATCAACCGCTCCAATATTTTGGCCATCGTATCAATCATGCAAAGTGGACGATACGCATTTGGCTCACCCGCCGGTTTATTCGGCTTCTGAAGGAGGACCAGGCGCTGTTTTTTCCATACTTTCGGGAAAACACCTTCGTTCAAACATCTCGCAAAAAGCTCGGCAAAAGGCTTCGTGTTATGATTAATGGCGATCTTCAGCGCCTTATTCGGGATGCCATCAAGTCCAGGCGCCTTTGCGTTACCGAATCTCTCCGCCGCTAAGATAATCTCCGACTCGTCGATTTTCACTGCCTCTTCTATTGGGGGTATCACCATATACGGTTGCAAGTCTTGCGCCGGAAAAAGCGTTTTTACTACCTTTGCTAGGAGGACAGAGCAGGTTGGTGCTTTACCTCTACCACCTCTGACCTTGGACATCACTATCTTATACGCGTCGCCCCACGGGTTCTCGTCCACCCTTTCACAGAGTTCTTTGAAGCATGAGGACTTGCTGCTTTTGATCGCCTTTTTAAACTCCTTGCGTTTCTTTTTGAAGCATTCACGTAGTATTATATGCTCCGGCGTACCTTGGCTTCTTTGGGAGAGACGTCTTGCTCTATGACATTCACTTCTTAATGTATTAATCTCCTGATTCCACCAGTACGTGGGCTTTCTATACATATTCTGTCTTTTTCTGCACATGGCGGCGTCGCAAGCTTTACTTACGTACTTTGACAGCATGTCAGCCTGTCGGTCCACGTCGTTTGAACAGTCTGGGTTCACGTCTAGAATGAGTTTGAAGATTTCTTCATAGAGCGTTTCCACTTTCCACCCTCTAGTTTGTGTTTTTTGTAGGCTCCCTTGAATCTGCTCATGATTGCCGACTTCCATCACAATAGCAAGGTGGTCGCTATGTGTGTAAAAGTCGCATACCTGCCAGCTTGTCGATCGAACGAGCGCGCGGCTGGCGAACGTAATGTCAATAATTGATCCGCGACCATTCTTCTCGAAGGTATTCCTACCGCCAGTATTGAGCAATACAGCGTCTAGCAAGGAGAACGCCTTGAGCAGGGCATCACCCCGCCTATTTGTATAACTGCTGCCCCATTCCTCGGCCCATGCATTGAAGTCACCTGCTATTACGTTTGGCGTAGTAGTTCTGGCGTCTCGCACTAGTTCGTCTAGAATCCTTTCATAGTCGACTTGCGTCACACTCGGCGGGACATAGCAGCTGTAAAAATTGATTCCACAGATCTTCGCCCGCGTGTAGTAGGATTTTCCAAGGAGCGGCTTGTCTTGGATGGAGTTGTTTCCACAGGCCCATATGGCAGCTTTGTTTACCTGATCAGAGATCCAGGTTCCTGCGCTTAAGTTTTTGTACTGCTCGCAAACTATAGCCACTTCTATCTTCTGTTCGTATACTGTCTGCCTGAGCAACTCCTGTGCAGCTTCACAATGGTTTAAGTTGATCTGTACAACTCTCATTATATCCTTTTGCACGCTGCTTGATATAGGGGACACTTCCTACTGCCGATTTGGTGCCCCGCATCCTTCCCGTTGATTTTGCATGCTCCACAGAATGGCTTTTTATCGCATGTCTTTGCGAAGTGACCCTTTTCCCCACATTTGATGCAACTTTGGCTCCTATCTTCTGTGCTGCTGCACGCCCTCGCCACATGCCCATATTCTAGGCACCTGAAACACTTCTTTAGGTTCGGTTTTTCCCTTATTCGGCACACCACCCATCCAATTTTGATCTTACGAGCATCAAGAAGTTGTCTTGCGTTCAACGCCGGAAGGCTTACCACCGCAGTCTGCGTACCTGCATATGCCTCCCTGATGTTTTTGATCGCTCTTTCGTCGAAGAAACTTAACTCCTTTATTTGCGATCGTATCGCCTCGACAATATCCTCCTTGGTGGTGATTTCATCTAGATCTCGGATCTCCAACGATACCTCATGGGTTAGCGCCCGAGTCTGCGCTTGATCACCGAGCACCTTATTTATTTCCTTTTCATAAACTCCCATGTTTGTCATCTGGGCCTCCTTCAGTTCAAGCAAAATTTCGCCTTTCGCCGTCTTTCTGATCCGTGCAACGTTCTCACCGAGTTCATGTAGAGCATCATTCTTTTTCACAGCTTTAAGTATGTCACTGTATGACATATTTCCAGCACGTGCAATGATTATCGCGTCTGGTCTCGGAGGCGGTGTATAGGTCGCCTTCTTCTTAGGGTTCTGCGTTTTGCGTTTGACCTGCGCCCAGCTCTCTGTTTTCTTTTTCTCTTTGGCAGGACTATTATTGCCTCCATCGCTTTTGCTCGTGTTATCCGTCGGCTTTTGCACTTCCTCGTGAGTGGCTCTGTTCCTCTTGGGTGGTGTTTTCCGTGTCAGCTGCTCGTCCTCGCGGGGCCTCTTCGGCGTTGATCCTATAGATGTTAGCCTGAGGGGAACATTTCGTCTATTTTCTTTGCTTTTATTATACTCTTCTCGGGCTCGGGTGTGTGTGTGTGTGTGTGTGTGTGTGTGTGTGTGTGTGTGTGTGTAAAAAACTTTCATTGAATTGAGTGAAAACGTAAAAATTATCTTTTCACTAAAGGATTAAATTAAAAATTTTGCAAGATCTTCAGTAAAACACATAGCAAAATTTTGTAATAAATAGAATAAATTATTGCAACTCATAAGAACGATGGCAGCTCTACTGCATAGCTTGATAACGATGCTAACAAGCTATGTTCATACAAGACAAGTGTGCAAGGAAATTTTAGTGCAGTGTTTAAAAAATGTATTCCAACGGTAAAATTCTAATTTCACATTTTTTTAAATTTGCATCGTTTGTAACATATTGTAACAATGTCGTCGGAGTGTGAAACAAGTGGAAACGTTCTTGTGTGTGAGAGAGATGCCGGTGGGCTCATACCTTGGTTGAGTTGTACCGATGTGTTTTCGATCACCGACCGGCTCTTGCCCCTCTAATAAATTAAAGTTATTTAAGATTAACAGTTTTTAAATTAAAGAAATAATAAATAATAATAAATAAATATACAAATCTACTTGTCGATGTTTTCGGTGTTGTTGATGTTTTCGGGTAACGTAATTACCCGCCTTCATCTTTTCCAATTGCAAACTATTGCTGTTGATGACTGATGTCAAATCTTGCTGTTGTTGTCGGTGATTTTCTGCCATTTGTTCTGATGGTTAATTGTTGCTGTTGTATTTGCATCAGCACACTTTTTATCACCTTCGAAATTGTTAAGCCTTTCGTTTGTGGCCAATACCATTGTTCAAAATATATGTTTTTATCAAATTTTAATGAATTTCATAATTTTCGTTATCGAAAGAAATTCCGTATTGAAACGAAAGAGAAATAAACGTAAATTGAAAGACAACTGTGTTCCATGTAGATTGCCTTGCACAAAAGAAAAACACTCGAGATATATACACACGTTTATGTGTATTATTTATTATAAAAAAACACCACGGGAGATAAATTTGTAATTTTAATTTTAACAATTTATTTATCTGCATGAAAGCCTGACACATAGAAACCGTGATTTATTAAATTATGTCAATAAACTTAGAATGAACAATAAATTAGCTGCTCGTTTCTCTTTGCGCGGCAATATGTATATGTGAAAGTGAAACATGATGCGATGCACACATTGTAAAAGATAGAATTAGCATAGATAGTATTGCTGGCAATAAGATATAGACTTTTTGGTTGTTGTGCTTCTGCTATCTTTATTTAAATATCATTGTTTGAATCAGTTTGATTACTAATTATATACATAATGTTTGAAATTTTAATTTTTTAATTTTAGGTTATATTACTAATTTTCTATTTCAATTTTATTTTTCATATCTATCACTTTATTATTGTTGTTGCTTTTCTTTACCTCTCGTATCTTCTCTCTTTCTTATTTCTTTATTCTTCTTCTGGCGATAAATGGCACTTGAACGGGGTGGCCTAAACACTTTCAGAAGCTTTTTCATGACAAATTGCTACCGCCGGTAGAATTGCCAGTTGGGTACGGTGCGAAAGAAAAATCTGTTCGATATCAAATTTGTTATGCTTCATCCGGGGATTGAACCCACGACCTACAGATCAGAAGGCCAATAGACTAACCACTGAGCTACGGCACCCTAGTATGTACGACACACGCACTTCGCCACTGCACCGACTTTTTGAAGTCATCGGTGGATGAGCGTCATAATGTAATCAAGAAGCACAAACTGTGCACCCATTGTTTCGCCAATTCCCATGACTACAGAGCCTCTTCACTTGCTTATCTAGCCAGGAGAGACATCATCACTTTCTTCACCGACTGGAGAACCTCTCGAACAGTCATTGTGAAGTACTACCTGTGCCAACTTTCTCTAGAGAATCATCTGAATGATTTAGCCAGTCATTCGCATCTCAGGTGAAAGTAGTCACTACAAAGAACAATCATATTCGGAACGGCAGTAGTACATATTCATCATCATCGAGTCAGTGCCATTATCGATTCACGCTCCGAGGCGACCTTTATGTAGGAACGCGTACGCCACAGGTTGCGCCTCCCTGTTTGCGACGTCCAACCGGAGGGTACTGGCCTGAATGAGGTAATTACGGCTCATTCGACAAAAATGTATTTTTTGGTGATCGGATGCCGTATTGAGCCTAGTTTTCCACTGCAAGTGATACTTTTGTTCTGCAGAAACTTACGGGAAAACTGCCATGACACTCAATATCTTCCAATTTACGTACAGAGCTTTCTGGTTTACTGTTGGCGGATGAAAATCTACACAGGAGTTCGCCTGTGGGTGTAGTATTAGGTGGTGACATATACCCAGCATTAAACATGGATGGCAATAAAAGGGGCATTCTAGGATCTCTAATCGCACGAAATAACGTTTTCGGCTGAATAATTACTGGTCAATATGCGAAAGCACCGTCACACGGAAAGGTGTTTTCATTTTATAAAGAAATCGGCCTCGGTAAACAAATTTCTCGATTCTGGGAGATCAAGGAGGTCCCAAAGGCAACAATGAATTCGCCAGAGGACATATATTGCGAAAACCTTTTCACCCAGATAACTTTTGGAAACAAAGATGGACGATTTGTAGTACCGCTACCATTCAAGCAAAATTTTCTTGACGCAATTGTTGCGAATTATTTCCACCACAACACTGAACGTCACCTAACGACTAAACTCCTAGTCTAGACGACGCCCATTTTTCCAAAATCCCACCTACCAAGTGAATCGAGCCCAATCCTTGATTAGACCCTCTTAAACGCCCAGGAGTATATCCCAGGATTTCACTGTTGAACGCATACAAATCTAGCTATTTCGTTTCGACAAACAGACCCAAGAGCACATGAACTGCGAGAACGATGGTTTTTCGTTTGCGACGAATATTTGTACCACAACGGCACTTGAACCGTGAGGTACCGACGAAACTAATTCCCTAAGTGTTGAGTGTCCTTTAGAACTTGAACGCTGGCTACTAGAAAAGTAGAGTTAATGTTGTTAGAATATATTCACCCTCTATTCAGTCTTTTATTAGAAGAAATGCCTTATTCAGAGTGTTAATTCGGTTTTTATTATTCCGCCTTTTAGAACTTATTATTTTACTAGAAAGGTGTAATAAAACATTTTTACACTAATACTGGAGGGCCTCGTAAGGTTTTGATCTGATGAATATCTATGTTGCCTACTAACCTATATTCATCCATTTAAAATTCGTACGTGATGTAAACTTACGTTCTACAATTCTACAATTTACTCAACGCCATTTTGTTTTTATGGTATAATACTTTCATTGTTTTAGTTATTCACTTATTAGTCAAGCATTTGCTTGACCTACTAACTGAATTATGTATTACAGCATAATTTGCATTTTGTGCATAATGTTATTATTATTATTATTATTATTACTATTATTTATTTATTTTATTGATTCTACTTTGTTTGTTTTATTTCGTTTATACCTTTTCATGTTTACTGCTTATGCAATGACAAAAGTCAGCGCACATTGCTAGTGCTATTGGTTTTATTTTAGTTCGATTTATTTTTTGAATTATGCTTACTACAACAATTATGCAGTAAGAAAGTCAACGCACTTTGTGTTTTGCTTTTGTTTTGCAATAATCTTTTTGCGCGTGTTTTGTGTATGGATGAATATAGGGCGATTTGTAAACGTCGTGAGCCAAAATATTTTGCAATAGTTATGCGTCAATATTTTGATTCACAACACAATTCGGCGCGAGCTCAATTCTTTCGTAACGAAACAAGGTTACTTAAGACCTCCCAATTTAGGAAGGAATTTGACCAAGTGGCACAAGATATCTCGACTTAGAGGATATAAAGAGAATTGCTAATAAGTCCAACGTAACTCCCGATTTATCATACTACCTACCTCATCATGCCGTGGTAAAACCAGATAGCACCACCACAAATCTCCCTATTGTTTCTAATGCATCTTGTCAGACGAATAGCAACAGTCTCAATGATGTTTTATGTACTGGGCCAATATTACAATCCGATTTAATTATCCTAATTCTGAGATAGAGGCCCTATTGTTTCGTCTTTAATGCTGACATCGAGAAAATGTACCGACAGATTCTTGTACATCCCGAACATACCCCATACCAACGTATTTGGTTTAGAAAATCTGAAAAAAATCCTCTAAAGTTTTGAGTAACATTCGGAGTTAATTGTGCTTCGTATCTCGCCATAAGGGCACTATTGCATCTTGCGTAAGAAAATGAAGTAACTAATCCCAATGCATCGGATATTTTGAAGACATTGATGTACGTACATGATGTACTTGGAAGACACAATCACGGCACGGAATGAACTGACCTCTGTGTTGATCACAGCAGGATTCTCTTTGAGGAAACGAACATCGAACCACCAAGGTGTTTTTGATGACCTCCTTTCAAATAACCTTTTGGATTATGAATGTCTCTGACACTAGTACAGCGAAAATCTCAGGGCTAAGATGGAATGCGGGTTCTGATTGCTTCTTATATTCCCCAGGCCCCCTCTCTAACAAAACCTCGTTTACGAAAGGAGCGGTTCTCTCAATGATTGCCAAGTTATTCGATTCTGCTCGATGCTTGGCACCGAAAACTGTTATTGTGAGCTATTAAGACACTCACCCTTCACCAGTGGCAGAAATTTTTTCAGATCACCCGATTCTGACTGACACACATACAATTTCACGGATTTTGCGATGCTTCTGAGAAAGCTTACTCATCCGCAGTGTATATGCGTATGGAGATTTCCACGGGTGAAGTTTAAGCCATTTGCTAGCAGCCAAGACGCGTATCGCCCCCGTTAAAACATTATATCTACCTCATTTAGAATCAAGCCGCATACGATGTTTTTCTGGACTGACTTTACTATCGGCTTACCATGGTTACAAAAACTGCCATTGCACTGGACAACATTTGCGGCGAATCGAATTTCGTACATATTAGGGTACCGTAGCTCAGTGATTAGTGTGTTGGCCTTCTGATCTGTATATCGTGGTTCAATCCCCGGCTGATGCATAACAAATTTCGTATCGAAAAGATTTTTCTTTCGAACGGTACCCACCTGTCGGTAACCAATTGGCAATTCTCCCAGCGGTAACAATTTGTCATGAAAAAACTCCAAAAAGAACTCTGTGACAAAGCTCAGAAAAAGTGATGTCACAAGGGTAATGCCGTTCGGAACCGGCTAAACTAAGTAGGTCCCTTCTAATACTGTCCAAAATTTAACACACACTACAGTAATATAATAGAAGCTCGGCCGAAAGGCTCTTCGGGCTTTAAGTGCCACATATTTTGTTTTTATTTACATATTTTTTCTTATAAGAAAAAATATGTGAAAGCATGTACGTAAGAATGTCAGTGTGAAATTGGCTTGCATATGAGACCATAAGATACAACACACCCTTACCCTTACAAATTTTTGTAGAGAACATTACTCATATTAAAATTTGTGTATATGTGATATTCTCAATTTTCTGTATAATATCCTTATGTTTGTGATGTATTACGTAGATTGTGTAAACATTAAAAGTAGGTGAAGGTGAATGTGTTGTACAATTTGTTTATGTAGGTTATATTTATATTATATTTTATGCATAATATTGATTTAGAATGTAGTTTTTATATAGAATATATTAATGCAATTATTTTAGCCTTCATTGTAGTGCATTTCTTTAATATACTATTGTGGAATCCTTTAATTGTATAATTTATATTTACAAATGAACACCATCAACACTACTACCTCTCTTCGAGCACCTATCATTCCTAAAAAGCTTGTATCTGTTAATGGAGTAAAACTGGTCTCAAAGATCAGATCTTAACCACATCTCAGATATACACATATGTATATATAATTATGATATATAATTAGTAATCAAACTGATTCAAACAATGATATTTAAATAAAGATAGCAGAAGCACAACAACCAATAAGTCTATATCTTATTGCCAGCAATACTATCTATGCTAATTCTATCTTTTACAATGTGTGCATCGCATCATGTTTCACTTTCACATATACATATTGCCGCGCAAAGAGAAACGAGCAGCTAATTTATTGTTCATTCTAAGTTTATTGACATAATTTAATAAATCACGGTTTCTATGTGTCAGGCTTTCATGCAGATAAATAAATTGTTAAAATTAAAATTACAAATTTATCTCCCGTGGTGTTTCTTTATAATAAATAATACACATAAACGTGTGTATATATCTCGAGTGTTTTTCTTTTGTGCAAGGCAATCTACATGGAACACAGTTGTCTTTCAATTTACGTTTATTTCTCTTTCGTTTCAATACGGAATTTCTTTCGATAACGAAAATTATGAAATTCATTAAAATTTGATAAAAACATATATTTTGAACAATGGTATTGACCACAAACGAAAGGCTTAACAATTTCGAAGGTGATAAAAAGTGTGCTGATGCAAATACAACAGCAACAATTAACCATCAGAACAAATGGCAGAAAATCACCGACAACAACAGCAAGATTTGACATCAGTCATCAACAGCAATAGTTTGCAATTGGAAAAGATGAAGGCGGGTAATTACGTTACCCGAAAACATCAACAACACCGAAAACATCGACAAGTAGATTTGTATATTTATTTATTATTATTTATTATTTCTTTAATTTAAAAACTGTTAATCTTAAATAACTTTAATTTATTAGAGGGGCAAGAGCCGGTCGGTGATCGAAAACACATCGGTACAACTCAACCAAGGTATGAGCCCACCGGCATCTCTCTCACACACAAGAACGTTTCCACTTGTTTCACACTCCGACGACATTGTTACAATATGTTACAAACGATGCAAATTTAAAAAAATGTGAAATTAGAATTTTACCGTTGGAATACATTTTTTAAACACTGCACTAAAATTTCCTTGCACACTTGTCTTGTATGAACATAGCTTGTTAGCATCGTTATCAAGCTATGCAGTAGAGCTGCCATCGTTCTTATGAGTTGCAATAATTTATTCTATTTATTACAAAATTTTGCTATGTGTTTTACTGAAGATCTTGCAAAATTTTTAATTTAATCCTTTAGTGAAAAGATAATTTTTACGTTTTCACTCAATTCAATGAAAGTTTTTTACACACACACACACACACACACACACACACACACACACACACACACATAGACGAAATGTTCCCCTCAGGCTAACATCTATAGGATCAACGCCGAAGAGGCCCCGCGAGGACGAGCAGCTGACACGGAAAACACCACCCAAGAGGAACAGAGCCACTCACGAGGAAGTGCAAAAGCCGACGGATAACACGAGCAAAAGCGATGGAGGCAATAATAGTCCTGCCAAAGAGAAAAAGAAAACAGAGAGCTGGGCGCAGGTCAAACGCAAAACGCAGAACCCTAAGAAGAAGGCGACCTATACACCGCCTCCGAGACCAGACGCGATAATCATTGCACGTGCTGGAAATATGTCATACAGTGACATACTTAAAGCTGTGAAAAAGAATGATGCTCTACATGAACTCGGTGAGAACGTTGCACGGATCAGAAAGACGGCGAAAGGCGAAATTTTGCTTGAACTGAAGGAGGCCCAGATGAAAAACATGGGAGTTTATGAAAGGGAAATAAATAAGGTGCTCGGTGATCAAGCGCAGACTCGGGCGCTAACCCATGAGGTATCGTTGGAGATCCGAGATCTAGATGAAATCACCACCAAGGAGGATATTGTCGAGGCGATACGATCGCAAATAAAGGAGTTAAGTTTCTTCGACGAAAGAGCAATCAAAAACATCAGGGAGGCATATGCAGGTACGCAGACTGCGGTGGTAAGCCTTCCGGCGTTGAACGCAAGACAACTTCTTGATGCTCGTAAGATCAAAATTGGATGGGTGGTGTGCCGAATAAGGGAAAAACCGAACCTAAAGAAGTGTTTCAGGTGCCTAGAATATGGGCATGTGGCGAGGGCGTGCAGCAGCACAGAAGATAGGAGCCAAAGTTGCATCAAATGTGGGGAAAAGGGTCACTTCGCAAAGACATGCGATAAAAAGCCATTCTGTGGAGCATGCAAAATCAACGGGAAGGATGCGGGTCACCAAATCGGCAGTAGGAAGTGTCCCCTATATCAAGCAGCGTGCAAAAGGATATAATGAGAGTTGTACAGATCAACTTAAACCATTGTGAAGCTGCACAGGAGTTGCTCAGGCAGACAGTATACGAACAGAAGATAGAAGTGGCTATAGTTTGCGAGCAGTACAAAAACTTAAGCGCAGGAACCTGGATCTCTGATCAGGTAAACAAAGCTGCCATATGGGCCTGTGGAAACAACTCCATCCAAGACAAGCCGCTCCTTGGAAAATCCTACTACACGCGGGCGAAGATCTGTGGAATCAATTTTTACAGCTGCTATGTCCCGCCGAGTGTGACGCAAGTCGACTATGAAAGGATTCTAGACGAACTAGTGCGAGACGCTAGAACTACTACGCCAAACGTAATAGCAGGTGACTTCAATGCATGGGCCGAGGAATGGGGCAGCAGTTATACAAATAGGCGGGGTGATGCCCTGCTCAAGGCGTTCTCCTTGCTAGACGCTGTATTGCTCAATACTGGCGGTAGGAATACCTTCGAGAAGAATGGTCGCGGATCAATTATTGACATTACGTTCGCCAGCCGCGCGCTCGTTCGATCGACAAGCTGGCAGGTATGCGACTTTTACACACATAGCGACCACCTTGCTATTGTGATGGAAGTCGGCAATCATGAGCAGATTCAAGGGAGCCTACAAAAAACACAAACTAGAGGGTGGAAAGTGGAAACGCTCGATGAAGAAATCTTCAAACTCATTCTAGACGTGAACCCAGACTGTTCAAACGACGTGGACCGACAGGCTGACATGCTGTCAAAGTACGTAAGTAAAGCTTGCGACGCCGCCATGTGCAGAAAAAGACAGAATATGTATAGAAAGCCCACGTACTGGTGGAATCAGGAGATTAATACATTAAGAAGTGAATGTCATAGAGCAAGACGTCTCTCCCAAAGAAGCCAAGGTACGCCGGAGCATATAATACTACGTGAATGCTTCAAAAAGAAACGCAAGGAGTTTAAAAAGGCGATCAAAAGCAGCAAGTCCTCATGCTTCAAAGAACTCTGTGAAAGGGTGGACGAGAACCCGTGGGGCGACGCGTATAAGATAGTGATGTCCAAGGTCAGAGGTGGTAGAGGTAAAGCACCAACCTGCTCTGTCCTCCTAGCAAAGGTAGTAAAAACGCTTTTTCCGGCGCAAGACTTGCAACCGTATATGGTGACACCCCCAATAGAAGAGGCAGTGAAAATCGACGAGTCGGAGATTATCTTAGCGGCGGAGAGATTCGGTAACGCAAAGGCGCCTGGACTTGATGGCATCCCGAATAAGGCGCTGAAGATCGCCATTAATCATAACACGAAGCCTTTTGCCGAGCTTTTTGCGAGATGTTTGAACGAGGGTGTTTTCCCGAAAGTATGGAAAAAACAGCGCCTGGTCCTCCTTCAGAAGCCAAATAAACCGGCGGGTGAGCCAAATGCGTATCGTCCACTTTGCATGATTGATACGATGGCCAAAATATTGGAGCGGTTGATATGCACGCGTCTGGAACAACATCTAGAAAGGGAACCACCTGGTCTGTCCGAGAACCAATTTGGTTTCAGGAGACATCGGTCGACCATAGACGCAATTAGAAAATTGACGGACATTGCTGGCAAGGCCATAGAAGGCACTAGATGGATGCATGGCGATAAAAATATTGTGCAGTAGTGACACTAGACGTACAAAATGCCTTCAACTCGGCAAACTGGCATCTTATTATGAGGGCATTGGAGGCAAAGGGAACGCCAGCGTACCTAATGCGAATAATAAATAGTTATCTGTCTGACAGACTACTGTTGTATGACACGGACGAAGGGCCCAAAAGCTACGTGGTGACGGGTGGAGTGCCGCAGGGATCTGTACTTGGCCCGCTACTGTGGAACGTGCTGTACGATGGGGTGTTAAACCTTCCATTGCCAAAAGAAGCCCAGATAATTGGCTACGCGGACGACATTGCCGTGACGATCGTTGCGAAGGAGCTCTCCCAAGTTCAGAGCATCTGCAGAGAGACAGCTTCGAAAATTAAGGATTGGCTCACGACGACAAAGCTCCAGCTTGCGGTACAGAAAACAGAGGCTGTACTTATCACGAGCAGGAAAAAACTCGAAAAAATCACCCTAAACATTGACGGCTACAACATTACAACGCAACCTTCGTTGAGATATCTAGGTGTAATGATTGATACGAGGCTCAACTTCAAGGCGCATATCGAAAAAGCCTGCGGGAAGGCGGCAACAATGACAGCGGCTCTGACGAGAATCA